>OX457032.1:18391549-19036835 GCA_949752745.1 Protula sp. h YS-2021
CGCCAGGCATCTTGCCGCCATTTCGCCATGCCCGCTTTGTTCTCATTGGCCAAATGTCTGCTCTCGAGGGAGTTGCTGCTATATGTAAATGATCCTTTTTCTATATTTTATTTTCCCAACATCTTGCTGCCGAGAGGTGAAACGTACAGTTGGGAATGCAAATTGTACTGTACGCTTACAAATAAACTCAGCAAACATTGCAACGTTGATCCAACGTCGATTTAAGCTTGCGACGTCGACTCGGCTAAACCACATTAACTCTGGCTGTAATTTCGTAATGATTGGTCTCGACCACAGACCAATATCTTGCCAATATCTTTGACACATTATTGAATAGACGTTGGACAAACAATGTTTTATAGGCGTTGCTTTTGGTCGCAACAAAAACGCAACTTTCTCCGACGTCTAATCAACGTCTTTGATGCAACATTGGATAGACGTCGATAAACAAAACCGAATGATCCAAGGTGGGTGTACTGTGACTGAAGGATGACCTAACTATGATTGTCGCGGTGTTGAGGGCTAATCTAGGTTCACAATTTCCCGACACCAGGTGTAACAGGATATCTTGTCCCCTGTACAGCTTCCCCCGCCGGGGGGGATAGACCAGTCTATCTTTTTTATCTCTGTTCTACTTCCCCTCTCAGGCCAACTCACCCCCCCCCCCACGAATTTTTTTGCGTTTTTTCTTTCCACCCGTTGTTCACTTCACCCCCAACCTAACCACTCTAGCTTTCCCCTATTTTTCTCCATTTATTTTCCTTTCTGCTGCTGAATCAAAGGCACAGTTGCAACAGGTCTTTATCCTCCTTGCAATATCCGACTCTGTGATAACCAAAATTAGTAAGGTTAATCTGATTGTTGAGTCCCCGTTTTATTTACCAATGGTATTTAAGTGAAACAAATCCACATATCTTTTGTTTTAATTTTTATTTATGTATTGTAACAAGCGATTTAAACAGCTGGATAAGAAATCTTGGGTAATTTTAAGTTGCGGCATAGTACTGACTGTAAGTATACATTGGAAGCCTTTTCACCACCAAGTGTCACATTCTAAAGTGAAGATATATAAAGCTGAACACACAACAAGGCGCTTCTTGGATTATGTAGATATTATTTATGACTATCTCAGCGATCAGATGTATCCGCCTAGGCTCTCTAAAAATGCTAAAAAGGATATTAAGACAAAAACAAAAACTTTCTCATCAAGGATGCCTTTTATGTTTTGTTTGAATTATGTTGAATTTTTCAGTAGTTTAAGACAGTTTTATACAGTTTAGTTGAGTCCTTTTATTCACATGAACAAATATTATCAAAATACATTCACACGCAAAAAAAGTTCGTGGGAAAGCTGGGGGCAAATATACTGGAGGGGAAAGATATGCTAATACAGTTTCCCCGGAGGAAGCTGTACAGACAGGTAACCGGAGCCTTTCACACCGGAGATACCTGCTGTTTCGACTTCCATTTGCAACCACTACGCAGCGTTGATTCAACGCCAGAAAATACGTGTATGCGATGTCGGAACGTAAATGTTGTTTCCACTTCCATAAACAATAATATATATTAAATATTATTTTTCAGTCAAGTGCTTAATTCGCCATTGAAAAATGGGTTCTCGTTACTTAGGAAAAGGGCTGTAGAAGAATTTAATGTTGAGCCTTTTAATGTAACCTCAGATAAAAAGCACAGTCATACAAACAAGAAGACATCAAATACAACCACAGCTTCATACATACAGTTATTGATGTTAAATAAACAAGTAAAAATAACTTAAATACCAGTGGCTGCGTCCAGTATCTGAAATATCCGTAAAATCTTAACGAAGACAATCACGTTGCGGTTTGCGGTTTCCACACAAAGTGAAGTCATTTTGAAATAAGGCCAAGGTAATAAATTTGCTGTTGCTGTGACTCATGTACCCAGCAAACATTAAGACGTTAGAATGACGTCGGATCGACGTCGTGACCCGACGTTTCCGACGTCGGACTGACGTGCCGGTTTTGGTTGTATATGAAATGGAACCGACGTCGGGTTTTCAACGTCAGAATGACGTCGGGTTCCGCCCTAAATCCGACGTCGAAACAAGTCGGTTTAAGGTTGTATATGAAATTGGAACCGACGTCGGATTCCGACCTGAAACTGACTAGAGTTGTATAATTAATAGATAATTAATCTTTTAACTGCTGTTGTGAAATACATACGAAAGCATTTTCCATGTACATTTTTTACAATCTAGGAAGAAAAATACCGACGCGACATCAAAATTCTAAAATTTTCATGTAAAAATTACGTTTTTTCTTCCTCTTTTCCAAAATGACTTCCATTTTCGGTGAGCGATAATAATGCTCATCGCTTTTTGGTCGTTTTTGCAACGTCGGAATGACGTCAGAAAACCGACGTCGCCTCGACGTCGGAATAAAGTCGGGTTTTGGGGTAATAGGTCAGAATATGGTTGTGAAGTCGTCGCGACCAAAATCCAACCTTTTTTCAACCAAAAAAAAGACGTCGGTTGTTTGCTGGGTATCCGTGTAGATATCTAACTGTATACATAATGACAACAAAATCAAGTATATAAAGTAAACGTCTGAGAATCAGTCTTTTATTGAAATTATACAGATTTTTTAGAGAACATGTTAAACCACACATTCTACTCTGATTCATACAACCTGGCTTTGTTTATGTGCTCGAGCATGCTTTTCAATGTATTCACTGGGGTTTTACCATGTGAGATATTAATCCATCTGAGTCGTTATCGTTTGGTCATTTAAATATTTTGTAATCTCACACCTATAGTCGAAGCTCAGTGGCACCTGTGAACGCAGCGATCGCTTTAAAACAAGTGGGTGTTAAGATATGGCGGCTTGCATAAAATTATCGAAACCAAACGATCGGATATCGATTCTGGGATATCGATTGATGTTTTTGATGTTGCAGAAGCACAGTGTACAAACTGAAAAGGCGGTATCTGGATACAGGAACCACCATGGATAGACCTAGACGAGGTCGCCTGCGAATTACGACGCTGCTCCAGGACAGTTGTTTTCGTTTAGTTCACCTCCGTTGATCGAGGAATGGCATAGATATGCTAAATATCGCATCAAATAATTAACGTCGATATATCGTCGGATTCAAGCAGTACGCCAAGTTAACGGCTTACATACCTACTGCTGTTTCACAATTTCATTAACAGCCAATATGTGGGTTCGAAATTGATCAGGGTTTCTCTGTGAAAGAACTGGGAAACTTCGGTGTCGGGGGTTATTTCGTTTTAAAGAATACGATGTAACTTTTCTTTGTTTCAATTACTGAAAAATCGAAAATCTCGATGAACCCAAAATCCAGACTAGACAATTTTTGAAAGCGTTTACATATATGGAATACATAGGTTCTTATATCTGTTAGTTCGAGCTTTCGGAATATATTTTACATTATTTCTGAGATGGAACTTTGACTTTTCCTTAAATTCGAGCAAATGACTTAGCTTATCTTTTGAATCTTGAATCTTTTTGAACAATCTTTAAGAGATCGATTCTGCCTTCATGCTAAATTTTCATATTAAGAATCTCTAGCGATTTAGTGTATTCATTGCTCGGAAAAATTATTTTCACAGTTCTTTTCTGAATATTTTCGAGTCTTGTTGTCTTCAGTTGTCAAATATGTAGACCACAGAGGCACGGCATATTCACAAATTGGTCTAATAACACTCATATAAAACTGTTTCAAATCATTAAAGACCCTTCTGCTTTTTTCAGCATAAAATAAAGGCGTTTTTTTTTTTAGCTTTTTTGAGGATAGCGCTAGTGTCTTCGCCCAACTCGAGGTTTTCCTGTAGAATAACTCCTACCAATTTGGCGTTTGTGATACGGTCTAACGGTATGCTTTCAATCACAATGTGTCAAAAATACGTGGTTTTCGCTGAAATGACATTAGCATTTCGTTGGTTTTTGAAGCGTTGAGCTTCATATCATTCTTGATTGTCCATTCCTGTACCATATCAATGGATTTTTGTAGCGATGAGCTTTCGTTGCCGCGCACATCCTCAAATGGCGCTGTATTGTCCATGTTTTTTTTTTTTGCGGATGGGCAGCCTTGAAATTGTCTATCACGATTACAAATTCGTCCATACCCATAATCGTTCCTTGTGAGGAGCGGCACCATTGAGCTGTAGCGGGGGAGACAAGTGTTGACCAATCTTCACGCTTTGCATGCAGCCCCGTAGAAATGCAGCTATCCATTTAATCAGAAATGGCGGTGCACCGAGTGCTTCGATTTTCTGCATTAAGATATTGTATTGACACGAACGAAGGCTTTTAGAAAAGTCCAAAAACAGGACTCGGATTGACATGTTCGGGAATTCTAGGGCCTTACATCACATGCCGAGTATCTGAACAGGCATATGTCTTGTCGAAACACCTTTTTTCATTGCCGAATTGAAGATATCCGATCTTGTTTTCTAGACTTCCTTTCAGCCACGATGTTGTAAATCACTCTTTTGCTAACAAACATGCTATCTATCTATCTATCTATCTATCTATCTATCTATCTATCTATCTATCTATCTATCCATCTATCTATCTATCTATCTATCCATCCATCCATCCATCCATCCATCCATCCATCCATCCATCCATCCATCCATCCATCCATCCATCCATCCATCCATCCATCCATCTATCTATCTATCTAGCTAGCTAGCTAGCTAGCTAGCTCTCTATCTATCTATCTATCTATCTATCTATCTATCTATCTATCTATCTATCTATCTATCTATCTATCTATCTATATATCTATCTATCTGTCTAGATCTATCTATCTATCTATCTATCTATCTATCTATCTATTTATCTGTCTATCCATCTGTCTATCTATTTATCTATCTATCTCTCTATCCATTTTCCTATCTATCTGTATATATATATATATATACAAACATCGTTGCTTATTCAACAGCCAACGTCTAAACATTTGATAAGTTAAAATTTGAGTCAGAACCTTCAGAACCTGCATAATACACACGTATATTTGTTTATACTGCTTACATCATACCAGCCACTGTAGAGCCACGGGATTTGCCATTTTTCAGTTTCGATAAAAACAGGAAAATGGATTTAGGGATAGCTTCATTTTTCAATTTTCATTTGTTTCGTATGAAACGAAAAAAAAATATTAGAAGTCCATTTTTTTTAATTTGTTGTATTAAGAAAAAATAAAAGGACGAAATGTACAGGGACCTTTGTGATCCTTCGAAAAAGAGTCGAAACGCTGAAACTCACATTTCCAGTGCTTCAAAGTACTTTAAACTGATATGCTGAAATATTATTAGCTGTACATGTAGCCGGTTAAAGTGATAAGACTACCCTCAGCATGGTACTTTTCACACCGAGATTAAATAGATATTTAAAGGAAATTATTACGAAAAAAAAGACGCATTATCTTGAAATGGTGGTGTCTTAAAATACCTCATTTAAAACTCGATCTGTCTCATTTTCCTCTTTTTAATGTAAACGACAAACTACAAAAGCATCATCCATGGCCTAAAAATACGTGGTTATAACTTGACCTTGCCAAAATTCTCCGATGTTTCTATTCTTTGCCCTAACGCACTTAACATCAGAAGCACCCAATTGTGCGGTGTGTGAAAAGTTCATACAATAGAGACCTTTGCAAGAAGCAAAAACTTCTCATTTTATGTGGAATTTTACTACTGTGTCGTGTGCAACATTACTTCTTGAATACAAGATTTTACTTTTCATTTTAGAAGTCTTCTCAAGATGTAAAATTTAAAAAGTTAACTTCTTGCAATGTGTCTCTAATGACGTAATGTTTACTGCAAGTGGCATTATAATATTTAGTGATGTAACGAAGCAAACAGTAAAAGTCTAAATTTAAGTTAAACTTCAGGCAACGGATTATTGGAAACGCCCAACATTATGATCAATCAGGGTACTAATTTGTAAACAAGAAAAGATGACCTACCGAAAAATAGGCGGGATAGAAACTTTTGATTTAAACAAAAAGAAAAGTGATGTGAATAAAAAACGAAAATGAAATAATAAAATTTTTCATTGGAGCTTGTTAATGAATGGAACATACATGGATATTTGGATTTGAGGTATTTAATATTTAACACATAAATATGTCAGTTTGTCTTGCTGGGTCAAACAAATTAAGCCCACCCTCCCCTTTTTAACACTTGACTAGCCTTTGGCTTGCAAGGGCTATATGAATTTGTGCGCGCAGCCGTTTGGTATCTTTTTTTCTTGACAGTGATCCGATTTCCTGTGTCATCTCCTCCACTGGCACTACGGGCCCTAGGGCCACTAAACTTGGGACTTGCCACTCGTGGCAGAGCTTGATATGAACGTGTGCATGAAACCATGTGAAAAGAGTGTATTTTTTGCAAGTAAATGCGGAGCATTTCACGCGCAGCACAGAACACACAGTTTCTCAGCTTTGTGCGAGCTCTCACTGCGTAAATAGATAACACGGCGTATGGCTGATCAGTCAACAAAAACCAAACACTACTCTGTTTATAAGACATATTCAAGCTGTGTTGTTTGCAATATATTATTCAAGAAATAACCCATTGAAGGAAGTATTTTGCGTTTAAATTTTTGTCAAGTGTTTAACATTTCACTAGCGAAATGAGGTTCTAATTTTTAAACCTTTTCCTTTGGTTTTATTAATAAGCAAGTTGGCAAATTCTGTTTAGAGCAATCAACGAACATCTGCGCTTCTCTCCAGAGCGCTCCTCCCACTTTCAGGTGATACAAAATGATAAGCCCCTCAGTGAAGAAAAGTAAAAATTGTTTGATTTTCTATGAAAGGCTGATAACTAGAGTCACGTTTACACTTGAAATATATTTTATTTGTAATTTTAAAATCTTACATGCATAGTAAAATGGTGTTTATAAGAATTAGAGAAACAAAACGCATTTCCCTTGGAGTGCAATGCATAATTTTTTAGCCCGTATTTCAATACGGCGAAAAAATAGCTAATTAGACTACAGAAAGGTGTCGGTGTGTACCTTAAGTCTTTTATGTTATGGTCTACTGGTGAGTCTGGATATGATCCTTAAAAATTTGAGTGTTTTTTTTTTGGGGGGGGGGTGAAACTGGTGACATGTTTGGATACACTGGCGATTTGATTACATGGAACTGCAATATCTATCGACATTTGCGTTCCGGTCAACATAATGATTGAAAAATCATTAATTTAGAAAGCAATCAGTCAGATTACAATATTTACTATAAAGTATTCGTTGCCTGCTTTGAATATTTTACTGTGCCTTTCATTACAAATGTTGATCTGTAAAGTGTCTCATAAAACCACCGGAAATTTTATTTCTTAAAATAAATACACCCTTTGACTGTGACACGTTATGGAAATTTCCTGGGAAATCCCCCCCTTCCCATAAGCTCACTTATAGTTCATACTGTTATTTAATATCCGAATAAAATTACATACACAATAAGTTAATTTAAATAATTCCTTAAGCAACCTATTCTGTTTTATATTAGTGAATTGGGGACTCGATAATCTGACACTAGTTAAAAAACACAACCACACAACCGTAGTCATGTAATGACAAGCTGAACGTGACTGAATCATGTTGCCGAATACTTATAGATAAATTTTTTATTGAGATTCCATACATAAGTGGCGTGACTGTTTATTTTACGTGGGACTGTGCATTATACTTGTACAATGGATTATTACAACACACGGCATTCGCTGACGCATGGTGACTTGTGCATTTCAATATTGTTACAACACATGCGTCACATGTTTTCTTATTTATTGCGCTTTTACATCATGATCTTGATCTTTTTATCATTAATACACAAGCGTGGTTTTAAGTGCACCATATTTATTTAATGATGACACGTCAGTTTGCATTGTGAAACATGCTCGCGTCCACACAAAGCACGCCAAAAACAGCAGAGTAGTATTTCACTTTTTTTCTCGTGGCCATAAGCGGATTCGTACTTGGACTTTTGCCGAAAAGTTTTTGTGTTTATTAATTCGGCTGATATAAAGGTATAAAGAAACTAGAACCTCACTTCGCCAGCGAAATGTTAAACACTTGACAAAAATTAAAACGCACAAATACTTCCTTCAGTGGGTTATTTCTTGAATAATATATTGCAAACAACACAGCTTGAATACGTCTTATAGGCCGAGTAGTGTTTGGTTTCTGTTGACTTAAGGTTTTATTGACTGATCTAGCATACGCCGTGTTATCTATTTACACAGTGAGAGCTCGCACAAAGCTCACTGAGCAACTGTGTGTGATGTGGCTTAAATGCTACGCATTTACTTGCAAAAAATACACTCTTTTCACATGGCGTTTTAACAAAGAAAACGAAATCAAGGACGAAAATAAAAAGTGACATGCACATGTTCAGATCAAGCTCTTCATAAGTCCCAAGTTTCATGGTCGTAGGGCCTATAGTGTCAGAGAAGAAGAAGACACAAAAAATCGGGAAAAGTGTCAAGAAGAAAAAAAAAAAGGACGAATTTTGCTCGCACAAATTCATATAACTCTTGCAAGCCAAAGGCTTGTCAAGTGTTAATAATAAAAAAAAACTGGCAAAAATCCGCAAAATTATATTTTGCCAGAAATATATTAACAAGTTGGTTACAAAAGTTGCTGAATAATGTGTGAAATAGTTGTTTAAAGATCATATGATGGCTTTAAAATTCGAAAGTGAGCATGCTGAAAAATTAAATTTTGATGTATTTGCCTTATAATTATATATTAATTAATTATATATATATTTTTTATCATTTAACCCAAAAAAATTGCAGTCGAAATGGCATCTAAAAGATAAAGGACCAATTGGCTTACAGCAAATAATTCTGATAATTACACTTAGGGATTTGCCAAAATCCCCTAGTGTATTGAATTTGTACGAAAATTTTAGCCGCAGTAGTGGCATGTTTTTTTTTCGTTTATTTTGTCCGTGAACTAGTCAGAGGTCGTTAGGGCTAGAAAGATGAAATTTGGATATGGTAAACTTCAGTATGTCTAGTTGATCCTCCTGCAAGTTTTTAATTCGCTTAATTTGTCATTAATTAAATTAAAAGTAATTAAAAAACGGCAAAACAAATTTGCGAAACAGGCGGCAAGAAGCTGACAGCAGCAGTTTAAACTGGCATGATATCAGCCTCGGGGTATTGATCGCCCAACTCTCCATGAAAGCCATCAGAGCATGCGTGTGCAAGTTTAAGTTGGCTGCAGCGCTTTGGTTTTTTAACACTTGACAAGTCCTTGACCTGGTCCAGGCTTATATGAATTTGTGCGGGCAGCCGTTGGTGCTTTTTTTCTTGACAGTGAAAATTCATTGTTTTCTTTCTCAGCTTCTTGCATGTGCAAGTTTAAGTTGGCGGCAGTTTTTGGGTTTTTCCAAATTGCTAAAGAGTGATGAAAATTGGCTCGCTGATAGAGGGTGATCAGACGCCGTAAAATCTGCATTTTGTACCATGACCTTAGAGAGCGATTGACATCCTCGACCATGGTTAATGTCAAAAACCGAAAGTGGGCAATTATCTCGAAAACCGTTAGAGATATATAGCGCGATTTTGAGGTTATTTTCGACCCTTTGGGCCTAAAAGGCGATATGTAAGGGGTCCTTGGTAACCTTGACCTCCTCGGTCTTGCTCAAAATAAAAAACCGGAAGTGGGCCCTTATCTCGAAAACGGTTAGAGGTAGAGCGATTTTGCTCTTATTTTCAGCCCTTTGGACCTAAAAGACGATATGTAAGAGGTACCTCGGTAATCTTGTCCTCCTCCGCGATGGTCGAAGTAAAAAACCGGAAGATAGAGCGAGTTTGAGCTTATTTTCGTTTGGGCCTAAAGGACCATATGCAAGAGGTTAAGCGTTCAGAATCGTATTTTTGTAACCCCTAAGTGTAATTTTCGCTACTCGATAGCGAAAATGGTCTAGTTCGTCTTCATTCAGAGTGTAACATACACTAAATGCTGATACCAATATGCCGTTGTTGGGTGAATAAAATTACATCCGTGAAAACAATAATCCATTCTTTTTTCAATGCACTGGATGCATTTAAAAAATAAAACCATGAAAAAATAATACCCTTGTGTTTGTTTAATGGATTTTATTTAGTGGATATGCTTCTTTAAATGCACCGGATGCTACCCGATATTTGAGGAATTATCACGACTTTGGGTGAGAGGAGTTACGGTTTATATAGGATACCCATCGGACATACATTTTTTATTGTCATTTCAGATATAACCGGTACATATTTAACAATATTCAGTCAAAATGGATAGTTATTGATAATTACTGCAAATGACATTTTTTGTTGATAATACAATAATCATGTACTAAGAAAATTTTGTTCTAACAACCATACATGTATCTCATTCTTCATAGCAAGAAATCAATTTTATTTAAAGCTTTGGTTACTCTTTTTTCCTTTTTTCTTAATAGTTTTTCAATTTGCATTTAGATTTAAGAAATATTAAAAATTCAGTAAAAAATGTTTCTTGATTTACACAATGGTATCTATGTATGAATATACGTGCCTGTAACAAGACATAATCAAAGGCAAGCTGAAGGTCTTTTTCAATACAATCACTTTTTACTAATCCAAGCATCTTTTTCCTTGCGTCACAGGCAAATTCATTTAAATTAAAATTATTTTTTTATAAAAATTTCCAATATAATTTTATATTTGTGCAATGTATGAACATATGAGTGATATCATTTTTTATTTTGCAATTGTTACACATCGAATTAACTGAGCTGTCAAATTTTGAGACAATACATTTAGACGCATAACTTTTGTGGATGATTTTATAGTTCAGCATACTATCCCTAACCACTCTAGTATGATATTTAGTTTTAATGAATATCTGATTATAATCTTCCATGTTCAATTGTATTCCGTCGAATTGCCATCGTTCCACATAAGACAGAACTACGTATTGCTCTCGTATAAAGCTGTGATATGTATCTTTAGAATTCAATTTAGTATTGGTGATGGTATTGTTTCTCCACTTCTCATATGTATTTTGAGCATTTAAGTGAATTACTTGCTTCCAGGCTTTAGGGATTACAGCTATTTAACTATTAAGTTTTATTGCGTTAAGATAAGATCAAATGTAATTTTCATCTCCATTGGAGTCATTAAGTTTTTCTCTTTATTAAGAATACCTGACCTATCTTCCGGTTATTAGGAAACATTCATTTCAGAGCGTTTATTTGCAAGTCTATAGGGAATTCGAAATAGACTAGTCACCTGATGTGTTTACTCAGGTAAACACTTCAACGTTGGGATTAGCAACGGTATCCAGATGTTTATTGCACTTCAGAGTATTTAGGCCTTCTACTCTATTGCAGTGCACCTGTGGATTAACACTTCAACAGTGGGATTTACGACCGTTACGGTATTTATTAATTGACATTTCAAATTGTCGGAGATTTGAATCAATCAAACTGCTCTGATCCAACGATGAGCTACACACTTTTTGAAATGTGGATGAATATGGACATATATGCCAAAGAATAATGGCAAACATTTCTCGAAAAAGAGATGACAATTTCCCCGTAAAACGTAAAAAGAATATCCTTGGTCGAAAAAGTAATCTCCTAAAATCTTTAAAACAAACAAATCCACGAATTGCCCACCCGCTTCCCGAAATTTTATTTTGCGCAACGTTTGACATACCTGTCAATCAAATGAGACCTAGTCATTTATAAGGGAATATATAGATATACATTTTTTTATGTGACACAGGTGGGGGGGGGGGGGCACTTGGTGTCATGTGTTACCATGTATGTTCCAAAAGGAAGTGGGGGTGTAATTCATGTTCGGTACTCC
This sequence comes from Protula sp. h YS-2021, assembly GCA_949752745.1. Classification (NCBI taxonomy): domain Eukaryota; kingdom Metazoa; phylum Annelida; class Polychaeta; order Sabellida; family Serpulidae; genus Protula; species Protula sp. h YS-2021. Next base: position 18,403,407 of record OX457032.1, read on the forward strand.
GCGTTTCCCACAAACAATAACTTCCGTAAAACGCTCTTTTACGAATAAAAGCGTAATTTCCGTTCTCCAGTTTTATACGGTGTACCGATGTTACTTTAATAGAATCACGCAATATACAACTCCTAGTGGCTTGAACAGTCCGTCCTAGATCTAAGCCAATCAGAATCGTCCGTACCTTAGCACCAAGCCGCATTCAAGTTTTGCTGTCCTGTACCAATCAGTTGGGTGGGTGGGAGGGTAGATATGACACAAAAGAGCGTTTTACGAAAACAGCATGTCCGTTTTACTTTACAAAAGTTCTGAATTCGCTTAACTATACTTATATACGGGTCTGGAAACAAGAGCAGGGATAACCTGCGTTGAGAGCCAAGCCGAGAAGAAAATTTTCCAAACAACCCCGCTTTTCTTCATGTGAGAACCTTCCAAGAGGCAAAAATGCATAAATAATAAAAAAAAACAATGATATCCATTTCATTTGTTTAATGTGCCCAATCAACTTTAAAGTAAAATCGAGTCGGTTAAAACTCTCACGCGCGGAGGGACGAACGAAAACAAAAAGATAACGCAACAATGATTAAGCGTTTCTCACCCTGTGACCACATGCTACCACCAGCATCCTCCATCCACACACGGGATGGTAGCCCAACATTAAAGAAAGATTCAAGTAACCAAGGAAGAAATCAACTAATCACCTTTATATATTTTTTTTACTTTTCACAAACATGCTCGTGGTACCGACGACATGTGACTAAAACCACCTGTTACCAAGCGCTCTATCACTCTGCATTCAGCTTGGCCATTTACAAAGCAAACATTTAAATACTGCAGCGTGACGAATCACTGACTCAAAGACTGTTTACTACTGACTGACACAGTCACATAAGGCACTCGTATAAAACACAAGAGCGCACTAACACGTGCTCATCCATTCACCAGCCGAATGCTTAACGAGTGACTAAGGCTGAGTTCGATACCTAATCCTTGACAGACCAACTCCAGGGACATAATGGACCCAACCGAGGAGTATGTACATACGAAATACACATGTAAAGAACGGGTAACAAGACTCAAAGGGATGACGTACGAAGCCTGCTTGATTTCACGTCGGACCATGTGCACACTAAAAGCTAGGACACCTCGACTGCCTTGCCATCAAACCAATAGTACGCAGTGCCCAAAAGTAAAGACTGAGGGAGAGAGTTCACACACGTACACATAGAGGGGTCTCTTAGCAGCAAAGAACCCAGCTAACAGCGACCTTGGTTCTGGCCATTCTTGCCTTACCATTGCCTTGCCTTACCGTTACCATGGTGGCGAAAGAACGTGTCTTTCTGCTTGGTCTTGCCCTTACACTTGATCATCGGCTTACACAGAGACTATTCCCTGAGTATTTAATAAAAGAGTTCGGAGGCGACTAAACTCGACATCCGAACCAACTTTACTGTACATAGGTAGGATAACGCATTTTATATAATTGGAACTAGTATGTTTAGACAAATCCTTATTAAAATTCGGCATGGAGGAAATAATCAACTCCTTCTGAGTACTTTTCCTGTAGTCCTCTGACACCTGCGAGTACTTACATGAAGCACGCACTTGGCAAAGAGAGGCAAAGCCGGGCTCCGTCTCTTCTTCCGTCAAGGCTGGCAGCTTTATATGCTCAAGCGTACCCAGACCTGCAGTGGTGGCATTCATCTTGCCTATGAAGCTTACTCTTGGTCGAATGAAAACTCGATGCCACTCACCGTTCTCACTGAGTATTTGATGGTCCAAGTCGTTGATTTCATCTCCCACTTTACCTGATACCAGTGGTAGGAGGGAGATAAGAATTGCCGTTACGTTATTTGATCCGATTATCTCATGACCAAATATATCCGCCATCTGTAAGTAACGCAGTACCAAGGAAAGATCCCACTGTGCTATGTTGGTACCCGAAGTCTGAACAACATAGACAGAGGGGACCTTCCCCTCGGTCGCAACCTGTACAGGTCTTAAGCCCGGAGCCGACGGCTACTCGGTAACCCTTGATCGAGATCAGGGGCAAGGTATTCTCAGAGCAGGCTTGGTTTCAATTTGGCTAAGAAAGGGAACAAGGCCGTGTATGGTGACCAAGGATTTATCAGAAGCAAACGTTTGGGCTTGAGTGCTAGAATCCTCTGAATCCTCAGAATCGACTGAGGGAGAAACGCGTAAAGTACTTCGTCCCCTGGTCAAGCGCACGCTAGTTAGCGCATCGGAGAATGTGACCATCCGACTAGCTTGGTCCTCAAATGGCATACGGACCACGTTTGAAAAGAATAGAATCTGGTGCGCTCTTCACTGGCCATGAGTTCGGTATTCCCCATCCCGCCCCCACCGCTCTGACATGTCTCCATAACAGATTTTGGATACTCCGGGTCTATCGCAAGTAGACTCCGAAAAACTGTCTACGTTCATGACAATACAGGCGCAGCTCCAAAGGCAGATTCAGGAATTGCAAAAGACACTTCTTATTGAGGAGGGCAACCCAAGGAGCAAGTACACACCTTCAGCCATGATATCACCCCAACTGGATGAGCCACCTTTGTTACCCGTCTGCATGTCTGTGAGTGTGTCGACCAAACTCAACACGACTAAGTCTCCTCCGATGATGATCGGGAGCAAGCGTGCTTCTGAGGCCATAGGGGTTAGCGAATGTGGAGTCCTCCGGACTACTCCCATCAGGCCAAGCCTCTCTAACACAGCTTGTGGAAGATGAGGAGCTTGCACCTCTGCTCACATGGACGTTTTCCTCGATCCCTAGAGAAATAGGTAGAGAGATGGCTATTTACTCAACTAGGGGTCTGGGCACACAATCCGAGACAGGTCCTTTACAGGTAGAAAAGCTTGGTTGAGTGCAGACATTCAGTGCCTATTATTTGAATGCTGGTTCTTTTTAGACAAGCTGTTCGTACACTCTTTTCAGCTTTATTTCAGAGATGACAGAAGCCAGTTTGTAGCACGGTAAGACTAAGACTTCCTGCATCCATCCTTTGTCGGTTATCAACCAGCAGTCGCTCGGTGATGGGTGCAGGAGAGATCGATACATGCCTCTGTGTGACAGCTTGCACTCCTGTTTCGAGTGTGTACTTATCCCTTCAAGACTAGGATGCTTTGGATAAGCTAAGAACCAGGAACATCAAGCAAAGAGTTTACCGTAAAGTGAAATCTCTATCATTGGACATGCCCAAAGTGAGCTGTCTTATACTTGGTCAAGTATACTCTCCAGTGCACTCGGAGAGGGACAGGGACGCTGACCGACCCAGAAAGTCAAACACGCCCAAGCCAGTGAAGTACGGTCCAGACTCTATATGAGTCACAGTCACATTATCCTTGCTCAATGTAATAGAGGCTGGGGACATGAACTCGGCCTCCTCGGGCGTTCTATCCGCATGTTGGTGCGACGCAGTCCAGGCTTTGTCACTGATGGAGTTTTCACCTCTTGCTGGCAGGTATAACTCTGCCACGGTTTCAGAAGTCGCTGTTGGGTTAGGCTTATTTCAAGTACCGTGGCGCCTTGATAGGTGATCGTTTGTACTAGGAGTCTGTAAGGCTTCAGGGCGTCATAACTGACGAGTAAAACTGCTTCGGCTGTGTCCAGACACTTTCACGTACACCAGCTCAGCTCTAGAGTTACAGGCGGTCTGCTAGGAGGTATCAAGCTACGTCGCTAGGTCACCACGTCACCCAGACGCCACAAGTAGCTTGAAATCAGGACAGACAAAAGCAGTCTGAAAAGACCTGTGCTCCTCAGTGGGTCGTCAGCCTGCACGTCCCATCCCTGTGGAATCACCTAAGAGTAACACTTATCGGGGAAAGGAAAAAACCGTGCGATGCAAACTCACAGTTACAGAAGTGAACATACGAAGGTGCGGTCTCCAAGCAGGTTGAATCAATTACACTCAAACTTCAATCCCAGGTTATGAACATAGTAGCCAACGAATAAAGATTTAAAGTACAGGTAAACACCTCTTAGCTGGTGGCAGCAAGATAATTTTGTGCTTGCCTAAAAAAACGCGTGTGGTGATGTCACACGCAAAGCGGTAATGAGATTTGTTACTAAGTTATCAACGATTCTGATTGGCTTTGATCTGGGCCGCAACTATTCGAGCCACTGAGAAAATTGTATTGCGTGTATTGTGCGATTCCTTTAGGATTGCATTATAAGCCCGTATAAAAAAAGAGATAAGCAAATTCGGTCCTTTGAAACTACACTTTTGGTTAAAGAGGGGGAGGGATATTATTCTAAGCTTAATACTCCGCGTCAAGTGTGCTTTTAAAGTCATGGACACGCATGGTAACCAATTTGTGCATGCGTGAACCCCATTCCCTCCCATCAAACCCCTGGGCCCACATGTTTGGTTGTGGTAGCTCATTGCGACCACACAGCGCTCTTAAATGAACATCCGATTCCAGCCTTTAAATTTAAATATAAAGCAAACATTCAGGTTTCAACCACAATGCACTCGAATATGTGAAGCATTGAACTAGTACTATTATCATTCAACATGTAAAATTTCACATATTAAATTTTTATACTTCTGCACAGCTTAATAATAGAAGTTTCAAGTACCCTGTACTTGCAAAATGATACTAATTGCTGACATGAACATTTGCCCGTTGTCAAGTAATACTGGGATGGATCTAGGGGTTGGGCGCACTATACTGGAATAGGATAAGCTGGAAGGCCTCTGACCGAACCCCGCATATATAAATATATAAGTTCATTGGCTGTTCAGAAGTGCTCGAATCCCTTAGTTCATTTATAGAACTCCGGCGATTCCTGCCATTTCTTTATACAGGACTACATGGTCACTAGGTGTGTATTATAACTGCTGTAGTATATGAAATGGAAGCTTCAGATCTCAGCTTTTTATATAATTCCACTTTTTGCAGATTTGAATGGGGATGGGGACGAGCCAGATAACCAGATAACCTCAGCAAGATAATGGAATTTTTGGCTATCTTACCCGACATTTTGGTGTAACTTGGTGTTATCTTGGAGCTGATAACATATTTTGGTCATTGGTGGGCACAGATGCGGTCAACTGTGTGTGTGTGTGTGAGGGGGGGGGGGGGTTAAAATAACCCCGACTCCAGAGCAACGTAATTAGCAAATCTTCTTTATCAGATTGAGAGGGTACTTAAGGGCGACTAAACCTCCCCCCCCCCCCAAAAAAAAAAAAAACAAAAAAAAAAAAAAAAAAAAAACAAAAAAAAAACAAAACAAAACAAAACGAAACAAACAAAAAAAGAGCAAACAAAAAAAAAAAACAAAAAAACAAAAACAAATGCATGAAAGACCAACAATGTTTTGGCAAGCTCAGCAGACTATTCAATTCTAAAGTAGTCTCGGCACTTCTTAATCTGACGCAAGGGTACTTAAAAATTGCAACAGTTAAAAATAGGTAAAATAGAATTATTATTATAGGTATTTGTAGTTATTTATATTATAAAGTTTAAAAGGAGATTCTACAAGGGTTGATTGATAAATAGCAATGTAGTCCAACTACCAACTAGGGCTTTGGGCCCTGTGGGGGTGACTATAATTTGAGTGTTGTCCGTCTGCCTGTCAGACTGTCTAGCCGTTACTCCTATCCTAATTATCCGTTTCCTACTATAGTTGGTATGTAGATTACTTGCAGTAATGGCAGAATATTTTTGTTTCTAACTTGACCCAATTTCACGGTCATAATGACCGCCATCTTGAGGGAAGGGCTCTCTGCGATGGCTAGGTTGTATCATGTTCACCAGAAAAAAAACAATGTCAAGTCTTATAAGGGTGTGCAAGGGTAAATGTTGTAAACATATACAAAGTTGATGTGACAACTATCCCGCGTTTCTGTTGGACCCAAGATTGGGAATAATTTACTGAAAGACAAACTCTTAAGAATATCTTTGCCAGGAGCACTGTATCTAACTATCCAACGTTACTCTCCCGACATCTGCACCTCGGCTTTCTCACTATGTCGTTATCAAATCAGGAATGTGCGTTTCATTGTTAAATAATAATTTTATTTGTTTTCAACTTACCGCGGTGTCACTGTGTAATGGTACCCAAATCCTTTTGCTCTTTTCCCTTTGCATCTATTGGTTAATAATTAGCGAACAGGGAAGTGGGGGGCGGAGCACAGTCGGTAAAACTCCGGGCAACAGAGGGATACGATGCCTTTTGCCTGCTTTCGCCCTAGCGCAAGGGTCAACCCGCCTCCGTCCCCCAGCCTATCATGGTTTTTATTTTTCAAAAAAAAAACAAAAACAAAAAAAAACAGCAGTTCACGTATAAGCGATAAACAAACGGTTCCCGTAGTACCGCGTCATCGATATGACGTGTCTGGGTACTTACGTTACAAACGTCACAGCTGATCATTTTCGTATTTCATGTTAATTGATAATTGTATTTTAGTTGGGTTAGTGTTGTGTTAATGGGCAAATTGCAAATTGTAATGCGTGTTATTGAACGAAAAAAATTGTCATTGTTTCGTCAATTAATAATTTTCAACAAGAAAAAAATATCACCCAAATTTTAAATATAAAACAATATGTTTTATTGAGGCTAGAGACGAAGTCCCTATTCGCTGTGTTTTCCTTCACCGCCTTGAATGTTTAAACTTCCACAATGAGCTAAATCTAACGCCGACCCGATGACATTGGATGATGCCTATACAACGCCTGTGTAACTCCACAAGTCCCTACTACTTAAGTCACCAAAAAAATATACATCATAACAACAAAGCTCCATCTGAAAATCATTCGTATTTCGGTTGCCCCCTTTTTCCACTTTCCCTCCCCTTTTCACAGGTTTCATTTGCAAAGGAACTCTGTCGAAACGATTGATTTTGCAGCAATCAAAATTGATACCAAACACTGTTGCATTGACACACTTCTCAATACATTTACATGTTTACAATAAAAAGACATAGACAAACAGCAGTCACTCGTAATTATTCACACAAATTGACATATGATGACATTTTGTTGAAAATACTAGATCTGACCTGGTGTACTCCTGGTATTGTATTTCGTGAACTTTATCCACAGTTATCCACAATTATCCACAGTTTAGATATGAGCACGTGTTGAAGCGTGTGCTGAGTGACACTGAATAACAAAACATATTAATCATTAACACTTGACAAGCCTTTGGCTTGCAAGAGTTATATGAATTTGTGCGAGCAAAATTCGTCTTTTTTTTTTCTTCTTGACACTTTTTCCGATTTTTTGTGTCTTCTTCTTCTCTGACACTATGTGCCCTACGACCATGAAACTTGGGACTTATGAAGAGCTTGATCTGAACATGTGCATGTCACTTTTTATTTTCGTCTTTGATTTCGTTTTCTTTGTTAAAACGTCATGTGAAAAGACTGTATTTTTTGCAAGTTAATGCGTAGCATTAAAGCCACATCACACACAGTTGCTCAGTGAGCTTTGTGCGAGCTCTCACTGTGTATGCTAGATCAGTCAATAAAACCTTAAGTCAACAGAAACTAAACACTACTCGGCTTATAAGACGTATTCAAACTGTGTTGTTTGCAATATATTATTCAAGAAATAACCCATTGAAGCCAGTATTTTTGCGTTTTAATTTTTGTCAAGTGTTTAACATTTCGCTAGCGGAATGAGCTTCTAGTTAACACTTGACAAGCCTTTGGCTTGCAAGGGTTATAAGGATTTTGTTGGTAAATAAAATCCCCTAATTGCAGCAAGGGGCAGTCCTTGTTTGTTATTCGGGAACGTTCATTGGCTGATAAATAATGTGAGTGGCGCATCGTGTGGATCTGCAGGCTTTCTCCTGAATGAGTACTCACTTTTCGTGTAGCGCGCCAGTGTTAAGACGGAGATAGTTAAAATGTTATAATCTGAATTGCTGCATGTATATATCTGTTGGTTAGAAGGCTTACGGGTTAAAAATCAGGATTTAGAGTTACTCGGATTTATAAAGCGTGGCTAGTACGAACATTATTAGTTGATGCTCTAGCAATTTCTGGACTGTGCGGGAATTTCGCCTGCTGTGTAATGACTGCGTGCTCGTTAGACGGTTGATTCCAGCTTAATTAATGGCTGTTTAATTCGACAGTTGCCTTTTCTGGCTTATCATAGTGTGGGATTTTATATGCTGTTTAAAGACTGTGTGCCGTGCTCGGTGGATTACACACTTAATTAACTGCCATTTGTTTGGCTATTTGGACTTATCAAAGATAAGATGGCACCGAATAAACGCCCTACTATTGCAGTAGATAAGCCACCTAAAAAACCGAAAGCGTCCAAGATTGACAGGTTAACGTCTATTGTGGAGTCCCTGGAAGCAAGAATTACAACCTTTGAGAAACGTCTCCATACCACGCCAGACCATACTCCTATCGAAGCGGTACAAACGCCACAGGAGGACATGACTCTAGATGACCTCAGGCAAATGGAACCATTGAACAGCCGGGTGGACTCCATTTTGCAACAACGTCCAACACCGGAGCTTTCTACGGCCGGAACTTCAAGTAAGACTAACAAAAACCCCCGCCTGTCCGCAGCTCGCCCGGTTCGTATGTCTATTCTGTGGCCCCATCAGATGATACACCGCGCCGGGGCCAAAGATCTCGCCTTTGATGATATCACGCTGGCAGAATATGTCGCGGGAACATGCAATATTATTCAACTTCCGGAGATCTCCCAACTGGAAAAAGACTGTAGAATAGACCATATGAAATATATGATGTCTCTCGTTGCTGTCTTCCCATGGCCCAGGGTCCGTTCTCTGTATGCAGCAGCGCTTGAAGATATTCAAGGTGGTGTGAGGCAATGGCCGGACTCACTGTCCTCCCTGAAAGAAACCATGTTGCTGTCTCACCAGCCCAACGGCCCATCGAGAAAAAGCGCCAGTCCTCAGCTTTGCCGCAAGTATAACTTTGATACTTGCATGTTTCCACACTGCAAGTTTCATCATGCCTGCATCCATTGCTGGAACGAGTCCGGATCCCTACTGTCACATCCAGTTCGCGACTGTCCCCAAGGGAAGATCAACACCCACAGACCGGCAAAAAACGGAGAAGGCAATACGAAGACAACATACCCTCGATAAACAATACGTCGGGGGATACTGCTGCATTCACGCCTCTTCTGTATAATGTCGGTAACATGCTTTCGATTTATAATCAAGTTTGCAGTGTAAATGCGCCTAATGCCTCGGGGGCTTGTATTTCTGTACCCAGTAATCTTCACATACCACTATGGCGATCTTTGCTAGTTGACTATAGTGATAAGCGGGTATGTGATTATTTGCAATTTGGGTGGCCGATTAATTACCAAAGGGATTTTGCCCCACAGGGAGTGGAATTTAATTATAATCACAGTTCCGCAATCAGGCACGCTTATCGAGTTGATGAAGTGATAAACAGTGACTTAGCTATGGGGGCATTAATTGGTCCGTTTCAACAACCCCCACTGGGAACAACATTAACCTGCTCTCCCTTACAAGTGATATCTAAGGACCCCTCTAAATTAAGGGTGGTAGTGGATGCTAGTTTTCCCGAAGAATTATCTCTTAATGATGGAATTCCCACAGACGACTTCTTAGGGCAACCATTTAAGTTATCGTATCCATCAGTGGAAATATTTGCGGAAATGGTGCGAAAAAAGGGCAAGGGCTGCCTTATGTTTAAAACAGATTTGTCAAACTTTTATAAACAGATTCCTATTTGCCCAAAAGACTGGAGTTTGTGTGGAATTATGTGGCGTGGGTTATATTATCTTTATGTGCGTCAGTTTTTTGGCCTACGGTCCAGTGCGTTGGCATGTCAGCGCACGTCGTTGTGTGTTAAGTATATAATGGGTCGCCAAGGGTATGAGATTTGTACTTATCTCGATGATTATGGTGGTGTTGAGGGGCCCCGCAAGGCACTTATGGCGTTTCAAACGTTAAGGCAGTTGTTGCAAAATCTTGGTTTAGCAGAGAATAAGCAAAAGGCTTGCTTTCCTAGCACGCGAATGGTTTTCCTAGGAATCCAATTTGATTCCTATGCACTTACGCTAACAATCCCACCTGAAAAGCTGCAGGTGTGTCGCCGGCTACTAAAGGAGTGGCTTGAATTTGCCTTTTGCACCAAACGGCAGTTACAAAGTTTGGTTGGAAAATTGGTGCACGTTTCGGCATGCATACGTGGGGGCAAAATATTTATTAACAGGATGCTTAATTTGCTGCGCAGTGTATCAGACAAACAGCAAGACTATTCGGTAAAACTGACGGAAGAGTTCAAAGCAGATGTTAAATTCTTCTACTATTTTATGCATGACTTTAATGGGGTTTCTATTATGCGGGAACTTGAATGGTCGGTTCCCGGGGGAATATTTGCTAGTGATGCTAGTAAGACGGGTATTGCGGCGGTCAACTATTGCGAGAAGAGTTATTTCAGCATTACATTAAAAGAAGAACACCAATCTTTTTCTATTCACATATTAGAAATGCTAGGGCTAATAGCAGCAGTTAAGGTGTTCGGTGGTCACTGGGATGGCAAGAAAATAAAGGCGTACTGCGATAATCAATGTACGGTCATAGCGGTAAACACCGGCAAATCCAGAGATATCATGATGCAGGCTTGTTTAAGGGAACTGTTTTACTGGCCATCTATCTATTCGTTTGAAGTACAATGTGTTTACATACCAAGCAAAAGGAATATTTTCCCGGACATTTTGAGCAGGTTATGTGATGATAGGTATAAGTGCCAGTTGCGAAAACTGAGACTGATCAATTTCATCAGGCAACTCACCAAATTCCTCTTTCTGAAATACCCCAGTCACCCCTTTGCCCAGTTACGGCCTTGGAAAATATGTTTCAGCTAATAATTGCTCCAAATAATTCTCCAGCCTTCGTTGTTCCATTTAAAGGACGAGTGTTAACTCTGACTCATTTTTCATTTGTAAGTTTTCTACGTAAATTCTTGCAACAGTGTGGATATGACACCTCCCGGTTTTCTGGTCATAGTTTCAGGTGAGGGGGGTTACAGGAAGGGGCCAAATGTTCTAATATACTAACGTCTGATTTAATGACTCACGGTTTGTGGAAATCAGATGCTATTAATTGCTATTTTGATCGCTCTATTGCGGTTCGAAAAAAAGTTAGCTTGGCGCTTAAAGACAGGGTCTTGAAATCAGCATGATGGACGGGATATTTCCCATTAAATTCTGTTTATAGATGGTTTAGGGTATTACTGTCCATCTGGTTTCTATTCTATTATTTTAAGTTCTTTTTTTTTTGGCTGGTGTTTGGCGGAGTTTTGTATTTTAATTAGGGGCATCAGTGTTAAATCATGTCTCTTTGTATTGTGTATATTAATGCGGAAAAGCGTTGTAAATAAAATCCAGCCAAAATCAAGATAAAGTTTATTTAATGGTTCCCAGTTTCCAATACCCTTGAGGTAATTATAAGGATTTTGTTGGTAAATAAAATCCCCTAATTACAGCAAGGGGCAGTCCTTGTTTGTTATTCGGGAACGTTCATTGGCTGATAAATAATGTGAGTGGCGCATCGTGTGGATCTGCAGGCTTTCTCCTGAATGAGTACTCACTTTTCGTGTAGCGCGCCAGTGTTAAGACAGAGATAGTTAAAATGTTATAATCTGAATTGCTGCATGTATATATCTGTTGGTTAGAAGGCTTACGGGTTAAAAATCAGGATTTAGAGTTACTCGGATTTATAAAGCGTCCCACCCTCCCGCCCCCTTTTTCACGGTATGTAGCACTATGTCAAGGGCGGAGTTTTGTATTTTAATTAGGGGCATCAGTGTTAAATCATGTCTCTTTGTATTTTGTATATAAATGCGGAAAAGCGTTGTGAATAAAATCCAGCCAAAATCAAGACAAAGTTTATTTAATGGTTCCCAGTTTCCAATACCCTTGAGGTAATTATATGAATTTTTGCGAGCAAAATTCGTCCTTTTTTTTTTCTTCTTGACACTTTTTCCGATTTTTTGTGTCCTCTTCTTCTCTGACACTATGGGCCCTACGACCATGAAACTTGGGACTTATGAAGAGCTTGATCTGAACATGTGCATGTCACTTTTTATTTTCGTATTGATTTCGTTTTCTTTGTTAAAACGCCATGTGAAAAGAGTGTATTTTTTGCAAGTTAATGCGTAGCATTTAAGCCACATCACACACAGTTGCTCAGTGAGCTTTGTGCGAGCTCTCACTGTGTATGCTAGATCAGTCAATAAAACCTTAAGTCAACAGAAACCAAACACTACTCGGCTTATAAGACGTATTCAAGCTGTGTTGTTTGCAATATATTATTCAAGAAATAACCCATTGAAGCCAGTATTTTTGCGTTTTAATTTTTGTCAAGTGTTTAACATTTTGCTGGCGGGATGAGCTTCTAGTTTGCAGACATGTTTGCAGTGACACATAGACCGCATTTCGCTGCCTGCAAACCGAAACATCCTCCTATGAAAGAAGGCAGTTACGGTCGAATTTTATTAAATAATTAAAACTCAAAAACCTTGAAAAAAATTTCTCAAGGCCCTTTTGTCCAACTTTTCATTTAGGGTCGTTTTGGGAAAGGCCTTTTCGGGAAAGGCCGTTTTGGGAAAGGCCCATATGTCCAAGGCCCTTTTGTCCAAGGCCCTTCTGTTTGGATACTTTACGGTCAACTTAAAAATATTCGTCTTTTTGTGCAACACCTTATAGGGATGGTGAAAATTAAATCAAAGTCGCTCTGTTTCCAAGATAACAAGTCATTTTGTTCTTGAAATCTGGGTCAAAGTTCACACCACAAAATAACCCCTAAAGGAACTTTCGTAGAGGGGGGGTTCGAAAATGAGGTCAAATCACTCCAAATCCATCCCTCCTGTTAAGATTCAAATCACAAAGATACCCCTCGTGTTAAGATTCAAATCACAAAGATACCCCTCGTGTTAATTGCACGGAAATAGACAGTGTAGATTAAGAAAAATGGGAAATCCATTTTCGTGCTCACACTATTATTTGTTTGCAGCTGGGTATAGTTTGTAGTTGTTCTCTCGAAGTTTCTTTCCTTTTCCCTTTTTTCTTCTCTTTTCTCCGGTTGGATGGTTTCCATAAAAACCTCCTACAGTTTTTGACAGAGAGGGATGAAATTTGGCACACGTGTTGGGGGTGCCGAGATCTCGGTCAATCCGCTTTTTTTTACAACAAAGGCCAGGGTCAAGGTAAAATTGAGGTCAAAATTATTTTTTCCATAAAATCGTTTCAAGAAAACTCCTACTAGCATTTGAGTCAGCGGAACTTTATATTTTGTACACTTATAAACAATCATTAGGTCTCGGTTAAACCGCAAATATTTTTGACCTTGACCTCAAAGGTCAAGGTCAAAGTGAGGTCAAATATTTTGTGGAAATGCCCATTACTCACGAAAAGTAGCCATAAAGGCGCTCAAATCCCAGTTTGAACATCTAAAACTTAGTGAGTAGTGGGAAAATATCAAGGTAAAGGTCTAAGATCACGTGACCTCATGTGCCGTTAACGATAGGCCGACATATCTCGAAAACAGTTTGAGATAGAGCGATTTAAATCTCATTTTCGACCCGTTGGGGCCTAAACAACGTTGCATAAGACGTACCTCCTCCACCTTCTTGGTCACGGTCAAGGTCAAAAACCAGAAGTTGGCTATTATCTCTATTGTGGTTAGAAACAGAGCGATTTTGAACTCATTATCGACCCTTTGGGCCCAAACAACGTTACATAAGAGGTACCTCGGTGGCCTTGACCTTCTATGCCAGAGTCAAGGTAAAAAAAACGGAAGTTGATTTTTATTTAGAATATGGTTAGAGTCAGAGCGATTTTGAGTTCATTTCCGACCATTTAGGCCTAAACAACGTTAGATGAAAGGTATCTCGGTGACCTTGACCTTCGGGGTCACGGTCAAAGTACAACACCGGGAGCTGAGTATTATCTTGATAACGGTTAGAGATTTTGAACTCAGTGACCTTGACCGTCTGGATCACGGTAAAAAAGCGGAAGTGGACTATTATCTCGCAAACGGTTAGAGATAGAGCGATTTTGAACTCATTGTAGACCCTTTAGGCCTAAACAACGTTACATAAGAGGTACATCGGTGACCTTGACCTTTTGGATCACGGTCAAGGTAAAAAACCGGAAGTTGACTATTATCTAGAAAAAGGTTAGAGATAGCGATTTTGAGCTCATTTTCGACCCTTTGGGCCTAAACAACGTTACATAAGAGGTGCCTCCTTGACCTTCTGGGTCACGGTCACGTTCAAAAACCGGAAGTTGATCATTATCTCTATTATGGTTAGAGATAGATCGATTTCCAAATCATTTTCGACCCTTTGGGCCTAAATAACGTCACACAAGAGGCACATCGGTGACATTAACCTTCTGGGTCACGATCAAGGTAAAAAAATCATCATAATCATCATCATCATGATCACCATCCTCCTCCTCCTCCTCTTCATCATCACTATCATCATCATGATCATCATCATCGTAATCGTAATCATAGTCATAATCATCATCATGATCATCATCATCATCATGATCATCGTGATCATGATCATCATCATCGTCATCACCATTATCCTTCATTCTCCATTCTTCATTCTTTTCAATGCTTTTGTTACCAAGCGAGCAGAAGGGATTATAAAAGCGAGCCAATAGCCCGCCCGTTTTCATTGTGGTTCAAATCATAGAACAGTGAACAATTGACCACGTTTTAACTTTTTTTTTTTAGCTTTTACTTGATGTTCAATTTTTCAAATTTTATCGGCCGTTCCAATAGCTGCAAACGGAACTGGCCGATGTAATTACTGAAGACTGACAGGCGGTCAGTCGAGAACCACTGCCTAGTCATATAGGCTACCTTTTGCATGGTTAGTTGAATAAATATAAACTCGCTGCCATGACACCGGTAAATGTTTTAACTCACATCATGAACAACGTATCATTTTATATTATATGAATGTATTGCCACGATGGTAGTGAGAAAGTTATCTTTGATCCCTGAATCAATTATTAGTGTCAGTGATCATTGCACCTGTCTATAAAAAGAAAGCGCTTTTCAACTGCCCCTTTCGGCTGCGGTTGCAATCATTGAAATGCATCTTCTTTGGATGATTAATACTTGGCAAATTGAAGACTTGCACAGAGAATACTGAAGGTGGCCGCAGGACTACCAAATTCCTCACATATAAAGTACTTGATCTGAAGCTGTGCACATCGCATTTCGCTTTCATCATCAAAAAGCAAAAAAAAAAACAAAAAAAAAAAAAAAAAAAAAAAAAAAACAGTGAATTTTTTTTGTCAAGAAATGCAACGCATAATGTCTGCGTAAGGTCTGCCAGCAGTATTTGCACACACGCCGCTCACATTTGCCAACAGCCACACTCTGCGTTACATAAATGATATATGCTTTATTTGCATACGCCAAATGGCTAAGTATAGAGAAATGAGTGTGTTGGTTTTATAAGAAAATGTAAAATCTTCCCAGGTCATTTTAAATACACTGAATGTTCATATAAATTATCAGCTTCAGTTGTGCGATATTCTGGCTGAGGATCGAGAAAGGTTTCGAACTGGCAAAAAAGTTTCTTAGAAAGGACGTGAGCTCTGAAAAAGATTGTCTTGTCTGTAACGGGAAACCAAATCAATATCTTACTGAAAAGAGATTAAAATTGTACTTGGAGGGAGAAAGTGATTTTAAAAATATAGTTTCTTTGCCAAGTGTTTAATATATCTCGTTAACATAAATAAGACTAGAACATCATTTCGCCAGTGAAATGCTAAACACATGACACAAATTAAAACACAAAAATAGTTCCTTCAATGCGTTATTTCTTGAATAATATATTGCAAACAACACAACTTGAATACGTCTTATAAGCCGAGTAGTATTTGGTCTTTGTTGACTTAAGGTTTTATTGGCTGATCAGGCATACGCCGTGTTGTCTATTTAGTGAGGGTTCGCACAAAGCTGAACAACTGTGTGTTCTGTGCTGTGCGTGAAATGCTCCGCATTACTTGCAAAAATACACTCTTTTCACATGGCGTTTTAAACAAGAAAACGAAATCGAAGGAGAAAATAAAAAGTGTTGTGCACACGTTCATATCAAGTTCTACCTAAGTCCCAAGTTTCGTGGCCCTAGGGCCCGTAGTGCCAGTGGAGGAGATGACACAACAAAATCCGATCACTGTCAAGAAAAAAGGTACCAACGGCTGCTAGCACAAATTCAAAAACCCCTTGCAAGCCAAAGGCTTGTCAAGTGTCAATAAGAATTGTAAGGGAAAAAGAAACGGACATGTTTCCTATGCACTGGATGAAAAGTGACATTGGCACATTGTTTTTTTCCTTGTCAATTCGTGACACAATGGGATTAGTTATAAGAAGTGCAGATATACACAGATTTCTTTGAAGCACATATTCTTGTTGCCTGTATTTTTAACGTAACTAGAATTTTGCTTTATTCCTTTAAACAACACACACACCCACACACCCACACACCCACACACACACACAGATATATATATATATATATATACATATATATATATATATATATATATATATATATATATATATATATATATATATATATATATATGCGTGTGTGTTGATGTGAGTTTTTCAAAATGTCACTCCTACTACAAAGTAAGATATAAAACAACAGTATAGCGGTTTATTCATCACAAAGGTATCCCGACGTTTCGCCTAGCGACGTTTCGTCTAAATCTGCAAGGTACGACAGTTCGTCTAAACTTTATTACTACACATGAATTTATCTGAATGTTTAGCTTGATATGGAAATTTCTATTGTGTGGTTTAAAGACGAATAAAAAATCATAAACATCATATCAAGCTTTATTTCTACCTTCTACTTTACTACAGGTATCTAAACAGTAACACAGTAACTAAATAATACACTAGTCAATCATATTCTACCATGACTCGACCATATCACAGGACACAGACATCTGGTGCTACAGAACACATTAACTGCACATTCAAAGTGTTCGTCATGTCATTGATTAAATAATACAATAATCATTCACATTTTAGCATGAGTCTACATGACTCTACCATATTAACTCTACCATATCTAAGTCTCACCTTTACTCATTGCCTTTCTGATTTTCGCGGTATATGGACCTCCACCTAATGTTGTGGCCTTCTCCGCGAAGAAAATCTGGTATCGTCTTTTCGCCATTTGCCCGTTGACGACATAGCGTATGCAGACGTGTCTATAGGTCGTTGTATTCTTTGCGAACTCTCGTCCTGGGTGGATTTCCCATCATATCTGGAGCAATATATGTTCGCACTGCACAGTCCTCGTTTTCCAAAGCCGTAATAAGGGTCCATATCGATGGGCGACTGTACCCGACTAAGTGGACGGGTCGATTTTCCCAACGCTCCATCTCATTATTCGTCCTCGGCTCATTATTCAGCGTAAGTTCGTGCACGTTCCAAATGTGTGGAGGAAACTTTGGCGGGATGCGGTGGACACGGATGCCGCCGACAATTGGCCCCTGAGCATTCGCGCGTCGAAACGTGCCTTCGACGTACGTTGCCACAAAGTAGTAAACCAATGGTTCGGCACCCTCTGGCGTAATGACTCAGAGGTACTCCAATCCCGCTTGGACATCTTCCAGGGGCAAAAACAAAAACCCATTGAGCATTCCACAAAAGGACTTAAAATCTTTGTTTTCACGGTACATGGCATCTAAACCTAGATTTGTATTTTTCGCCACGTTGCTTGTATGAAGTGAAAAAAGCATTCTTTTATCTCAACGCCGGGTCCCAATACGTCCCCTGTAGCCCGTATGACGATTTGTTCGAAATCATAATGAATCACATTAGGATCCAGAAATAAATGCATGGTCTCACATTTATCCAGAAGTGCACGAAGCAACTGGGAATAAGATGCGTGTGATTTGCCTTCCATCGCGGCATAAACTGTTGACATCACAGTATTGCCTAATGACACTTTGATGACGTAAACCAAGTATTGCTTTGTGCAAGCTGGCGTAATCCAAGAGGAGATGTAAATATGAGTGTATAATATCAAATAATGAACTGTTTATTTTCGGTTTTCTTAGTGTACATAAATCCTTCGTACATAATTTTCGGTTTGCCTCCCCTGCTTTGTATCATCTCCATATCCTTAGAAATGTTAATGCATAATCGTAATTAACCTTACAGCTATCTATACCCGTTGCATGACACCCGGAGATAATCCGGATTAAGAGCAGCGTGGACAATGGTCTTGTTTATCAGCATTTTCTGTCGCACTGCACAGACTTTGTCTCCCCAAGTCTGCGTGACCCCGTGGAGTTTTGACGTCCAATACTCTGGCAAGTAGACACTTCATGACAGTGGAAGGCCTCCTTTTGAGGCAAGTCACAAAACAAAATCTTCTTTGTGCAGCCGCGTGATAAAAAATGTAACACATCCAAAACCATGTTTTTAAAATTATGCAATAAATAAAAAATATTTGATGAAAAAAACGAGTTTTTAAAATTTAGACGAACTGTCGTATCTTGCAGATTTAGACGAAACGTCGGTAGACGAACTGTAGCTAGACGAAACGTCGCCAGACGAAACGTTGTGGATTCCCCCACAAACGGTTTTGACATCTTGTACCTGCTAGAGGATATGGCATACGATACATACTGTGTTAATATTTATATGTGCGTCTTTTACAGTCAGAGTATACTATAATGCCTATTTGCAATGAAATGGTCTTCATGTACACAGGGTACATATTCATCAACACTCAGCCCTTTTATTGTACAAAATTTTAATACATTATTTTGACACGGAAAGTTTAGTTGCCAGGCTATACCAACACATTCACTGCATGTGCAACTATATCCATGACTAGAAGATAATGCTTAAAGTAAAGACGTCAGACCTCTCAACTGGTGACGTGTGTCCTGTGAGTATTCCAGTATATTTGTCTCTGGTGATCAGCGTATTTAGTAGTTAAAATATTCTATCATTATGAGTAGTAAAGAGTTCGATTTATCAGGTATACAAATCACATCAGGTGTGCATAGTATCTTAAAATTTTATGATGAGTATTTTGCTGAATAAAGGTACTAACCTCAATCTAATGCGCAAATAACAAAGCCGACAGTCTGAATGCTAAAAGGCTGGACTTGAAATAATGTATTACCAAAATGGACGGTTAGCCATTAGCCGCACAACTCTGCCTAGCGTTAGTAGTGAAATGCAGCAAGTATGTAAAAAACGTTATGTTGCTTTCCACCGTATAACTTCAACTTCCCATCAATGATCTTGTTTAGCAATAGGAAAGATCCAAGCAGTGTCGCGAGATAATGCAGTCTTCTTCAGAAAGTCTGTAAATTGCAATTGATTATATTATATGTACACATTAACAGCATTTCCTTGTGTATTTCATGACTGCTGTCAGCGGCCATCCCTGGTCCTGGTAGTGTACACGGTCCAGTATATAACATTGAATATAAAGAAGGCGAACGGAAAGAGACGCCTTGATATCTGATCCACTCGCCTGGCTCTAAAAATTCCTACCGCGGCCCCTCTCATATACTCTGGCATGTGATAACACTGTCAACATAGAGCAACATATCTAATAAATATCTCTGCAAGTAAATAAATATAATATAATAAAAAAATATTAAGACCATATTGAGCTAATCTACACTTTTCTTCAGATTTGATTAGGATATGTTATACAAGCAGCACTAATAGATATTAGAGAGGTTTAGACAAGGAACTCTCGGCTGATCTTTTTATTCGTTTTGTCTCATTTTTCAGACAACAGTCTCAGTGAACTATTGGAATGGCTCTGTGAACATTTTCTGATTTCTTAGGCAATGTCAGTTCCATATTGCTAGACCAAATAAACACCCTTTATGACCACCACCACAGAAAGCACTTTGAGATATATTTCAAGCTCTGTAAATGCACTAGAGAAGGCAAAGCTAATGCCTCCATGCTCTGGGGTAAGGCCAAGAGACAATCTTTTTGTGAAATTTGAGTCAAAAGGCAGGGTTTTTTGTCTCTCTTCAATATTTGACAAGTGTTACATGGAACTAACAATTAGAAGTTGCAGACAACACTACCTTCAATCAATTATTGCATACTTTTATTATGTATGACAGCGTCTGTCCGTCTTGATATGTGATTTCTCTTTCTCGAGGACGGTTAAAAATTTACACCGCTTTTTCGAAATATAACCCCAGATTCAAGTCAAACACCAGTGACCTCTTAATCTCGGGAACCGTTACAGATTTTGAGCTCATTCTAGGATTCCATCTTCTATACTAAATTATCTCAATGGTATCCTGGTCGTGGCCTTCAGTTTTAAGGTTACTTGCACAGGATCTGTGTATCTCGGTATGAAAATAGTTATTTTGACCCGGATTTTCGGATTCCATCCTTGTACGAAGCTACCTAGTTTTATATTCATTACCTGAATAATAACCTTGAATTCTGACATCACTTTGTGTCTTGGAAATCATTAAATATGCCCTACATAGATTTACTTTAACTTTTTTCACCCGGACCGTGATTTCAACTGTCTTATTTGTGTGGGGTATTTTATTATGCAACAGCGAAATTCGGTCTAGTTAAGTAATAGGCGATGGAAATACGATATATATATATATATATATATAGAGAGAGAGAGAGAGAGAGAGAGAGAGAGAGAGAGAGAGAGAGAGAAAGAGAGAGAGAGAGAGAGAGAGAGAGAGAGAAATAAGGTGGGAAGGGGGTTAGATTCCAGTAGCCAATGGAAACAACATAACGTGTATAAAGTAGGGCGAGGTTTTGCACGGTATAAGGCAAAAAAATCAGTGTTTAATTAAAAACAACACTTTGCTTCAAACCCTAAAAGTGTGGGTTGAATTTGGCATCAAAATTACGACAGCCGCAACAAAAGGGAACGGCACTGAAAATTTGTTTGTTTGTTTTTTTCGGTAACATGGGGGTGGGGGTCAAAGGACAGTGTGTATTAATGTAGTAATGTGGTTTCTGTTCCATGTACTAGAGTGCTGGGCTGATTTGCTAAAATATGGGCCACTTCACATTCTATGAGATCTAAGGGCCATTTTCCCAGTAAATGGTGATATATGTGTTAAACCTTCAAGTGAAAGAATTGATAAGAAGGTGTGAGGGAGTTATAGGGTTAAATTAGTCAATGATACTCCTCCCCCAACCCTGCATACTCTGATAATTGGGTAGAAGGATTGTCCGTTTTAGAGATGGAAAGAATGAGACTCACTTTATGTTTAGGAAAAGCAATAAGGTTCACATTTTTGGAGAAAAAAGGAGGAATGATGGCCAACTTTTTTACAGAACGAGCTTCACGTGCACTAGTCCTTATG
Source organism: Protula sp. h YS-2021 (assembly GCA_949752745.1). Taxonomy (NCBI): domain Eukaryota; kingdom Metazoa; phylum Annelida; class Polychaeta; order Sabellida; family Serpulidae; genus Protula; species Protula sp. h YS-2021. The sequence continues at coordinate 18,424,770 of OX457032.1, forward strand.
GTGCATAGATGTAAGACCTTTATGGATGACAATTAGACTAGAACAAGAGACCCATAACCTTTCTTGTACTTTTTTCAGCCTTGTTGAAATAGGGTAAAATCAAAATATGAAATATGCGGAAAGCATAAAATAATTTTAAACGGTTTAAACGTCAACGGTTAGGGGGCATCCACAAAGAACGAGTGCAAATATCGGACTCTTTAAATGCCCCATCCCCTCCTATTACGCAAAAGTTGTGATGTTTTCTGTTGGCCAAAGCATTTTCTTTCGCGAACTCCAGGCCCTCTCCCTTGCACCCACCGTGCGCACTGGCGTTTGATCAACAATTTGTCGAGATTAAGGGATTCTGAGGGGACGGGGGGTGGAGGGCAGGGTGGAGGGGGGGGGGTAGGTGGGAGATGGGAGTGTAAGGGAAAGAGATCTCGACTTCTCCAAAGAACATGGGAAAAGAACAGGAGTCATTTGAAAATGCCCAAAAAGTTACGTCTTAAGAAATACCAAGATATTGTTATTTATAACTTCAAAAGCAATAGAGGTTCCGGAATTATATGCATGAATTAATATTCACCGGAAATAAAAGTTCACTGGTGTGCGGATGCGGTTACTTTGAGAAATACTTACATTAACAAGAATAAGATTTGGATAAAGATCTTTAATAAAATAGAAAAACTCTCCCACCTGCAACATGGGTAATTTCCAGAACAATTCTTACTTAGAAATTAAATACATTTGTGACTACTTGCCCCAAATACGGCCCCGATAAAAAATCGACATTTATTTGCTGAGGTCTGAGAGCTTCTTGAGTCTTCCGTCTGTTTAAATAACAAGAAAAACATATTTAAACACTTAAAACACCTTATCTACGGAAGCACTGAAAAACAGGAGCACACGAAAAGGTACAATTACAATTGATGAAAGTGGGTCGGTAGAATTTTTAATTTCTTTTTTATCCCCGCCTATCCTTTAGCACTTACTCCCACACAAACATTTACCTCAATGCTCACTTACAACTGCTTAATTATTTTAACCGGAAGTAAGGGGCTGTTGTGCAAGAAGTCGGGCCTCAGACCCCTTTTTGACCAGGTTCTACTTCAGTTTCTTTTTGATCAATACAAAGCTGTTGTAGCTTATAAAGTAGTATAATAATGTATATACTATAGAAATTGACAGTAACATAATGTTATGTTACTTCACCTACTCTTTGTCTATGGCATTTTAGAGCCTGTTAGGTTAAGAAAATAAATAAATCTGACGTATGAATCCAAAAGTTATAAGTCATCAGATAAGGGAGGGGTTGGTGATTCTAGTATAGCTTATCATAGACACTGTAAGTTTGTCCGGAACAAAGAGTGGTACCGGCATCCGGAGGTGTTAAACACTTTAGTTAGCGCTTTGCTGTCTGTGAAATATAAAACATATCTTACTTCGTCCATGGAAATCTTGGCTCGGAGTGGGAGGAGGGACTGTCGCGTGTGGGATTTGCTTCGTGACAGCACATTTACCACTGCATATTCAAGTAGAGCGGCAAATACGAATACCAGGCAAGCGGACATCCACACATCGATAGCCTGAAACGATATCGAAGACAAGACGTACACACCAACGTCAATAGCCTGAAACGATATCGAAGACAAGACGTAGACACCTACGTCAATAGCCTGAAACGATATCGAAGACAAGACGTAGACACCTACGTCAATAGCCTGAAACGATATCGAAGGCAAGACGTAAACACCTACGTCAATAGCCTGAAACGATATGAAAGACAAGACGTAGACACCTACGTCAATAGCCTGAAACGATACCAAAGACAAGACGTTGACACCAACGTCAATAGGCTGAAACGATACCGAAGACAAGACGTAGACACCAACGTCAATAAGAAGAAACGATACCGAAGACAAGATGTAGACACCTACGTCAATAGCCTGAAACGATACCGAAGACAAGACGTAGACACCTACGTCAATAACCGCAAAGGATACCGAAGACTAGATATAGACACCTACGTCAATAACCCGAAACGACACCGAATCGACATCGATGACATGATATCGACATCTACGTCAATAGCCTGAAACGATACCGAAAACAAGACGTAGTCACCTAAGTTAATAGTTTGAAACGCTATCAAAGGCAAGGCGTAGACACATACGTCAATAGCCTGAAACGACAAGACGTAGACCCCGATGTCATTAACCTGATATAATATCGAAGACACATCCATCGTTACATACGTCATAACTCACACGATATCGAAAATAGACGTAAACACCTGCGTCAGTAAACTAAAACGATACCGAAGACACAGACGTCGATACATATGTTCATAGCCTGAAAGGACAGTTGTGGACAGTTGACCTGAAAAGCCGAACAGCTGCAAGTCAATAAGTTGAAAAAAGACTATTCTAACGGCCACGCATTTATGAGTCAATGAGTAAAAATTGAAAAATAATAATTATACGAAGAGCAAGAAAATACTGCAACCATCCACTTGATTTTCGTTCTGCTAAAGCGTTCAAAACAGTGCTTTGGGGCTTGACAAATCTGCGACCTTTTCGATTTTTGGTATGGTAAATCTGCGTCTTGTGGCTACCCACATGGCAAAATGCATTCTATTCTTCATTCGCCGTACCGCCCCATCAGATTTCAGACTAAATACCCCGCCACCCCCCCCACCCCCTTCAGGTGTACATAAATCTTAACGAGTGTGAAAAATAATGTGGTCGAGAGAATAATGTTTTCAGTAAAATTAAAAATTTAAGGCAAAGATATTCCTGAGCCAATTTCATTTTAAAGTACCATATTGACGGCGAACACGACCGCAAAGGTCCTGTTAGTGGTACTTTTTTCCTGATAAAAAGACAACCGAAACTCTTCGGGGAAACAGATATGTCATCGTGAATTGTATATGATTACATTTTTCAAATTTGAACTGGAATTTGAAGTAACTATCAATATTGTCATCCAATACCTCGTTGCATTCAATTGTTCATTCAGCAGGAGTCTACTGTTGAGTCTTTTCCATAACCACAGTAAAACCCTGCTAGAGAGAGGACCATCCACTGGGACTGAACTAAAAGTGGACCGATACCCGGAGTGATCCTATTTTGGAAGACACCTGAAATGTGACTGTTGAAAAAGCGGTCTCATTGGTGAGGTGATCACTTTTCCAGGTGGTTCTATACATTTCCAGGTGGTCCTATACATTTTTCAGTAATTTAATGGTGTAAGTGATGCAACTACTTGATCTAGGGGTGAACGGTTAGGTCTGTTGGTCAGAGCGTTGGGCTGGTAATTCCAAGGTTCCGGGTTCGAATCCTGCTCGGGTGGTAAGCGAGAGATCGGCGTTCGCTTCAGTTACCTTAGCGAAGTGAATGCAATGGATGAGATCACTTCTCACGGATTCAATATTTACGCCCAGTGCCTCTATGGGTCATTCCTTAATAAAATAAAGAAACCTACTTGATCGAAACAATACCGGTTTTAAATGATAAAGCAAATATTCAAAGCAGCCCAACAAATATTTTAAGGAAAAAAAACCAGAAATGAGGCGAGACTCTACAACGCTTTTTTAAAGTATGACAGAACATCTGTCTTATAATGTGACATCTGTACGCCGGTCCCATGTCGCCTTTGAGACCACAAAAAGAAAAAAAAACAGAAAATATGACAAGAACTTCCGAATTTAAACGAATGCGATGTTACAACGATGCCACCAGATTGAACAATAGTAGTATGAAAAGAGGGGTTCTGGCACAGGAAGTGACGTCATCAATCTCGTAACTATAGCGAAAGTTACCTCAATTTTAAGTTAGCCATCTCACGATCCTGGGATGGGGGGGGGGGGGGGGTCGGTACATAGTATGTCCTGGGGGGGGGGGGGGTCGGTACATAGTATGTCCTAGAGGGGGGAGGTCCTCACTTTGTGAACATAGGGTCTGTCCCGGCTGTCGCCTAGGGGGGAGGTCCTTATCACCATGGTTGCGAGATTGATGACGTCACTTCCTGTACCAGAACCTCTCTTTTCATACTACTAACAATTTTCTGCCAAGCATGTTGTAAATATAAAAACTATTCTGTTCTCGTATTTGTCAGTCATATTTTATATGGCATATCCAAAACAAGACTGGATTACGCTGGAAATGGCACCCACTTGCAATGGCAGAAGGTCAGAGACACGATATATCTGGTCAAAGACAAATCTTTCAGTATTTAGACATAATATTCAGCTTCCGAATTATTATTTTGAACGAGGTCATCGAAGTAAATATAGGCACAAATAATCAAATTCAGTTTCCTAACAATATTGCCAACTTCCAGTTTTTGACCTTGACTACGACGGAGGAGGTACCTCTCATATAACGTCTTTTAAGCTAAAAGGGTCGAAAATAAACTCAAAACGGTCTATCTCTAACCGTTTTCGAGATAATGGTAAAATTTTCCGTTTTTGACCTTTACCATGACGGAGGAGCTCAAGGTCACCGAAGTTCCTCTTATATAATGTCTTTTAGGCCCGAAGGGTCGAAAATAAGCTCAACATTGGCTGTTTCTAACAATTTTTCAGATAATGATCAACTTCAGGTTTTCGACCTTTACCAGATCAAGGGATAAAGGTCACCGAATTACCGCTTATCTAACGTTTTTTAGGCCCAAAGGGTCGAAAAGAAGCTCAAAATCGCTCTGTCTCTACCCATCTTCGAGATAATGGTCAACTTCTGGTTTTTGACCTTGACCATGTCGCAGGAGGTCTAGGTCACCGAGGTACCTCTTATACAATGTCTTTTAGGCCCAAAGGATGGAAAATAACAACATTGTCTATTTCTAACCGTTTTCAAGATAATGGTCAACTTCCGGTTTACGATGCGGGAGATCAAAGTCATCGAGTTACCTTTAAGCTCAAAGGGTCGAAAATAAGCTCAAAATGGTTCAGTCTCTAACTGATTCGATATAATAGTCAACTTTCGGTTTTTGACCTTGACCATGACGGATGAGGTCAAGGTCACCGACGTACCTCTTATATAACGTTTTTAGGCCCAAAAGGTCCAAAATAAGCTCAAAATCGCTCTATCTCTAACCGTTTCTCGAAATACTAGACAGTCTTTCTCTAACGAAGTAGATAGTGGAATGATTCACTGTGAAAACCACAAATGAAATTGTGTGTGTTACGTTAAGGTCAAAGTCAAGATCAATGAAATACCGTTTTGTAACGTTTATTGGATCGACAATGATCTGCAAATCGCCCTTATTCTAACCGTTTCCAAGAAAACGATGAACTTCCGGGTTGCACTTGCCCTTGACCGAAAAGCCACTTCTTCTGTAACGTCTTTTAGGCTCAAAGGGTTGAAAATGAGCTCAAAACCGGTCCACCTCTAATCCCGTTTTATACCTTACATAAAAGATCTAAAATTGTTGTGATCTTGGCCTTGAGCAAGAAGGTCAAAATCACCAATGGACTTATATATAACGTCTTTTAGGACCAAGGTTAAAAATGAGTTCGGACGCACTATCTGTTTTCAAGGAAAATCGTCCTGTCGCTAACGGTTTTCTAGGTACAAAGGTCATATGACCAGTGACCTTGACCCTCAAGATCACGATTCAGATCCCAAGATTATACCCCACTTAAACCGTATATGTCTTGAGCGCTATTTCTAACCTTTGTAGTGATAAATAGGAGCTTTAAAAATATGTTGAGCTTAGTTTGACCTTGACCTTGAGACCAAAGTAAAAATATTTCAAGGAGCGCTCTTTACCCTCTTTACCTGTGTTAAGTGTTACCTTCCTACGTTAAATAGCTTGGGATGACTTTTCTGTAAGCCATTTTAAGTTAAAAAAAGTGTTTTACCTTGGAGGTCAAGCTAAACAAAAATTATGGATTTCACCAGATTTAAACCACTCCGAATTATATAATCTTTTGTTTGTGGTGTGTATTAATTTTCACCAATGCACTGTATTATACATCGCCAAATTAAAATAACGACGGCTCCTCATGCGATTTCCTTCTAACTGTTTTTCAAGAGTTGGAGTATTTTGAAGTAATTCCTCGTCAGAGTGATGAGAAAATAAAAAAAAAACTAAGATTCATATCAGCTTCCGCCGATAATGTTGTATTAATAATACTATCCGGTAGAATCTTTTAGGTTATAAAAATTTCGTCCCCGCTATCCATGGTTGTAAACTTGTCAGATGATTGAACTGCGCTTGAAGCGCTTGCACAAAGCAAAGAGTTTAATGTTGGATAGACAGTGCATTATGTAATGAGAATATTTGAAACTACTCATCCGGCATACGCTGTATTGCGAAAAACAAAGGACTTTAAATCGATTAATTAAAATCATGATCACTGAAAACTTTTATTCTGATCCAAGTGTAGTGTATCTGGTTGTGAGTATATTTCACGTTCTATCGGAGTGGGATGGGGTGGTTTAAGTCCCATAAACCATTCAAAGTCGTTGATTCGTGAAACATAATACATCTCGGGTGGCTTTTGTGTACCAAGTTTTATTATAATTCAAATGTTCTTGGAGGCTTTTTTCTGGAAATCACCTAGATGAAAAAAGCTTTTCCCCCTCAGAAAAACAACAACAGTAACAAAAAGGAATAAACTTTCGGAAAGTTTTGTGGAAATAAGTGTGGTAAAAAAGTATTTTCATGTGACATACAATTCTTGCAAGAGTCTGCTCAGGTTTCGAAGCCAATTAAATTACGATCAGTTAAACTTTAGGTTTCCTAATGGTCTTGAAATTTTCAAACAGCCCAAAGAGATTATATACAGTTATATAATACAGTCCAATTTGGATGCAGTTTTCGTGCAGGACAAAGCAATTTTTCGCTAATATTGGCTTACATATGTTTACATGGTGCACAAGAAGTATGAAATTAAGAAATTAAAAGGCACCCCTTTTATGTTGAATTTAGATAGTTCAGGAAATGTTTTTGCGTTTGTCCACTGCAGATATCACTAAAATTCCTTACTTGCATTCGTAACGAAGTTCTGAAGAGTTTTTGAGTTACCGGGCTTCTTGTCACTTATTTTCGTTTTCTTTGTTACAACGCATTTCCTCAACTCGAGTCGACCTCTGCATTCATTTGAATAATGTTGATCGATGAGGTCACATAACATCATAAAGATTTTAAAGATAAATATTTCAAAAATATTTTGGAGCAAAACACATTGAGAAAATTTGTCGCAAAGAATTTTTTGGTGACCCACTTTTAGGGATGGGATGTCACTGTGCAGGTATTTCATCGATTTTTGGTACTTTGCAATTCTGATACTGATTTGAACTTCCTTCGATACAGAAAATTTTAAGGTATAAGGAATTGAAGATAAATTCCCTGACATGTTCTCAATACGATCACCTCGCAAACCCACCTGCAATCGCAAGTACCACAAAGTTCCCATTTAAAACACAAGAAAGAAAACACTTGTTCCTCTAATCAGTACACCTGTGTCACGCTACACTAGTCCACCTTCAGACCTTAGGTTACTCGCCCTATTCCATCCCAACGTCAAATCGGGGCAGGTGGAGGACCACTGAGACAAAAAAGGAATGCGGGTAATTTTTTATCACTCAGTCTTAAACACTCGAATATTTTCGGCATTGAATAATAAGACATTTTTTGGCAATGTTAATTACATTGTACGCCTACAAGTGTACCAAAATTTAATTCACAATTTATGCGCCGATTACCGAAAATTAGGGAAATCCCGTCTAAAGATGGAGAATGCGAACCACACTTTTACTCGTAAAAAAAGCCATTTAAGAAATAAAACGATAGTTCTCTGAGTGTAGTTCTGGCCGTAACAGACAGAGCATTTTCTAAGGGCAAGCACAGAATAGAACATGTAGAGTGGCTCTTCCCGTGACGTGGCGGTGGGAAGGGATGTAAGCCTTATTTCTTGCAATTCCTCTGCCCTTTAGTGGCTATGTAGGTCTTACTCATAAAGGATGGCTTCGGCTTAAGATCCACTGTGTCTCAGAAGCCATTTACTTTGAAGACCTCCAATTCCAAAGCACGGAGTTCTCGCCTTCTTTTACCTGATGCTAGCGGTAGAACGAAGGCGCATTTTAGAGCAGTTCATCTGAGGGATATGGTTGCTTCATCAAAGGCTTCCCTATGAGTAAAAACTGGAGAACCAGCTCTAGATCACACTGTGCCACGTTTGGTCTAGGCGAGCTGATACTTGTTAGGAGACCGCCGAGTCCTCCCTTATATCCTAGCCACAAACTGGTTTGAGCATTGCTGAGATACTTGTAGGTTCCACTCTTCATGTAAGACAAAAAATTGCTTTACACACCAACTCGAAAGCTTATTCTACCGTGATCGATAGATCTTAGATGGGGATGGATTATGCACATGAGTCAATTTCTTTATTATCCTTGATCTTTCAAGAAGGTGGGGCTAGGTATCACACTCGTAGATCTAGGAGACGAGGGGTTAGGTGATTGTGCTCCCAGTGTAGTTGATATAGTCTTCGGGTGGCATGGGATTTGAATGCACATCTCTACTTTGTACCGTGTCAGTAGAGTGAACCGTGGGGCCTCTGGTTGCTATGGGGCTATCAAGATGAACATGCTTCTTGGAAACACCATGGCTGTGGCAGAAGCCATATAGCACTGTTCGGGCCACTGGCCTGATGGATAACCCCGGGATAGGTATTCTGTGGATATCCACCATTGCAGGTCTTCGATTGCTTTGGAGGGGATGACTACTAGCCTATGATGACTGACCTCTTCTCCAAGCCACTGCTAATTTGAAACAGTCTGTAGTGAATTTTGCCCAGTTGAACTGTCTTTTCTGTGGCTACTAGTAGCCCAAGTAGACTGCATTCGGGTAAGCTCTGTGGGCTGATGGGAGGTGATGTCCCGAATAGCTTCGCTCCATCTCTCTTGTTTGGGGTAGGCTCTGGCTAACTCCACATCTCACTTCTCTACCAGCAAGGTCATGTGTTGCTTGGGTAAAAGTTCGAATTTTGCCAAATTGACCATCAGACCTGCCCGAAGCACCGCCGTGAGCTAGGAACCAGTCCTCCAGGTATTGAAATACCAAAACACCCTGGAGCTTGGGCCTCGATTTCAACACCTTCATCACTTTCGAGAGTACAAACGGGGCTGCGGATAGGCCGAAAAGAAGTGCCAGTAGCCAGAATCTTTTCCCTGTTTGAAAGCATATGTATTTGCAGCTTTTCAGGTTTATTTAGATGTTGATGTAGGCAAATCTACTGACGTTATCCTGCTGCCCTCCTGTAGCATTTCTTTGATTACTTCGGCCGTATCCATCTGCAAATTGATCGGAAAAATTCGTTTAGCTCTGACAAGCCTATGCCAAACTTCAGCCCCCATTCTCTTGGGATCCCTCACAACTGTACCAACAAGGTTACTTGATAGTCCGCAATCTTTGGCGTACCAGAGTGTCAACAGAAACGCACTCCTGTAGTTTTAACACTACTGGGTCGTTAATCCCCCTCTGGGCTAGCGCCTCCTTTAATATTTTTAGCGTATGATCCTGCAGGTTAGCCCTTTAAGGGTTTTAGTGTCATTTCCCACAAGGGAGATATGGGAGTCTGGTTTTACTCTGGGCATGCACACTGTGTTTTGGCAGGTTGCTCTAGCCGCTCTATTGGAATGACATTCTATGCAGATCTATACGTTGCAGATCTAATTGCCAGTTGCTCTGATGAGTGTCGCGCCATCACTCAAGCACATCCGCTGACTTCTCTCTGCCTTGCCGCCAACGCATTGGCGACTCCGGCACTGTGTGATGTCAACTGAATGAAGGTCTCCTCTTTGTCTGCGCAGGGATTGACCGTTTCTACCCTCTTTAATCTCGTCTCTGAACGGGATGTCCTCTGAAAAAATTTGCGTCGTCTCTGGTGACAGAGCGATATCCTGAGACGGTAAGATGGGGGAGTTAAAATACGGAATGGGCGCCGGCCCGCCGCCGCAGGATCTCTTCAATACTGTTGCCCTTTCTTCGGCAATCGCGGTCCTTCTAAGAGTTCGGTAGATTGGGCCAGCGCTTCTACTTACCCTTCTTGAAACTCTCAGCTTATCTCTTCTCGCTGCGTGCTACAACGCTTTGTCATCGCCCGTCTCCTGGCCATCTTCCACAGATTAAAAAGTTTTATCCATGTCTGTCTCTGGGAGTGACCTGGAGGGGGAGCTGGCTCGTGACTGCGTGTATGTGTCCCTATGATGCAGCACAGAAACGTGTCCCGACAGTGGGAGGCCAATCGGTTCCTCGTCGCTGGTCTGGGCATCACTTGGTTGCCATCCCACTGATATTGCTGTCGTGGGAGGGGCTTTATTCATGATGAGAGCATGGAAAGATACCTGTTGGGCTTTCGTCTGTTCTTGCAACGTTCTCATTACAGTCATATCTCTTAGCTCGACTTTGCACTGGTGATTAGGGGGCGGGAGGGGGGTAGACATTTGTGTCTCCAAACTTTGCGACCAGGGTAAAGCTTAGCTCTTACAGCCCCACTCCTTGCAGGAGGGTTGCGACGAGAGCCAATGCCTCTCTGTCCTCAGTGTGTAACTCGGTCATTGTCCCTGAAGACTCGGAGTCTGAGTCTCCTACTCAGTGGGGACTTAGTCTGCTAAGTATCTTCTGACGCTAGAGCCGACGAAGATCCTGTTGGAGGCATATCCTCAGACTGGAAAAGAGCTTTCTGTTTTCTGTGCTCCTCTCGCAGTTTTTTGCGCCTCTGATTCCTTATGCGGTTTCTTTCTATCATATTCCCCTCCATATGAGAGAGCTGCTCACATTCAGTGCATGCGTTTTGCATAACACTTGTCCTTCTGCGACTCTGCATTCGTGGCAGAGGGAGTGAAGGCTGCCAGCGAACGATGGATAGCCACACGCTGCCTTGTGCATTGAGCCTTCTGTCTCTACCATGCCTGCAACCGAAATTTGTGAGTATTCATACAACTCATATCCTCAGACTGGAAAAGAGCTTTCTGTTTTCTGTGCTCCTCTCGCAGTTTTTTTGCGCCTCTGGTTCCTTATGCGGTTTCTTTCTATCATATTCCCCTCCATATGAGAGAGCTGCTCACATTCAGCAGCGAACGATGGATAGCCACACGCTGCATTGTGCATTGAGCCTTCTGTCTCTACCATGCCTGCAACAGAAATTTGTGAGTATTCATGCAACTTCATATCCTCAGACTGGAAAAGAGCTTTCTGTTTTCTGTGCTCCTCTCGCAGTTTTTTGCGCCTCTGGTTCCTTATGCGGTTTCTTTCTATCATATTCCCCTCCATATGAGAGAGCTGCTCACATTCAGTGCATGCGTTTTGCATAACACTTGTCCTTCTGCGACTCTGCATTCGTGGCAGAGGGAGTGAAGGCTGCCAGCGAACGATGGATAGCCACACGCTGCCTTGTGCATTGAGCCTTCTGTCTCTACCATGCCTGCAACAGAAATTTGTGAGTATTCATGCAACAAACCCCTTCCTGTTTGCCCCTCTCTCCTATCCATCTCTAGATGGAGGGGAAGGCACAACCTCAAGAGGGATATAGGCCACAGGGACAGCCGTCATGGGTAAAACCGCGTGGGTGTAGCCACAACAGGAATACCCACTCTTGCTAACCTTGCTACCGATGTGGGTAGAGCCACTTGGCTCTTTCCTTCCAAATCAGTCGCCCTACCCAAATGGGTAGAGCCACTTAATGTCCCGACAAGCCCACAAGGGAGGAGAATGACAATAGCCCCGTGAATCTAGCTAGAAATGTATAATCCAATGGCTTGTAATGGTGGAGACAAGACAGCGAGACTACTTATCAGCGCCACCGCCTGTCTGCATGCCTCTCCAGCACCAAATCTAACAGTAACGCTCTAACAGATGGTCAGATTGACACAGCTCCTAGTATCTGCTGATCGGTAGAGAAAATGCGAGAAACATGGTACGGTGACAAAGACCGAGTCTGCATACTCATGATCAACAATACGTGCTAGTTAGCTTGGCATTCAAAACACTGTTAAACTTCTGTTGTAACATCAAATTCGTTACATGCAAGTATAATTTATCCAAAAACCAAATAATTTCGAAAAATACATCTTCACATTTCCGCAGAAAAAGGGAACGTGGGTAGTTTGTTGTCATTCAGTCTTAAACACTCGAATGGTTCAGGTATTGCCTAATGAGGCAATTTTTGGCTGTTATTTATATTTTACACCTACACGTGTACAAAATTCACAGTTTATGTATCGATTACCTTAAATGATTGAAATCCCAGCTAAACTTTGAGATGATAAAACGTTAGCTTTTGCGAAGTAAAATGTGATACATGGATAGACCAAGAGGCTCTGGCAAGGTCACGCTCTCTTATTTTTATCCAAATCATTGGTTGTTTTCACATTGTGAAAGGGTTTCGATACATTTCTGAGAAATTGGATGCTGCACGATGATGGTCCACAATAGATGGTCTAAACAATAGTTTTGCAGTTTTATTGTATGTAAAATGTTTGAATTCCAGGATTACGTATATAGCTGCCGGATGAAATGTCATAATAATAATAACAGTAATAATAATATTAATATTAATAATAATAATAATAATAGGGCACACAATTTGAGACCTGTGAACGCGTCGCTCAGTCGTGAATTGATTGGTCTTTAACCAATGCCCTTAAAAGGCACACCAGCTTTATGGTCTGTCTGACGTCAGACTCATGCCTTACGTAACGAAACAGACCGGGCATCGATTATGTCTAGCGAAACTTTTTGCATGCTTAGAAGAAGGAGAATTGCTTTATACGGGAGTGTATCTAACAACAGGTTCTTTTTCTTTTCCATGTCATATTTTCTTGTATCCCTTTCTTTCCTATATTGTTGAAAATGGTATTCAAAGCAAAAATTTCAATCCAGTTCCATTGATGTATTCCATGCTAGATGCGACAAAGTGTTGCCTTGCTGGAAATGAAATTGCCCTGTAGAAACTATATATGGTACTACGATTTGTCAACGATATTGTTATGCGATAAGGTTTTCCGTTTAGGAAAAGCAGGTTGAACCTTACTATGAAAGTGATACAACCCCCACCCCCACCCCCACCCCCAAGATCATGATACGTCCGCCTCCAGAGTGCCTTGGAAGAAACCCTACTTCGACGCATGAAAGCCTTCACCGTACGTGGGATGATGGCCTGCTCATTAGCGTCGTGAATGGCGTATCCCGGCAATTTGTGGCATTCCGCAAAATGCATGGAGGCGTCCAATGTTGCAATGATGAAATCGACTGCACTTTTTCTTTCGTTTTTTTTCTACCGAAATCAAGTGAGTCACAAGTGGTCTATATTTACCCGGTCTACATCGGGAAGTTCCAATATCTGAGTATGGCGTCCTTGTATGCTACTTTGGTTTATATCAAAATGTACTACATTGTTTGTCCTTTCCGCGCTTCATCATAAACAACACTCAGTTCGCAAAACAGCTTGTGATAGCCTGGTTCCGGGACCATTTTATATCATACGTGTTACCATGCGTATCCAAAAACGCGGAGAAAGGGGGCAATTTTGAGGCCAGACGCGGTCCGCGCAGAGAGCTAATTTCGTCGAAAATTTTCATTTAGTGATGAGTGCCCATCCCTGGTATGGTTGGTTGTGAGTCACATCCGATATTTTAACGTTTTCATCAACAAAAAAGCTTCGCCTGTACTGTGCAGTTAAAGTGAAAGTAAAAGCACCATCGAATTGGTAAAGATAAATCTTTCAAAAACAAAGTTGATGTTCACAATATAAATAAAGGCTTTTGAAATAATAATGGCGACACAAACACAAAAGAGCCATAACTGATGATATCCCATAAAATAACCAGCATATGTGTTGGGCATATGACTAGATATCAATTACACCAGAACTCCGGGATCGGACCACCCCGCAAATAGGACCACCTCGGAAATAGGACCACCTTTCGCCAGAATCGAATGAAATCCATTGCTTTCTATTATTAAGGAATCCCACATATCGGACCACCCCGAAAATCGAACCATGGGATCACTTTTGTGAGTCCCAAACGCAGTCAGAACCCCGAAAAGCGGAACAGCGTACGCACATGATATGTACTCAGTAAACATACATCCACTGAGGTTTTCGGTGTTGGGGATTGTAATGCTTAATGATCACAGGTTCATTGACTGCTTTAATTGGAGTGGGGATTATGCCTTTGCAAGTACACAAAGGACTTGTTTGATTAAAAGAAATTCCGTCATTGCCTGCAATTGCACTTTTTATATGTTACTCACCTACAGGGAGGGATACGAATCCCGTTATGGTCTTACCCATAATTTGGCAATTCATAGATAAAATGACTGACCACAAGCTGTTATAGTCGTTTTTAAAGGTCTCTGCAGGTCTAACTACAGTAAAACTTCATTCTGGACAAAGCCTGAAATACCGGACAACTGCCAATGCCGGACAAGAATTCTCAGTCCCGTTTTTCTCCATTGGTTTACATGACCCCTGAAATACTGGACACCTCTATATACCGAACAAAATCCGCCACTCCCCACGTTGTCCGGTGTAGGCATTTTTTACTCTATTTGTTTTACTCGTCGCAAACTTGTTTCCATTTCGCTGCCGAGCTATTCCATATATGGGAGTGATTATGTAACGGTTACCACTTTTTGCAATATCCCGAAGTATGTTTCACTTTTAAAGTACATTATCTCCTATCTTGTGTTATGACAAATAGCTCACCGCCCCCACCCTTTCTCCCACTGAAGTAAGTCATCTGGTGCAGAGTTCTGATGAATTCCTTTCTGGTGCTTTTTTGGCCGAAGGGAATGTACGAAAACAAAGTATATATATTATGGCTATAACTACACAAAGGGCACAGATTTTACCGTAATGTTGCGTACAATCCTGTACAAGTTCAGTACACATTTTGCAAGTCTAGCACTTGCCAATTGTTAAAAATTACGGTAAAAGTGAAAGATGATAGCGGAAGCAGAGGAGGTATTTAACCATTTATTTCTGTCCAATTTTACTAGTTAACAGTGTTATATTGTTGCTGGAGAATTTCTTACCTTTACATAAGACACTTTGGGTAAAGATGCATTGGCAGCAGTGCTCTGCGTTGTCATTGTTAAAACTGAAACAAAAATAATGTAAAATATATGAATAGATTAACCTTAATCCTTGCCGTTTTGAAATACAAACGCCATGCCCAAAAACGCAATTTACATAACTGTAATTTTACTTGTCCAGAATCAGGGGCTGTTATTTTACTCATCAGATTATCGTAGTTTTTAGAAATGAATTTTTGAATCTTGAAAATCATTGACAATAAAGTGATTTTGTATATTGCTTCTATTTCGGATTTTCCAAGTGTGTAGTTGTCAGCTAATATACCGAATTCGGTCTAGTTATTTGAGTAGATGCTGTCAAAGATGAATATTTATTTTTTTTTTACTGATTTATTTTATATATTATCTGTGTATTTTTGCACTGTTTCAGTCAATGTTTTTCATGCGATTATTATGACATTTTTGTTTTTATTAAAAGCACTTATATCTGTTTGTTTCTGTGTAATAGGGCGCTGTGTCTCTCTGAGAGACAGTGCAGCCATCTGTCTGCGTCTCAGAAACTACCGATCTGTTAACAATAACAGTGTGCTGCATTTCCGGTGTATACCACTAAGTAGAACCGCATATACTTTTTGTGTAAAGTAAAATGACAAGGGAAACATGGAATGGCAACAAGGAATGGCAACACGTATAATGGCAAGGAGACATAACTGAAAGCACATCATAAGTAATTTATTGCATCGTAGCCTCGATTTTCAATCTCAAAGATCACCTTATTTCGATATATTAACACAGTTCTATTTGGACAAGTCATTCAAACGTAGTAGAAATGTAACTCATGTAATACAATTACAGGTTCTGTTTGTTCTTCTCCTCACGACTTATCTTCGCTTTTAGACCAGTTTCCTTTGGAATATTTACTAACCATGCCAACAGAAGCAGAACAATTTTTTCGTTGCAGTTCGAATAGTCCCCTCCCGCCACTCACCAGCCAGGCTAAGGGACCTGTGTGTACTATGCCACAAAGTACACACATATCATCCCTTTTCTGTGTGGCTTTTCAAACACATGAGCTTTACAAAAATTATTCAGGACAGATATGAAAAAGTGCTTTTTGGTTTCGTTTATGATTTATTTAATAATTTAATAATTTAATAGCAACAATCTAATTCACTGGTATCTTAACTTTGGATAAATTTGATTGGACAGAAACTTGGATTTTGCACTTGTTGAATTCCATTTCTTGTTGATGAGAGTTTACACGATAACTGTGACATCTACCCAGCCCCGAGAAGTGTGCCTCTTTCTTTACTTGTTTACAGCGATATCAGTTACCATCTAAACACAGAACTTACCCCTGCTGGTGGATGGTATCACTGCTGTTGTCTGTCTTACTTTAAGCTATATCTGCAGGATTGGCCCACACTTTCGGCCAGTTTAGCTTAGGTTATGCGCTATGAAAGAGCAGTATTCTTTACTCCGAACACCGCTCCATTTTGCTGATACACGCCCGGGAGAAACAAGATGCTTTTACAACATTTCCTGGAGCTGTGTTCTGCAACGGCTACATCCCTACAGAAAGACTTGTCTTCGGACGGTACACAGCACTATCACAGCGCTTGGGCTTTGGTTGTCATATTCATCTGCGGGATATCCCGAGTTGTTATCCCGCGTTGATATCCCATGTTGTTATGCGCTGTTGGGTATCCCATTCCTCTCCCTACCGTGCTGACCGTACGGCACTGGCATGGGAGAGGATAGGGAGTGGGTGCCTATGTTACCGGCTCGCCCTCCTGTGCCGTCAGTACGGCACAGGTATGGGAGGGAAGAGTAATACGATACTGATGCAACTTCTCTTCAACCATACAAAAGGCAGTCCAAGCAAAGGTACTGTGATCAAATGCAAGAGCAAACGCCCTTAGCTACCATCACTTACCCTCCGGCTCCGAGACATCACATACATCCATTGCAGTCTCAAATATCATTGGTGACATCAAACAACAGTGCACCTCTTACCCAGATCCCACTATACAGTGCAGCTGAATGATGACGAGTCCGCGACCATCCCCTCATCAGGTCGGGTCTCCTCGTTTGAGCAATCTGAGGAAGAGGAGCTCTCCGCAGCCCACACCTCGTCGGTCATGGAATACCTAGGCAACACACTGATGATGGTCGTCCCAAGGAGGCACAGAAGTCGCCAGAAGGCCCCAAAACAGAGGGGGAAGAGATAATGGACTCGGATCTGAGGAGTCCTCCGTCTTCTTCCAGTCAGCAAAACCTCTTGCGGAAGTGGACGCTCTAAGATCTCCAGGAAAAGGGCAGCATTTCTCTGGAGACCCAACGGCGGCGGAGCAACGCCCAATCCTCACTTCTTCCACTCCAGACTTCGTTCCATTGCTGGAAGAGGCCACACCGTCACCGATTTACCATTCAGGGATGCAATTCAGGAGATTGACACCAGGGACAAGTGTCGTGCTCGTCCCCCATGCTATATAAACTTGACTCTACCCCAAAAGAATACACCTTTCTAACCTTGGCGACTCCCCCACACAAATATACCTTTGTAGCCTTGGCGACGAACGAGGGTATCGCCAAAGCTATTCCAGTTCGATCTAGTGAATCTAGAATTGAGAGAATGAATTGCAGTAGAGTTACATACATGGTCACGCTTTCACCCATCAAAGCACTGCTGCCCAGGTCCCTACTGCTCCTCTGACGAGCTGTTGCCATTGAAAACGTTGAAACAAGCAGTGATACGCATATTTTCGATTTCATCAGTTAAAACCGCCTCAGACTGCTAGTGGAGAGAGATGCAGAAGCCATAGAGACGCCAACCTATCACACTCTCAGTATACTGTCATTCCCAGACCAGATTCTGAAACCCCTGAAATTAAGACGGGAGGTCCTGGAATTCCTAGTGCTAGCAGCTTGGGATGTTGTCAAACTTTCTGTGTACATCGTGTCGTTGATGATGTATCTTCAGACGCCTTTCTCCAGCATTTCTGGTCCTGTGTCAGAAGGGAAAGAGAACAATTCTCTCAGGCGGATAAATCAGGAAAGTAGGTCATTGTCAAAGGGTCTTGCTTTCATGTCACGATATCCCATCCGTTTGCCCGTCAGCACTCAAGCAAACGGTACAAGTATCAGCAACCGTCATCGGACCGTGTCAAGTCTCCAATCCAGTCACAGAGTCATGCCCAATCATTTCTGTCCAGAGACGAGGATGTCGTCTGTAAGAGATACTTTTCTATCATAAAAAATCTCGGAGTGTTGGTCTCTTTCAACTCCTCTTTGTCCGTAGGCAGAAGCTTAGGCAGGTTGTGGTGCGATTGGAGTGAAATGGGCTCAAAGAGTTCCAAAGACGTCAGGGTGTTGGAGACCCGTCATAGATCTTTCATTACTAAACGAGATCCTACACGTGATAGCTTTCCAAATGGATGCGGCACAAGTGATAAATGAAGTTTTACACGAAGGTATGTGTGCGTACTTCAATTGACCTCCTCGACGCATACTACCCATCTCATTACACCGATCAGCCAGAAAGTTTCTGTGCTTTTAGATAGAGCAAAACTCTTCTGGATTTTGACGTGACTTCGGCCCTTCCACGGCTCCATACGTGTTCACGAAGTCAATGAAGTCTTAAAAACATGGCCACGTCTGCTGGTTATGATTGTGCTTTAGTCCCTATACTATCGGTTTCTGACTCACGTAAGCAAAGCGACAGTCCATCAACAAACGTTTCAGCTGGGATGTGTTGGTGGCACTGCACTGGTGGCGCGACCACCAGATTCTGAACCAAGTGATAACCTTCCACCTCCTTCTTCCAGAGTGATATTTTCGAACCCAAGGCAACGCTTCGGTGACGAATTGTGGATTCACTTTCAGGTCGAGATGTGGCAGTGGATATGGCCTCGGTTACTCCAGGGACAACACATTAGATTGGTACTGTGGATAGCTTTGTACAAGCTATGCAGTCTACCCGAGGTTAAGGTGGCACTAATGTCTCTGGATGCCTCCACAGCAGAGGCACCTCCCAGATCCTGGTACTGAACCGTCGGCGTCGGATTTGCATCAAAGCCTGATTTTTGGCGGGAACATTGAATGCCCTGGCCGACGTGGGCTTCAGAGCAGGCCAGTCACAGATAGTGTGTCTTGCCCCTTCTTCCTCTCAGTGGGTGGTACAACAATCCTCTTGGGGTCTTCAACCATGTATCTGTTTCTAAAGCGGTCACAGGTAGCTACACATATTCATATCTTCGTGCCCAGATCAGAAGGCTTGGACAGTCGACGCTCTGTCATGCCTGTAGAGGTCTATAGTCTGCTATAGGCTCTAGGCTGAAGGCATCCGCGAGTTTTGACCCAAGGAAAGATTCGGCCGAGTTTGGGCACTTCAAGGTGAAAGCTCAGTCTCGGATTCAAATGTAACCCTATGGGATCTGTTCCTGATGCTACGCTGGCTGCAAAATTCGGATCTTCGAGAAGACTAATACTCACTTAAGAATGTCATGGTAAGATTTTCCTTCCTTTTAGCCCTAGCGTCAGGGAAGAAGAAGGATGAAGTCCATGTCCTAGACCGACACTTCATAAAGGAGAACGATAAGTGGCAGAATTTCTTTCCTGATCCCTTAGATAGGCTGTATGGGGAAAACCCGCCATAACTACTCAAGATATGGGCATTTTCGAACGTATTGTCCTGCCGGCCTTGCATTGAAGGTCTGTTGTCAAAACACTACGCCAGTACCTTTCAATGTCAATCTGTTATCGGTCTGGCAACCTAAAGGGCTTGATTGTCCTCCTTATGTCGAAATTTAACAGAGACTTGTCAAAGTAAACTATCTCTAAATACATTTAAGGGATCGACGTAGAGGTATATAACAAGGAGCAGGTGGTCGAAGCTCTCTGACTCTCTGAGTGTAATATTGAAGTCCATAAGGTCTGTTAAACTGCTAACTCTATTAAGGCCCTACGCACCGTATCTGTATCAGAAATACTTAAAACAGGTTGCTAGTAACCTCCCAACTCCTTCATTAAGTATTATCGAGTTTTCCTAAAATGAACTCACGGGATTGTAATCCCTAGGTCCCTTTGTGGCAGCCAAGGCAGTAATCTCGGAGTAATACTCCTTCCGGTCTGTTGTAGAGTCCTCCACCCCAGGCAAGTTGAAATCCAAACAGAAGGGTGGCTATTTTAAGGCCATGGACAGTGGCAACCGCAATGGCAACAGCAACGGCAAGAAGCAGCAACGTTCAGTTCTTTCCCGCCTTGCTTCCCACGAACAGTGTATGTGACATCACTGTGTGTGCGGGCAATGTTATGAGTATTTATACCAGATGTTTTTCACTTTCTGGGTATGAAGAGACTGCAGGGTCAGCTAACCTTATTTTGACCCATCAGTCTCTTTTTAATATCTTTCCTCGCCCTGGGGAAAAGAAATCGAGTTAGGGTGTTGCATCCCGTGTGCCCTTCTCCCCCTTCAAAAAAAGTGCTGTACAAAGTAGCAAAGTGATGACCGTAGTGGCTGGGAGAGCTGTCCCACGCGTCGTAGCAAACGGTGATGTAATCGTATTTTGATCTGTGTTTAATTGATTTAGTTAATTGTTACTATCATTTAACAATTCTAGGTATTTTTGTGGGGTTTTTTCAGGGTAAACCCCCCCCCCTCCCCTTATGGAAGTTAATTTGATCACGATATGCTGTTTAGTTTTGTGTGTTATCTTGGTATCTTATTTCGGCATGCTTTTAGTTCTCCTTCGGTGACTTTAAAACTTTGATGTATGCCCTACAGCAGTCAGCCGCTGTGGGACACATTAGTGTTCAGTTCCATGGTCCGTATGTTCAGCCCCCGATCAGTTTTGTTAAGACTCTACACCGATAAAGTGTTGACTTTGTGATTTCTGTCTCGTCACGTATGCCCAAGGAAGGACCCCCATTCAGTGGGAGATTGCAGGAGGATGGTTAGAGCGGCAGGTGGGGTCAGTCAGGTTGTCGTGTCTGTTCAGGCAGCCGAGTTTTACTCGTTCTCATTCTGTTTCTTGGCCGGAAAGGCTCCCCCACTCTTAAGGTTTGATTGAAATTAAAATGAATGTGTTTTACTGATTCCACTGAACCAGAGTTCTCTCACCCGTTTTAACTCGCGATCTTTTCTCCAGTACATAAAAGTAGAGATAAGCGAATTTGGAGCTTTGGCCAAGTGAAACGAGCATTTACATGTAAACGCGTTGGTTGGTTGTTGATTGTTAAATTTATAGAGAAAATATCAATAACCAGTTCAAAAGATAATAACTTATAGTAAATGTTTACTGATAGGGGGTTAATATGGAGGGGGGTTGTACTCACAATGCAACTTCAGGTAAGGGGGCTGCTATGAGATTGAAAACTTCTAATCCCTATTGCACTATTTTACTTCATTGCTACTTTTTTAAGGGGTAGTTTAAATATTGTTAAGTGCTGACAGGTTATGTTGCCCAGCAGTAATGCCTTATCGGTATTTGAACTTCGAGTCAGTCGTTTAGGGACATGAACGCTTAGCAACATCACCATCCAGATGCCAATTTATCTAAGTAATTAGCTCCTGCTCATCTATTAAAAATTTTGAATCTTAAGTTTCTCACAAGCGCGTTAGCAAGCAAGCTAGCGAGTCGCGCAGCAAAAATTTCAAATCAAGCGAAAAAGAAATTAAAATAAATAAACCAAAATAAATAAATAAATAAATAAAAGGGATAAAAATAAAGGATGATAATAATAATTTAAAAAAAACTTGTTTCCCGGAAAACATCTGAAATGGGTTTTGAAAATGTGCAAAATCCTTCATTGTCTTTATGAGGGAAAACAAAGTAAAAAAAGAAACGACAGATTTACTGGTGAAAGACGTGATCGACGTCTTGAGCTGTTGCAAAACATAGACAACAGTTATAGTAAAAAGCTCAAAATAAACACTGGCCAGTCTCTAGCTCTCACCAGAGCGATCTCCAAATTAACTCAAAGCGAGGGCGAGGCGAGTCGCCCCCCTCCTTTCGAAGACGGTGTCAGCAAAACACCCAACCGTCCGGTTATTCACGAGGCGCGACCAGTTGTGCCGAAGACATCCGGCGGGAGAATATAGAGGAGTTACTCCGCGACGTCCAGGCCGCAGACGCGTTGATCGGTTAAGCAAAGGAACAGCGCGATCCTTGGCTAGAGGGCAGGCCAGCAGGACATCGCCTATTTTGGGAGTACGAAACTTGTAACTAGTGGCCAGAAGCGACCACAGGCCAAGGACACCTCACTAAGCCAGTATATGGTGGGCTCAACTCGAATCCTCAACCAAACAAATCCTAACGGAAAAGTTACCGAAAGCAATATCAGAGAAACTTGAGATATCAGGTCAAAATTGGGGAATATCTCCAAACCTACCCAAAAGAGCAGGTGATGCCATTTGACCAGGAGTACCGTTTCCAAGAATCGGCAGGCCAACTGCAGTTCGGCGAGATTTCGCTCTGTCTTGGCCTTAAATATAGCAACGGCCGTAACAGCGTCGCCGCACCCAGCAGACGCCCGACTCCCCAAAGTATCGCAGCGGACCCGAAAACCGGCAGAGAAATCTGTCGCAACTTTCAGACACCGAATGGGTATCCCAGACAAGTGTGTAATTACGCTCACGTTTGTATGAAGCAAGGCTGTAACAAGTCCCGCCCTGAGCACTTGCATAGGCTGCACGCCCAATCCGCACCCACTTCTAGCTCTCTTTTCGACAACATTGATGTATGGATTACTGAACTCCGCAACCACCCGGACTCAAAAATTCTTGATTAATGGACTAAAAAAATGGCTTTGATATTGTCCACCCCCAATCAGCTTTTTGCCTACAGAAACAACCAACAGCAAAAAGGCAGAAGTGCAATATAGGGATCAAGTCGAAAAGCAAATTATGGAGAAACTTCACTAAGCAGGTACGTTAAAGTTGAGTATAAGCCGAAAATTATAAGCCCTATTTCTTGCGTACCAAAGGACAATGGCTCAGTGAGACTTATTCATGATTGCTCCCAACCGGAATTCTTTGCCGTAAATGACTACCCGGATGAACCTGGTAAAAAGTCGTTTGTGTCCGTCGAATCCGCGGTAAAATTGGTGCACAAGGGATGATGTATGTGCAAAATTGATCTCCAATCGGCGTACCGTCATTGTACCATCAGCAATCGCTCCCGCGATGGTACTGAAATGGAGGTTTTCCGGCGACCGGAATTATATGTATATGGTCGACACAAGACTCGTGTCTGGCGCAACATTGAGTGTAAACGTATTTCACAGGCTTTCACAGAGTGCTGTACGCATGCTTAAACGCCGGGGCATAAATGCTTGCATATGCTATATTGACGAGTTTTTTCTCTGTGCCTAGAGCGAACTGGAATGGAAGAGGGCGATGGATCTTTTGACTTCGTCATTAATCAACTTAGGTTTCTCCATCAGCTGGGATAAATGTGTTAATCCTACGACGAAACTTACCTTTCTTGGTATAAACATAGACACTGAAAAACAGCTGTTATCAATCCCCGAGAAGTGGCGCAATGTAAAAAAAAAACATGCATGTAAACGTGATTTGCAGCAGTTGATTGGGCAGTTCAATTGGGTATTGGGCGTAATCCACGCGGTTCGCCCAACCCTGCGTTATCTCATTGATCGCATGGCTAGTCTGCGCAACAGGCATCATCGCAGTCGCATATCTTCTTGCCTTCACAGCACACTGAAGTCAATTCGTGAGCTATGTACAACCTTCAATGGTTCGTCTTTATTCTTGAAAAAGGCGCAACCCGAAGCTATATTCCTCGTTTGCGACAGCTCTTCGACGACGGCGGGGGGCGCCGCCGTCATTCGCGATTCGAAAGCGATCGATTGGACGTATATTAATTGGAAACAAGATTTTAGTCCAGTTGCAACAGCGCACATTAACATTAAAGAACTCGCAATGGTATATCTAGCGGTATTCTGCTGCCCCCCCCCCCCCCCCGCCCGCTTTAGAAATTGTAAAGTTGTCGTCTATAGAGACAACACAACCACGCTCCATGCCATTAACCGCGCAGCCACAAATGTTCAAGGATTTTAATAGACTGTTTTCCGTTTAACCATGTTTTTATTGCATCTTTATAATTTTATGAAAGACATGGTCGCGTATTGAGTGCTTTGGTTAAAATACAAAGTGTTTTCCCCAACAGTGTAGTTTGATTTATGTTCTCAAAAAGAACGCTAGAAACAGAAGGATCACAGACCGAAGTTAGCTTAAAGACCACTTACTGACATTGATAATAGGATAAACATTTTTGTGTCTCGACAAGAGCGAAAGAAAGTAATTGTTTATTGGAACACTGTCTAGACACGTCATATTTTTTCCACTTGGAAACTGCATTTCCAAATTTTGAATAAGTGTGCCGTTATTCCAAAAGTTCCTTCCTTTTTTCGTTTTTTTCTTCTGCCTTTTTTTCGTTTGGATGGTTTCCAGAAAAGTCCTCTACATCGTTTGATCAAGTTCAGACTGAAGTCTTAACGTTTTTTTAAAAAAAATACAAGAGAACCCGGCCCCAAAGAGAACCCGGCCCTAAAACAAAGGAGAACCCGGTCCCAGTACACAAGAAAACCCGGTCCCAAACAAACCCGGCCCCAAAGAGAACCCGGCCCCAAAACAAAGGAGAACCCGGTCCCAGTACAAAAGAAAACCCGGTCCACAAATTTTAAAAAGTTGACTTTACTTAATAAAGTTTTTCTATTAATTTTTGCATTAATTAAACAACTTCTTTAATGAATTATGATAACAAAACAAAGATAAACAACCTTTGAACATTTGATCAAAATTTTCCTTTCAAGATAATAGCAAAATTATCTCTGTGATCCTCATTTGCACTGTGCAATTGCAATCACAATTATTTCTACCCAAGTGCAATCATCCTTTCATCAGTTCTTTTATCGTTAATTGCACTTCACATTGCACTTCACATTGCAATCAGGAAAACATTCAATCACTTGAGTCATTCTTTCATAACTTCTCTGATCATCAATTGCACTTCGTTTCATAGTGCAATCAGGAAAAAAACATTGTAATGAACTATCATTTATATAAAAAGTGATTAAAATCAAGCAACATTAAAATCCATCGATTTTGGGGGATGGGTTGATTTTTGGGCCAGGTTCTCCTGGGCCCGATTCTCTGATGCAAAACTGGGCCGGGTTCTCTTTGGGACCGGGTTCTACTGCTACCTTTTAAAAAAGCTATTTATTACGAAAATGGCCGGTAGTGCAAAAATCCTTTCGAGAACGCATGTACGGTTTAAGTAGGGAGTAGCCTCACGTTTTAGATCTTGACGGTAATTTTCAATCTTTTCGGCCAAAAAGACGTTACATAACATGTATCTCGGTGACCTTGGTCTTCTTGGTTGAGCTCAAGGTCGAAATCAGGAAGTTGACCATTGACCTTCTTGGTCATAATGTAACACATACATTTTCTGTTTTTTTTCCAAGCGAGTCATTCCATTATCAAGCGGAATTCAATCAATTTCCCCTCTTTGCTTGAACTTCGAAAATATTTATATAAAATATCTATTTTCGGGGTAAAGATGTCTGCATTGTGTAATGAACATGAGAAATCGGAAACGTGTTAAATTTTTTAATTCATTTTTTTAAATTATTTTTATTTATTCAAGTTCTATCACTTCAACAAAGGTCTTTATTAGAAAAACATTTCACCGCAGACGTTTCATGAGACCCGATCGTCAACGTTTTGTCGATATGCCGCTTAAATACAGACCAAAAAAACCTCTTTTCAATACAATGAGGAAAATTGTATGACATTATCACAAAACATTAGCCAATATTTCGAATAAAGTGAAGATTTTAATTTAGATTTTTATTTAGAGATGTTTGAAAACTACTCGTGGTTCCAAAATTTTTACCTATTAAAGCTGATTTGTCTGTAGATGGGCGGGGGGGGGGGGGTATTGGGGGGCGGGGCTATTTACTCGCAAAACGAGCATTAACACCACGTTGTTGTTCATACAAATGACTTATAGCTGCCGTTGGATCGACCCGACGCTTGAAAAGTATCATCCATATCTTTTCTCGCCCGTAAACTCACAGAATTGGATGACCCAAACTAAGTGAGGGTCTCCTATTCTTGAAATTTCCTTAACTGCTTGGTGCTCTCCTCTGTAAGTAACCCTCAGGTGGCGCCACAAACGTCACTTTTCATCCTTACGCCCAAAAAAAAAACAGTCTAGGTGATGGAAGCTTCTGAATTTTAGGAACTATACCCAGATCTTCTGAGGATTACGGGGTAGGGATTTCAGTAGAAGTTTCCAGTGAACACCAACGACATGTAGCTGTTAACAGGGCCCGATCGGTTCAACGGCTTAGCGGAACTGGACCTTTATCGGAGCGATAATTGGTGATCGATAAGTCTTGTTGTTTATGCAGTGGCGTTTCTAGTTGCCTTCTAGCATTTCACACGAACCGAAGACTCTGTACGATCACCACCGTTGCATTTAAGAGTTACGGCACGGTGGGGGCTAGGGCCAGTTTTGAACGCAGTGCCCAGAACTACGCTGTCACTGCTGAGGTACAACACTGCTGCTAGTTCGAGAGCAGAATTCGTACTTTTTTCTTTCCGCAGACCTTATTGTTGAGCTTAGCGTGGGTAGGTTACCTCCCTACGTTGCTACAGCCGGAACCGGCGGCTCTCAGGTCGGTAACTCTAGAGAAATTAGGAAGTTGGTTGCGGGCGCCTTCCCGCGCTTGGAAGTAGCAGGTGCTTTGGGCCCACGTTCTGGCGCGAAAGGGCCAACAACACTGTAGGGGCCCCACTCTTGGGCACCACGGAATTTATACTAGGGGCCCCAGCTTAGTGGTGTGGGCGCCGCCTAGTAGACCTACAGAAAACTAATAGCTATTTCCTCGTGTGTTACAGGGATGAGCGGCCTGCCATGGTGAGGAAAGAACGCTGTGGACACCAGTGTTTGAAAGACGATCCCCATAGCTACTGCCAGGATTATGCTGCCAGGTTTGGCAAGCCAGAATGCGATGGCGTTGTGACGTGTGATACCTGCGCACATCTAAACAAAAACCAGTGGAAAAACATTAATAGACAGCGACATAGGAAGTTACACAACCGCGAAGTCAAACTGTTCTGGTGCAACATGTCAACAGGCATCCCGGCGCAGGAATCGGAACAACCGGAAGCGGGCACACCGCTACGTGATGAGATATCACCTCCACAGGTGATAGACATGTCAGACTTTGAAAGCAAAAAGTCCCCGTCACGTAAGCATTCGCACAGGAGTAGGAACAGCTCCATCAAATGGGGCCTTGCACAGGACAAACTATTTCAATTACGCCACGCCACGTATTTACAAGAAACACAGCTGTTTCCCGATGAGTTGCTGGCTGAACTGAATGGCAGACATGTTCAGGACCTGCAAAACAGGGCGCTCCAAGACAGATACACAGCGGACCCACCGTGCTTACACAAGTCATATCGGGGGCGATCCAGGGGACCCGCGGCATTGCGCACCCAATCGGCACCACCTCGGACGGCGAGCTACGGGCCAACCCAGAGACAGCCGACGGCTGGTGTTTTTCCCGGGAGAAGCCACAGCAAACACAGGTGACAATCATTTGGGGGGCCCGGAGAAGACCTTGCCCAGAAACTCTACGGACTCCTCAAACGATTCAAATACTGGCGTTACATCGTCCGAGTTAAAGGAAAAGATTTTGCACTCAGGAAACTTGCCCTAGGAGGGAGGCTCAGGCATTTCTGGCAGCAGTGGGAAAGTCTGGGGGCCCCAAACAAGGTCGTACGCTGGCTACTCTATGGGTACCCCCTGCCGTTCAAAAAAGCAGACGGCCAGATACCAAGCCTATCTCTAACACTGAATCCACCACCCGAGTTAGTAACCTCCTACAGGCAAGGATCAGAAAAAGCGGTCGCACTCCGGGAGATGGTAGCCAAACTGCTAGAGAAAAATGCAATAGAAGAGGTGCCGGAGAACCACAAGGGCTTTTTCAGCCGTGTGTTTCTTCGGCCCAAAAAGACAGGCGGTTGGCGCCTGATAATAGACCTAAAGTCCCTGAACGAAATGTTAGTCACGCCAACGTTCAAAATGCACACATGTCAACACATAAGGAAGGCGGTGGAGACGGGCATGTAGGCCACTTCAATAGACCTATCAGATGCCTATCTTCACCTACCTATGAGGCCTCAGCACTGCAAATACCTCTGCTTCCAGGTGGAAGACAAGAAGCATTGGTACAGGGCCTTGCCGTTTGGCCTCTCGCCGGCCCCGTGGGTTTTCAGCATGACGACGCGTCCGCTAAAGGCATGGGGTCGACAACGGCAGATGTTACTTTTCCAGTACCTAGACGATTGGCTCATCGTAGGTGTGGAGAAGGGAAAGGTTGCACAACAGACGCTCGATCTCATCAACAAATGCATAGATCTGGGCTTGGTAGTCAACCTAGAAAAATCGGAAATAGAACCCGAGCAAATGATCGTGTTCTTAGGGGACCAGTTCGATTTAGTAAGAGGCCTGATCTCGCCCACGATCACTCGACTGGAAAAACTGGAGGCGCTGATACGAAGGGTACTAGCCAAAGTAACGGTAGCCCGACAGCTAGCAGAATCCCTACTGGGGTTACTGGTGGCCACAGAAAAGACAGTGCCCCTAGGTCGGTTGAATTTCCGGCACTTCCAAAGAGCGGTACGGTCAGCAGTGAGGCGAGGACGGAGGCCCCAAGGTCTGGTCACACTGTCAGAGCAAGCGAGGGCAGACTTAATGTGGTGGGGCAACCGGTCAAACACGCAGTGGGGCGATCGGTTTGTGGCCCCACAGCCGGAGGCACAGATACAGACCGACGCCTCTCACAGCGGGTGGGGAGTGCACTTCGAAGGCATGTTGTTTCAAGGCGATTGGCCTTCCAGGTTGCAAGACACACACATAAATGTGTTGGAGATGCTCGCGGTCAAATAGGCTCTCCAGTTGCTGGCGCGAAAACTCCAGAAGCGAACCGTGCTGTGTCCCATAGACAACTCCACCACGGTGATCTACATAAAGAAACAAGGGGGAACGAGGTCGCCGGAATTGGTGGAAACCACACGCCAAGTGTGGCATTTAGCGGCAGCACATCAAATTACGTTGTTGCCACATCACATCCAGGGTCACTTCAATGTGCTGGCAGATATGGCGTCCAGACAGGGGCAGGTCCTGCCGGGAGAATTGATGCTAAGCCGGCGCTGCTTTCAGTGGGTGGTGGAGCATTCGTCTCTGGGGCCACCACAAGTGGACCTATTTGCGACCAGGTTTTCAAAACAGCTGATACGGTTCGTGTCTCCGTGTCCGGATCCGGAAGCAGAAGACAACGACGCCCTCAGCTGCACATGGCCGCAGGAAGGTGCTATATGCATTTCCACCGAACGCAATAACGCCCCACCTGATGGACAGACTAGCCAGGGAAAAACGGTTTCAAATGCTACTGTTGACCCCAGACAACCCCTCGGCACCGTGGTACCCGCTACTCACCAGACTATCGCTGGGACAACCACAACGGCTGCCGGTGGGGGTGGGGGACGTGCACCAGCCGCACTGGCCCCACAACCACCAACAGCCGTGGGACCTAAATCTCCACCTGTGGTGCATACAGCGGGTTGGTTAGAAGCACAAGGCTTCTCAAAACAAGCACTACAACGCATGCAGGATGTGCACGCAAACTCCACCAAATCAGTGTACAAATCACAGTGGAGAGTGTTCGAACGGTGGTGCCTGCTAAAACAAATCGACCCCGTTACGGCGACGGCCCCGCTTTTGGCCGACTTTTTCATACACCTGTTCGAGTCCAGACAAGTAGGCGTACGAACGATAGAGGGTTATAGATCAGCGCTGGGGACTATGCTGAAAAATGCTTCCTGCTACGATCCGGGACAAGACGATTGCCTAACGAAACTAATCCGTAACTTTAAATTGCAGGGCTAAACACATAGTACAGTGGGACCTAGGGGTGGTACTGACTTATTTCAGCGGCGATAGCTTCACCTGTGAAGAGAGCACGCCGCTCAAGGAGCTGACATTTAAAGTTACTTTCCTGCTGGCTCTAGCGTCAGGCAAGAGACGGGGGGAAATACATGCCCTAGACAAGGATTACACGTATGAAGAGAATCACAAAAAAATCATCCTGAAGCCTAGGGCAGAATTCTTAGTTAAAACCCACATAATAACACACGCGAAAGGCACTTTCTCGGAGATAGTTCTCCCATCGTTGCAGGGGCAAACAGGGGAAACGGAGGGTGAGCGGAATCTGCTGTGCCCAGTGGCAACGCTGTTACAGTATCTGGCGGCCACCAAGGCCATAAGGGCCCCGCAGCAGAAACGTCTGATCATCTCTTTCCTACCTCACATAAATAGAGACGTAGGGAAATCGACAATTTCTAACTACCTGCGACAAGCAATAGTCTCAGCGTATGAAGAATCAAACCGAGACAGTGGGCGGCCCAGCTCAATTCATGCCCACCCGCACGAAATCCGCCAGGTGGCCTGCTCGTTAAAAGCTGTAAAAGGAGCCACCAAAATTTTAAAGTGATCGGTGATTAACTCAAAGTAATGGACACATTATGATCTCTTCCAGCCTGGCACTCGTGTGTTTCTGTTTGCAGATATCGAGGGGGGAGCAAAAAGAGCCACAAGCAAGGAGAGAAGCCTCTCAAACAGAAGAGCAGATCACAGTAGTCTCGCAGTGATATGGGGC
This sequence comes from Protula sp. h YS-2021, assembly GCA_949752745.1. Classification (NCBI taxonomy): domain Eukaryota; kingdom Metazoa; phylum Annelida; class Polychaeta; order Sabellida; family Serpulidae; genus Protula; species Protula sp. h YS-2021. The sequence goes on from OX457032.1 coordinate 18,455,553, forward strand.
ATCGCCACTCCAGGTGGGGAAAGGCCCCACAACAGCTCCAGCAAGAGGCTACTCCCGGGACATTGTTCTTTCACTAGTTAAGAAGTTAGTTCGTTCTCCGGGTCACTAGGCCAGGACTGCGGCGCCATGACAGTTGGGGCCAACACGGGGACCCACAGACAGCGCTCCTGCGCTCGGCACCCAGACACACGGCGGGCCCCCACCCCCATCTCGGTTCACCAAATGGGGCCCACAACCGAGAGTGGGGGGGGGGGGGCACGAAACCAGGCGGCGGCCCCACAGCATCGTTGGGCCGAGACCCATCAAGAATTTGGGGGCACGCAGCGGGGCCACCAGCCACTGCGGGTGGCGGCAAAAAAGGGGGGAACATGGCCCCCTCCGGGTGCTCGACACGTTAGTGGCGCCCCAGCTTGTGCGCCATGAAATATGGCGCCCGTGGGGGCACCAGACATACTTATTCACTTGTTGCACTCCGTTTAGTTGAGAGAATTAAATCTTCAATCAACTTATCTGTGTTTGTTTCTGCGTTGGCTAATGTGGTACGGACGACGCCCGCAGTTCGTGCGCCCCAGATGTAGCCATCCTCTGAGTTAATCTGATTTTCAAGCGTCGGGTCGATCCAACGGCAGCTATAAGTCATTTGTATGAACAAAATTCGCGTTTTTATCCAATTAAAACGGATTTTTGTTTGTACAAATGTTGTAGCTGTTTAGTTGGATCGAACCGACGCTAACATTAACCAGCCCTCTCCTCCCCCTACATCGGGGCCCACTTCTTCGGAGCGTCAGGATTCAAAGTGACGTTAGTGGCGCCACCTGGGGGTTACTTACAGAGGAGAGCACCAAGCAGTTAAGGAAATTTCAAGAATAGGAGACCCTCACTTAGTTTGGGTCATCCAATTCTATGAGTTTAAGGGCGAGAAAAGATATGGATGATACTTTTCAAACGTCGGTTCGATCCAACTAAACAGCTACAACATTTGTACAAACAAAAATCCGTTTTAATTGGATAAAAACGCGAAATAAGCTATTTTTGCAAATAGACGTTGGAAACGTGGTGGAGGGGATGTTGTTCCCATAAGCAGATTTTTCTGGGCTGGAATGAGGAGGAACAAGTACTCATTAAATTGCATTTTAAAAAATTAATGTATATGTATACCATTATTATGTCTTAAAATTAAAAAAATATTTTTTATAAAACCATGAGTCCGAGCAGAACAATGTTTATGAATGCTTCTTCCAAAAATTCAGAATCTAAAATATGTCTTTCATAAATCAATCAAAATTTTTAAGCAGTCAAAAAGCAATGCAAATACTGGCAGCCAAATGTAGGGCTGTGTAGGAATGTAAACTATTTTAGAAGGAAGAATGGGGAATTATTGCGCGAAGTAAATATCTTATTGTAATTTTCTTAAGGATGAATTTGTTAGCTTTTTTTTTTTTTTGATTGGGAATTTCCCTTTCTTCCTTCTATTGTTTGTTTCATTCTTTTCATTGTTTTTTTTTTTTTTTTGCCCTTTGGTGCAAAATTTAAATTACATTATGGGGTTGGGCCCAAAATTTGATAAAAGTTGAATCAGGTGTAACCGCTTTGTTTCAGCTGTGTCTTTTTTTTAAAAAAAAATTTCTTACTCAATAACTGATATGCGTTGTCCGAGTTCTAGCATAGTGTGCACTCATAACTGATATCGCAGTTTGGAGAAAGTGCAGGCCAATTTAGAAGGTAAAATCTATTTGTGAAAAGCTTTTTCTGAATTTTCAAGATACTTTTTTTTTGGAAAGTTCTCGCTATATTTCACACATAATATTCGTGGATATATATCGTTTATTTTTCATTGCTAAAATTGGCTGTTAATAGAAAGTTTGTTGCTGAAAAGGACATTTGTACCCATAATATAGGTTGACTGACATCGCCCCCTCTCCCTCCTCCCCCCTCCCCCCTCGGTTTGTGAAAAATGAAGGGCAGATATTCTAACGGCTTTTAGTAATATGTAGAAAATAACTTTGCTGTGATCCCTTGTAATCCGGAGTATATCCTCATTCCGGAGTTGCACCTTTGTAGTCAGTATATATACGGGCTGTTTTTTTTTTTCAATTTGATTCATATCCATATCAAGACATGGAATGCATCACAAGTAATCGAGGAAAGCCAAAACTTGCGTATGAGGGATACCTCTATACTTGAGATAAGCCCCTGGCTCATGGCTATGTTGGCTTCGAATGCGAAAACAAGGAGACTCTGAAAGTGCAGAGCCAGAGTGAAGATCAAAGAAGGCGATTGCATGAAGTTGGCGAGCACACTCATGGACCTAATCAAGCCAAAAATCGATATGTTGAAAGACTCAACAAGGCATCAAGCGCCGCGCCATGGACACCCCCAGAAACACAACAACAAACAATTTCTAAAGCTGTTGAAACAATAACCGAAGTCGTTGCAGTGCAGTTGCAGTGCATTTAAAGATGACATGTATGATATTGATAAATAAATAAACTTTGAAGTTTGAATTATGTTTGTTTTTATTTGAAAAGTCCTTTCCGCCAATTGTCCTAGACCTGCAGCAAGTTATTTATTGACACTTGAGGCGTAGGCCCGAAAGGCCAATAAATTATTTGCTGTTTTGTTCAAGTTTAACAACCACCTTATTTCGTGGATAAATGGATGTCAACATGTAGAACACAGCTCAATGAAAGTTTTTAAAGCGTCCCGAATGAAAGTGACTGTGTGACCTATTTTTAATATTACACATTTCGGTCTTTCAGTTTGAAAGCCTCACACTTGTTTCATGAAATGCCTGTAATAATTTTGTAAAAATGGCTCACTTACGGGCATTCATACAGAAAATAACATCAACCCAGACAGTGTCATAGGTATATTACTACATTGCGAAGCCCATTCATTCATAAATAAACGGGAGTATAGAATTACAGGAAGTCTAAAATGAATAACACAGGATCCCCGCATTTCCCAGTTCGAGTAGGACAAATATTAACCGCGCACCCTTCCACAAATATTAACCGCACACCCATCCACAGAATCGAAGTGGAGTTCCACGACAAATATTAACTTTAAATGGCAATGATTTTGGGTTGTGACCCCTGTGGGTGCTTCACACATGTCTGTTTTGTTTCGTTTCATTCCAAGAAATACTGGCAGTAGTACAAATTAGTCACTGCACAATGGACATTAAAACAACAGAAAGTAGACATAATTTCGCTACATAGCGGAATTGGCCCACTTGCAGAAACCATTACAGAAAATATTTGTATTACATTATGACTAAAAACCTCAAAGTCAAAGTCACGTACCCCTTCTTTACGTACCTCACGTACCTCGCTTTGGCTCAACGGGGTTCAAAATGAATCCCAAATCCCTCTATCTCTTATGGTTTCGAGAAAATAGTCAACTTCCTGTTTTTGACCGCGAACCAAAAGCTTACGACCTTATGTAACGTTGTTTAGGTCCACAGGATCGAACATGAGCTCAAAATCGCCCTATCTCTAACCATTTTCTAGATAATAGTCAACTTATAATTTTTGACCTTGACCGTGAACCAGAAGGTCAAGGTCACCGAGGTACCTCTTATGTGACGTTGTTTAGGCCCAACGTGTCGTAAATGAGCTCAAAATCGCTCTATCTCTAACCGTTTTCTAGATAATAGTCAACTTATAATTTTTGACCTTGACCGTGAACCAGAAGGTCAAGGTCACCGAGGTACCTCTTATGTGACGTTGTTTAGGCCCAACGTGTCGTAAATGAGCTCAAAATCGCTCTTTCTCTAACCGTTTTCGTGATAAGTCGGCCTTTTGTTGACGGCACATGAGGTCACGTGACCTTTGACCTTGACCCTAAAGGTAAAGATTCATAATGATATTTTACACTCCACTGAGTACGTTTTATGTGTTCAAACTGGGATTTGAGCACCTTTATGGTTAATTTCGTGATTAATAGGCGTTTCAAAATATAGTTTGACCTCACTTTGACCTTGGCTTCTGAGGTCGAGGTCAAAAATGTTTGCGGTTTCACCGAGACCTGATGATTGTCCAAATATAAAGCCCCGTGGACTCAAACGCTAGGAGTTTTCTGGAAACCATTTTGTGGAAAAAATAACTTTGACCTCAATTTGACCTTGACCTTTGAGTAAAAAAAATTTGCGGTTTCACCGAGACCTCATCACTTCCTACACGTGTACCAAATTTCATCTCCCTCTGTCAAAAACTGTAGGTGGAGTTTTCTGGAAACCATCGAAACGGAAAAAAGAAGAAAAAAAAGACAAAAGGGCAGAAACTTCGTGAAAAACTACAAACTTATACCCCTGCATACAAAGTTTGCAAGTGGGAAATACAGGAATGTTAAGTGACACTGTTTGCGTGGTATTACATAGCCAACAGTGCTGTCTCAGAAATGCCACTAATTAGCATCATAAATCATCCCCCATCACCGACCTCCCACCGGCGCCCCTCCCCGGTCGGTGGCTTCAAACTTTGAAGATAGAAATGTTTATACTGCAAAGTCTGAAGTCTGGAATTTTAAGATTTCAGCCCAGTGTCCAACACATTGATATCAATAGGTTCAATTACTCTCAAAGTTAATTTCAATAAGGAGTGAAGACTATGAAGGTGTCCGTGTATTTGTCATCGCTTTCCTCTGATGACTTAGCTAGATATCACCGAAAAAAAGAATTTCATAGATGTTGTTGTCACAACCAAATCACACCTTCTTTGGGTTTCACTTCATTATCAGTCCCACGCCTGTATAATGTCTAAAGAGAACAACATCTGTCCAACAACGCCCAAATTCTTCGCATCTGCAAACGTTTAAACTAAGGTCAATCCCTTGGTGAGGATCTAAGCCGCTCGAATTTAAAGATATGGGGGGTGGGGGCAGGTCGTGACACTACGTCAGCCGTTGACAGTCGGAAACCGATGCCGACTTGTTGGGGGACTTAGATGGTCAGGACAAATGAAGCCGATATTCGTTTTTTTTTTGTTTGTTTCGCTGCAGTGATGCTGATCGAGATGCACGTGCATGTAATTTGGCTCAGTTCAAACGAAATGGGCCCAAACTTTTAGAAATGTGGCACAAAACTGGCGGTTTTCATGTTTAGTTGTTGTTGTCCAGCTGGGAGTTGACTCACAAGTGTGATATGTGGCTTTTTGGTGATTGATCACATTTGCCAACCTCCCACATGTTATCAGTTGCTAGATATCAACTAATATAAATATAGCAAAATAAAAAATCACAACACTGAGTAAAACTTCGACAATGGATAAAGACACTCCTTTCTCCCCGCCCCTCCACTTGGAGATGTGCCAAAAATATCTGGAGAGTCGGAATTTAGATTTGGCGTTTAGTGCAAAAGGCTCATTTCCTAAAACCAGTTTTGTGAAATCACACGCAGCTGCTTCTTTTGTTAAACATTTTAATTGCAGGTACTTAAAATAGAGATAAATAGAGCCTCTTTGAAGTCGTAAAATGATTTAGAGCTTTTATTGTTGTAACATAAATTTGAAATTATATGTATTCATGCTTGCAAAATTACCTGAGTGCTCTTACACACGCAAAAATTTAAGTGATAAATACAATTTTAAGTATATTTCTTTCATTTAGGAATTACCTCCACATATCATACAAGGTTTGGCATGTCTACATATAAAAACTTTTTACGGCTCATGCCATTACAGGAGTCTTTCTCCCACATTTGTGGCCAACGGAACATAACGGACAAAGAAATGGGACGTTAATTAGGGGTAAATAAGTGCGACTTCAAAGTATCCAGCCAAAGAAGTCTTACTTTAAAATTCAATGAATTTCAGGGTTCAGTATTTCTTTGACGAGAGTAGTCTTTGGACTTGTACGGAACTTGCACGAAGAAGGCATCAGGCATCCTTTGATTTAGGGGGTGATTTGACTGGTCTTACTTTTCGCAACACACCCGATTTTATATGACTTTCAAAGAAAATTACAATGTTTTTTAACCTTACAAAAAATTTTGGCCTTTTTTATAGAATTAAATATTTCGGAACACACGATATGTGTGAATATATATATATATATATATATATATATATATATATATATATATATATATATATATATATATATATATATATATATATATATATATATATGTGTGTGTGTGTGTGTGTGTGTGTGTGAAAAACCGCACACGAAATGTTTGCTTTTCGGAAACATCCCAGCCCTCAGCCAACGCCTGTGATGGCTAACACACGAACACAAGCGAATGAGCAAGACTGACTGACAAATGAAAATTATTTTTGTCGCCATTTTGTTCTTGTAGCTCTTACTGAAACATCAAAACTCTCCCTCACTCTCTCATATAAAAAACGTTGTTCATCCAACGTCTATTTAATGTTTGTCAAGGACGATTTGACATTGATCTGTGATTGAAATCAATCACAACAAACTACAGTCAAATTTCATTTGATTGTCAGTATTCAAACATCCGTTCAGCTTTACACCAAAGGCGCTGATTAGATGTGGGTGTGTGATTACGACAACGTCGCCTATCCAACGTTTGCTTAACGTTGAGTGAAAGACATTGCTTAGAATTCGAAAAATTGCCTCGTTTGTCGCTACTAACTTATAACGTTGAATAGATGGTTGTTGTATCTAACCGTTTTCCGATTAATGGTCAACTTCGGTTTCTGACTTTGACCATGACCGAGGAGGACAAGGTCATCGAGGCATCCCTTACATATCATCTTTTAGGCCCAAATTAAAGCTCACAATCTCTCTATCTCTAACCGTTTTCGAGGTAATGACCCACTTCGGGTTTTTGACTTTGTGCATGGCCGAGAAGGTCAAAGTCTCCAAGGTACCTCTCACATCTGGTCTTTTAGGCCCAAAGGGTCGAAAATAAGCCCAAAATCTCCAACCGCTTTCAAGATAATGACCCACTTCCGGTTTTCGACATTGACCATTGCCGAGGATGTCAATCGTTCTCTAAGGTTAAAAAATGCAGATAATCACCCTCTATCAGCGAGCCAAGTTTCATCACTCTTTAGCAATTTGAAAAACGAAAACGCTGTCTCCAACTTAAACTTGCACAAGTTGGGACAAGAAAATGAATTTTCACTGTCAAGAGAAAAAGCACCAACGGCTGCTCGCACAAATCCATATAAGCCTTACCTAAGTCAAAGTTTTTCAAGTGTTAAAAAACGCAAGCGCTACAGCCAACTTAAACTTGCACACGCATGCTGTGATGGCTTTCACTGAGATTTGGGCAATCAGTACAGCGAGGCTGATATTAAGAAAAAAATTGAGCGAATTAAAAAAAAATACAGAAGGATCAACTAGACATACTGAAGTTTATCATATCCAAATTTCATCTTTCTAGCCCTAACGGCCTCTGACTAGTTCCGCGGACAAACTCGAAAAAACGAAAAAAAAAATGTCACAACTGCGGCTAAAATTCTCGTACAAATTCAATACACCAGGGGATTTTGCCAAATCCCCCAGTGTAATAACAGGGCACCCTCAATGTGATGTTTGGGTCATTTTATCTTTACATGGACAGAAATAAATTTATGAGAAAAAGTAATGTGTGCTTGTACTCAAGCACAGTGTCATCCTTATCCATTCTCACTATCCTTATCTTCCTCCCCCGCCGAAAGTTGCAACGTTCTTGCCTCTGATAGACCTCTATTGCATCTATATCGTGTCTTAGATATACTTATGATTACAGTGCGTCATATGTAATCAGCACCACTGCCGCCCCCACTGTACCAGGTTGTTACAAGCGCTATCCTCCGCCCATCCTACAGCCCACCTTTTTCCAAGGAGTGAAATCTCCCACACCACCTCTTCCATGTCCTGTTTCATATCAGTGATAAAGCCAAGTGTCACCTTTGTCCGGGTTCTTGTGAGTGATGCCGAAAGCCCTAGCCTTACCCCTACCCCTCGCTATCCAGTGCATCGGGATCTCACCCGTGATAAGCCCGACTGATATCCGGGCTGGCACGGCTTCCAGGTTGATCCAGAAAGAGACCCAAGACAGGATGACCACAAGCATGCTCGGAATATACACCTGCATAAAAAAAAACACATATATATATATATATATATATATATATATATATATATATATATATATATATATATATATATATATATATATATGTAATTGAATGCGTAAAGTGTGATGCACATTTTAAACCCTAAGAATATATAACGCGCTCTTACAGTAATTAAGCGTTTATAAAATGCTCCCTTAAAACGACTGTTTATACATTTAGATTTTATCGAAATGAAATACTTTTTACAACAGTGTCTGGCACTGGGTATGTATTGCACAGATCTGCATTTGCCGGATCGTTGAGGAGACATACGTCACGCATATTTTAGGATAAGATTATAGTATTTTGCAATGCATAGACGCTCCTCTATTGGCATTAATAGAACAAAACTTTTACTATACTTTAAAAATAAATCTCAAGCTGTTTTTTTTTATTTTTTTGCTTACTTCATTAAAAATTAATTTGTCACGAGATCCCGATACTTCCTGTTCATGAGATTTCCTAAGAATTCTTTTTAAGAGGAATTAAACATCCTAATAGGCATACCCAAAAACATAGTTCCTGTTTTTTTTTGTTTTTGTTTGTTTTTTTTTTTTTTTTTTTGTTTCTTTGTTTTTTGTTTTTTTTTCTGGTCAGAAAGTATTTTTTAGATTAACCTACAGTGTATTTAATTTTATTCCTGTTTCTTTTCATTGCAATTGTGGTTTTGTCTTTCATTCAGAATAAATCGAATCTTCCGATAACTGATGCTTGCGAAAAAAATACATTCACAAGCAATAAGATACATATATATATATTTTACATTCCTGTTTAATTTTACTTCCTGTTTGATTCATTCACAAGTTATGCGGTATATTGCTTTTAAATTATTACATCTTGATTTTTTTTGTTTTCTCACCTGTAAGGAGAAAAATCCCGAATCCCTTTCGATCACAAAATCAAGTTGTAAACACGGAAAGTATCCTGAAATTAAACGAGATGGCACATATTTGTCGGTAATACCAAGGCCCCGGGTTCGTATCTGGACCGGGAGGGGTTGGGGGGAGGGGGGAGCAGACTGCTTTTAGCTCCAGTTGCCTTATCTACGCGAACGCAATAGTTTGGGGCTCCCATTATGGAATTCAGCAATTAACGCTCATGGGTTCTGTGGATCATCACTTCATAAAAAAAATAATAGATTTCGGGAAGTGATATCGTGATATATCAATGAGCTTATGACGTCATTAAATCTTTATTACTATCAGTAAAGGGTTAGATTTATCATTCATTTTATCAATCATAAACGAAACAAATCTATACAACTGAGTGTTTTCGCATTAGTAAATCTTCAGATATAGGTAAACATAACACTAATTAATATGAGTGATCAGAAAGCAAACACCTATTTTGCGCTGTTGGCACTAAAAGAATGAATTTATAATATGAAGAAATGTGTAAATGGCTTATATAAAATATCGGTTCAATTAGAAATTATATTTCGATATCGTCCAGTGAATTTGACGTATTTTACGTATTAGCTGTTTTACAGGTTAACTCTTTTTACAGTATCTGAAAGCAGCAAATGCGGCAGACGCATAAATGTGATATTTTATATTCCGCCCCCCCAAAAAAAACAAACAAACAAACAAAAAACGAAATTCAGATATACTATCACTGCAGCTCAAATTGCATTGTAAATGACACTACTTTTTTGGTGGACACCAAGAATGTTTTAATCGCAAACGAAAATGCCGCAAGATTTTGTGGCAAGCATAGTATACTTTTAGCATTTGATCATGCTGTCTCATTCTGTTTGAATAAGATTATTACTCATTTAACTGAATTAAATCATCAACTAATCGTTACACTAAGTCTGCGCAAGTGTTTTCTTTCCACCCCGCCTGACTTAGCTCGTAACGGAATCAAATCGAATCTTTCAGTCATTTCTTTGTTTTCGCTTGGCTTATAGACGTGACTGCAGGCGTTATATGTCTGCTTCTGTCTTAGCTCACAACCACAGAAGATCTCTTCTTTGTTTTTAATTTACCTGCGTGTATAGAAGGTACCGCAGAACTCATGGTCGCAACAAAACCAAAAAAAAAAAAAAAAAAAAAAAGAAATACCCACCTCCGACATACTTTTGAGTACAGTCTCTTTTGAGAATTTCTCGTAGGTTATATTGTGGTATCTGATTGGCTTTATCAACTTCGGCGGCATTCTCTAACCAAGCAAAATAAAGCGTGTCTGTTGTGTATCCGACTGAAACCAAACAATTAGATTGAAATTGAAAGATCATTCAGTTTAATAGCATTTTTCTAATATCTCATTTTTAAATATAAGCGGTAAAATTATCTTTTTGGGCTAGAAATGGGGTTGTTGCAGCATATATTTTGAGATATTAGTCATGGCCTCCCCCTCCCCCATAAGAGTGGGACATATTTAGAAACATTTTAAGATTTTCCATGGAAGTATTGAAATATTCTCTTTCCAATACCTTGCTCATTTTTTATTATGATTTTTTTAATTGAAATGAAACTGCAAAATCGAATCTCATGTATTGAAACTGCCGTTAATGTTTCTTTTAGTTAGTGAATCTTAAATGTGTACATTGTGTAACTACAATTTGCGAAAGAAGTAATTCCACAACTCCCCACTCACCCCCTCCCGTTCCCCGTCCCCACTTCCCATGCCTATAAAAACACAGCATATCAGAACAGCGTATTTGGATCTGTGTTTAACAAAACATTTTGTTGCACGCATACTAACGTCTTAATACATTAACATCCAGCCAACGTCTTTAATAGGACGTTGATTAGACACTGGTTAAGGACCTTTTTTAGACATTGCTTTTGGTCGCAACCAAAACGCAATTTTCTACGGAGGTCTTTGGTGCAACGTTGAATAGGTGTCGGAAAATGGGGAGTAGTTGATAAATCGGCGGGGAGTATCGTTTGTGCGAAAACTACAAGTGAATGGGGGAAAATACTACCATAACCTTAACACGAACAGCAACTTAATACGCGACAAAAGGGCCGTACGCAAAATACTGCACTATTCGCTTCGCTTTCATTTCCTTTACACACGGCGAGAGAGAGAGAGAGAGAGAGAGAGGGAGGAGAGAGAGAGAGAGAGAGAGAGAGAGAGAGAGAGAGAGAGAGAGAGAGAGAGAGAGAGACAGACAAACAGAGATGGGAGAGAGAGACTGATAGACAGACAGAGAGATGGGAGAGAGACAGACAGACAGAGAGGGAGAGAGACAGATAGACAGACAGAGAGATGGGAGAGAGACAAACAGACAGACAGAGGGAGGGAGAGAGTGAGAGAGAGGGACAGAGAGAGAGAGAGAGGAGAGAGAGAGAGAGAGAGAGAGAGAGAGAGAGAGAGAGAGAGAGAGAGAGAGAGAGGCTGAGGCTGAGGCAGAGCTAGAGAATGACGAATATTTCTAACGGAAGTGATATTCCGCAATTGTGTATGAAATCAGCATAAAACAATTGTGAAAACGGAAAACTGAACTACAAACATTTCAGTTAAATTTGACATTTTTTTTGTTTCCATATTGAGACCTAAGAAGTTCATCAATAGTGGTGAAGAATGTGGTGAACGTTCGTCCAATCTATTTGCAGGAATGCAGAAGCATGAAGCTGAATTAATTTAATGTGACACGACTGAAACCGACACAATCACAGCTGACGTCTCTCGTGTCGTTCCTTCACTTCATGTATAGGCATGTCTGACACGTTTTATAAAGTGTTTTTGTGATTAATCTTTATTTTTGCTGCAGTAATGCTTCTTCAAAGTTATTTTTAATAAATTTTTACTCCTACCAGCGGGTCCTTTTGCTAAAGTTTTCTGGTTTATTTAGCTTTTGAAACATTCTGTTTATATTAAATCGCCTAAGGATTTCCTTATCGTAACTCATACCAAATGCCATTTTGTCATTTTAACCAAAACGTGGCTATATCCCACTGAGCCGCCAGTGAGAATAGACTAACTTGGCCCCCTTTCCCGAATTGTTGGCGCACTTCATAATGGAAGGCTGCGTGGAACTGGACTACGAAAACGTGGTCCTATTTATGAGGTGGTTCTATTTATGAGGTGGTCCTTTTTATGAGGCGGTCCTATATGTGAGGTGGTTCTATATGTGAGGTGGTCCTATTTGTGAGGTGGCTCTATATATGAAGTGGACCTATTTGTAAGGTGGTTCTATATGTGAGGTGGTCCTATTTTGCTGATAGTTCTATCCCGAGGTTCCCCTGTATGGGGACGTTGGCATGGCCACAAAGAAAACATGTGTAATATACGTGGACATTCCCACGGTGTGATTTCCGTATAAACTCTACATATAATATACATAGGCTTTCTCACGTATAAAATGCACGGGTAAATACACGCGTAAACTGCATGGTGTTTTGCGCGTAATGCCCACCGTGGGCATTCCCCTGTAAAATATACGTAGAATTTCCCACTTCCAAAATGCATGGGTAAGTAAACGCATATTATATGTATATTATACTTTTGAATTCCCACGTAAAATTACAAAAAGTCACTTGTATATTACACGTATATTTTACGTGGGATTTCCCATATGGGCATTCCCATGTAAAATACATGTATATAATGCGTGAAAATTTCCACGTAGTAAATGCATGGGAAAATATACGCATATCACACGCAGTCTGGCAATGTGGGCCTATTATCGCAGACTGGAAACAGTCGCCATTGAGCGACAATATATTTAAATTTTGCTAAATTCTGCATATTTTGGTGGAGGGCTGCCTTTTTTCTAAGTATAATAGAAAGTTAGACATGTAAATACCAATTAAAATTTTATGCTTAAAATTCTTTCAAGGAGTATTTTGTAACTGCACTATAGTTATATAGGGTCATGTCTGTGCATTCGATGGATCTATCGCGAATGCCCATGGTGGGTCGTTCCTTTAAAATCCCATGCTTAATATGCGTGGGAATTCTCACATATTAAATGCATGGAAATACATGCGTACAAAATGCAGGGATTCACATGCGCATAATACACATCGGAAAGAGTCTCAAACTCTCATAAATCCCACGTAACTACATGGGAAATTCCCCAACAAAACACACAAAATACCCACATATATTATGCATAGTCCCCATATGGGACTGCTACCTGGGACAGGAAACGTTGCTTTGAGAAGTGACAAAACAGTGACGTCACCATAGAACGATGTTAATATGCCGTTACTTTTTTGGGATTCCCCAGAGTGAGCCAAACGGTCAAGGTCAGCTAGGGTAACTTTCCAAGAGAAAATAACGTAAACCGTCAAACAGCTAAAAATGTCAAAGTTACCAAGAAAATTAACTCTTGAGTGTCTTTTATTGTTTATTTAAACTGTTTGCTTCTCTAAAGAATGAAAGGTTTTGCGTTTGAGCATGCGCACTGTGAATGGTGACAATACTCACAGCTTTCTAGTATCATTGGACAATACTGGGTATCCAACGGGTACTTTTGTAGCATCATTGGGCAGGCTAATGTCGCAGTCACTCTAAAAGACAAAATACACATCTTTCAAGCAAATTTACTACGCTACTTTCTGGTTAAGAAGTATGCACGGTCTGTTATAGGACCGAAAACGGTGGCCTATACATTATTGAAATAATGAGGAGTGCAAAAATATGTAATAGATAAGAGAATGCATTTGTACCAACATTCGTGAAATAAAACTAACACTCGTGTTTATACTGATTAGAAACTTTCCCTCAGCAATGCCCACTTCCAGGCTCATGCTACCAATGCTACAGGCTGCTGGAGGGTTTCTGAGATCACTCCACACGCTCAGGTGGTGTTTTTATTTTATGTTACTGTAAAACACATAACAGTGTAACTTTTATGGAGTATACATGCCTAACTTTTTATAAGAGGGCAACTGAGTATAAATTTAATTTTTCTACGATTTCACTTGAATACTTTAAGTACAGACGTTATACAGCTTACATATGTATCGTTTACTCAGTAATTAGGAAAGTAAACATGAGAAGTAAATTTCAGTACAGTTTTAATATGTGACAAAATGCTTTTAGTATTCAGTATTGCAGTGTTGGAGTGTGCCGTTGTCTCTTAAAACTCTTAAAATTACTAAATCAAACTCTTTGAAGTAACACAACAGTAACACTACTCAAATATAAAACATGTTCTTACTTTATGACATACCACAGGTCTCCTTCAGAACTCAATCTCAGGAGTCTATTAGATGTAGTCACAGAGTGGAAAGCGGCCGATTTCTCGTTGCGGAAGAACACATCTGGCACCCAGATTTTCTCCCAAGCAAAGTCGGGCAGTTTAACGCTTTCTATGGTGTTGTCTATGTGTTTAAATTTTAAACGTGGATCATTCCATGCTTGACGTAAGTAGAAGCTTATTGAGTAGTCCTGAAACAAAAATGCATTCAATTAATGTGGTATTATTACTATGGAGCATCATGTGTCTATTGACAGCCAGTGTGTGACAGCTGGTTTCATGACAAAGATATGAAAACACCCAAGCTCCGAAAGGCTGCATCAGGACATCTATTCTACAGACGTTAACAGGATAAAATCTCCCCCGACAAAAACCACTCGGGAAAAAACCACCGGACAAAAACATCCACCCGGGTTAAAACTGACCGATATTTGTTAAGAAACAAGTAGAAACCTTTTCCGATTTAAGACATATCAACATTGCTTGTTAAACAAATTGGTGGATACACCCACACATCCATGTGGTTATATAACAATAATCAAGAACTCGTCACTAGTATGAGAAAGGATAAGAGCCCGGTATGCCTCGCTAATGGCTCAAATCCTAATTCTGTCTACAGGAGCCCAATATCTCCAAAATGTTTTGTTATATTTTTGTCCCTCGAAGAGAAATATACAGCGAAATTTTGCCTTGTAGGCATAGTTGCCGTAAAATATCTAAATTGAATCAGTTTTCAACATTTCTGTAATTCAGAGGCAACACCTGACATAGTGTCACAGGCTATCCATCATATATTCCTTTTTAACATCAGTATTGTGGCGCATCCATGATTGAGACTAAATTTGGTTTGTATGTGATCTCAGCTGTATCCCCACATTGGACATGATATGATGTCAGCTGTGCATGTAGATTACGCATGGTGTTATCACAGCTGAATTTGTACACTGCACACGCTATGATGTCAGATGTGTCTGTACATTACACATGACGTTATGACACTCACATCTGTACATTACATGTGATGTGATATCAGATGTGTCTGTACATTACGCATGACGTTATGACATTCACATCTGTACATTACATGTGATATGATGGCAGATGTGTCTGTATATCACACATGACGTTATGACATTCACATCTGTACATTAAATGTGATATGATGGCAGTTGTTTAATTACATCGGACATTATGTGCTTCCACCTGTATCTGTGTACATGTGTTCGCCGCTGTATCTGTAGTGACATGCGACATGATGAGAGCTGTATTTGAACATTATGCGTGATGTGCTACCACTTGGATGTGACAGGAAGGGACACACAAGTGCGCATACTTATACATCCCAAAAGACCTCAGATGTTGTTTACAGAATAATATATCTGACACATAACTAAAGTGTTGTCCAAAGAAGAACACAACTGGCTTAAAATGTTGCTCACAGAAGAATATAACTGATATAGACTAAAAGACTTTTCACAGAAGAATACAAGTGATATTGAACTAAAGTGCTGTTCACTGAAGGATATGACTGGCAAAGAGTTAAAATGTTGAGAATGTTGTTCGCAAAGAATGTAACTGTAATGAAAACACCCATGCGCGCCACAGAAGTGAGAAGTTCACTGCACCAGTATAGTTCCTGTTTGGGTTGAGATTTGTTTTACAGATGCTTTTACTGCTCATGCCTAAAATGAATATATATTACACTGTGTCTGTCGGCATAACATATTCCTCATATACTAGTAAGTAGATGTAAACAGAATTATTGTGAAAAGAAATGGACACCCACGTAATTACTGCACATTGGAAAAAAACAGATGCACTTGTTTGGTAAATCTTAAGAGTCACAGTAATTATATAGCACTCATATATATTATATGAATGGCAACAAATGGCATCATGCGTGTGAGCGCTAGGATTCTAGTACTTTTGGGAACTGTATTTGTGACTTAAAGTCACGATGCTGAGGCAGCAATACTCAGTTGTGTAATAAAAAAGGAAGTCCAATAAATAATGTTGTTATTGAATGTGGTCTGTTTTGATCCCGGAACACAATTGTTTACTTGAAAAATAGGACGAGATTCGTCCACATAAGTATTGTAAAATGCAAAAAGGGATGTTGATTAAAAGTATTGTGAGTTGCACTACCTTAAAATATAGGAGAATTATCTACTTGGGTATTGTTTAATGTTACCTGTGGCACTGTTCATAAATGAGTGTGCCAAGCTAAAAGAATGCAAGGACCACTCGTGTACAGATATAAGTACTATTTATGACAAACTGACATGAAAGATTTCAGTTATCTAACGTCATAATTTATATTAAAAATGTTATAACAACGTGTTATGATAATTTTCGTTACCTAATTCTTTCGTTCAAATAATTGTCTGTGCATCATTCGCTGATGTTCATTACTGATCGGATTAAAAAACTGATACCTAAAACAGAAAGCAAACTGAGTTGTCTGCCTGATCCACTTTGTTTATTTTTATTTGGTATAAATGAGCAAAAGTGTGTGAGTCTTTTAAGCAAAAAACCTGATGTTTTCAAAAATATCTGTGTACAAATTGAAGCAGGAAATAATCATATTTCTATCATCGTTAATAAAACCCGGAGACATTGTTTTATAGAAATTGTGTTGATGCTATCTATTTGCACTTCATTTCAATTTTTAATCTAATCATAAACAGTAATATAATACGCAAGGGGCATCGAATCATAGTAGGGCTCAATAATTTAAACGTGTAGCATTATAGCATTCATGGTAGTCATTTGACACATTCTATTGATATAAATAGTTGGTAAAGAAATGTTGGGAAATATAGAGTTGACATCCAAGGCAGATTTTACTCGAACGCCTGATGTATAAGCCTTTGTGACGCTGACCAGAGCCGTGATGAATCTTTTCTTGCTTTGCGTAATGAACTCTATGCGTATCACATGCAGCGATATAGTTCTGACAAACATCTATAAAGGAAGATGAGCTATTTCCCGCTATATTTTGCTATATAAGACATGTTTATGTGTGTTATAATAGCAATAGACTATTGGACTAGTTTGCTTTGCACTGTATTTGGGCAATTATGAAAGAACATTGAATTCAGCGCTGTGTAGTTCGTTCACAAGCCTTCCACGCGTGCCCGAATCGAATACCACTCACCCAGCGCCATGAAATACCCTACCCTTGTAATAGTGCAGCTAACCCTAGCGCCGTTCTTTGTGGTGGCGTTACATAATTGTCAGTCGAATGAGTGTTAATCCATTGCAGATATCAACTGAGCTTTAGCCAACACCCATGCCGCCCATCAATTAATGCAACGGTGATGGTGATGCATTTTTAAATAGACAAAGAAAATCTTGCTGCAACAAAATCCAGACAGAATGACATGAAAGCATAAATATTATATGAGTGCTTTGCTTTGACTGCTTTGATGTGCTTGCCCCACGCAGAGTGCGTGTGCACACAATGATGTCCGAGGTAAGTAAAAAGAAAACAAATTTAAAAATATTAGACTTCTATTGGCAATAAAATTATTTCGAATGTATCACTGATATTTCCAAATGGGAATAAAAGAACATAAAAGCTTAAATCAGGCTTACTATTTGAGTATGGTTTGTGGCGTTTTAATGTGAAAATGCTTGATTTAGACTCTGTTGGGATTTGTCTGATGATTGTGTTCCTGGAAAACTGCAAATCACCTCGATCCAAAATTCGAACATGAATACAACATTCTTAGCTTATAACAGAAGATTGATATTAGTGTTTTGATAATAGTGTATAAGATTTATATTATTTTATTTTAAAATAATTGTTATAATATAGCTTTGCCATGGTAGTGTTATACTTGTCTTGCAATATAAAAATTCTGGGTATAGCTGCAATATTATACTTTACAACTGAGATCCGAAACTTTACAGAATCGCTAAATGGAATTTCAAAGAACAACAAATTCATTTCTCGAAGTTATTGTTGATAAGATTTCCTCATAATTTGTTATTACACAAGCTATTTTTATCTCTGTTTGAAAGAAATGTAGTGGCTTTTGTAACAACACGAGTCCATATCCATTTCTAGCGATGCAATGAAATAATATCGTCTCTTGTAGCATTAATTTTTATGTTTCTCGCTTTAAATGTTTCTCGCTTGTGCCTCAGACACCACAGGGTAAATATAATTTTATAGACCTAAAAACTTTATCCCTTTTTCATTACAAAGAGTTTTCTTCAATTGCTACTGGGAAACATAAATTACTTGTAATGAAATGCCTGACAGCTATATTTCTATTATGTCTTGCCGGTATGATCACTCAAAGTCACGCTATGCATCATATCGCATCGCTGGACACTAACAGTTGAACTTTGAATAGTCTATAATATCATCGAAGTATTCAAGGATCCCGAAATACACAAACTGTAACCAAAAGTCGGAGAATAATTAATGAAGAATAACTGAAAAGTATCATACATCGATCAATGTGCATAATGTAGATAAAAATTTAGTCGCTTTTATATTTTATAAACTCATATACTAGACAATCATTTATTATAACGATACATCATGGGGTTAGCTGCTTTCTACTGGATTCGGACACGCGTGGAAAGCTTGTGAACGAACCACGCAGCGACGGCCCTCCATGAGTGCTCTAAGCAAATGCATAGCACACCGGCTCCCTGGTATATCGCTCTTAAAACAGGCCTACAGAGCCACGCCATAGATAGCCAAACATAGCGAAAATAAACTATTTCTACCTGCCAGATACTGTCCTATGCTGTGATAAAAAAGGTTTTCGTCACAGAACGTTTGTCCTTGTCACGATGACTTGTACCTTGTGCGATGACGTTCAGGTGAATGTCGCGAGCGAAGTTTCGTATGCGGTTAGAAAACTCAAAATTCACTTATCATTTCTTTATATGGAGTCCATTATCATTCCGTTTATAATATATAACGGCAAATCGGACAACATTTTAGATACATCATTAGATATAGAAATATTTAACTTTCCAATAACTTTACAGATCCTTGTTATCACACCAGTTTCTTAATCTTCCCCAAACTGTAAGCACTTAATCGCTCTCGAATGTTCAAAAAAATTCAGTCGCACATAGATAATTATTAGCCACATCTGAAATGACTTCAGTAAATTTTTAAATAAACAAAATCATCCTGCCATTGTTTATTCTAGTCATTGTCCCATAAAAATAAAAAATGAGCAATTGAAGTTTATAGCTTCAAAATGACAAAATTGTATTAATCAAATAAGAATAGATGGAGTGTTGCATAGTCGTATCGATTATTTCTGGTTAAATATTTTTGAATATTTGTAAAGATGTTCAAGATATAAATATTTATGCTCACTTTTCATTAGTCTACATGAACAACATTAGCTTCAATCAAATATGAATTTATTGAGCCATGAATCAATAACTAATAATAACACAAATGTATGAAAATCTGACAGAACTGCAACCCCACTTCCTGTAAAGTTTTAGAATGTGATTAGCTCATAAATATGAGCTCAGCTCAGCTATGCTGCTGTCTCCACCCAAAATAATCACACATTGGAAATGTAACCTGCAATAAGATGTTCATTTATTCAACCTTGTTTTAGCCCTATCAAGAAGGTATAGATATTTTAGTTAAAGAATGACGCTGCATTTTCTTTCATTTCCTTTATTTGTTTCTTATAAAACAAATGCAGAGCGTATTTTGATTCATGACACAGTGGCATGAAGAATAACACTCGCATAAAGGACGTTTATGATTATTGGCAATTACTCATCATAATACAATGAGACAAACATTTTATAAAAATTTCAGCTACATTTTAAACAGTGTGTTATTACACTTAGTCATTTTCAATCCTCATAGTTTATTGAATTCATATCATGCGGCAAGGTGTTTTTATATGATTGCTTGTTATTTGCCACCGTCTTGTCGCGAGAATAAGTCTGAGATGGTAAAGGCTAGGACGACCAAATTGTGCAAACACACATGTCTACTTCATCAACATCCTTTTTCAGAAATTCTTCAAATTTTATATGCAAAAATGGAAATTTTCCATTGAAGCCCAAATATAAGGCTATGACAGACCACAGTACAGCATATTGTCCTCTCCACTATCAACAATGAGCGAACAAGTATTCCCCTTATGTGCTGTGTGCTGTATCTGGCTGTTTGCTGAACAACAAATATCTAAGCGGTGATGCTTAGCTTCCACATTTCGTGGATGCTCACCTCCATACTTGCTATTAAGTCGCATTCACATTATAAATGCGTAAAAGTTGTGATATTTGGTATGCAGTCATCTGACCTTTGTCTTTTATTTGTCATTTTCATTTATTACTATTATTAGCCTCTGTTTTCAAAAGAGGTTCAAATGCATTTTAAATGCGAACTCTATGCTTGTTTTGTTTCTTTCATTTTGCTATTTCCATCCATTTGTCACAAGACAAACATTTTGAAGTTTCATCAACGTCCAGTTGAACATGGAAATCCATATAGTACAAATCCCGGGTTGGCAGAAATTGGGAGGGGCGTTTTTTCTGCAGTTGCCTCAGTTTTTGTTGTAACTCGAACATATTTCAGACGTCTGTTTTTCGACGAGTACAGAAATCGTCCATTTTCCGAAATATATTCAATGTTGCATGAAAGACGTTGCTTGAGCTGGGTTTTCGACAACGAAAAGCAACGTTGCGTCTTACCAGTGTTTGCATCCAACGTCTGTTAAAACTTTATGTTAAAATTGTTGCTATAACTCACACTCAAAGTACAATCCGATTTAATGTTGCGAAAGTTTTTTGAAAGCAAAACAACTTCTAAACATCGTTTCTTGTCCGACGTCTATTGAACGTTTTGTAAAAGACGTTGATCTGTGATCGCGACCTTTTAAAACCAAATTACAACCAGATTTTATGCTATGATTTGCCTGGGTCACTCCCACAACCTCAAATCGACGTTTTATCGACGTCAGAATGTTTCCTTGTACAAAACATGTCAAAAGCTGTAGAGTTTTGATGCAACTATTTGGCATGACTTTTACCAAAGATTTTACTTGAAGAATTCTGAATGTTTAAATATATTTTCGTTGTTTTTGTGGCTTCAAGTGTAATTTTGACTACTCGGTAGCGTAAATAATCTAGTTATCTATTTTAAATATTCCAGTCGAAAATATCTCTGCTGATTGCAACAAAGTTATGAATATTTTCCTCTCAAGTCACATTCAGTCAATAATACATGCACACGGTCAGGCTTTGTCCACTCTTACGTTCTGTAGTAACCACAGTGACCATGTGTTTTGGCGGACGCTCGTTCTAAGCATGACACGCATTGATGTGTTGTGAGCATTATCCTTTCATTTGACCAACTCGAAAAATGCCGACACAAAAATTAATTTATTTTTCCGTATATTTTTCACTTTTTAGATTTTCAAAGTGACAGACAAAACTTTCCACCATTTACTGGATATTCTGTATAGCTCTGACAACCCATTTATTGCATTTTATTGCAGCAATTCCAGAAAGTTATTCCGTTGTAGGTGTGCCATAATGTCTCTTCATAATCATTTGCACAAGGGTCGTAAAATTTCCGAAGAACTGGTACTCATCATGCAGTTACAAGTTTTCTTTTTATATAAATATTAAAAATTTTAGAAAATATATAAGTACTGGTTCTTCACAGAGGTAATTATGTACGTGTTGAGGAATTGTCAAGACGTTTATTTGCAACACGGAAGAAAAAATCAAATCTTTTCCTACAATGGCAGAAGTAGTAATCAAACTTTTCCTCACAACACCGAAGTAGTAATAAAATTTTAATGGAATATAAAAATAAGTTCCTTATCCTTTAACCTTGGAATAACACTACGATAATAGGATGCTTCATTTTAGCTAATTTAATGCGCCATTTTTGTTTGCATCAATGCTTATTACACTTGGAGATTTGCCAAAATCCACTAGTGTATTGAATTTGTTCCAAAATTTTAGCCACAGTTGTGGCATGTTTTTTTTCGTTTTTTGTCCGTGGAACTAGTCAGAGGCCGTTAGGGCTAGAAAGATGAAATTTGGATATGATAAACTTCAGTATGTCTAGTTGATCCTCCTGTACTTTTTTCAAATTCACTTAAGTTTTCAATTAAGAAACGGTTGAACAAATTTGCGATACAGGCGGCAAGAAGCTGAGAACAGTTGTTTGAACTGGCATGATATCAGCCTCGCTGTATTGATCGCCCAATTCTCAATGAAAGCCATCAAAGCATGCGTGTGCAAGTCTAAGTTGGCTGGCTGCAGCGTTTGGGTTTTCCCCAATTAAAGAATGATGAAAGCTGGCTTACTGACAGAGGGTGTTTTAACGCCGTGAAAGCTACGTTTTTAGCCATAGCCTAGAGAACGATTGACATCTTCGGCCACGGTCAAAGAGAAAAACCGGAAGTTGGCCATTATCTCGAAACGGTTAGAGATTTTGGACCTAAAGGATGATATGTAAGAGATACCGGGGTGACCTTGACCTCCGCTCTCATAGTCAAAGCCAGAAAGCGGAAGTTGACCATTATCTTGAAAACGGTTAGAAATAGAATGAATTTGAGCTTATTTTCGACCCTTTGGGCCTAAAAGATGACATGCAAGGGGTCAAGAGTTTATAATCGTATTTTTTGTAACCCCAAGTGTAATTTTCGCTACGTGGTAGCGAAAACGGTCTTGTTTACGACCTTTTTAGCTGCGTTAAATATACATTTGATTAATTATGGAGCATTGTTACTTTTTCCTCTATTTTTGCAATCAAAATTATCACCTGTTTCTTGACCATATGTTTTCTAACTGGAAATCTAGTCGTCTGTGAAATGATTTTAATTTATATTATTAAAGTTAATAAATGACAGTATTATGCATAAACTAAATGTAAATAGTACCATAGGAGAATGAATAAGGGCAAATACAATGCCTTTCACAGGAATCAAAACACATAAAATGTTCTATAAATCACAGGGCTTAAAGAGTTATACAATCCACAAAACAATGCAAGAAAGGCCGTATTCAGATAAATTTGTGACAAAAATCAAACATCCTTTTATTGGCTGAAAATGTAGAAACTTCAGTAACAACTACACTTCGTAAGTAATTTCTTTGACATAACATTGGTGAATAGCAGAACTTGCTTTAATCTTTTACAGAATGACCTTATTTATGACCATTGAAAGGACTAAACATTTTGAAAGTCAATTAATTAGCACTAAACCAAGTCTGTGAAAACGCTTACTATAAACACTCCTTTTGAGGAATACTTGTCTTGTTTTTCAAGTGAGTGGATTGTAAGCAGAGATTAAAACAGAAATATTAGTAGTGAAAACAGTGTGACAAGATAAATGAGTGGCTAGGAGTTATTCCCCCATGCTATTGAAACGAAAGAAGTACAGTAAAATCCCCGTTTTGGGGCAACTCAACTGACAGAGAATCTTGTGCTCAATACACAGATGTTCAAAATAGACGAGATGCCGAGATGCGTATTAACAGAAAATAAATGTTGGCTAATCACTTTTCACACCACCTTTTAATACAAATTAGACTGCTGACTGCTCAGATTTTTGCCTAATGATTCGTGTCTTAGTTCCATTGTACAATGTAGAACATCAATAAAATATGATACAATAAAATATTAAACTAATAATATAAAATAATATAAAATAATATAAAATAATAAACAATACAACACATAAATTCTAATAACAATTATTTTTTTCTGATTTAACTTTAGATCAAATTATCTTTGCGACAAGAAATGTTCCTAGTAAACCAGAAAAGGTATGTAATTCACACTTTATTCAAAAAGCATTTGTTTCTAAAAATCAATATTAATAAAAAAAGACAATTTGTTTACAGGCCTAGTCATTTTCATTTCGAGACGAATTGGTTCCATAATGAAACCACATTTATACATTTTACTACATAAGCACGCAGTGTACTGAGCCGTAGACAACAGTATCGGTAGCAATGACTAGCATTGTAGATACAAACTGAATTATGGTTTGTTTAAAAGAAATAATTTTGCTACGGCCCATTCCCACAGGAAACATCTTGTAGAATGAGACAACAGAGAATATTAGTCCGCTGTTATATAAGAATTCCTTTGGTTTTTTGTAGGTTCCGCTATATTTGTAAAAGCTACTCATTTTAGCTTTCTTTGCAGTTTGTTTATTTTCATGTAAAATTATTTAATTAAAAAAGTGTTTATTTGACAAGTCACACCTAAATTCAAGGCAAATAATAATACAACCATTTCTCACATCAAGTAAACTGTTTTTGTTTTGTCCAGTTTTAGTTTTATCATTTTTTTATGTTATTATGTTTTTGTTTTATCATTTTGATATCGCATGGTGAAGTCACTACACGAGAAAAATGTAGTAAATAATTTATTGATGCGTGAGCTACTTGGTTCATAAATTACCTTGTTTCATGCAAAAGCACTCAGATGTTGATTTTATGGAACCACATATGACTGTGCATACGTTATGGACTCAATGCAGGTTTTCCATGTTATCTGCTTTGCTGTTAACGCATGGTTGTGCATTTGTTATGGAACCAATGGAGACTTTCTCTGTTATTTACTGTGTTGTTCGCACATGACTGTGCATTTGTTACAGAATCTATGGGGGCATTCTGTTATCTACTGTATTGTTTACACATGACTGTGCATTTGTTGCAGAATCTATGGAAGCATTCTGCTATCTACTGTGTTGTTTATACATGACTGTGCATTTATTACGGTATCTATGCAGGCGTTCTCTGTTATCTACTGTGTTGCTTACATATGACTGTGCATTTATTACGGTATCCAAGCAGGCGTTCTCTGTTATCTACTGTGTTGCTTACATATGACTGTGCATTTATTACGGTATCTATGCAGGCGTTCTCTGTTATCTACTGTGTTGCTTACATATGACTGTGCATTTATTACGGTATCTATGCAGGCGTTCTCTGTTATCTACTGTGTTGCTTACATATGACCGTGCATTTATTACGGTATCTATACATGCTTTCCTGGTGATCTACAGTGCTATTAACGTGTGACTCTCCCTTTGCCTTCGCTTAATTGCCGCTGGGCTTACCGATAGCTTAAATCAATGAAGTGAGTAATACATCAAATAACAATTTAAATTGCAAAACCAAAAATGAGCGCTCGAAGGAATTGTACAACGAGAACAGAATCATAGATAAAAGAAATATATTTCCAAGAAAAAGGACTTCAAAAAAAAAACAAACAAACAAAAAAAAACAAAAAAAAACGAAATGAGCACTGTTCGGAGAATTTGTCTACTCACCATGGCTGTTTCACTTATTGAGTAAAAACTGTTCACGTATATACCAATCTTTACTTCAGTCCCTCTGTCTGAAATAAGAACAATTTATGAAACATATATTTATAAATATATAATTTCATTGACTCAAGATATGGTAATCATATGGTTCAGATATCTTTGCCAAGGTAAATGTGCAGTTGCCATATAACGTTTTCAAACATTTTCCAATATATGGTTGTTTATAATATAACCATGTAATGATTTCTACAAGGTCAATGACATAGTTAAATATATCAAACATATGTTAAAGTTCTCATCATGCTAACCATATGCCCAGGTATCTCCATGCCAACAGCACACATTTTCACAAAATAGGCGCCATATTGTATAGGTATGTTTTCGGCATACACGTGGTCACCGACAGTTTACTCGGGTAGCCCAGGGTATTTGATAAGTCAACAGTCGAATCAAAACGACTTTCCTCAGTATCATTGACTAACAGCCTATCTCAAAAGGGAAAAAATAGAATAGCAACTAAACAAGACACTACAAAATTTGTAGATCCACATAGAGCGCTCTGTAAGTGAACCATAGGAAAATGCTTTTTTGGGTCATAATATGCGTAACAAAATAAAGTGAATTTAATCCAAATATCCGATTTTGCATATGTACAGGAAGAAGTCTCAGATTTTGATAAGAAACTTCGGATTACATGAGTAACGATCAGACAAATTCTACTTTTTAACTGCTAAATTCTGTTGTTGACATGGTAAATTCTTCTGCCGACCTAATAACTTTTGCTTTTGACCTACTAACTGTAGTAGTTATGGACTAATTTCTACTGTTGACTGCTTAATTCCACTTACCAAATTCTACTGCTCACAAACTGCAGTCTGCAGTTGACCTGCTAAATTCTACTGTTCACCAACTACAGCCTGCTGTTGACCTGGTAAAATCTACTGTTTACACACTAAATTCTACTCATGACCTGTTGCATTCTATCGTTAACCTACTGTACCTGACAATGGCGGAGCTGCCTTTGAGTAACCTCTAAGTAGTTTCCTCCATATCGCCTCATGGCTATGCAAACAAAAAAACAATAATAACATAAACAAATGTAAACCTATCAGAGCTGAACAATGATATGAGCTCTCACGTAGTGATGATGTTGATCAGTTACCAATTTTAAATTACCAGACTTTGTTTTTTACCTAACACAGAACTGTTAACTTTCAATGTTGCTTACATAAAGAAATTCTAGGTCTATCAAAGTAAACAATTGCTGGGGCGAGATCTGTTTTTACAAGTTATTCTGGATCGTTGGCTCTTCCGGCAATTCTCTTTCTTGGCAAGTCCCATTGAAAACGTTTTTTAAACAAATTTCAGCTGTTTATTTTTTATCTCTCCTGAACCATCGTGGCGATAATTCCGCAGTAAATCACAAGCTTCGAGTCTGGATTAATCCGACCGACTTTCCGATCCCGGGCGAAGTTTTGTACGTCTTCCGCAACACTTGTGAGGGTTCAATTAGCATTTTATACCAATGTTCAATTTTTTTAATGATGCGATAATAAGATGCAGCATATACTTATGACATAATATCCAGAATAATTTAATAAAACGATTTTGTATCACTTATAGCATAAAAGTTTATTTTGAAAAATAAACAAGAATTTAGTCAAAGCCGAGAGAAACGGGTAAAATAAAAAAAATGGCGTCTTAAGTTTTGATTTAATTTATTATTTTTTATGAGAGAACAAAACTTGAAAGAGCTGACTTGACGGCATAGTTAATTTTCTTAAAATTCTTAATGAGCATTGGGACCATTTTTGGCTTCATAAAATGATCAGTGTTGTTATGTTGAACATTGGAGTTTGCATTTTAAATGTGTGTCCCTTCATCCGCGTTCATAATTGAATAAAACACCGTACAATTGCATGAGACAGCGCCCATGGAACGCCCTTTTTTATTTCAATTTTGCTAATAACATGCTAATTTTATATACCAAAATATAATTAAAAATGCCACTGAATCAATTCAGATCTCATTAATTTATATATTGCTATGAATAATTTTATTGCATATAATTATTTTTGAGGTCAAAAAATCAATTTCATAGCTTAAAAATCGTAAGGCAGGAACACATTTAAATAAAATTTAACGAATCATTAGTTAAATTTTGGAGATGGGAAACTGAAAATGAGCTCAAGAAATGCTTTATATGCAGTACGAAGTGAAAAGAAAGGTTCTGTATATACTGGGGTCAGTCATTATTCCATTCTCACACATATGTTTCAGAGTTTTAGGTATAAAAAGATAATTTGATATCAAAAAGTAATTTATGAGATCAAGCCCAATATTTGGATTTTGCTTCAAATATTTCGTTTTTGATATCAAGAATTGAATTTTTGAACTCTGAAAATCAATTTTAGATATATTTCAATTGTGTTTTATGTCAATAAATATGTTTTTATTTAACACGTTTTGAGATCTGAAATTCGTTTAGCGATATGAAAAATACAATTACAGAGAACAAAAATTATTCTTGATATAAAAAGTGAATTCTTGAGATTAAAAATTATCTTTTGATATCAGTAATTGCCTAATAAATGTGAAAATGGCATTCCATGTTTCCGCATTTGCAACTGGTTTAACTGAATTAACACGACCAAGGAATCAAGGCAGCCAGTGATTCCTCTGCTAATGCTACTTAAGCCAAGCAATCTTATCAGGTGCAAATCCCAACAAGTGGAAGGAACCAAACTGACGTCATTTATTAAGTAAGAAAGTGCAAATTACTCAGTTGTATACATTCATTCTGCTTTGCTCTAAATCCGTTAAGTGCGGATTCTAAAGGGCCTGTTCCACTTCTTGTTATGGTTTGTATTGCGATGGGGGCATCTTGTCGTTACTGTTTTTTGTATTCATTCTGGGGTCTACTGAGTTAATAAAAAATGTTTTGTGAGTTGCAGTCCCTGAAGATGTGGTATAAACGCCAATGCCTTCCAGAATTTTGTTCTCAAATGGGTAATTAACCAGATTGTATGTTGAGCAAGGTTTGCCCTCTTAGGTATTATGTTACATTTTATTCTCAACAACGAAACCGTAAAAAATGGAATAAAAACACCAAAAAATAAAACAAACAGTTGATTTATAGGTCAAAGAGTGCAGTACTTGGACCCCTGCCACCGTCTTCATCGAATATCACGTTAACATCAGCCAAAAAAAAAAAAAGACTGATTGTAGAGCTCAAATTTCCAGGAAAACCCTGAAGGAGAAATGTCTAAATATTACCAAGAAATCTGGAATTTCAAATCAAATTTCAAAAGCAAGATCAAAAAGAACTCAGAGACACAGCTCAAAAATCGCACCAAAGGCAGATTAAGGCTGCTAAATTCATGTTCTTCCGTTCATTATTTCTGGAGTACCTGATGTCAGAACCTAATAAGGCTTTTAAGTGAGGAACCCCCATCAGCTTGAGTGATAACGCATTTGCTCGTATTCTTAAGATATCCCTCTTACACAATGCAGTCACCTGGGGTCTGAGGGGGCGGGGGTGGGGGACCGTTAGAAGCCTTGCGTTGTCATGATCTTAACCCCTCCATCTCCCCACTTGCAGATACCTTGCTGTCACGACTTTATACCTCCCGCTTCCTTCCACCTGCCCCCGCCTCTTTACATTTAATAGGATTTAAACCTCGTACTACCCAGATACATATGTGATGGTTGTATGGGCGCTAGATGGATGGAGCAAAGGTTGTAAACGGAACGGTTGCTGGAACGGTTATGGATACGCAAAGTGACGAAAAAGCTGGTGTACGATTTTGAAAAAATGTAGCTCAACCTTCCCAGACCGTGTTGTTTTTTTAAACGCGTCATTATTTGCGATAAATAAATAAATGATCATTGTTTTGCCTGCCCGACGCAGCATTTGCAGTACTATGGAGTGGTCTGGTGCTATAGGAACACCGCATATTTGAGACCTCATTGTCAACTATAGGTCCTCAAAAATTTTTCCGACTAAGCATTTCACGCCTTTTATTTTTTATAATATTTTCACTTGCTAAAGTCAAGTAGTAAAGTCAGTTGCTCAGGTAAATAACCAGAGAAAATGAGCGATAAAATAACGACGATGTAAGACCGAGTGTCGTTTTGAATGGAATACCATTTTCACATTCATTTGTGATATCATTGTTAGATTAATAATATCGAATGAACTTTCACAGAGAACGATTTTTTTTTGTTGATAAATTTGATATTTTTTTAATGAACTCGTCTTAATGTCTGAATGGAGTCTGCTAAATCAACTGAATTTATCTGCAAGAAAACTTTATTTTATGACTTTTGCGACCAGTTCAAAAAGGGGGCTCCAGCCATTCAAATGGTAACACTTGTGTCATGGAAATACCTGTATGCTATAACGTGAAAAAGTTTGGACACCCCATTACCGCAGTGTTATCGAAGGTGCCCTCACCCCACCTCACCCCCGCACTCCATCCACAAGGCATCTATTTGCTAGACGGTGAGGAAGGGAGGGGGGGGTGCGACTAGACTAAAAATTTAGTGTTTCTTTAATTGACGTATGGCTCCTATATCTCGAAATTCTGAAAGTTCATAAAACAGACATGTAGGGCAATCAGACAACTCTTAACATTTATGTCTGTCATATATTGCAGACACTCAACAACAAAAACTTAGAGATATGACTGCGAAAAACGCATGTTTTCACGCAGCAAATGTTCCTTCGAGCTCTACCATCTGTTCAGGTTCTTAACAATAATTTACGCGTATAGCTTTTCTTGCAATTCATTATTAAATAATTAATTCAATAGAAATTGAACTACCTGTGATTAGTTTGATTACGCCTATCACACACAACGACTGTGCACATGTGTTTTATTATTAATAAAAATATAACAATGTAATCCATCTCGAACTGATAAATAAACTTCATCTTTCTATCCACTCTGTTGTTTGCCGTCACACTTCTTTTTTTTTATAAAGACTAGATTAAAGTGTCCTGCTAGTGCAAATGTTTAAACACTTATATATTTCTCAGAAGCCCTGTCTGGTGTTTTCCAAATACTTGAGGATCTTAAGAACGCAACAGTTGAATTGACCTTTGATTTTCATTTGAGCATATCCATTGAATGAGTCGTGGGATCATGAATACCATTCTAACCAAGCACTGTGATATCACAATTAAGTCTATATGTTGTTTCAACTGTTTAAATAGCCACAACAATTCACATCTAGGAATAGAAATATTTACCAAACCATCACTTTGGAGACGAAAAATTCAGTTTCCCGTTGACAAAAGCTTGGCTGAGTGCTCTCTGTTTTCTGAGAGGTTTGGCGCGTGCATCCTGTGACCAGTAACTGCTTACATCGTATACGTACCGGAGGCTGTGATATCCTCTATCGCTCACTCTGCTAGCATAAATACTACTTGTTACACTGAAGACGGACGGGTCTCACACCTCCACAATCTCTTTGTAACATATCTCTCTCGAGGCGACTAAAACAGACACCTCTCAAAATGTTCTCAAAACAGCTCCTTTCCACATACAGCCGTTAATGACTGATATCTTTAAGTTAAACATGTTTTCAAACCTTTGCTTGAGCGTTAAAGCACTTTTGTTTTCTTTTGTCGAATATCTGTCAAAGCAATGCGCCATATTTTGACAGGCATCTGTTAAAGCACTCCGTCTTCTTTTGACAGATATCTGTTGAAGCACCCTGTCTGCTTGTGATAGATATCTGTTAGGGCACGAAACGAACAGATAGCCCTTCAAGCAATACACCTTCTTTCTTGTATAAGGCATCAACTGTCAAAAACGTTTCACAACTTAATTTGAGCATTAACGTAGTTTTTGTTACTTTTTACTTCGCCATTGTAAGTTTAATTTGTCCACAGGAGAACAATAAAGGCAAAACAATTGTACCAAAAGATCATAGCATGGTATTTTGAAACGAAAACTATTATAGTAGAGGGGTTTTTATTCGAACCGTCTAGAATTACCCCATTACTTTCGAAAATGGAGTTATCTATGAAGCATAAGAGCTTTCCCTAAGGATGATGGAGTCGATGCCTCGCTTTTATTAACCTTGATTGTTTTTTGTTGTTGTTGTTTTTTTTTGTTCGGCCGTTTCGGTGAGAGCACTTAGGCTAGCCGGCTCTTTAAAAATTTAGGGAGGTCAGCACTGGCTTTTATTACCAGATGAGGCTGTCAGAAAAGCACAGGCTGGGTATTTCCAGTGGTACATTTTAGCGGGTTTTTTTAATTTGAATCGGAAAGTATGTTACCTATGCATCACGCTCAAGCGGGCAACATCTGTATCATTTGTAAAGAGGAGGGTGTGTGATTAGCCATATTTCATAAATGTTACCGTGAAATTATGGCTATCTGAGATTAATTGCATTTTTGTTCAATTATATAGCACTAAGAAAAAAATTCAAACCTTGTGTACTGCGCATGCGTGGTACACTGACAGCTGTAACGTAAGGGTGGAAATAACAAATATCGTAGACCAAACAATTTTCCACTGTCAAACGGTGACACGTGAGTTGAAAAAAATGAGGAGCGCATCCAGACAGAAATAGACCAATCACATTACAGTATTTATCAAGCCATTCAACAATTAAGGTTATTGACCAGTAAATAAATGTTGACCTTTGGATCAACAT
Organism: Protula sp. h YS-2021; assembly: GCA_949752745.1. NCBI lineage: Eukaryota > Metazoa > Annelida > Polychaeta > Sabellida > Serpulidae > Protula > Protula sp. h YS-2021. Next base: position 18,487,761 of record OX457032.1, read on the forward strand.
TTCATATCTGATAAATAATATTGTATGTTGACTGTGAATTAATCAATATATGCTTTATTACATGACTTTACTGGGGTTTTGATTACAAGTGATTGCAATAGCCATTGACTTTTGTGTTCTGGTCAACATTGACAAATTACTGACTTGAAAACGACCAATAGATGGCAGCATTTACCCGATTACGTACCAATTACGTACTACTTAACGCTGAATCATAATATATCATAATCTGCTAATTGTTGAAAATAATGATTCGAACAATACCTTATGAAAGTTGTAAAATGAAGTTATGTCTGAAAATGATTGGGATAACCAAAACCACCTGTAATTATTGCTGCTGTCTTTAAAGTGTTAGAAAATAGATAAATTCTTTTCTTTCTTTTCTTCTATTCTGCACCAAGAATTGTGTACAGCCATTTTAATTGCAGAATAAAGGGTTTTAAAATGACCTCTCGGCTATCTTGAAAGAGACAGACCTGTTTTTGCTTTTATTATCCTCCTCCGCCCTAGCCGGGGGTGGGGAATATAGAAGCGCCTCGTGTCCGTCCATCTGTCCGTCTGCCCGTCCGTCCGCAATCCTCTTTGTCCAGGCTGTATCTTTGTTACTGTTCCTCAGAGATCAATAAAATCCTACAGCAGGAAAGTATATAACGTGTAGTTGTGCAACTTTAGGTTATTTTTTGATTTCTTAAAAATGTAATTTTGGCGATTTTTCACAATTTAAACTTTGTTGTTTCTTCAGGCAAGTTTGTCCAGGCTGTATCTTTGTTACTATTCACTGTAGACCCATAAAACCCTACAGGTAGAAAGTATATAACGTGCAGTTGTGCAACAGTAGGTTATTTTTTTGATTTTTTGAAAAAATGTAATTTTGGCGATTTTTTGTTGTTGGAAATGTGAACTTCGTCGTTTTTCAGAACAAGTTTTTCCAGGCTGTATCTTTCTTACTATTCATATAGACAAATAAAACCCTACAGGGAAGTATATAAAGTGTAGTCGTGCAACTTTAGATTATTTTTGATGTCTTTAAGAAGTGTAAATTTGGCGATTTTTCAAACTTTAGATATATTGAGTTTTTCAGACAAGTTTGTCCAGGCTGTATCTTTGTTACTATTCACTGTAGACCAATAAAGCCCTACAGGTAGAAAGTATATAACGTGTAGTTGTGTAACGTAAGGTTATTTTTCGATTTAAAAAAAATGTAATTTTGGCGATTTTTCACAAATTAGACTTTGTTGTTTACTATACCTTAAGCGAAAAATATATATAGTGTAGATGAGCAAGGCGGGGGATTTGCAATCTATGATTGTCTTGTTCTTCCAGCATTCCGCGTATTTGCTAGAAATTTGTTAAATGTCTGTTAAGCAGATCGAATATTTCCCATTTCTGGAGCCTGTGATAAAATGAAGGAGGTGGCGATGGTGGGTAGTGACTTTCCTTTTTAGTTTAGTTTCCAAGTTAGACCATATATATATATATATACCTGTAGTAGCCCTCCCTCCTCCACTCCGATGCCACTGCGCATCGCAGTTACCTTGTCTAGCAGCGTTCATCTTTCATTAGTTCAGAAAACCGATACGTGCTGTACATAAACGAAGTTTTGTAGCACCCTGTATGGCAATAAGGGAGTGTCGCAGAGAGGCAAGCGGTTTCATTAAGTTACTGTGTCTGCTTAAAACCCTGGGGCTCAAGAATTAGGAAATAATAGCTCTTCCTTTATCAAATCAACACCTTTTATAAGGCCTTCCCAAACTCCGGTGACAAATGCGGCGTTAGAGGAAGAACCTTTAAAATTGGAATTATGTTGTCAGCAAAGACGGGTTAGGAGGAGGGATGAATTTGTTGGCGTCAGTAATGTTCTAAGGCACTTGCATCTTATTGCAATGTCTGTGTGGCTTAAACATAAACACTTAATTTAGCTATCAGTGCAATAATGTATTGCATAAAGCATGAATATCTCTAAGCCTATTCGCTGTGGAACTTCAAACATATCTTTTAGTGACGCATCATAAATATTGTCAACAATCTTTTATATTATTACTATAAAACATTTATATTAAATTATATTCAGAATATTTCATATAAGATTTATTGTCTGGTTTAAACAAAATTTACCAAGTGTCTATTTCACTACACCTAAAGAATCACAAGACTGCATTTCAAATGAGTTTCCGGCTGCTTTTATATACAATTTTCTATTATAAGTATTTGTCATCACTTAATTTTTGTACATAGTGGACGATTTGAAAGCAATGCTTTTTCCTATTTAATAATAACCAATAAAAACTCACCCACTCAAAATATAGAAAAACTGGATAAAAGACCAAAATATTGTGAGTAACCTGATACTTTGTGAGCTATACCATTTGAGTTGCCTTTAAAAACATGATAGCCTGACCTTGAAAAGTTTTGTGAAATATCTCGAACATTAATATCTTTAAAGTTTAAAGTTTAGTTTCTTTTTATATAACTACAGTGAACACAGATTACCATTTGTAAACGTTGTTTTCCTTACAGACATTTCTGAACTCACAAGGCCATAGGTGCTCTTTATTGAACTAATGCATCAGGTATTTTTACATGCAATTGCTGATATCACTTGAATATTTTCGACAAAAATAAATTATTCTGTATTCCTTTGGCAAGACAAAATCAATAAGGAAAAGTTTTTTACTTTTTAAATCTTTTTTGCGTTAAAGTTTCTGTATCTTTTTATAGATTTTATAATGTATACCCGTATATTATAACAGGACATACAATCCCTGTGGCATCAATCAAATTTTAAGAAATCCAATAAAACCGCCTTTCACACTAACCAACCAATATCGCCTAGAAGCTGTTAAATCCGATGGAAGACAGGAGAATATGCTGATGAACCAAATTTGAATTGATAATGCTGACACTAATGAATTTAATCACAGCTGTATTAAAGTATTAACAAGACAAATGTATGTTTTACAATGCAGTAAATAAACAGCAGATGAGTCCATTAAGCACGTGAGTGACCACAGACTAGACCGGAGCTTAAAAGCTCTCCCGACTTAACTAGCAAGGGATGGCGTGTTAATGGAAATTGCGAGAACTGTTAGTCCCCAAATTTATGTGCTTTTGAAACTCAAAAAATTCCGTAAAGGTCATGAATTTTGGTGAGTCAATTGGACGATTACCTAAAGCAAGTCACATGCTTTGTTAAGAATGAAATAAGTCTTTATTGAGTTTAGCTGTGCAGTGCATTAGTAATCTTATGGCTGATTCAGACAGGGAAACATCGTTATGCAACTTTGTTTCTGGCATGAAAATGATTTAACCTTTCAAGGATATGATATGGCCATCTTGGATTTTCAAATTTTCACTTGAGAAAGCAGCCTTACGAATTGGCAATTAAAATGACATCAGGGCACGATCATGTCATATTTTATCAATCCTTGCTCAAAAATTCCACTTCTACTTTTTGGGATCAGACTACTATGTGGTTTGAGACTGTGATATGTGTAACTGGAATTGAGGATAATCAACTGTGAAGTGAATGACATTGTGATATTCTTCGCAACAAATAAAGTACGATTATTTATCAGTTCAAATTGCAACAATGATGGAATACATATACATTTATAATAAATTATGACATTCTAAATACATTTATTGATACAGTCCCAACAAGTAGCAGCTCAGTAAATTAAATGTTATAGTGCGATGAAAATGGTGAAAGATAAGAAAGCATTTCTGACAAAATTTGGTTAAGGGTTACTTTGAACTCCAGCCGGTTGCTCATTGCGTACACTCTACAGAGATTATGTCGGTTAGCTCAACACTCCAATCAGTCTATTTGCAATGAGAAGAACCGCGCTCACGTCTGCTGAAATAAGTATAATTCAAACATCGATTCATTTTTATATAGCTTTAGCTTTAAAGGAGTGAATCAATTATCTGGATTTTTTCTTAAGACTTCACCGATATTCCATACACTATAATATTGTTTGAAGTAATCTATCACTTTTCAATAGTTAAAACGTAAAAATCATAACTTCAATCTCATGTTCGGTGGATATCTGTGGATAAAGGAGACAGTAGGCCCTGTTTGAAGAGAGGCAAGATCTGCAAAACTAAAAACATCCTACATTAAGGCTTTTATCTGGGAAATGAGACCTTAAACAATGATCCTTCCTGCCTACAAATATATGATAAATTGACACAGAAATAAAGTGGTTTTCTATTAATTATTTAATATTAATCAATTTTGGCATGTAATAAACGCTGATTAAAAAGGCTCCGTCTTTTAAATGTTTATAGCCTGTACTTGCTAACTGCTCTTCATTGGCGCATCATCCCGCTTAAATGTGTCAAAACAAAGTGTATTGTGATTAGTAATTTGACTGCTTTATGGTGTTTACTTTTATGCGTGGGTTCATTTTAACCGTCCTAGATAACACATAGTTTCTGTGGTGCTTTACTCAAGGTATAAAAATCAAGTGATGCGGCGCTGTATTGTTCCTATAAAACTTCTCATTAACCAGTTCGAAGAGATAAAAATCGTCAATTCTCAAACAGTAGGCAACGTTTTTAATTTTTAACCGATTTCTGAAGTTTTTTATTTTGCGTTATGCCTTGTGTTTTGCCTCGTATTATATATTCTGTTGTGTTTTATCTTATGCTATATCTCGTGTTATGCCTTGTGTTTTGTCTTGTACTATATCTTATGTTATACCTTGTGTTTTGTCTTGTACTCTATCTTGTGTTATAGATTGTGTTTTATTTTGCGTTATATCTTGTTTTTTTGTTTGTGTTAAATATTGTGTTTTATCTTGTGTTATGTCTTGTATTTTGTCTTGTGCTATATCGTGTGTTATATCTTGTGTTTTATTTTGTGTTATATCTTATGATGTTTGCTTAATTTATTTGTGTGTGTATATAACACCCTACTTAGTAGTGTGCCTAGACTACACACACATGGAACATGAAGGAAATCAGCAAATAGATTCAGGTGTAGAAGCAACTGCAAAGATAACAATCCAGTAGTACATTAGTCATGCACGAGGAAATTAATGGAGCTATTAAATACATCAGGGATGACTTACTGGCGTTTTACGTCGAATGTTGACTAATTGTGGCATATCTGGTGTGTAGTACCCTGTTAAGTGCCTGTCACCTCCAGATGTTGCAGTAACTAATTCCATTAAGTCCTGTAATTTTATGAACTGTTTCCTGTAGGATGCATCTTACAAATTCTCTGCTAGCCAGTGAGCTCTTTATAGATCTCTTAAAGAATAAACTTGTATTTGTGTCCATGGAGCCATATTTTAGTCTACAGTGCATTCGAAGACATAATTGGGTTTTACTTCTACTAAAGTAAGTAAACACTCCCAAGGAATTGGGCTCCAATTTAGCATCTCGCCGTTATTCACCGTAACGAGTAACTAATATCAGAATATCTACTGTTGCCACTTATATGCACATCTAAGAGAGTTTTGACAGTCTTGCCTGTTTTCTTCCTTTGTTCAAGGAAATAACCTTTAGTGGTGAGACTAGGAGGGACTAACAACTTCCGTTGGCCTCTGAGCATACCTAATTCTGTCAATGACAGGTAAGGTTCGACAGCAAGCATATCAAGCATAGCTTTTTAATTAGCTTTGCATAACTATTTGTTACACGAGAACACCGGAAGTTAATTTTAGAATAACACAGATTTTAGGTCGTAATTTTGGTCTTGCAAAGTTGAAATGACGATTGTTACGAAATAACGCACAAATTAAGTAGCTGTATCTCTTAATGTTACTGACATCATAACAAAAAACTCGCAGGTGAGTGCTTACATCGGGACGCTTCCCAATTCTTCAAAAACAGTTGCAAAACATTGGAACAACCCCTTTTAAGCAGTTGCATGTGTCAAACTAAGCAAAAATTATATAACCACGCGCTGTAATATGACGCTGATTCAGATGGTAATCTACACAGTAGTCAAACTTTGAATCACCTAAAAACGATAAATACCTACTCGAAACTGCGACAAAGGTATGTGATGTGATGAACAGGGTACTAGGCCAGTGATAATTTTTCATGCTGTCATGAATTTTCGATCTGCTATGAATTTCTTTTATATACACAAGGCTGCGCATTTGGACAAAAATACTCTTTCCGGATACATATTTCCATTATACTGCCATCGGTGTTGTAGTTAAGATTTGAGTAAAACTCGAACCTCTTTATTTACTGTCCTGAGATTGAAGAGTATTTTAATTGCAATAACCTATACACTGGAATTCCTTTGGTTATATTTTTGTCTTTACCCAGGCTTTGTATGGATAATGCCAATTGAGACATGACCTACAGCTAGCCTCAACGTTCATTTTCATTTTGTATCTAAGAACAATGTATTATAAAGAAAAGGCTGGAAAGGAGGAATGTTGAATAATATGCTCGTTTTTACTGCTATTTTGACGTCTTAAAAATTTTATGGTCAAGCAACAATCACTGCTTTTATTGGGTGAGGAGGTTGTGAACTTGACTATGACCGTCACTTTTAATATATATATATATATATATATATATATATATATATATATATATATATATATATATATATATATATATATAAACTGTTTAGAATATGCAATCTTTCAAATAAAATATACATCGCTTAATTCTGCCTGACCTTTTTAGAAGTATACAGTTGCTTGGCTACAAAAAAAACTGATTTTGTTAAATTAACTCTTTGTCTTTGATTTTTGCCATTTTTAAGGTTTACCGCTCTTCTGAATGCATCATGTGATTGATCTACTAAAGGACTACCGTCTTCTTAACGACGCCAAAACACACACATTCTGTTTTTTTTCTTTTCTTTTTTTTCATTATTATTTTTGACGAAAGCATTGCCCTAACTTATGTACAATTTTCTGACTGCAGAGAAACATCGTTAATTATAGCTTAAAATTATAGAACTTAAAAAGCTGTTTCTATGTTTTGAGAATGATTGGAGTTATTATTATTATTATTATCATTATTATTGTTATAATAATAATAATAATTATTATTACTATTATTATTATTATTATTATTATCATCATTACTATTATTATTATTATTATTATTATTATTAACATTACTATTATTATTATTATTTTTATTATTATTAGTTGTATAATCCAAGTATTGAATGCCCTTTTAACATTGATGCTAATTTATATTTAGCATATATAAATATATTTAAAGATATGAATAAATCAATACAGATCTCACTAAGTTATATATTGCTCTCAATAATTGAATTTTAAATAGCAAAAATTTATGTTTAAGATCATATTTGACAAAACTATAAAATGGTGAGGGAGGCACATATTTAAAAAATATAAATTGTGGAGATATAAAAATTGAATTATTGATATCAATAGCAACAACACAATTTTTGAGCTCAAGAAATGTGTAGTGCAAAGTAAACACTGTGTACAGGAGCTAGTTATTATTTCATTCATAGTCGCTTGTTTCTGAATTCTAAATATCAAACCCAGGTTGATATTTTGATATCCAAAAAGGTAACTTTTGAGATAAAATCAATTGCAGATCTTTAAATTATTTTTGATATCAATAAATATTTTTATATCTTTAAGTATTTACTGATATGAAATAGTTTTTATGTCAAAAATATGTTGAGAAACATAAAAAAAACAACAAATTTTTGAGGTCTAAAGTTTATTTAGAGACAGCAAAAAAATAATTCTTGATACCAAAAATGAATTTTCGAGATCAAACATTAATTCTTGATATCAATGATTGTCTAATAAACGTAAAAAAGGCATTCCGTATACAACAAGTGCGATCAAACAGAATTTGCAAGGCGATTGATATGAGATGCAACGCACTGACTGAGCACATCGCGCCTCCATATGAGTCTTTGCTGGCAAAATAATGTGGCAAGGCTGTGTGATACCGTTGCCTGTGTGATACTGTTGAGAGTTAACAATTACACACTGGCTTTTATGTATTTTCCAGCCCTCTGCATTCACACTGGGCAAAATCCATCCACGCTGAGAGCCACGCCTCGCCCCACCTCCGGAGAAACTAATTCTTTATTCCGAAACGAAACAGAGGCTAGCCTATTTTGTTCTAGCTATGTTCGAGTTTGTGACCCCTCTACTTCACTTTCCTGCTGTTGATGCCCATTTCTGCAAAACGTTTATTTTTTCTTTCGGATATGAACGCACATGGCCTATATTCACGGTAGCTGAACAAGATGAAAAGATTGGAAATCATGTTTCTTTAAACTGAGGTTGGTTCTATATGTTAAAAAAACAAGGGGCCCTGGCTTTGGCCGTGTATTGCGTGCAATTTGTCATGCGATGCTACTGCTTTTTTCACGAGGACGAATAGTGCTTGTAATCAATATTGCCCGGAGAGCTGGCAAGGCAAATATTGCCACGTGTACTGCAAGTCTATCTCTGGTGGCAACGTCTATAGACCAATTTTTCAATCTTTTTTAATATATTACAGTTGGTTGTTTGCCGCCGCGATCAAATCGCGAAGTCTTGGTTGCCTCATCGGATACACTTTGGGAGTTCGTTGTTTATGGATATTGAAAGAACGTCTTTACCCCGACGTTGTTTGAGCGTCGGGGGTACAAAAAAAAAACAAAAAAACAATCGCATCATATTACCGCTCACCGGACATGAGATTATAATAGATCTGTCAGAAAATAAGTCAAAATGATGCTTTAAAGCTAAGAATATGCATCAGGGGTGCGCAATTTTTTATCACCTACATTTGGAAAAGATACCTGAAAAGTGACTTCTTTCACATTCGACCACACGCGATGATTCAAAAGGAGATGCTTTGGTGAAAGGGCGACCATGGAATGTTAATTTCCAAACGTCCATACAACGATCTTTTCCGACATCGATAAAACGTCACTCCCCCGACAAAGCGTCACTGCCCAGTGTGAGCAACGTCTATTCTCTGACGTCTGTCCAACGTTGGAGACAAGACGTTGTTTGCATATATATATTGAAATCCAAAATCTCGGGCGTTGATCCGACCTTTGGTTCCGATATCTATCCAACGGCTTATCAATATCATGTGTTTCTCTGGGATCACATTTAGCTTTGTTTTTCTTGTGTTGGAAAATCAGCTAACGGTTTCATAGTGCAAAACCTACATGTTGTAAAAGAAAGAATGTTCAAAATATGGATAATATGGATACCTCTAAAACTTTGTAGATAATACATTTGTTACCGTAAGCGACATCGAGAGCTTGTTGTGACTTATTATATTAAAGAACTCAAAAGGTGAAAATTTTCAGCTCAATATATGAGAGAACCTAGCCCGGAAGTGGATGGGAAGGGGATGGGGAGATAGAAAGCTCATTGTACAAAAATATCACTGCGATATTTTGCCAGATGAGAAACCCATAGATAATTAAAAGAGTTTCTCTGAAAATGATAAAATGTGCCAGTATTATACACTCTGTGAGCGCTTATGATGAGATTGTATGCGGGAATCGCTTGCACACGCTAAACTATGTAAACATACTTCCCTTCCTTGAAACTTTTTGCATGTAATTGTATCACAGTTTTATTCTGAAAAACCGTCAAAAAAAAACAAAAAAAAAAAAAAACAGTTCGAAAGCACCGTGACCCTTTTCATGATCTCATACCCGGCCGCTGCTCAGCAAATAAAGACGCTGGGAGGGGCGGGGGGGGGGGGGGCTGCCGGAATTGTGTTCAGTAAATGGCGTGGGGGCAACATTCACATAGCGCTGACACATTGTCTCATCCCCCCCCCCCCTAAAAATGCTTGAGTACATACAAGTGAAATAAATCTTGAGTGATTCAAGATATGGGGGTGAGCAACTTTTTTTTAAATTCTGTTCATGGAAATCAAGCACAATGTGAATGCAGCCCCATAACAAAAGCACGAGCACCAACCATTTTTTCAAAGCCGACGCCGGCCTGAGAAAGAAATATCGGCTGTGTTGTGAATATTTTAAGAGATTACCGTATATTGCTCACATTTTGTAACGGACAATATATTTGTGTATATTTCAGCACGGATAAGTAAATGAACTTCATTCGAAATGCTCCACATTACGATAAAGATGGCTACAAAAGGGCACCCATTCAGGCGCCCCGTGACTGCGAAGGTACATTTTGTGAGCATTTGATATGAACGCACTTCATTTTATGTATGTATGTGTATTTTAGATTATTTTTCGAGGGTATAGATAGTTGGCAAGGGATTTGATATGAGAACAGTAGAGGTGAAGGGTTGTTTATAAACTGCTTTGAGTCATATAAAATATGCACATTTTCCCTTCGATTTCTTGTCTTAAAATTGTAGAAATTCCTGATTTTATTGATCTAATAAAATGCAGTCATGAAAACCTATTAGGGGCAGGCTATTCATTTACAGGAGGGGAGGGAATCATTGTTCATAAATGACTGCGAACCATAGTGCATGTTAAAAATGGGTCTAAGATACAGTTAAAACTGCTCAGTGGTCAAACAAGGTTGAAAATACTGAGTACAGATTAACCAATACACTGGCGGTCACTTAACCGTTGTTAGGTAGTTGTCCCCATTCCGTGCTTTGGGCCCTGGGAGGAAGACTACAGGTTAGGGAGTTCATCTGTCCCTCTCTCTTTCCGTCTGTTACCCCAAACACTGATAATCTGTTTCCTATATATTTGGTAGAAATATGACTTAATTTCAAGGTTCGCAGTGACCGCAACCTGGTTCGGTTGGGTGAGGTGGGGAGGGGCTGTGCCCTCGATGATGGCTCGTTTGTAAAGAATTTGCTGCAGGAATACGACCAATAATTTTGCTTCTCTTCTCTCCTCACTTATTTAACTAAGATATTGTCATGAAATTTCATTGCATGGTGTCCAGTAAAAATAATCTGAAGTAATGTCTGTATGAGACAGACCTGAATAAACTACATATATATGTGAAAGACAACACTGCTGAAATAGTCTTTTTTCATGTTTCAGGGGATGTTTTCAAAATGCTTGTCAGCTGCAAAAAATGTAAGAACAACCAGAGAACAAACATTTTGTTCTTCAAGCGAAGTTCCGCTTCCATCTATAAAGATAACAAAGAACATATCTCTATGTGAGACGAGCAAAAGAACTTTTGAAAAACAAAGACGTCCCTTAATATTGCTTTATGGCTGGCTGGGAGCTAAGGCAAAACATATCGATAAATACCAGGGCTACTATCTTGAAAAAGGCTTTGACGTGGCTCATATTAAGGTCACTTACGATGAGATATTGCAGCCAAAGAAAGCACAAACGATTGCAGATGATGTCTTGAATTTTGTGGTCGATCAAAATGCCACAAGCCCAGTGTTACCCCATTGTTTTTCAGTCGGTTGTTACATGTATTCCGAAGCCGTGGTGAAAATCTTCACTCAACCGGAACGGTACGGTAGCATCAGGTCACGCATATGTGGCCAAGTATATGATAGTCCGGTTGATCTTGACGTCATCCCAACCGGAATGGCGAACGCTACAACTGACAACTGGCTAGCTAACAAAACAATTAGATCGTTCGTTGGGACTTACTTATGGCTTTCCTCACCCTGGGTGACAAAACACTATTTGAAGGCGTCTGCAGCCTTCAAGAATAACGAATTAAGAGCACCGACTTTGTTCCTCTATAGTGATGCTGATCCAGTGTGTTTTCCAGACCTCGTAGAGCGGATCATTGAAGATTATAGAAAGTGGGGAATCCCTGTGTGGGGAAAACGGTGGAAGGAATCGAAACATGTCAGTCATTACCATCACAATCCGTCCGAATATATGGACCTATTAGATTCGCTATTGGACGCCTCAAAATTAAGTCATAAAGAATAAATCTGTTTATGTTAGTATTCAATTTGGGTTGTGAAAGGTCACAGTCACACTAAACTGGGTCGCTGCATGTGTGTTTGAGAAAAGCAGGTTTTAGAAATCTTTGCATGTATTATGCATTGCTAGAAATGGCATTAATTCTCATGTCTTTCAATAAAATGTAACAAATAGAAGTTTTAAGATCTATTGTGGCATTGATTAAAGGTGGTATTCGTGTGACACAGCCGGTGGAACAGAAGCTGAAACTTTTTACTGTTCAAAATTTATTTCCATAATTTAAATATGCCAAACTGAAGGCAAAGAGCGCCTTGTGGTTATATGGAGTAAATATTAAATATTTCAGAATAATATAAAAACATATATAATTCCAATTGTTTTATATTTTATAGCTTATCTCGAAACCGCTATGTAACATAAAACGATGTGACAGAACAACGTTGATGCTTGTCGTATGACCTGGCACGACACGTATGACCTGACAAGATATAACATTATCCGGCGATTGATTAGTGTTGAAAAGACATCACAGACAGGGTATTAATGTCCTTTACTCCTTCGCGCAGTCGTACACATTTCACGTGACGACCTGTGCATTGCGCATGTTTTATATAGCTGATCCCCAATGACAGCCTTACCATTAAAATTCGCTTTCCAAACATCCATACAGATCCAATAAAAGGGTGTTTTATAAAATACAGTTATAACCTTTCCATACAACTTCTGTTGTTCAGTGACAACGAGATATTTTTACAGCATCGAACTGGCAAGGTTGAAATGAAATCGCAAGATAAACCTATGAGTCAACAAACATTTCAACGTTGAGACCTCAAATAGTCGTTACAATTGCATTGTTGTGTTTGCTTTGTTGGAAAAATGAAAAAAATAGAACCTCAGCTTTTGTGTCACTGAAACTTTTTAGCCTTTGAAAGCTCGTCCGAAAGTCGTCATCGTCTCTGGCAAGTATCAGACAATGATATTCAAAAGGTCATCACTAAACACCGTGTGATATTTTACATTTTACAAATCAACGGTTCGTTACATCAAATATATGTTTAAGAGGTATACAATGCAGCTTCAAGATCTTTTCGTTTTGGAATTTCTGTTCTACACGCAAAACTCAGTTGGTTAATGACTTTGCATCAATCTGTGCTTTATAAATGCCATTTTTGAATGGGAATGGAACTGTATATAAGTTGATGTAATAACCGCGTTAGGCAAGTTACATTTTGTCAGACTACAGATAGATCTTCAAAATTCAGAATTTTCTCAGATATATTGTTCTTTGGTATACGATGAAAGATTTGTCGTCAACCAAAATATTTTCTCCCAAAATATGTAACCATTTAAGTGTGTATAAAAACATGTTTAATATCAAAATTCAATGAGTAAATAAAACTCATTTCGGTATTCAAATTTGCTACAAAATACACAAACAGGAGAACGATTCGGTTATATAGTTAATTCTTATTCATGTTGTAAATGATTTCAATGTTTTAACCATATCTTTCGTCGTATACCAAATTCAATAGCAATCTGAAGTTCTGTTATACTTCCCAGAGGACGCGCGTTGTCGGGCATGAAAATCGCTCTGCGATCGTCCGTAGAGTAAAGTACGATTTCTCCTTCTAAGACTGTTTCTTGAGGGTTAAGTTGTCACCGATGAGCAGCAAAAGTGATTTACAATCCAATCAAATAGCACCCCACACCATCGTACTCCCACCACCACGTCTATCGCCCTCACTAACACAAGCTTGTGCGAATTGCTGTCCCCGTCGCCTGTATACCCGTTGATGATCGTCATTTCGAAGCAACAAAAAATGCGACTCGTTGGTATACACTATGAGACAGTAAGACAACATTTTTTCGAATTGTTGTTGACTTATTAGTTTCCATAGATTAAATTTTCAATTAAGGTACATGAACGTCTAAATCAAAGTTAATACATTTGTAGCAGTATATTCTATTACTATTCTCACCTCTTACTTGAATAATCTCATTAGTGAAAAGTTGTTTCAATTGTTTTAGACCAGTTTGAAACTAGTATATATTTTTCTTAAAAAGACACCATTCTGTTTTCTTATCAAGTTTAACCACAGCAAAAGAAAAATTAACCAAATGAACTTAATATGTAATAGATATCATATTACAATAAGAGACACATATCTAGATATTAAATTTATATCAAATATATAATGATTTATTGCGTTTTATATATATATATATATATATATATATATATATATATATATATATATATATATATATATATATATATATATATATATATATATATATATATATATATATATATCTGTCATAACAAGGATTTACCTAGATTTATAAGAATAAAAAGATTTTGTCAAATGTTCGACGCTGTTGGGTTTTTTAACTTTTGTTTAGAATCTGCAACTTGTGTATAGAAAGAACAGGAACTACTCTTCCTATGGAATGGTATCTAAGCCCTTTTTACTATTTGTAAAATGAAATTTTTAGAAAGTATCTATTGAATATTTGGGTTTTGTCATACATAAAGCTCAAGATAAAACACCTTTCTAAGTTAAAATTAGGAGCAAGGTTGATTGGAATTTATAAAAACTTTCAAGATCTTACTGAAAGACACATTAGTGACATCTATGCATGTTGTATTTTGTGATACGTAAAAAGGGAAAAAGACAAAAATTTCTAGTGGCGGGAGAACTCCATTTTACTAGATGCATGCTTACTCCATGCCTACTTTTTTGTCCAATTAAAATATATTTGCTTAATGCACTTGAATAAATATTTACAAGTATAAATGGTACCATTTTTTAGAATGCATATATTCGTAAACGAACCCTTGTTGAAATTATGTCTTTAAATTCTATTCATATAGCATGAGGTACAGAATATCCTTATTTCAAGTTTGTTTTCCATACTTCATACCATTGTGTTCCTAAGCATTATAAATGGCCCTATCTTGTTGGCTTACTAGAGTAAGATAAAATCTTATTGTGCTCGTTTAAAATTTTATTTTGTGTTTCAAAACTCCCAGTGTTTTTTTTTTCTGCGAGCTCCATCCATGGTGAACTTTGTATTTTGTTTATTCCCCTTCAGCAGTCTTCCTGCAGAAGTAAACATAGCAACAGAGGCAAAATGGCGACAGACGTGAGAAAAGACCTCCACCAAACAAGCACTGGAGTTGGCCATCATTACCGGCCAGGATATTATTTTCCAAGCTCTAACTTCAAGGTAATCCTCGATAAATTCATGAGTCATGTAAATAAATTGTATCATTGTGCAGTTACCTTAAAAACTTCAAAAAATCGTGACCACTCTGGAAAAAAGTGAGTACTCGTACGAGCGCCATAGCTATTTGCCCCACGATCCATCGCTGGACCTCGTATCCCCCTGGGCAAAGTACTCATAGCTTGAGAACATGCACCTTTCAAACCGATGTCTGACTTATGTTATAGAAATAATCGGGAAACTCAAAGTCATGGTATGTACGGTACGATAAGCCCAATCACAGTTCCACTTAGCTCCGAGTCAGCTCTGACTTGCATAACATCGTATATCTCTCTGTCAGAAACTTTTTAGCTAAGTTTCACTGCTATTTTGATAAGTGGAGCTAAGTTTCACTGCTATTTTGATTGAAAATCAGCTGAAATATATTAGTATGAACGGATCTGAGCTCGTGCTAGCAGTGTAAAACAGCATGCTTTCTTGTGTTTCCACTCATTTTCAAAGCATAGTGTGAAAGTCTCACAAACTGCCAATTTTGACTATTGTCAGTTGTAATAATTAATTATAAATATTTCTTAATTTGAAACCTGCTGTATAACATGTGCGTTTCATTATTCAAATATTGTTTGATGGATGTATACTTCTAAAAACTAGCCTATTTTACCCCGCTAAACCAATTAGTTTTCAATATGGTAGCGAGACTGATACCGCATATAATCACCGTAGAGCAATTTGCACCCAGACCAAGAAGCGGCTTTGGTAGTTACTTGGAACTGGCACCAAAGCTAGTTGGGGCCATTTAAGTGTTTGGGATCAAATGTACATAAGTGTTACACTTTCACTGCATATCTCCTGGGCAAAAATGAAAGGGAACATAGATGATATATGATATGAACATCAAGTTTCTATTGCTGAAAGTAAAATCATAATTGTTTGAGACGTAATTCTGCTTTCGCAGAGCTATTTTATTCAGTTATTTCCTCTTATAATTTCTTTCATTATCTATACGGTTGGCTTGCAATCAAAACGCAACACGTTTGTCCACAGGAACAGTGTTTGTCCAGCCCCGCAGATGTTCTTACGAAATTTGTATCTTTTTTTTATTAGTTTACGTCTTCTGCTTAAATGCTTGGCGTAAAATGGCAGTCCAGGAAAGTGTCCATCGCTTACAATTGCGTTATGCTCAACCTCTTATATGTAGGGGGGGGGGGGGTATGGGTATAGAGGCTATGCTTAAAAGTATAAATTAAGCAAAATTGTGTACCTGTCCTTCCAATAAGCCTGGTCACAGTTCTTGGTACCCTGTTATTATTATTATTCTCTCTCTTTTTTTTTTTTTTTTTTTGTTGGAAACCATGATATCATTTATAATCGGCATCGCTTAGCTAAAATACATCTTTAAAACTGAAAGAAGCTGAATTAAGAAATGTCTAAAATACTTTATGTGTTATCCGCAGATAATTTAAATTTGTTTTAGACTGTCATCAATGAGCCCCTTCCAGCTACACTGGCCAAGCCTGATGAAATTGTTCGGGGTGAGCATTACAAGACTACAACAGGGGCGGCACATGACGTCAAGTTCTTAGGTGGTCCATACGGAAACAGAGATCCTCTGTACAAGAAAGCACCTGGTCATTGGAAGATTGATTATGTCAAGGATCTTCATGAAAAGGTCAGATGTGGAGCGTCTTTGGTGGATAATATTTTAGATAAAACACAAAGGAATCGCTGCCTTGTTTAGTTTGTTTTATAACTCGGAAAATTGCTTTTCGGAGAATTGCTCCTAAATTAGCAATTTTAACACATCGGTTTTTTGTTGACATGGTATTTGAGATTGGCTCATATCTCGAAAATAGCGAGTTCTTGATGCATTGGAAACCGGGGAACGGTATCAGCAGTAATATGTTGTTTGTTAGGTTGTCAGTTTCTTCATTAGTAACAATAAGAGAATAAATTATAATATTGGGAAGACATGTCAGAGAACTGTTTACATAATAACGTTAAGGTTCCGGGTTAAATTAAGAGACAATGTTTTTTTTTATTAATGCTAATAGCTGCAAGCGGGTGGTTTCCGCAAACCTCTTACGATGGGCAACCAGACCAGTGAAACCCATGACCGCTACAGAAACCAACCAGGTTTGAGTGAACCTAAAGAATTTGTGCCCAATCCACAAGGCTTCAACCTCTACAGTCACCACACAGAAGGGCCTGCCAAAGTAAGTCCCTTTTTCTCTATGCCTGATCAGAGCCCAGTGAAATAACGTATAATGAAATCATTGCAAGAAAAAGTAATTAAACTAAACTGTCTGAAAAAAAACACACAAAAACTGAGATTTTAGGGAATGAACTATATATGCTGCAGTATGTTTTGAACGGTCTCAGGCGAGTAAGCCTGATAAACTAATGGCTTACAAAAGGAATCAGACGGAAATATGCCGTGCGAATTCAATTAACTCTGGGAATTGAAAATCTCTAAGTGTGATGACATTATTACTTTATGGTATATCGCTGTAGATCATCGTTTAAAAATCCAGAAAGTAGAGAATATAGTTGTATTGAAATATGCAGGCTCATACTGATGAGGTATTTTAGTTGAATGACGCTCTGTTTAATTTCATTGCAGAAGATTTACCCAAATACAGAAAATGAGAAACTAAAAGGCAAGCCATTCCATGTTTACGATAAAGGAGTGTTTGATCTGATGGATCCTTACCTGACGACCACTAATCGCGTTCACCGGCGCTTCAAGCCAAAGGAGCTTGGTGGTTATGCTAAAAAAGACGTACCTACGTATTGGGCGTGTGAAGATTATCCCAAAGCCTGGGGGCATGGCCCCCATCACAAGTAAGAGGATGGTTTAGTGTTTTAGCTTTTGGCGATTTTGCGGAATGTCATATGCGACCAATAATGACCATTCGAGTAAACCGCCAAATGTGTCATTGCTTAAAAAAAAAAAAAACGACTGCAAAAAGAAAAGGAGAAAAATATCTAAAGATTGCAATGAAAGGTTTAATTGGTTGAGTTCAAGTTTATTTATGTAAATTTGTGTGCTGTTTTTATCATTAGCCTACGGTTCTGTGCCGATCTTTTCTAGCCCATTACCTAAGGACTCCGTGCCATTACCGCGGCCCCCAATGAGAGACGAGATGGTGTTTAAAAGTGAAACGAAAGTACGGCGCATCCCTAACTCGCTGGCACCTGTGCCTCACACGTTAGTACATGGATGCTTTTTATTTTGCAGCAGCCAGCTAGAAAAGTAGAAGTGTGTTGCTATTGTGAAAAATGATACTCTTCGATCAGGACTGCCTCAAGTGCACATGAACAAAGATATAAGTGAACAAATTCGAGTTGTTTTGAGTTTAAAATCACACATTTCACAATGTTTCTTAGGAATGGCAAGTGATTTTGAATATATAAAATGTATATACAAGTCACAATAATTAAAAATAAATTTTGCATGCTTAAAAGATGCATGCAGGTTTAAATCAATTATTTCTTTTGATTTCAGTGGTTTGAAATCGCTGCAGGCGGACAGTTACCAGCGACCGTCAGACGTCAAAATGAGAGAGATAGAATTCTGTCCCGTAGACACTCCCTATGTACTGCCTCCCCCGGGCTCTAAGAGTGCTTATGCAGCACCGCAAATGTATAAAACAGAATATGAAAATGTTGGTTCCAGAAAACCAGTGGTTGTGTGATCTACAAGGACAATGTCTTTAGGCCCCGGACGAGGAGGGGGGGGGACTATAGGTTTGGGTGTTGTCCGTCTGTCTGTCCGTCCATCGCTGGGTGTTACCTCCGCACTGATAATACTTTCCTGTGGTATTCGGTTTATATTTGACCTATCATAGTGGTTAGATGTAGATGTCATCGTATTCCTATCGCCATGTCTGATTTTGGGGTCCGGTTGAGGGCTGTGACCTGGATGATGGTTTGTTTAAGTTAGAAGGCAATCGTGGAAAAAGGCTGGTTTATCTTTCTCCGGTTCCTGTGTTGAATATTAATATTTATAAATGCTTCTTTGTTGACATATGGGATGAGTAAGACAAAAACCCAAAGTATTTTGCTTGAAAGTATTAAACTAAACATAGCATTTTTCTGTGAAGTTTGATGAATGGAAGACAGTCCACAGTTTTTGGGTAAAGAATTGACCATCTACAACTTTCTAACTGTTTCAACGGAATTTTATTTAATTTGTTTTTTGGATTTCTCCCCGGACTACCGTAGACATCAGGTAAATCGGTGTCATTCAATCATGCCTCCAGTTTGATTTATTCTGGTCATAACTGCTGATTATTTTTAGTATATGCTGACTTAGATAATATTAGTATTACGGATAAAGGTGGAAATAAAACCGAACAATCTTTTGGGTTGTCAGCTACACGAATTACATAAATCTCGTATCAAATGCATATTTTGTCAAAGAGGGGTATTACGTCTTCATTCGTGAGAGGGCGCTACCGATTAACGACTGAGTGCGTACGTTTTCTTTCTTCTTTTTTTTTTTTTTTTGGCAGAGGGGGGTGGGGGGGAGGAGGGATTGTTTACTGGGTACGATTGACGTACTCAGTGGAACTATGTCCGTGCATACAGGCTGTTCCGCCATTTACAGTCATGAGTAGGGAGGTTTTCACTGTGCTGTGATAATGAATGCGTCAAAATGTTTTATTATTGTAAATATTTTAGTAAAGCCGGGTTAAGCCAGTTTTTGTCTTAAACTGCAGATGTTTTGCAAGAATGATGTCAGTGTATTACGTTACTTGTTTCAAATTGAAAAGAAAAAATAAATTCAGTTACTTGTTTCAATCAAGAATAGTGATAGTCACGTTAATATCCGAATATATCGATTGTAAAAAATGTTTTGAATTTAAAAGGGTGGCTAATTTAATACATTACACAGGACTGACCAGGTGTCAAAACGTTCCATTACAGATAAACACTACATGTTCGGCGTATGTGTGAATCACTTTAAATTTATTTTTCTTTGTATTTTCAATTCTTTGGTCCACGGAGTACTGCACGAAGATGTGATAAGACGCGAACTGTGATAAGACCGCGAACTTTGAGAAGCGTAGGGCCCGAATACGAAATGGGTGGACTCGACTCTCAAAACATGTGTCAACTATTTTTTGTCCTATCTGAGTGCTAAATTTCGTTTATTACAGTATAATAGAAAAGCTTGCAAACTTGTGAAGAAAACGAGAAAAAAGTGGTTTGTTATACATTCGACATTCGAGTATGGCGACCGCCTTGCTGGTTCCTTGCACTGAGTTTTCCACGGACAGTTTGCGGAGTAAAACAATATGGCGGCCGCCTTATTAGTTCCTTGCACTGAGCTGGTCTTCAATGGACAATTCGCGGAGTAAAACGATATCGTCATTTGGTAAAACATTTATATCGGGAAATAAAGTGCATGGTTAGCCAATGCGTATTTTTTGTTAAAAATTTTGTTTATGTGAATATAAATTTGTAATGTTCTTTTTTTTTCTACATTTACATGAAAAATATTTAAAAAAAGAATAAACATCACTGTGATATTGTGTATTTCTATGCAGTTTTTTTCTTCCTACTCAGTGATACATTTTATTGCGAAATGACTATTTTATTTTTTAAATATTCTGGATTTATGGAAAATTACAGAAGAATAAATACACTGAAGGTTCATGAAGTTTCCTTGTGTTTTATTGAAGATTTTGTCCTGATTTAGAAACAGCTTAGTTCAAAAGCTGAACGCAGACTGGAAAATTAGTTAATATTGTCTCAAAGCGAACTGCTAATAAAAACAACTCATCGAGTATAAAATCACACTAAATCGTAAACGCAATCCACTTTCGGTGCAATTGTATTGTTCATTTGTCAGGAAATCCCAGATGTTGTCTCGGCGTTCTCATGTAAGTCACGATGCCTCAGTTTAATCAACCACGGCTCCAGAAAGTTTTTGGCGTCTGTTGATTCCGATCTATCCCAAGCACGACTTTCCAGGCCAGTTTTCACACTTTCAGACATTCTGAAAAAGAAAAAAAAACAGAAGAAAATCATATTAACGGATATTCTTATGTTGCAATTTTTATCTAATTTATTATTCAGTGAGCTTGTCAGTTTATGCAACAAACTTTCATTTTTTTACAACTTGTATCTTTGTTTTTAAATAAACAATACACTTTCATCTAAGATGGACAGTGGAAAACGTACATAAAACATAGATAAAACACTTATATCTGTATATGACTACATCACCTGTCGACAATAGACCTGAGCTGGCGGTACGTCATTTCACAGGACCTTGCCTGCATGAGGACTCTCCTCTCGTCACTCTCGTCCTCTCTGTGCACGTGTAACGTATCTTCGTGTATAATATGCCTAGAAAAAAAAACGTCATCAACTTTTCAGACGAGCGGACATGTTGACATTTTTTAACCAAAGAGAAAAATAAATCGGGTAACGATATGGTTAATTTTGATAATTTGCCATTCTGCTGGTCAACAGTAACAGAAGCAGTTTTCTGATACAAAGAAACATCTGGACGACACACAGTGATTCAACCCAAACCCTGAGAGCAGTAGCATTTCTCGAATATTCCAAAAAGAAACACTGGCACGAATATTGGTATGATTCGGCCAACTATGTCTTCAACTATGTCTATCTCAACAACGAGGGGGCACAAATGCATCAAGACACTATCTGACCAATTTCTATCACAGCTTTATATCACACGTTTAAAAATTCTTAACACTTACTCAGCATTTTGTAAAAGCCTTATAATGATGTAGAATAATTTGCCAACTTTTTGCGGCAAGGGTTCTCGCGTTGCCTCTCCAGATTTCACCCACTTGTCAAGCAGGCGAATTCCTTTGGCTCCCAGTGCGTCGTGCATGTATTTCTCACACACCTGCCTAAAATTATATACCAAAACACAATGACTTTCCGATGGATCTTGTCACATCGGAAGCTTTCGGTAATTAAAAAAAAAATCTACAAATTTCCGTCGAAAAACCTAAAAACAGGAAAAATTCTAGTCTTGTTTGTTTATGAAACATTCAGGAAAATTGGTTCATACAACACAGCAAAAAGGCTTGCAATTTGTTTGTTTTTGGGTTTTCCCCCAATATATAGCTCTATGGGGTCATCCACAAAATACGTACGCACCAAGGGAGATGGGATCTGGGTTGTACTCACTGAGTGACGTCACATAATATAAGCACAGAGGGAGGGGAGAGAGGGGCGTCAAGAAGTCCGAAATGTTTGCGTATATATTTTACGGAAAGCACCGATTTGCATATAAATCAAACACACTTGCGGGTTACTGGTAGAAACAACAGTACCTACTTAGTTAGAAAGTAGTTGCGCATTTGTACCAAGTCTTGCCATTGATCAGACGTCTTATACACAGAGGTACGGTGGAGATACAAAGTCTCCACGCACCGCGGATCTCCACCCAACAGCAGCTCACAGAATCGGTGCAACTCCAGCACTGTGTAGTCAAACTGTTCCCCTTCTCTGTTCTTCAAGTAAAAAAAAAAACATAGTTCCTACGATTAACAAGTAAGTATTTGTGAAACACGAGCAGGCCCCAACCGCCCCCAAATTCAAAGGGTTATAAAGCGATGACGGACAGAAGGACAGCAAGACGGACGGACACCCCAAACCTATAGGCCCCAATCCGAAGGGCTGGGGCCTAAAAATGCTGAAAATTATGCCCAGCACGTCATATTCACAACATTGGTCATAAAATCTTAATAATTTAAGAAATAAATACTCTCAAAAATAAACAGGTTCGCTTAGTCACTCAATGCATAACCAACTATGAACGCAGACACATACATGAGTGCATTCCGACCCAACTGGTGGCTAAAGTTTAAAATAGGAGGGAATGGAACCTTTCAATTTCGCTGTCTGTCGTCGCAGGTGAAAAAGTGTTATGCTAAACCACATAACGAGAAAACAAATTCCACGAGCTATATATTTCAATTAAACTATGAGCCATATTGATTATCCGTTTGACCAATGTAAACACTGTATGTAAATAGTGGCAAATTTATCTCACCAAAATTCTGATACTTGACGTAAACATTACGAGGTGACGTACGAGGTGATCACAAATTGACGCTAAAGACTAACCTTGATGGTCTGCGGCGGAGGGCTGAAGCCTAAAAGTGCAGCCGTGCGTGCCCGGTACACGATAAACATATCCATATCGCTCCCCGCCGTGTCACAGTTATAGCGTTGACTACCGAAAGCGCACGCCAGTACCACCTCTCCTAGCTCCCCTACCCGCGCTACTATCTTCTCCCAGACCTGCCATATAATGCGCAAATTTGAAACTTTCGAAATTTCGCTACTTTTGAACAAAACGAAAGTATTGAGGTTTGTTTCGCAGAGGAAAAGGCACATAAAAATCATGGAGGCTTCACGCAAAGTATTTCTTATAAAGGGCTCTGAAGACAAGTTTTATAAGTGCAAGCCACAGTTCAAAGCACATTTAATTAGTTATTTACTTGTAAAATAATAATAATAAAAAAAAACACGTTTATTACACAGAGGTAAGATATCCAAGGTTTTGACTGTGGCTTCCAATATGGCATCCTTTGCACAATGTAAGCATGTGAAAAGGAAACTAACCTCTGCATGGTCACTCCCTCCCATATTCCGACTCTCATCGCAATTAGGCGAATCTTCAAAGAATGGTGCCGCTAGCTTCGATTGTCTTTCTTGTTCTCTTAGAAGTTTATCTTGCACTATTCTCTCATATTCCTTATCTATCTTATCACAGATCAGCTTGCCAATACTGTTATCTAGCTCCTGATAATTCCTAGCCTTGTTTACAAGCGTTATCTGGTCGGCACACTTCAAATCCTTGGTGGCATCGAAGTGCAAACACTTTTCTTGGTGTAAATCCAAAAATAACTTTTCTGAAAATAACAAAATTGATATTCATAGATTTAGCTCGACCGGGCAGTGTTAGAGAGCCACTAAACAAAACCCTGGAACAAAGTGGTGCATCTGCTAACGGCAAACCCTGGCTACAAGTGTTAATGTGGTGCACCTGCTAAAAGCAAACCCTGGCTGTAAGTGTTAACGTGGTACATTTGCTATCGAAACCGCTACATATCGCATAAAATCGAAGGTTCATTACTAAAAGGTACAAAC
Source organism: Protula sp. h YS-2021 (assembly GCA_949752745.1). Classification (NCBI taxonomy): domain Eukaryota; kingdom Metazoa; phylum Annelida; class Polychaeta; order Sabellida; family Serpulidae; genus Protula; species Protula sp. h YS-2021. The sequence continues at coordinate 18,511,963 of OX457032.1, forward strand.
CCCACGTGACTTTGAACTTGTGCCAGAGCTTTTCATTCCACACTGTGTCCTTGCCCTCTCCTTAAAATAAACACATACCTTTATGTAAGTTACGTTACATGGGCTTCAAGCTACTGAACATTTGGTAATATAAAAAAGTAAACACTTTTAAAGAGACATTCTTCCAGTTGTTATTCTTTCCAAATAGTTGTTTTGAAGAAGTGCCGACAGCATCCTCTCACACCATTGGACAACTTATAAATGCAGAGAGGCGTCACTTCCGCTTTTGAGCTAGGAGATGGAGATATTGTCGCCCTTTTTTCTGGAATTTTCGCAAATACCAGACTTAACAAATGTATGACAGTGGATACAAAAATGAAGGAAGAAAAAAGTTCAAAATTACAAATTTAAACACGAACAATAAAATTAAAAGCACGCTTGGTGGCTGCTCTTAAACACTAACAGGACATCTAAATTCACCCATTAAACAACAATACCTGCAGATGCTAAGCGTGACGCTGCTTCCTCAGGCGGTGACGTCATTCGGGCATAACCATGCCAGCCATGACAATTGTTGACACTGTACACAAGATAGACATCACTCCGCCTGAAGGCCTCGTCTATAAAGGATCAAATAAGATAATATACAAGAAGAAGGCATGAGTACTGTATTGTGAAATCTCGAGACACAGCTGAGTTATTTCCAGTGTAAAAGAAAACGCCAATGACTTTCTTCGTATATCACACGAGTGTTGTTTTTATTGCACCCCACAAAGAAACCGAAAAATCCGTAATCATACCCGATTTTCCCAAGTTTCTACTCAACTCACGGCATATGGTGTGATATCGTTATGATCAAACAATTACTAAAATTGACGCGCAGTGAGATACGGAAAATATATATCACTCCCCTCTCCAGTTATTTATCCAACTGAACAAAGTTATTATCATGGGATAAAGCATTTTCACTGGCAGTTAGTCGGTCTGACTGAAAATCAATTTAGGCCGAATCGAAGACTAAATGATTATGTCAGTCATGAGAAAACATTTCGTTTTGTTTAGTATTCTCATATAAACGAATATCTGGCTTAGACAAAGGTATATCTTCTATATTGAACCCGCTCTCGTTCTTTGGTAAATGAAACTGATATTACAATATATAAAAACGCTTTCTCGCCCGTACCAATTCCTTTTAAATGCTAATACGTTTTTCTGTTTCTTTTTATTTTGCAAAACGAAATGTGCAGTACTTTAATGATAACCTAAAATATCTTTAGGCTGTGGCGACGATGCTCTTTCACTGCAAGCCCACTCTGATGTTCTTCTGGATTTCTCCAAACCTTGTTTGTTATAACTTTTCACAACGAAGTATGTAGCAGCACGCCCCTTTGCAATCATCCCTTCATTCATCATAGCATGCTGAAATACTATTCATACAATAAGCCAATTCCGTTTCAGAGGTCCGGTGTGTCGGTTGCCTCCCATTTCCAAAACCCGGGGGTAAATCTGTAAGTCAAGGTTTAAAATAAACTAAAACACGTAACGCCATAACACACTGCGTACGAGGTGGCAACCACCCACCGGTAAGACCATCCACTGGTATTTGGTTTCATACTTTATGAAGAGATGACAAAATTCCATGTACATTCTGAATAATGGATGGGTGTACAACCTTTGAGAAAAATACAATATATTCATTTTTCAATCTTATGGAGAGCAAAATTTGATTTACCGGTGGGTGGTCTTATCGATGGGAGGTAGCAACCCTTGTGCTCTTTATACAGTGTTTTGGACGCCATCAAGTAATGCTTTTGTATGTAGCAAATACAGGATTTTACACATATTTCCTGTTATGCGCTAAGTAAAATGTCGTGATTTACGCAAATGCCAGGCCGATATATATATGTTACAGGGAATCTGTGTAATTAAGGATTTCATGAAATCCTTAGGGAATTCGTGTAATGAATAAGCTCATATTGATTATAAAACTATTTTGAAAAATTATCCATTCAGGAAGGCTGTTTAGTGGTTCTTCAAAACTGTGTATCCCTTTTCACATCGAAAGGAATTGGAATTTATAACATCACCATCCATAATAACAGAATTTGGCGTGAAATCTGACATAAATTACATATGATAAAAAATATCGCTAAATTCTGGTACTGAAGTATCATCATGAATGATAGTTTGTCAATCGAGTGCTTTGAGTATATTAATCAAAATCTACTATTAATTTCGGTAAAATATTACATTGCAGACATGAAAATTCTCAATAAAAACATCGAAATTGATTTAGCAAGTTATAACACGAATCCACTAGGGATTTCATGAAATCCCTAATTTCACAGATTCCCTGTAACATATATATTTTTGGGCAGGATTTTCGAGCTGCAACTCGCCACTTTATTCTGTCGTCCCGAAATATAAAATTTAAGTGCAAAAGTGTAAGACTATCAACTCGCTTTTCAAAATGACTGCTAAGAGCTACGAGGATAAGCCAAATCACAATTTGAGCGTTCCCAATAAAAATACCCAAAATGAGAGTTTCGAATAAAAATAACCGGGAAAAAAATGAAAGAAATGATAGAGTGATTTCGCCTAAATGTCAAATTTCTCTTGCACCAACGAGCAATCGGGTTTTTAAGCAACTCGCATGTTATTTTAAAAATTTATTTAAGTTTTAACAAAGGGGTTGGGTCATTTTGTACCTTTGTCACTTTGTAACTCCGTCATTTTGTACCTTTTTGGACACTTTGTACCTCAGATTTTGGGACACTTTGTACCTCCGCGAAAGACGTTTTGTACCTTTTCTGCCACTTTGTACCTTACCATTTTATACCTTTTTTACGTGCAATACTCACTTAAAACAAAAAATTAAATACCGCCTGCTCTACCTGACCTTCATTTCAATATGTTTATTTATTAATTGCAATAACCTGTATGATAGTTTTGGGGGCCATTCCGTAAAGTGGCTTTACCGTGATTGCAATTATCCCGAGTAATTTTTTTTAACAGTGTTAATTGCATTACTTGAGTTTATGTTATAGAGTTACTCAGTGAATGGGACAGAATTGATCAGCTCTGGGAGTATATTAAATGCAATCATTTCGACAATATTTTCTCTGGAATTACTCAACCAGACTGAGTGAATCTACTCAGGGGCTAATCTGCAAAATCGCTGTAATTGGCTGGACTTTCAGCACCAGTCTTCTAAAATCAGTATAAATACAGCTGCGATTCTTTGCTAGTTATATGTCTCCCCGTAAGGGAGACATATATAGCATTTGGTGTGTCCGTCCGTCCTGGCGTCTGTCTGTCCGTCCGTCTGTCCGCAGTGAGTTCTTATGAAATTAATGAGCCGATTTTTCTCAAAACATACATTCATATTGGGGTACATGGCTAGATGATGCCCGTGTTATCTTTTTTCGTTCCTTCAACAATTCTATTTTGGCAAATTTTTGAACATAGGAGGGGGGGGGGGGGGGGGTCGTGCATTTGTTTCACTTTGGCAGGCCATATCTCCAAAGCAGTTCGTTGGATAAGGCTCAGACGTCGCAAGAAGAACACACATATAGCACAAATGTATACTGCAAAGTTTTTCTTCATTTCCGTTGAAAATGTACTTTTGGCGAATTTTTAAATTTTTGATTTTAAACTTTTTTCGGCCATATTGTTGCGATATCTCCGAAAAAGTTTGTTGGGTTAGGTTGAAACGTGGCAAGAAGAACCCACATACAGTGCAAATGTTTACTGCGAAGTTTTTCTTCATTTTCGTTGAAAATGTATTTTTGGCGATTTTTTAAATTTTTGATTATTTAAGTTTTTTAGCCATATTGTTGCGATATCTCCGAAACAGTTTGTTCGATTACATCGCAACGGATAATTCGAGGTTAATGTGGATTAAATTATCGGCTTAGACTTAGTGGTAGAATGTCATCGGTGACATTTAGAAAGTTCCGTTGTTATTTTGCTGGTTACACATTACGCGACAGCAAAAAAAAAAGTGTATTGTATTGTAAAGAAGCGTACAAATTGACAATAAAATATGTAAAATTAATCTTGGTTGTAATCTTTCTCATCTTAAAGAGGGTACAAAATGACTTTAAAAAAGGTGCAAAGTGGTAAGGTACAAAGTGGCGGAAAAGGTACAAAACGTCTTTCGCGAAGGTACAAAGTGTCCTAAAAAAAGGTACAAAACGTCTTTCGCGAAGGTACAAAATGGCAAGGTACAAAGTGGCAAAGGTACAAAATGTCCCAAGACCTTAACAAATAGTTTCAAGTTTCAATTTCTTTCATGTTCCGAGTATGAGCTGTTTTTGCGATATTTCTTCTGTATTTTTCTATCATTTCTATCATTTTTTACCCGGTTCCCTCGCACTCGAAATTCAAAATTCTTGCATATTTTATTCGAAACACCCAAAGTGTGATTTTGCTTATTGCATGTGAGCATAAACCTGACTTTATATGTATACTGACAGTTTACTTACAGCAGCTCAGTATTTTGCATTCGAGAACCAGTGGCAGTTGTCGGGAGGTTCGGCAAAAAATATCATTTCCGGGATAATTGTTGTCTTCGGGAGGTTGCACTACAGGCACAGGCGGGTTAGCTCCAAGAAGCGGTACGCCACAAAGTTTCCACGCACCGCTTCGAAGCCTCGCTATACAACGATAAGCAAGTGAATTGCGCTCACTTTGAGACACTCTTGTGGCTACTTTGTGCGAGATTCAACAACCCATAAGTCTTTATTGGCATTTGCTAAAGGCCCTCAAAGTACAACGGTAATGATACACAACTTGTTTGCTACGCTTTCTTGAAACTAAAATAATACGGAAGTAACTACAAATCTCCCGCAATAATTGACATTTGTTGGTATACTTTATTGTGTGAAAAAGCGACAATAATTTCTGCAATTATCCACCAAAAAACTTTTAAATTGATATTTCAAAAAGAACGTACGCTTGTAAACAATAAAAAGTCAAATGTTGTGGCTGTACGTATAAAATAAATTTATACGTAATTCTGCATCTATCAACTATTTAAACATATATTAGTTATAATATATACTATTTTAGCATATTTTAGCAGCTAACTTTTCTGCACTTTTATGAATAAATAAAAGATATGCAGGTCGCTAAAAATTGTGCCTGTTTTACAAAAAGGGTATATTGGGCATGAACTTTCTGTAGATGTTTGAATAATAGGGGCTGGTGTGCAGGATTCGTGCCTCAGAAAATATGAAATTGACCCCTATTAGTGGAGCAATGGAAGGCTTCGTAGCTCTGACAGAGAGATGTACGATGTTATACAAGTCAGAGCTACTCGGAGCTAGTAATTATCTTACCAGACAAAACTGTTAATCCGCTTGGCTTGATTGATCAAAGTGACACAGAGAATAGAGCCCAGCGCAAAGGTCCTGCGAATATTGGCAACAGCAGCAAATAGTCATGTACCGTTGTATGATCTTCCTTCAATTTTAACAAGAGTAGTAGTTTATCGGAGAATACTTTGTGTCTACCTAAAATTATCGCCCATTAGAAACTATTCACCGAGAGGATGGTAAATTAAGATGGACACCCGGTAATTTTACCAGCGATTCAACATTACACAGAATCCAAATAAAAGTAGGCCAATTTCGGCCTTGTTGGTCAATAAAAACTCAATTTCCCAAGAACAGATGCAAAGTTGTAAGACTTTGTGGTAAAATTTCGTCAAGTATATTCGAAATCAACAAAACAAAATACAATGCAAAATCTATTGATCTATTTTAAATCAATATAATGAAACACTCAAATCATTAATTTTGAATAAGCTAATATCCTGAAATTCAATATAGCTTTCAGAAACATTCTATTTCAAGTTTAAATCTATACACATATGTTACACAATAATATTTATCGACGTCTTCGCATGACCAAATTGCAATATATGGCTTTCTTGCATCTATCAGTTGTTTATTAATTATCAAAAGAATATTTTGACGACATAAATTTTATTATGAATGTGTGCTAGAAGTAATAGCTATTAGTATATAAATACTTTTTGCTGCATACATGAGCCATCGTATTCAAATGGATAGTGGCCTTGTTTTAAAAAAAATATGTAACGCAAGAAATATGGCAGCCATGGTGTCATTACTTTTTCCAGACAAAAGATGCAACAAACAACCTCAACATTTAAGAAATCTATACTTATGCTTTTTTAGGGTCTTTCTGATAAAATTATACACACATGTATATATATATATATATATATATATATATATATATATATATATATATATATATATATATATATATATATATATATATATATATATATATATATATATATATATATATATATATATATATATATATATGTAAAATTATATGTACTTGGAACTGCCAAGATAAACCATCACAGTGCATTTTTTTAGATAATGGTTGCAAAGTTATAATAGTCTTCTCTGATTTCTTTTCATTACAATTTCGTGGTGATCTTAGTAGTTATCTGCTGTTCATATGTTCTTAAAACTGAAGGGAAATGAAATTGTGATTAACATTTATTAAGGTAAAAAAAATATGCCATAATGTTACCAATACTTTGTGCTGTAAATGTACAGTAAATGCATCCTATATATTGATGTTAAAACGAACAATTATTATTTGAAGTACACCTCTGTAAACCATTCTGACTTACAGTGGGGTATTTCATTAATTATTAAAACAAAAGTCAATTTAAAATAGTTAATGTTTATTAAATAATAAAAGGCAGCAGGGGCGCTACCGTACCGTAATTTATTACCCGAAGAAACCCATTATTGTATTTACGAACTAAAAGTTATTTACGTTGTTCATTACAAAGCATTATATACAACTATAATTGAAGGGGTCCATCCATAAACTTGATAACTCCACTTATCAGGAAAATGCACTATTACCACTACGGTATTTCTTGGCCTCTGTTATATCACATATGTAAGTCTTACGCCTCAAAACCAATTAGAAGTGGGTATTTTTAGGAAAATGCGATGGGAAAAACCTATGTTTGTTACTAAAATTTCAAACTTTAAAAGCGTTTTTCTCCACTGCTGATAACTGCAGTTATCAAGTTTATGCATGGACCCCTTCAAATATTGCATATCATACAATACCAAATAATATATCTTGAATGATATAAATATCCTTGAGTTGTAACTGTGCGCATTCCAGAGAACTCCTAGAGACACATTATTTCAGCAGCATATATACCCATACATGCCAACAAAGACACTTGTCACAAGGGCTTAACAATTTTAACATATTGTTTAACTATTAGAGAACAGGGGGATTATTGACTATGGCACTAGCATCAATCAACACCAAGTCTAGACCATGCATCAGTCAACGAAATAAACAAAGGGAAGATTGTAATTACTTTTGTCATTATACTAAGCATTTATCAAAACTGAGCTGTAAAAAAATCAACGATTTGCGAAAGCTCAGACTGATGACATAAAACAACTATGATTCCAACTTAAGGGACATGTTCCTTTTAATCCATTTCACGAAAGTTTTTGTTTTTTACAAAACTGATATTTTTCCATTTGTATAAGTTCGTAGTAAACGCTGTTCCTAAATTATTATGAAATCAACGCTTTTATAATTTAGAGGGATAGCCTGAGCAATTACAAGGGCCAGTTTTGAATTTCGTGATACCGGATATAACTTACTGGGTTTGCTTGGCTGGAGCATATAGAATAAAGGTTTATTGATCGCTTGTCTTCGCATTTAAGAAAAAAATATCTATATGATTTTTAATTTGTTGAACCAATTCAGAATTTTTATATTTATGCATTTTGCCGACTGATGTATAGAGATGATCAAATTAACTAACTTCATCTGTAAATAAATTGAATGTTTTTGATGAAAATTGATAAGATGCTGCGTTAAAAATTTAAAAGTATATATGTACAAACAAAGCCCATAATTGATATGTAACCAAAGAGAATTTTTTTCACAAATATCAAAGCAAAGCAACAATTAATGTTGCAGTTAATTTGCAAATGTAATGTTTCCGGAAACTTTGCAGTTCCTTACCGTTTAAGTCAAAGTTCAGTTAAACCTATGGGAATGTGCTGGTATGAAGCGAGTCACTTTATTTAACAGTTTCCGCATATGTATTTATATTTCACTCACTTCTATAAGAGAAGTGAAAGTATTCAAATAAAATAGGGTAAAAAGTAATAAACAGTAAGTTTTATATAATGTTGACTAATCTTGTGCAAATATTACAGCCAACCGTTTCTGCTCTATTGAGAAATATCGAATTATAACAACGGATGAATTGCAGAGCAATTGTAAATGAAAGCTGGAACTGATACCTCTAAATGTTTAAACGGTAAGTAGCATTGATGTCGATCTTACAAAATTATTAATTTCTAGATTAACTCACAAGATCAGTTGCAAAATTCGTTCTTTCATCTCAACGTCACACACCCGATACATCTTTAGTATGTGATTAATCTTTTTAATGTTCATTTTAACTTTAACAGAGAACTGGTGTTTTTTGTTTTAACTGCACTGATTATAACTGAGAATTATTGTTGCCATGATGCGAAAATGTGAAGTTCTTGCTTAATCCATTTGTGTTTCAGCATTTTTCAACAGTAACAAAGCCTTCCGGAGCAATCTTTACATCACTGCAAAAGATCAAATTAATATCTGAGTAAATGTTTGTAACTCTAAACCACAATGACTGAGCTTTAGAAATAATTCAACAAAAGAAATGCGGATATTTCAACAGGAGAAACGTGCATTTTAATAGAGAGGGTAGATATAAATAAAACTGTGCATGAGTTTTCCAAAAGAAAAAGAAAAAAGATCACTAAAAAGAGGTAATGCTATATTTATGTCTTCTATGAATCCTTTTATTGTTTACATGATACCAAGAGGTACTAAGTATTGTCTATACCAAAGCTTATTTATGTGCTGCAGATTTCATTTTGCACAGATTTGCCCAGTATTCTAATAGTAATTAATACAAGTAACTGCCATTCAAACCTTTGTCTCTTGCTTTCGTACTTAGCCAGGCCTAACATCAATTAAATCAAGTACTTTACAGTATCTTTTAAAAAAATTTACTTTGTAACATGTTTAAATGTAAAATTGATTCTACTCAGCAGAGCAAATGCAGGTAAATGGCATCGTAATGAAGAAATATTTGCTTAGATGCCAGTATCCTCAGTTAGATATAGATACCAAAAGGGCTCTTTAAATAAAGTTTACACATTATACTGCCACAAGGCCGTTGGAATGATAGACCTATTACTACAACAATGTTAAGTTAGAGAAAGAGTATGAAATACATGTGAAATGTTATTATCTATGAAATGAGCCTTAAAATCATTTTATCTTAAGTTTTGTAAATAAAATTCAATACAACAAATTTAATAAAAATAACATAAAACAACAATTTAAAGACCTATATTTATTCATGTATGTTTTTATAGAATAATATATTCCACAAAAGGATAAAGATAAAAAAGTCTTTTCATATATATCATAAACCTGTGAAGGAGAAAAATGTAAGAAAAGTTCAAGTAATGCAGTCATGTAATATATAGCAAAATTGCTTATACACGGAAACAAAAACAAAACTGATTTGTTTTCTTTCTTTTTTGATGCTATGACCGAGTGCTTAATTAAAGGACCACAAGCTAATGTGCAAATGAACTAATTTTTGAACAGAGAGAAACTTTTAAAGCCGATTTATTTATAGAATTTTTCTTTAGATATTTCTTTTAAGAAAGATCTCATATATAGTACTGTTGTTAATCTACAAAAAGCAATAAGCGCAACCATTTGCTGATAACCATATATGCATAGCTGTAATGTTACGCATGGCTGCAATATACTGTAATTATTGTGATTGTTTGATGGGCGTACCGCCTTTTGTACATTTTCTTGTAGGCCACAACTCCAATCACTGCAATGGCAACCACCAATACCGCACCACACACTAACAACACAACACCAACCGTTTCCAGGCCTGCGCATCCTGTTCCGATTAAAGAATGTTCATTAAAAGTTACAACAAAAATACGTTACATGTACAGATATTATTTATTTATTTTCTAATATTTGTTGCTCAGAAATCACTTTCCGTATTAAATAAAACCAGTAAATGGAAAATCATGCTACATCAGTATCTATTTCAATCCGATCAACCCCGATAGTATAAAGAGCCTTTGAAATGCTGAACCTTAAACTACTGTAGAATTTCTAAGTTATTGCTTCAGATGTTTCAAGTACAAATAAGCATACCATCAGAAAACTGAGAGGATGATTGCGAGTCATCACACACAAGACAAGAATCTTTCTCGCTGCTCTCGCCTTTCACATAACAAGTCTGGTCAATAAAACAGGCTCCGGCCTACAAATCAAGTGCAGTCCCTTATATAATATGCCTTGTCTCGTTATTCATGCATGTCATGCAAATAAATTCACATGTAACAGTTTCCATTGCCTTATTTAAATGCACACAGAATGTATTATTAGAAAGTGAGCTTTGATCAACAGGGCGATAATATATTTAGGAGAATTTTAAAATATTATAGATATATACTTATTTTGTGTAGATATATTTTGCGTGCAAACATTACTTTCGTGGAAACGAAAAGACCAAAAAAATTATATTAAGATTTTCATTGGACAATATAACCTATGTTTAAAAAGAATTGTTGTTTTTAAAGCAAAGGCAAGCTTGACGAGAAAAACAGTAAAGATCTGTATCACTTTCTGGTGTTTCAATATATTTCTAAAATCGATAATGCCAATCAAAACATGTAAGAAAATTTTAGTTCGCAATACTCAGTGTGATATTTTCACCTAAGTTGACGTTCACATAAGATATGACTTTATTGTGATTAAACAGGGAAGAGCAAGAGTGCAGCTTTGATCTTGTTATCAGTTTTGTTTACATATTTTTGATAAGACTTTTATATTATTTTAGTATTATTACATATCGTACATAATCTTAATGACTTATAAGAACGAAAACACACAGCTCACCTTAGTAGAGCACACGTGGTCATCAGTGCAAGTCATACAATTGCTGTTATACACTGTCAGTGTCTTTGGAGAGGAGAATACCTTTCCATCATTGGCGATTGCTGTATGATAGCTAAGACGCATGACACCACTGGTGTCTACTGCTGGAAGGTCGCACAATACACGCTCTTTGTGATCATAGTAAGCATTTGTAATGACAGCTGCCTGCTGTACTTTATGTCCAGATGCCATTGCCTGCACATTGAAATAAATGCCTTGGGAAGTAAGTACCTCTTTTTAAGTACATATTCAATATAAGTAACTCATTGCAAGTATTAAATACGTCATTATAAGCTCCCTTTTGTAAGTAATTCATTGTATAGACGTAAGAACCTCATTGTAAATGCGTCAACATCTCATTTAAGCACCACATTGTTTGTGAAATGAAAGTACATTGGAAAAATAGCAGTATTACCAATTAATATGTTTAGTTAAGAAACCCTTGAAAAGCGCCAGTATTACCAGTTCAGCAGTAACGTGGCATTTTAGAGCATCGCTGTCATGGAACTCATCGCCGTAGACAGGTGTGCTTCTGCAAGGTCTACTCGCCAAGTCACAGAGGCCATCAAATGGCATTCCATATAGCTGTGGTACTTTACTCGCCTGTTGTGCACAGTCTACCCCGACGAAGCCTTCGTCACATGAGCAGGCGCCTGCACCGGAAAACAGTCTAATTTATTTGTTTCACAATTTATTGATTCAACAATTAATTGCTTAATTAAACAACGCCGCAACTTTTTTTACAGCAAACAATTAATGTAAATAATGTGTAACACATCTGGATCTGGTTGCAAAGCTAACAGATAAATAAACTGAGTTGACTAGACAAACTTTATTGGGTTATAAAGTATATTTAAGCTATTATAACATAAGAAAAGATAAAATGTATTATAGTAGAGCAATGTAGAAAACCTTCGTTGCAAGAACCATGGCCGCTGCAATCCAAAGGGCACAGGTTATGCAGAATGTAGTTTGGAGGTATGTAAATTTCATTCTCCGCATCATATGTGAATAGAGTCATGTTTCTGCTGATCTCTCTCTCGCAGGAAGACAGCAAGTCGTCCAGATGTGCATTGGCATAGTCCGTGCAGCCACATAGCTACAAAGTACAACACGCTATATGCGCATAGTTTCAAAAACACACAAATGCACATCTGACAAAAATGCCAATTTCGTACCTCATGTGAAGAATAAAGAATGGTAGCTTGTTAGCACACTAAAACGTTTTAATTAAAAAATGCAGAAGAATGAAACGATGTAGCACAATTATTTTCATATCTGCAGTCAGCATATCCTTTGTATACGGCAATATATCAGACAAGTAATCAAAAGTGCAGTTAGATAAAATACAACATCAACACTTTGACAAAATACAGCGGAAAGTTATAAGAATTCGTACCTTGATATCAGTAATACAGGCTTGTAGAGTAGCAGGTATGTCTATCACAGCATTTTCTAGGCATTCATGGAGAACGTCTACATTTAAATAATTTGTACAAAATTCAGTTGCTGAATCCTCTGTCCAGTTTCCGGGGAATTCGGTTGGAGGCTGTGAAAATATTAACCATATAATAACTTTTTCTTACTGCGTACCTGTTATTTTACTATGTCTGTTTTTTTAAGAACGTTTGATTAACCATTGTGATTATGTATGTTAGAAAATATAAAATAATAGCTGCTAAATAGAAAGAGCCTGTTTAGAATTTTTTTAGTTCACTTTTTTCCTTAGATGTTATGTCGTTTCCACTAATTCACTATGTCAGTGTTGCATTTACAATTGACATACATCTGGCTCAAAGTCTGGGTTAAATGAGAACATTTGTGGTCTTGGATCATCCACATCATCGGCACTGCCTAGGCCACCCTCGGCTGACCTCCGTCTTCGGCTCGAGCAAGCACCGAAGTAACGTTGTGTTGCATCATATTCCGACTAGAAATCAGATTAAATAACATAACATTACAGGTAGCGTTAAATAATTCATAAATAACATTAGTTGACATTCCTAGGCATATTTCAAAATCTTTTACATTCAAAACTTTGAAAAAACCTTTAGCACAATATTGCAATCCTAGAGTGACACATCTTTGGTATTTACTTTATTTCTAAAGCCTCGTAAAAAGAATGTGCACATTTGCATTAATGATTTCAAACGTCTCTGGCACTCTCTAATTAAACATAAATATAAGCTGAACTGCTTACAAGTACACAGTTCTCTATGGCTGGGTTTGAACTATAGTCACACACTGCAGGACCTTCTTCCGGACAACCGCAATACAAATTTGCGTGCAAACTATCAACCTCAGGTAGAACTCCACTGTAAAGGCTTTCCTCAAGAGGAACCCTGTTGTTAACAAAACAGCATCATGAACATTTAAGCAATTCATATAGTGATCCTTTTACCCATATAATGAGAAGTCACCTAGAACTGCCTAAACCGCGGAAAATTTCTATTTTTATTTGAGTTCGTGTCTATTTAACACGATCTATTCGAAAAGGACACCTAGCAATCGTAGACATCAGACAACACCTCAGGTAACCGCTGATGCATTTCACTGTTTCAAATCCATTGCTATTTTGGACAGTACAATTGAAGTACAGCTTGTGCAGCTAGAAGCCAGTTCGCTATTCTGCCCGCCATATTGAAACAAGGGTTATAATAATGCGAGGCAGTCAAAGAGAAGTCCTACAGATTTAAAATAGCCAAATTAATTAAAAACACATAAAAACTTACAAGATAACTGTGGATTTAAAAGCACTGATTCTGTTTTTTGAATGAAACAAATTCTCTTTAAAATATCAAGAATGCCCTTGTTTTTTTTTAAGAATTGGATATTTCTGAATTCAATGGTCTCGAAGGCTTGATGTGTAACGTGCCAAAAACGGTATGTCATTTAAATTAGTTATTGTTCCCTTGTGCTAAATGGCAAAAATGGGACATAGCGCTAAACCAGTACAAAATCTGACAATCCCACGTTTGTCTGGATCAGTCGTGCTTCACTGTACTGAACGTTCTCCTAAACTGCTTTACAGATTAAGAAGTATTATTACGATATGGAAGATATGTATAAGCGCTTTTCCTTATCTCGAGAAATCAGTACCTCCAAGAAGCACTGAAGTCATTCGGATGAAAGCTGCTATCCCATCTGGTCCTGACATCACACTCTTGTTGCTCCGCCTTCTCATGTGAACTCGTGTCACCATTGGATTTGATGAAGTCATTGCTGCAATCGTTGTCCAATGTGCCGCACAATCCCTCTGTGTGGCCGTAGTCTGAGAGTGATGGTATGATATCAATATATGATGTCCATAACTTTACTTGTGTGCCTGTTGGTAGGGTTACCTGAAGTAAAAACACAGCGGAGGCACCTTAATTTTGGTAATATATACCTAAACAATCAGCATATTTTACTACAGCAAATAACAAACAAATGTTGACAGCATAGTTAAATTATCGCCAGGCAGTTGAAATCAGTGGATTCCGTTAAATCACACAAATAATTTTTGCAAGAACTTATTTTAATATAAAAATAAATAGGTTAATTAAATAGCGAACTTTTTGGATATAGAAAGACCTAACAGAATCGTTACAGCTCAGTTAACGTTTGGGAAAAGAGCAGTCGATGATGCTTACTATGAATTATTTATATCAATATGTAACGTATGTTTAAAAAAGCTTTCTGATATATAACCATGTGATACATAAATGGAAATGATTACAGGCAATGAACAGGTATATAAACTGATGACATATAAAACCTGTAGGACAATATGTGAGAAATCTGGTCTTATCACAAAATGCACTCATGGATTAATCTGACTAAAATTCTTTACTTGCTTTCTACTGCAGAGTAAAGTTTACCATATATCGATTCGATCCATAGTCTGTTATCTGGAGCATATGGTCGTCACATTCAGCTAGTGTCACTCTCTGTACATGGTTGTATATACACTTGTCGTATACGAACATGTCTAATCCTATAAGAAAATGAGTGATGATTTGCACCAAATTGCACAATATCAGCCTGTAATTGTTATTCAGTTGATATAAGCCTTATTACGTTCTCCTATTTGTCAACATTATAGTTCGTGTTAACCAAACAAAGCACCAAGTAAAATGGGTCAGGTCTAGAATTCTTAAAGGAATCTATTGGATAATATTGCATAGTTTGTATAGAAAGACAACTGAATTTTAACCATTGTGACTGCAAATGATAGCCAATGAATATCTTAACGAAAGAAATATATGTATATTTTTGTGCAGTACATTTGCCTGACAAACGTTCTCAAGCAAGATATTTCGCGGTTTATCTCAGTAGATCGGATACTGAAAGTCTGATTTGGCTTATTGAAAATGAAAGAAATTAAGTGTCAATATTCCTATGAATTTATAAAATAAGGTATATTCATTTTGAAGTTGTAGTAGTAATGCTAATTCGGGCAGACAGATGAATAAAATAGTTAAAATGAAGTATATATCGTGTAAAATGCTGAATGTTTGAATCTGTTTGAAAATATTAAATTATTTAATTATTTACTTGATTGCTAAAACTACCCGATGGGACATACATATAGAGTAAAACGCTCATCTTTTTATATTTAATAATATTAATATATCTACAAATCGTCTGTGTTTATTCTGTTCAAGCGCATAAGACTACACAAAGTATTTTAATATGGCTTAGAACAACACGTATTACCTAACTTAATAGCAGATTACAATTGATATTAGGAATTTTATGCGAATGAATGCTGACACATGGTTAATGTTTTAGCCTTGTTTCTTTTTAAAGTGATGGCGTGTTAACAAAATTACCTGCTCTAATAGCAGCTCCACAGACGCATGTTGCGTATCCGTTACATTGTTGGAAGTATGCGTGCACCTGGTTAAATGGTAAAATTACATAAGAATAAAGAGAGATAAAATTTCATTATTTAGTTACAGCGCTACAAAATTTTTAATCAAAACTAGATCCCTTATTTTGGTTTAAAATTGTATTAAATTAAACACTCATTGATGTGTTTCTTTTAGAAGCTAACACATGTTGAATTAAGCTTTATTACAAAATACCAGCAACTAAATTGTATGTAATGATCAATTGAAGTAATAAAACATATTCATTATTATATCTGTTTCTATAATCTTGTCTATCAAAATAAGCAACACAGTTCATATCTAAGTCATAAATGATGCATTTTATACTTTAGCAAGATATATAAAGGGGGAGTTATTTTTACGAAAAATTATTTAAGTACTGAAATTCATTTTCATACTTCAATAGGGAGTGTTGTATGCCTATACAATATAAAAGCTCCCTCCAGCTGATTTTCATAGATCCTGGAATTCAATAAGAGTTAACTTTAGCGGCTACAAACCTTTTTAACACGAATTACTGATTTTGTAGAACAACTGCTTCATTATTCTTTGTTTATCACATCAAAATGCTTTCCATAGCCTGTTACAAATATCTGTATTCGTTTATACTTTTGAAATGTAAGTATGGCTGCCAGTATTAGATATTATTCAACATATATGTGACATGCAGAAATACAAAGTAAGAGAGCAATGTAATAGGTATATATGCTATATTTGTTGACAGTATTATAATAGTTCCAGGTGCAATCACCTGCCATCAAATGTTGTCATGTGGGGATCATTCCGAGCCTTACAAACTTTTTGCGAAATGTCCACATCTCTGTCAATCACATGTACCTAATGCAGTAATATCAGACACAACTATTAATAAAAATAGATAATGGAGTTGTAATTTTTATTATAAGTGGCTCACAACTGCAAGTGCATTTCAAATATTTGTGTTATTTGACATACACCCGCCTGATACGGATACAATAATGTGTTTTTTTTTTTTAATTTAAAGCAACAGTTTAATCAAAACTCATGGTTCTGGGTGGCTCAAACTGTATTTTGGGAAAAAGTTTTAAATGTTGCATAAACTGTTACTTCTTAATCAACTTGGTTTGTTTAAATACACGTAATAGTTTCAAAACCTTGTCTAAGTAAGAACGCTGACTGATAAAATATTAATTACACTAGCTGCTGGAAGGGTATAGTTCTGCCAAATCCAATGACTCTGATGTGATACAGGTGTCCTGACGTCTAGAGTCATGTCATGGCTGCCATCATACATGTTGTCAATAGCTGCCACCACGTCAATAGTGAAGGTTCGAGAGATGTCTGTTGTCATAGGGATATCCACTCTACAGGCAGTATGGCCCATTGTTACTGCCTGATCAACGACCTTTATTTGGACAAAATAGAAAACAAAAAACAACTATGTTTGCCTTTTAATTAGGTACTGGCAGGATGTTGCTACGTAATATAGATCTTGTATTTTACTATTATCTTTTGCTATAACAATTTAATATATATTGCAATATTACCTGTCCATTACAAACAGCTGGTGTTCTAGCATGTACCATAGGAATGTGCACTTCCAGGGGTAAGATGCAGTCATCAACACCAACTGGACAAAGTACGGGTAGTGTAGGACTGACTACGTATTGGCCGGCACCCCCTCCTTCTTCCAGCACGATATCGTAGTCACTCTGGCGGCGGTGGAGGAAATTGTTTGCTAGAAGTACATCCGCACTTTCGGTTCTAATGACCTTTCACAAAAGAGATTTTACTTTACCCTACACTGTGTAAGTGTAGAACTTTTATATCTGTATTAATACGATTTCTGCACATTGAAAAAATATTTAGAGACATAGGATGTAGAAACAAACCAAACGTACTTGTGTAACAGCTTCTACATTATAGGCCCTTATTTAAAATAACTTTGTTAAGAAATATTTGAAAGCTGTCATTCCTTACCCTAATTAATTACAGTAGGTTCATGATGGTATTTTGAAATGATAAGTTTTCTTTTTTTCTAGACTTTTAGAAAGCAGATAGATTGAAAGATATTTAAATAACTTTCAGCACAATGATTTTATTACAATTATCTTTCAAATTAATTAGGAGTTTTTTCATTTCTACAAAATAAACGTACGTTTGAGTCTTAGCCGAAGACATAATTAAATTAGTTAATTTAATATATGAATTTATTATTGTTTTTTTTTTAAATAGACCGACTTCCTTGAGTAAAATGTAAATTCAACAAAGACCGTAAGAAATATACCCTGTATGTTTAACTTTAAATAGCCTTTTGGTAGTAATGTTTCAGCAATTAATAGAAAAGTATATTTTTAAAATAATGTATATAATATTTTAAGAAACTTTAAATTACTTACTTCAAATCCAATCCAATATGATACCGATTTCTCATCCCCTTCAAACCAGTTTCTATGGAAAACTGGTTTTATTGTGCATTTTAGCTGCAAAATGTTTATGAATGGAAAATAAAAATGCATTAAAGCTGGGAAAGTCTATAGTGTTTTTCATTAAATACTAACACGGTCTTTTATTGAACGAAATTTTATAGCAAAACGATACTTATTTTAAAGGACAGATAATGTGGATCGTTGTGGAAACACATTAAAACCATTCAGTGAAACTTATCAAACATAATAGACATCCGTGTGAAAATATTTGAATGTTGTAAGTGTGGATGCTTACAGTCTTGCCACCTAGTCCATAGCCAGGTTGAACAAGTCCAGGGAAGTCCTCGCCAAGCATGGCCGGCATATCCGCGCTAGCAACAGCATCATCACCCGTCAACGACTAAACCAAAACAACAAAATGCGTATATATTAGACATACAAACTATACCGTTATACATTTCGTTTTTTTTTTCATTTGTGGGAAATTTCAAGATAGTTGTTATACTAACATGTATTAAGACGTCGTCTAGGTACCAGTACACGTTGTAATAAATTTCCTCAGTGTGAACATGATTGCATTCCATGACCACTTGTCGAGGAGTAAAATCTGCATCTTCGTTAGACTGGACGTGGTATGTGAATTGTGGGTCGTTCTCTAGCACTGGTATTGGCGCTATTACAAACAGTGCCAGAGTCATGAAAGTTTGTTAATTATTAATATATGGGATATAAAAATAATTTGCCATCATTATTCTTCTTTACGCATTTGCTGATTTATAAAGTTATTCTAAAATGTTCTTATTTACAGAACGGTCTGACAAAAACGTTTTTCAATTAAATTTCTTAAGGAGAGAAAAAGGGAGAGAAAGAAAAACATAAGAACTTGCCTTCTGTGCAATACCGGCCGGTGTAGCCAATGTCACATGTGCATGTGTAATTACCTACCGCATTCACACATACACCATGTTCACAGCTATGTGAAAAGTCGTTATTTGAGCACTCGTCGATGTCTTAAATAATCACACAAATTTATATATAAATTAGTAATCAAGGTAGTGTCACATTTGGGTGGCTACAGGCTCTATAATTATAGATTACAGAGAAAAACTCTTTAACGTAACGTTTCATGTTTAGAATAAAATTTGCAATTGTCTAATAAATTTTAAAACTCAGAAATTCTTTTTTTTTAGAATAATAAATGCATACCCTCAGAACAGAGTTGCCCTGTATAACCTGTATCACATAAGCATGTGTAATTTCCAACTGTATTTTCACATGTGCCATATTGACAACTATGGGGATATTGGATGCTGGTGCATTCGTCTATATCTACAATATCATCTATTTTATAAAAATTATTGTCTTAAATATTAAACGTTGAGGTTTAGATTTAACTAGCTTATTATGTGTTTCCAATGTGTCTTTAAAATAGAAACGATGAGACGAATAAAGACAAGATCAGGAAAAATTTATGTTTAGATGATATATATTTGACTGTACCTTCCGTACAAAGCTGTCCTGTGTGGCCTGTGTGACACATGCATGTATAGCTTCCGTCTGTGTTCACACACGTACCATGTTCACAACTGTGCGGATACTCATAGCTGTTACACTCGTCAATGTCTTCAAGAATCAATTAAATGCAAAGATAAAATCTAGTCGTTTATAGTTATGAAAATTCACTTTACTTCTTTACCCATATGGTTATAACAATTGTAAAATTTGTTATTGCTTATCTAGATTGCATAGTTAAAAAGACATAATCATTATAATGTCACTCGGTGACTTGGAAGCATCTAAACGAAAAACCTAAATTATTTAATTATCCATA
The DNA here is from genome assembly GCA_949752745.1 of Protula sp. h YS-2021. Lineage (NCBI taxonomy): Eukaryota > Metazoa > Annelida > Polychaeta > Sabellida > Serpulidae > Protula > Protula sp. h YS-2021. The sequence continues at coordinate 18,532,125 of OX457032.1, forward strand.
GCATTAATATTATTAGAAATCATATTAACCTTCTGCACATAGCTGACCAGTGTAGCCGGATTCACATGTACACGAGTAGCCGCCTTCTGTATTTTCACATGTGCCGTTAACACAACTGTGCGGATATTCGTTGCTGGTGCATTCGTCTACATCTTTCAGTTTTATGATAAAGAATATGAGTGTTGCTGTTGTCATAACATTCATATCAACTTTAGATGACTCTTATGGTTTTGTAGTAATATATGAATAAGCAATAAAGAATTTCCTCAGAAAATGTACTCAGATAAGTGATTTTTAAACTTACCGTCCGCACAAAACTGGCCCGTGTATCCCGAGTTACATGTGCACGTGTACCCACCATCTGTATTCTCACACGTGCCATGTGCACAACTGTGTGGATGTTCATAACTGGTGCATTCGTCTATATCTATGACAGATCGAAAGAAATGACACCTACCGATTAATGCAGAAGATAAAGGCAGTTGTCTTAAACCCAGAACAAGGTACCACATGTTGGACGTATGGTTTTAACTGCACTGATGCAATTTGTAATACCTGCATTGTTACATAGGTACTGGCTCTGCCAGCAATTGTTTCAAGATCTGTCTGCTCTGTCATGCATTTGGAGTTTTGTTATGTTGTCATGCACATTGATATGTTGCTATTGAGAAGATAATCGGGTCTAAAAAGGCTCAAAAGGAAAACCTTTGTGTTAATATAAAATATATGTTAACCTTTGTGTTAATATAAAATATATGTTAACCTTCGGAACACAAATGTCCGGAGAAGCCGGTGTCACATGAGCATGTATAATTGCCGTCCGTATTCAGGCATGAACCATGTTGACAGCTGTGTGGGTATTCACTGCTTATGCATTCGTCTATGTCTTTATTGGCAAAGAAATCAAAACATATAAAATTCAAATTTTATTTAGAATAGCTTATAAATACTGAATGTTACATCGGAGTTTGCAGCCAAGAAACTCTGTCAACGCATGGAAATAACTAAAAAAATAAAACAAGCATGCAGCAGTGGTGGATACAGGTTCAAGGGTGGGGGATAAACTAAAATTCACCTAAAGTCAAACTCTATTGTTTTAAGCTACATATTTAACGCTCTTTCATGAACGCTTATAATTGTCGCCCTGGATCCACCACTGAACTAGAATCCAGAAATAAAGCAACTTACCGTCTGTGCAGAGGTCTCCAGTATATCCTGCATGACACGTACAGTTGTAGCTTCCATCCGTATTTGTACATGTGCCATGCTCGCAACTGTGCGGATATTCGTTACTGCTGCATTCATTTATGTCTATAAATCGCATTTTAGAAGTTTTAATTTCACTTATGAACTTTGTTGACAGTAATATAGATTAATTACCTACTTTAAGGTAAAAGATATTTTAATATTGGTGTGAAAGATCAACCTTCGTTTTGGCATTTTGATATAAAAGGCAACATGGCAAGCAAACAAAATAATGTTTAGAAGATCATGGTTTGTTGTATAGTCAGTAATTGATACAAATCAATAGATGAAAAGCAAAAGTAAACATGAAAACAATTTGTTTCACGTACTATTTGTTTACTTGTAAATATTTACCAGCCGTGCAAAATAACGAGACAATAACGAACATGGGGTTGTCGTACCAGGTGTCCTTACAAACAGGTTTACAGTACAATTAAACCTTTGGTCATAAGCTAGTGTAGCACAGGCTCAACCCAAGCTATATCCCAAGAATGGATTAAATGACCAGGAAAATGAAATATTAATAAAGCAACCCACACCACTATTTGAAATAAACGGCTTATTTAAACCAAAAAGGTCATAGAACAGAGTTTTTGCTGTAGGGAAAGGTTTTGTTGTATGAATTAGGGGAAAAGAAAACAAAAATCCTGTGACAAATTTTCTTTAAAATATGCAAAGCTTACCATCAGTACAAAAATCACCCGTATATCCCACGACACATGTACAGCTGTAACTCCCGTCAGCGTTAACGCATGTACCGTGGTCGTTGTCACAGCTGTGTGGGTGTTCAGTGCTGGTGCACTCGTCTATGTCTTGTAATAATGTCAGAGTAGAGCACATTTATTGCTGTTCTTACCGATGTTTCTTAGGGCATACTTTTCAGTAAAGAATCATCATACTTTTTCAAAATTGCTTTACTACAAATTTTTATATGCAATTCATCAAACATATTGCATTTAGGAGAAATTTCCTATCAGGAATTATAATTACATCTTATATCAACTTAATTCAAATCATCTATCGCAAGTATATTTAACACTCTGTACTCCAGCAATACTGATAACTAACCATCTGCGCAAAGGACTCCAGTATATCCTGTGTTACAAGTACAAGTGTAACTTCCGTCCGTATTCAAGCATACACCGCGCTCGCAACTATGTGGGTATTCGTTACTGCTACATTCATCTATGTCTGAAAGGCAGATTTGTCAAAATCATAATTTCATGTTTGAAATCTTAATTTTCAATTTGACATTTCTGACAGTAATAAAGATCAATTACACATTTGAAGTCTTTAAAGACTTTACCAGAGGATACTTAGCAATTTGCATTTGGCATTTTGAAGTGAATGTAACAATGATTAGCAAAGGATATGCAGTGGGTTACGCGTCAAATAATTAAATATACCAAAAAGGCAATTTTCTTCTATTTGTTATACTGAAGCCAAACCTAAGTTGTCACACTTTAAACAGCTAGCGAAAATAAACTGTATTGAAACACTCACAAAATGTAAATGCAATTTTGTTTTGTTTCTGGAACGGCTGAGTACTATTTCTTTTTGTAGGATAAGTTCTTGATGTCGGTGTATGAAACAATGATTTGTGCATTTTAAAAATGAATTATTGACCTAAAGGAACGATGTGGGTACATTTTGTATTCTCAGATCAAAATCTTACCATCGCCACAAAAGTCACCCCTATATCCCACGTCACATGTGCAGTTGTAACTCCCGTCAGCGTTAACGCATGTACCGTGGTCGTTGTTACAGCTGTGTGGGTACTCAGTGCTGGTGCACTCATCTATGTCTTGAAATAAAGATAGCATAACGTTTATTGAATGACATTTTGCAAAATTATTGTTTTCTATACACTAAATGGGTTTTCGAATGCAATTCTTATTCAAGAGTTGGCCTTACTTACATGCAAAATATTGATTTGGTCTCAAATAATCACAATTTACACATGCAAAATATGGCTATATGCATGCAGAGAAGAACAGTGGGTGGTATTATATACACAACCTAAATAAATAAATTGTTTGAATTCGCTAGAAATACACCTCTACCCGTTCTATTTTAACTTTATATGTTAAATTAGTAAAGTTACAACAATATTGTCCGCATAAGTCTCTTTCCGGGTCACTCCCATTGTAGAGAGCACCCGAAAATAAGACCACCCGGACTTCAGACCACTTTTGACCAATCCCAGGCGTAGTTTCATTGTAAGGGTTCTACGTTCTTTTATATTCTGGTATCGTAATAGTACATGTATATATATATATATATATCTCTCAAGCAGTATGGTGTCTTAATTTAGCGGATCAGAATTTTAACCTGTTTTGAATGCTGCAACCATAACAACAGACAGATCTTTACACAAGTAAATTGTAATGAATGATCTGCTGTAACCCAAGACAAGTAGGCGTGAACTCGCACTAAATACACACCGATTTAATTTAAGCATACATAATATAGAAATACATTAAATACATTCAAATAATACAACATCATTTATCATGCCAAAAAATTAGAGTTATTATATTTTAAATCAATATCACTCGTTTTACTCAACATTTTATTTTTGAGTATAAGCAGCATTAGGTGGCGAATAATTAAAATCGAGATTGGAATGCCAGACCATTGTTATACTGTTCAAGGGGGTCTATAAGCTGTGCTTTAATGAGCAACATCACTTACCCTCTGAGCACATTTCCCCGGTATAGCCGGAGTCACATACACAGTAATAGCTGAGAACTGTGTTAACACAAGTACCGTGAGTGCAGTTGTGTTGGTTGTCGACGTTAGTACATTCATCCACATCTACCAACAGTGATTTAATAATTGCATGCCAAAAATCGTGCCGAAACAATTACATCCAAATAACGTAATGATTTAGATCTTCTTGTGGATATATTACCTGCATTTACGTCGAAAAAAACTGTGGAAACATACGATTAGATCCCATAACAACTCGCACTAAATATATTATTTATTAATTCTATATTATTTAGCATTTGACAAGCCTTTGGCTTGCAAGGGCTATATGAATTTGTTCGAGCAGCCGTTTGTATCTTTTTTTCTTGACAGTGATTGGATTTCTTGTGTCATCCTCCACTGGCACTATGGATCGTAGGGCCACGAAACTTGACCTTCGGTAGCACTTGATATGAACGTGTGCATAACTTTTTTTATGTTTGCCTTCTATTTTGTTTTCTTGTTTAAAACGCCATGTGAAAATAGTGTATTACAAGTAAATGTGGAGCATTTAACGTGCAGCACAGAACACACAGTTGCTCAGCTTTGTGCGAGCTCTCACTGCGTAAATAGATAACATAACGGAGGTTGCCTGATCAGTCAATAAAACCTTAAGTCAACAAAACCAAACACTACTCGGCTTATAAGACATATTCAAGAAATAACCCATTAAAGGAAGTATTTTTTGCGTTTTAATTTTTGTCAAGCGTTTAACATTTCGCTAGAGGAATGAGGATCTAATTTGTAAATGATGTGCTTAATCTTGGTTAATACCTTCCTTGCAGCCAGGTGTATACATATTACTGGAGTAGGTCCCATTGGCACATGGAACTTCTGTCCCTATATTGAAAGGATAATGGACTTACAGCTGTAATGTTTAACAGTTTAAATAGAACTTTTGTAATTAAAAATGGAAAATGTTTCAAAACAAAAACAAAATATTATGTAATAAAAAGTATCAAAACGCGCCCTCGAAATCATACATGTATTTAATTACAGGAGCATGATGTTGAAGAAATGGCGCCATGGATGTCTTGTGCTCGGACGCTCTTTCGAGTTTTTCTGCTTCCGCTCAGAATCATTTAAGAGCAAAAGGATAAGAGCCAGACCTATGCAGTAGGCTTCATGGCACCCGTCAGTTGGGCGCAGGTTGTACACACGATAGTTTCCACAGTTTCTGACTTGAATGAAGTAAGAATTGTAGCAGGCCTCTCCTGGAGATCCATCAGAGTTGTCAAGCGCAGGTACACACGCTTCTATATCCGCTGTACCTTCTGAGACTTCAGGGATGTCGCCTAGCAACGCCATTTTCAACGTCCAATATTACGATAGCACAACGCTCCAAGAATTGCTCTCTCACTTTCTTTCTCTTTCTCTCTCGCTTTCTCCTTTCCTCTCCCTTTCTTTTTCTCTCTCTTTCTTTCTCCCTCTCTCTCCCGTTTTCTTTCTCTCTTTCTCTCTCTCTTGCTCTTTAGGCGAGTACTTAAGACAAGACCAAACACAAAAGGAAACTTGAAGATGCTTTAAACACAACTGTTATTGAATTATTGAAATGTATTCAAATATCACAATAGAAAATCCAAAACGCCAAAGGAAAAGTCTCCACATCTAAGTTCTTGGTTACAATATGTGTGATTACAATCTGATACCATTTAGCCAGATTGGATAGACAGTTCCACAGCTGCCTAGAGTTAGCCTTTCTGTGATCATGTCTCCTCCCTGATGACCAGTGAATCTGTACCATCCTGGCATTATGTATCTGTCAGAAAGAGATATGTATATTTACTAAAATCGAGACTAGGTGTGTTACGGTTGGTAGCGTAGCCGAAAACCGACCGCGGTTCTTTCGGTTCAGTTAAAAAACTGTAACAGAAAAATCACGGTATTTTCTTTTTCTTGGTGGTTTAATTTTTTCACAGATAGTGAACAGCTATGAAATAAGGTAAAGCTTCGTGCCCAACTATAAGACGTCAGCGTGCTGACATGTTGCCATTTTTGAAGAAAAATAGGTACATATGTCAAGCTATTACTTGACATTTTATGTGAACTGCGAAATGTCTCCTGGTGTAATTTAAGATTTAAAGCTTCTTATAATACGTGTAAAGGCGTTTTGTTTATGGCGTTAAAATTAAGAAACTCTGTCAATGTTCTTAGGCTGGAACAAAACTGTAATGACTGCTATGCGATATCAACTTACATTAGGGCAAAACTCTATTGATGTGAAGTTCCGTGGCGTTAAATAATACGTATTAATTGCTACTTGAGATATTTGTGCTTTATTGTAGTTTCATAGACTTTAAATGTTTTAAGCGGGTGCAGGTATCGACACGCAAAAAATACTTCTTGCACATCTACAAACGGTGAGAAATATTGTAGCATCGGCATAGCAGCTGTATTCGCCTCCATATTTGATATAAAGATTCCACAAAATCTTGTGCCTGAAGTGTCAAGAAACAGACAGACAAACAGATGTTATAAACTGATGTTTTTGTTTCACATAGCTAAAATCCATTATGAGAGAATGGCGTACCGTCACACTCCTAATTGGGACCCAGTTTTTAAATTTAATCCTGTTAGGGAATTTGTAATTTGTAACTGTAAATGGTTGGCATTTTGTCATTGTTAAAGACATTTCAGTATTTTGCGATATTTTAGTATTTGGTCACAGAGTTTATTTAATAAAGACTTAATTGTTAACTATAAATGGTTGATAACTTCTCTCTATTAACGGTTTTTCTGTACTCAGTTGGTTAATTTCTGACTGTTACTGTTTCTTCCTTAGTGTGCTTGAAACTATTATTAAAAATTCAAATTACTGCATCAACAACATCAGATGAATGAAAGGGTGATAAAGAGAATCGTTATTTTGTGGAGTTGACAGTAGGATGAACTAGACAAAATGTTCTGAAGTCAACTATTAATTTGAGATTCTTCTAATTGATTGCTTTTAATTGGATAACGGTGTAAAATGTTCAGTAACTGAGTACTTCCTTACATCATTATGGAATATTATTAACAAAATAAAAAATTAGCAATGATATGTCTGTAGTTCACGATACATTTTAAAATGTTTTAAAACGATTCCTTAACGCGGAGCTCTAATTTCGAAATAATACTCTCTTTATAACCAAACTAAAGAAGAAATCTGAAAGAACGAAAATTACCTCCCTTTTTCATGAAAATTTGCTCTGCGGAGAAAGCGACTGACCTCAAAAATACCCTATCTTTGCGTTTTTTGCACTCGCATGCTAACACAAACTATGCCAGGTGGTCACCGCCATCCCAGGACCATCACCCACTTAAAGGATTCGCCTTAACTGATTTCCGGAGATTTTTACTAAGCACAGTTTGTCAATTCTAGATACGTAAAATGCAAAAAAAAAATTAATTAACTTTCTGAACTGCCTATCATTTTGGACCAAACCAATTTTATGGCTCTACAAGTACGGCATTTAAATATCAAATACTGTAGAATAAGCACATTTGACTTCATAAAATAATTATACCCACATCCAAGTACATTGACCTTGTTTGCTTAAATTATATAAAACTCAGCAAAAACAATAAAATTACATAACTCTAGATAAAGTAGATAAACTAGTGCCAATGTCGGTCGTTGAACGTTGTAGGATAGTTTATAGTCAATTGACCTTGGTTTTGTAATCATGTGGAAAATCAGTAGAATTAAAACTGCTACTTCTCACAAGTGTTGCTGCGGTTAAAAATTGTCATAAATTTGGATTAGATATATGTCCTTGATAAAGGCTTTCTGGCTTTTTTACTCAGCTGAGTGCTACTGTGTCAGCGATTCTTTTTGTTAGTGTGTTTAGCGTGACTATAATTTTTCCTCAGCCAGAGTCTGTGCCGCAGCTGTTACAGTACTTCTCAATTTCAGTAGATAAAATATGATTTAAGTCACTTATTTTGAAGCCAACCGCCCGATTTGAACTGCTCTGTAAAACGGTTTGTAGAAGCGATCAGGCATTTCATTGTCAAATATTTAAGATTTATATTTCTATTCATACAGCAGGAAAACTGAAACGGCAAGGGAAACAATACATTTGATTATTAAATTAAATAGTTTTGAGTTAGCTTTTCAGATCCTCTAAGGACTGGAAAAATGAAATTATTAAATTAAAGGATATTTTGAGTAACAGCAAAATATTTTGGTCGATGTCGTTGGCCTTATTACTCTGATAGATATTAATTCATTTTTTGCTTTAAACCTTTTGCTACGCTTTGTAATGATTTGTCTATTTACATTGTTAGGTATGAAAATAGTTTAAATAATAACGGTTGCAAAACACTTTTTGGAAACACTTTGATGAATTTCATGATACATAAACTGTAGGTCGTTCAAAGAATTCAACATACAGTAATACTGAGTCAGAAAACAGAAAACAATTGTTTATGTTTATGGAATTACAATACCGGATTTGGAAGCTCATTTAAATGTTTTAGTGTTTGCACTTCTTTTCAATGCTTACAAAATTTTAGCGAAAAACATATTGAGTGAAAAGGTATGACATCAATGAGTCTAGATTGTCACTTGAGCATTCCAGAAGACTTGAAAAACGAGTTGATAAGCAAAGAATTAAATGATTTAACAAAGATGTCAGTGTCTTTGAGCTACGCTATGTTAAGATGCCTGTAGTTTTGCGTGTTGCATAATTATAACCAATATATTTAAAGTAATTTAAAGCAAGATATTGTATATGGACTGAGTAAATCTCACAACTGGCGCGATATATGCAACCTCAGAAATAGGATCCTCACTGGGTTTAGTTGATGTGGTCCGATTTTCAGACCGGTGGCTTCCCCAATAATAGAATGTCCATGAAAGGGGAGTTTTTGTTACACAGTTCCATTTGCGCGGTGGTCCTATTCCCGGGTGCCCTTTATATTTGTTGCTATCGTTTTGTATGTTTGTACTATACAATGTAAATATTGACGGTAGTTTCTGTTTGTGGTGTGCATGTGATGCCATATATGAATTAACATTATTTCTTGCTAAAGAGGAAAAAACGTGTAAAGCACAGCCACAGAAGATATTAATCCGTTTCATAATTAGAGAAAACCGAAAATTAGTTTTGAAATAATATTGGGTTTGTATATATGAATATCTATATATTCATCCAGGCATCAATACCACAATATTTTGGCGGCGTATTGCCGCTTTTTTTTACAATGCCTTGCTATAGGTCGACATTTTATGTGTTGACTTATTATTTCGCATAAAATAAACTTGATAATTAAGATTAAATTAAATTTAAAAATATGTAGTAGCATATTCTATTACTATTCTAAAACTTATTTGAATAATTTTGCTAGCAAAAAGTTGTTCCCGTTGTTTTATGCCAAAATAGAAAAAGCTGTATATTTTCATCAATGAGTCACCCTTTCGCATTTTAGTGTTTTGCGATATAAACCGCATCGAGAGCAGACTCAACAAAATGAACTAAATATATATTAATTATCATATAGGAAGAAAAGAAACATCAAAATTAAAATATATATTAAATATGTAATGAATTATTTAAGTTTATTGTATACAGACTTATTGTCACATTGTCACATTGATAACTTTTTGTATTTTGTCAACCAATTTCCGCTTGCGTATATATGTATATATAGTTTTACATTACCTATCGCAAAGCCACTCAACATCATCGGGTTTTTCGTAGCCCGCACTCCTCTGATACTGTGAGTCCACTGTCAAATAACCACTCACCCCATCGCCAGGTTCGCACACATCAGTAAGTACTGTAAAGAAAGTACCCTTTCTATAAAAGTTCTGATAAACTTTCCTTTTTACGTCTACGTTTGTGTGTGTGTGTATTTAGTGCGAGTTTTCGTTACCTCCTTATTGGCAGATATTAATGGTAAACAAGGCGACAGTCCATGGACTGTGTTCCAGCTGTATTCAATTCAAAGCAGGATATTGGAATAACCAGAAACAAAGCTTGATTTTAATATTTATACATTTATAAAGTTTATAAATGAAAAAGAAAGAGTGAAATTTTTATATTTTTCAATATGCTATTTTGATTAAAATATTACAGCAATAGCTGAAATTAATTTAAAAAATTAATTCATTATTATATTTTGATGCTAAAACAGGAAATGTTTCTACATAACAAAAACTACCATGAATTAAAATTCTACTCTTCTATATTCACAGTTCTACATTCTTCACAGAAAGAAAAACAAACTTGCACAGCAATTATATATCAATATTTGCTACAACATGATATTTTATATTAAAGTGCATGAAGATGTCGTGCAAATGAAAGGCATTTTCTATTGATTAAACCGGCGTGAAAAGCATTGTGTAGACATGGGAATGTACATCTCGTTCTTTTAATCTTTGTACATCAGCGAGAAAATACTGAAAAATCTTACCTTGTATAACAGCGCCTGATAAAATCAACAAGGGTAAAAACTTACACATTGTTTAATTAAATGATTTAGAGTAATACGCCTTTAAATTAAAGCGCAGGATGTCCTAATAATTCTGGTTGATAAATCTTTTGTTCATATTTATATACTTAAGCGGTGATGAAGTAATAAAATTTTATGTAACTCAATAGGAAATTATTTAGTATAATAAAAGTTATAAAGTGAAGAACTTTGGGGATATCGCTACAGAGGTTCAGAGCGAACTGTAGGACAGTTAATGAATTAACAGCATATCCAAGGATTCTCTGATGTAGTTATTACCAATTGCAAAACAAACTGTGCGTCATATCATTGAAGTTGAATAACAAAACACTTGACTCAAAAGCAATGCGGAGTCATAATATTTTATTCACATTTAGAGTGTACAATGCAAACATGTTAAGCTAATTCCCCTAATTGTTAAATCTGTATATTAAAATGTTTCTAAATAAATTGTCGCAAACAGTAACGAGTCAACTATCAGTTTACATGGAAATGCCAAGGTTGCACATTTATGTTTTTGTTTGTTCAACCTCAAAATCCCTGGATCATCAACGTCTTTTTAATGTGACAGCAAAGTGATTGAATGGAAGTTAGAGTAATTGACTGAAACTGAATGGAAGAAAGAGTAAAACAAGCTGACCATCAAATGTTCACTGTCGCTACGACGCATTGGCCTAACTGCTTCACTCTTCATGTCGAAACTTTGATCAAATTAATTTATTACATATTCAGCAGTTCATAGCGTTTCATGCATATTTTTGGATTTTAATGTTTACCATATACGTGCTTCTATTGGGATTTTATAGGCGAAAAATAAAGTAGCTGGCTACAGAACGCTGAACGTTTCAAGGTCAATTTTATGTTGTTCTTGGTCCCGATTTTCAAGAGTTTGGTTTCGATTGAAATGGGCCTATAAGAAAATGGTTTACAGAGTGATTTTATTCCCAAGATGTGATATAACACCTCCGAGGGGAATAATTTAAGGTGTGTCGATGACCTATCATAAAGGGAAATTGCATATTGTTTTCATTTGACATTGACCTAATTTCAGGGTCACTCCATGGGCTCCATCATGGATTTTCTGTTTGGTTAGGGGCTGGACTCTCTACTGTGATTTTTTATTGCGTCATTACACAAATGTAAATTCTAATGGTTATTCTAAGTATTCGTAAATATCGAAGCTGTTCTAAATAGATTCATGGTAACTTGTTTCTTATTTGTTTATCTCTTTTCTGTTATTGTGTTCTATTGCCCGGGGGGATTCATGTATCAACTACTTATCATGCGTGTCAATGACTTTATAAAACGATCCCAATTTCGATCGCTGACTTTGAAATAATACCCCGTTTTTAACCATGCGCGACGTGCAGTTCTGAAAGAACCCCCGTTTTGTGTGAATCGCGGATTGCTGAATAAAAATTACCCCCCCCCCCTTCCAATGAAACTGGAATTCGGAGCAGACTGCATCTGCCCTCAAAATTACCATTTTTCCTCCCCCTTTTTGGACGCGGATGGTAACACATATGATAACAAGTGGTCCTCCGAGCTATGATTCTTATTATTTTGACCAACCAAGAATTTAAACAATATTTGTTATACCTGACACACCTGCTAGATGAGAAGATAAAAGCTTGATACTTCTGCTTGGAGTGACCATCCAAGATAAGACATAATTCTTAAATCAGAAAAGGTTTTAGAGCATATAATTTCTACAAATTATTCATACATAAGTATGAATTAGAATTGTACCGGAAAATATTAGTTTGAAATAGATAAGGAATCCAATGCGCAAAACGACCACTATGTTATGGGGGCAAACGCCTTGATTTTTCTCTACAATTAAAGTCGTTTTGTAGGCCGTTCGATTCCTAATTTTATCAAAATGATAAAACTATTATGGAAAGAATGTGGTACGGGCATTTCCTTTCTTGCGTAGTTTGGTAAGTATGAAAAATAATACATACATACATACATACATACATACATACATATGAGAACAATCTTGTGAACCATGACGGGGGAAATCTGCCTCGTGGGCGTTTTGCCTCTAGCATGAGACAAGAGACTAGGCTGAGAGTGAAAAGAAATAATTTAATTTCGCCAAAGGCATATGTTTTTTCATAGTTTCCCGACTATTGTTGAGAATGATAGTGTAGCATCATATTTGAAATAAATGTGAGTCATGAGTTAATAGATCGTGTAGTTTTTAGAAAAATCACTTCGCTTAGGCGTTGTTCCCCATGTTACTCTACAATGAGCGATACGTATGTTTGTTTAGTTCCAATACAAAATAAAAGGACCCACTCAAAATATACCATCTTTTGAATTATTTTGTCAGCTGATAATAACACAATAAGTGATCAGCTTCGTTTTGTAGGCATCGAGTAACAGTTTTGCTCTTATGTAAAATTGTGGAGGTTGTATAAAATAATTCAAGCAATAAGTTGTACGTGAATAAACTTACGAAGTAGCAAGATGGTATATTGCATGACTTTACATCACTGCAGTTTCTGACTTAAGACAAAATTTTTACGTTATCAAACATGCTGGTGTTAGTGAAGAGAAATACGACGTGGTGCTGTAGTGTATCAATGTTGTGAAAAAATGACTCAGTAACACCAAGAGAAATCACGGAATGCTTAAACAAGAATTTACAAGAGTGTAATTATTGGAGATACAGACAAAGGGCGGGTACAAGGAAATCTTTACATCACGCCACTCTAACAAGCCCTCTTCTAGTTTCTTATTGAAAGAAACAAGCATAGTTATGTTGGCAGAATAAAAGCTAATTTAAAACACAAAAAATGGTTAATTTCAAAGACAAGTTTCGGTGCAAGTAGAGAAGCAGTCAATATGTTTTTTTTTTTCAAAAACAAACTATACTAGCTATTTGAATAGAAATCAAGAACTCATCAAACATCTTTACTGCAAATCTAATATCACTCTCTTGACATGTGCATTTTACGCATTGCTAATTAAAAAGTCTTTTGGATGAGAAAGCCGCCTTTTGTAGCCTACAAAAATTGCAATATACTGTTTAGCTTTGTTGGGTGGTTGTGAGTTTTCCTAAAACGAGTTTATTTTGTTCTCGGTCATTAGCATTATTACTTTAACACTCACTATTGTCATGGATTGCTTGGCATACGTCTGTATATCCCAAGGTAATTGTAGAAAATTTATAGAAGCACTTTTAAATACATACGAACAATGTTCTTTAGAAATTTTTACGCAATGAGTTCATTTTCATTTTGTATGAAAGAGTTTGTTCAATAAAAGGTATGTATCTGTTTTATCAAATCAAGAAATACCTGTTGCCAAATCAAGAAATATTTTCGTAGTCGTGACCTTTTGTCCAAAACCGTTCTTAATTAGCCTGGCTATTCTGTCATTGAAAAGAGCCATGTATTGCACGATGAAAAGATCCTTGGATAATTTAAAGCAAACAGAAAGTAAAATTTAAAATCAAACAGAAACTGCAAAGGATAATTACTGTAGCTGGTAAAAAAATGATATCTAATCACGCAAATTGTTTGAGCCCATGATAACCAGAGGACAGTAATTAGTTTCCTGTAGCAAGAGCCGATAAACATAATATTGTATACAAGTGGAACACCTCTCAAATATAACAACCTCGCAAACAGAACCACCTCTCAAATATAACCACCTCGCAAACAGAACCACCTCTCAAATATAACCACCTAGCAAACAGAACCACCTCTCAAATATAACCACCTCGCAAACTCGCAAACAGAACCACCTCTCAAATAAGGCCACTGTTCATTAGTGCTATTCTATGGGCCTTCTATTTTAGGAAACCCAACACATTAAATCAATATCGAATCACTTCATATCAATCGGTGGTTATAGTCCAGGATTGCTATTTTATCATATCTATTTCTCATGATGCGATTTTCTTAACTACTGTATATTTATATATATTGAAGTGAACTGGTGTTGCTTAATGTTAGTGATGACAGCAGTTGAATTAGTTTTTCTTTGACAAATTACTTGTCGCCTTTAAAATTGTATGAGGTTTTGCGTTTATACCGCATGCTTTGGTTACACTTTACTTTAGATCATCCCTTAGCAAATGCAATGCTTTATCTTGCTGTTGTTTCTTTGTAATGTTATGGCTTATTGAATGATATGCTGATGTGGCAAATTCTCGTTGTAACTATAGCTGAATTGTGTTTCAGTTTAGAATTCTAACTAATGAGGTAGAAATACTCAGCAATTACTCTAAGGACGAACCAACGTCGATTTAAGGTTGCGACGTCGATTCAACCAAACCACAACATTAACTCTAGTTGTACTTTGGTTGTGATTAGTCGCGACCATAGAACAGCATCTGTCCAACACAACGTTGAATAGACAGTGGATGAAAATTCACTTTTTTGTCAATAATACTCCATTTTGGCTCAAATTAAATCAATATCTACTAATTAGTTTTAAATGTGAAATAACGCTTGTTTCATCATATTTTTATTTTACTCTTATAGTTCATTCCTACATATAACAAATTTATACAAATTGGATGTTTCTAGAAGGTTCTTCAACGGCACAAAAAGTAGAATATTTTACAAGCTTAATTTGAATGTAAATGTCCGTGATGATGACGTCACGAACATAATTATGTCACGACATACTCAGATATTATACAATGATACATATTATAACACGCATCCCAGTAACAATGCATTCCTGTATAAAGAAATGATAAGTAAATTTTAACCGCGCACGTGTGTTTGTGTTATAATAGGGCTGTTGTGCTTTGTATTGAGTTCAGACACTTGCGAAATGCCAATAAACTCACCGCTGCACCGTTCGTTCACAGGCTTTCCAAGCGTGCCTGAATCCAATACAAAGCACCCAGCCCCATAAGCTATCCCTATAACAAAGCACCCAGCCCCGTGATCTATTTCTATAACGAGGCACCAGGTCCATGATCTATCCCAAAAGCAAAGCACCCAAACCTGTGATCTATCTCTATAACAAAGCACCCAGCCACATGGTCTATGCTTATAACAAAGCACCCAGCCCCATGATCTATCCCTATAACAAAGCACTCAATCCTGTGATCTATCTCTATAACAAAGCACCCAGCCACATGGTCTATGCTTATAACAAAGCACCCAGCCCCATGATATATCTCTATAACGAGGCACCTAGCCACATGGACTATGCCTATAGCAAAGCAACCCAGTACCCAGCCCCATGGTCTATCCCTATAACAAAGCACCCAGCCCCAGGATCTATCGATATAACAAAGCCTGATAACCAGCACAGTAGGAAGTGCAATATGGCTGATTGAAAGAACCGACGTTAAATTATCTAAGAATCCCACCACAAAATATCCTATAGTCTCTAGAATTTATTTTAATAGAAAAAAACGCAATTTGATTTAAACATTGCGTTAGGAAGGTATTAGTTTTTCGGTATGTTAATTGATGGCATCGTTTACAGTTCTTTTGGGGGTCATTAGTATTTCGCCTAAATGGGCTTGTTTTCTACAAACACCATGCGGTACCAAAATAACTCATGTTTAATGCTTCAATGTCGCATAGAATTTTTCATTTAAAACAAAGTTATTTTTTATCGCTTTTTTTTAAATTCTGCTCATGTAAATGCAGTTCGCGTCTACCAAATGGAAAGTCAAATAAATCAGACTGACGTTCCAGTTTCTCGCTATTACTTTCGCTCTGAGACGAGACGGCGGGATCCTCCTTAGTATTACGTGTTGCCAAAGAAAACTCTCCAGCGAGGTTATACTTGTGTTTTCCAAAAGGCAGATCTACCGATATTCCTGAGTAGGGCTTTCCGAAAGGCAATCCTCTTATCCGTTCTGCATAACGTTTCCCAAAACGGAACTCACTGACTCGCTCTGAATTTCGTTTTCCAATAGTAAAGGCTTTGTTATCATCTGTGTCACGTTTTCCAAAAGGCAGTGCCCGTAATCGTTCCACAGCGCGTTTTCCAAAAGGTAGTTCTCTGACTCTTTGCATGTGATGCTTTTCAACAGGTATATCTTTATCCTTTCCATCGTTAAGCTTTTTATAAAGAACTACAGTGCGTAAATTTCTTTCCCCAAATTTTGTTGATCTTTCAACTAGATTGTTTGTATTAGAATGTTGCTGCTGACTTGTCCAATCTCGTTTTCCAAAAGGCAGTCCCCTGACGCGATCTTTTATTTCACTACCCCCCGCGTCGGCCCTTTTCTGGAAAATTAAATGACTTAACTGACTTCTTCTTATCACGAGACACTCTGACAAACAGCTGATTGATTCCAAATTGTTTTCTTTCAAAGCGCAAGATAGGGAACAATCGTTGACCCGCCATTTTGAATTTGTGACATCAACCAGAGTGAAAAAATAGGCAGCAATGAGACAAGCCAGTGATCTTTTATCCATTTTGTTCAATCTAAATGAAGAATAAAAATAAAATATTAAATAAAATCAAGAACGTAGGCCAAGACACGTATGGCTATATATAATTAACAGGTGATATCGTATGCTAAATTTTCAAATGAAGGTATTCATGAAAGTATTTTCAGTAGTAACGAAAATCTTGACTCAAAGATCAATATTTTCTCACTGATCAATGGCATTTGATGTTGACTCAAAATAAGACAATAAATGCCAACTGTAAGAGACTAAGGCACGGTTAATGCAATATTTAGTTTTAATTCAGTTACACAATTATATGATGTTAAAAAATAAAACAATAAAATGATTTATCTACCTCCCGCACCACAACCCCACCCTCTTCCGCCGTAAGATGTTAAACAACCCAATTTTTTCTACATACTGCTTTTGTAAGTAAACATTTGTCTTTTCTACTAATGATGATATTTTAGTTAAAAATATTCTTTCAGGTTTTAATTATATACTTATATAAATATAAACATAATGCAATTAAATACTCCGCAGTTGTTAGTGAAATTTAAGTAACTGTAATCAGTGCCCAGAAAAGCTAAAACAGAACATTTAACTTACCCGTTATATAAAGATATATAATCAAGGGCGTTATTTTAATATTGACAAAGTTTTGCAACCATCTTTTATCCAGCTGTATTGTGGGATTCTGTTAAATTTTTTTCACCAGAGCTATGAGCTGCTGAACTACAGCATACACTACTCACTACTACAAAATGGTGTGTTTTCATTTGCTATTCAATTGTATTTTTTATGCAGAATAGTCCACCAATGAAGTGCCACCATTTTGTTAGCGGTTTGTGTCGTGGTGGAAATGATCTAAATCATTCTTTTTTTTTTTTTTTTTTTTTTTGTCACACAATTCAGTTAGCAAATAACGATATTTAATTTTGAGATAACCCTGAGATATACCGTGAAATTTGTTAGATTAGAATTTGAAACAGTAAACATTAGTTTTCTCCGGGCAGCTCTGACATTATTTCTCTGGATAAATGAGGCATAATAATTAATTCCAATGAGTAAATAAATGATATAGGAACAGACTAATTGCCTCTGGGAATTAATAAACAAGGCAACTGTGCAAGCAAATAACAGCTTCTCTATTAAATGGAAACTTTAATCATCTAACAGATGAATAGTTCTATCTTTGTACTGGCCACATATTCCATATGTTTTATAAGCAGCCTTTTACTCTTCTGGTTTCTTTTGAAAAGCTCACGTTATGAACAAAAGTGTACTGTTTTACTGAGATGTAATTGTTCCATAGGCTTTGAAAAGTGGGGTGTAAAACTAAAAAAATAAAAAACAAAAACAAAAACAATAACAGAAAAGTATTCTTCATGTCAGCTCAGTTGTATTTCAATTATATTTTTCATTCGCCGCTGTCCAATTAAAACTCAGACATTTCTCTCATAGAATACTGTTAAATTATAAATAAATATACCGGTCTCTAACGGAACCCTTAAAAACAGAAAAAAATCTTGAATTAATGAACTTCTTATTCAATGCACCGTTTAAAAAACAGCCTTTTCATATGTTGGGTGTAATCGGCTTGTAATAAAGCTTGTGTTTGTTCCTGCCTCTGCGCTTTGCCAATTTACGATAACTGAATGCCTATCTTATGTTCCTTTTCACCAGACAACATAATCATGTGGTAACCACGTGGTTTAACAGGATAGAGATATCAAAGATATTAAAATACTTCATAGGTTTGTGCATTGTGAGATATGGTGTAAAATCTTGAACAAAGAAATTAAATTTTGACACTCTTCACCGTCGGCGTCATGTTTTATAATTATGCTTTCAGCAGGACGCAACCATTTCATTTTTCAGATTTTTTTTCTGGTATCAAAGTGAAAATTTAGTCTCTGTGACAAAATTTTCTGCGTCTGAATGGATGTAAAGCTCTCAAGATTTCTAGTTTCATTTTAATATTTTTGAGTCCATTTTGAAATTTTTGCGTCTATTTTGACATTACTGCGCCCCTGTGTTTTCATGCACTGGTTCCCGAGTTGTAGCGCCGCACACCTTGTTCACTTGGTTTTGTCATTAAGTGAGTCACATTTTTAGTGGAAATTTTTGCTTAAGGACAGAAAAATCCTGCAATACAATACAGTCTGCATAATCTTGTCTGAAGTATTTATGAAGTCTTTAGCCAAAGGACAACAGTAGTTTATAAGTTTTAAAATTGAAATTGGACAATCAACAAAAAGAATGCTAAGAGGCAATTATTTTCATGTCTGAATCCAACCTCAGTATAGAATTGTTAAGAGGCAAATTGCGCAAATAAAATTCCCTGAGAGGAAATAAAGTCATTATTATTTTTTCATGTCGCGGATTAGCTGAGGATTTGCCATACTTTCTCAAGTCGTCTACAATTCACTAAACAAAGCTTATCCTGCGATATTCTTTTCATACTGCGGATATTCTTGGGATGAGAATATGCACAAGACATGAAAACATGACGAAACAAGACGTGAAAACATGTAAACTATTTTTGCTACACCATTTATTATTATTATTATTATTATTATTATTATTATTATTATTATTATTATTATTATTATTATTATTATTATATATAATTGAAACATATATTTGATATTTAAGGGCCGCCGAATCTCCATTTTCATTTCATTAATTAGAAAAATGCTCTTCTTATATGTACACTTCATTTGTGCAAGAAAGCAATAAAATTAAGTAGGTTGCTACTGAAATATTTATTTAAGTAAAGGAAGAGAAGACTTAGAGGGTACAGTTATATTAACATGAAATCTTTTCTGGTTTAATAAGAGGTTGCTTTTGACATTTTCAATCTCAAATGTTAACAGTTTTCAATTTTCGCTCGCCTGTACCCGATTCGCATCAACCAAATGGAAACACAAATAAATCCGGTTTCGTCGTTCCTTCAGCTCTATCCTCATTTTCCAATGGAGATGTTCTTTTCGAATTACATTTCCGGCAAGGCAATGTGCCAACTCTTTCTGGAGTCTCTTCTCCAGACAACCAAGTCGTAGGCGCACAACACAGCTTCCCTTTCTGTAGTTTTCGGGAAGATTCTAAATATCTACTTATTAATTGTTTTTCGAAGTTTTTTGCTCTTTCAAAAGCAAACTGATAATGTGACAGAACGTTTCTCAGTCCAGTGTTGTCCATCATTCTATGCAATTGCTTTATGTTGTAATCTCTGAACTCAAGCTCATAACCTTTGGCCTTATTCTCATGCCCTTTGGCCTCATTCTCATGCTGTAGGACTGGATTTACGATGTTCCCTTTCCTAAAGCATTCGGCCAAACAAATGACAGCCTTTCTGTCAGTCTTGCTTGGCTTTAGGTAACCCTGGGAACGATAGCTGTTGCTCCTCCATTTTGAATTTGTGACATCAACGATGGTGACAAAATACAGCACAGCTACACCGGATGTCATTAATGTCGTAAGCATTCTCTCTCTATATATACAAAAAATAAATCAATAAAAATAAATATATTTACCAATATTTGAATCAGAGTGTCTTGGTTTTGAGCTACATTTTCCACAAAAATTGCGGATTGTGTAAAACTATACTTCTTCAGACAAACTTTGCATCATGAGAAACAAAATTTCTTGCGCATAGAAACGGGTTCTGTGTTATGGCGGCAGCGCTTCTATTATTACCTTTCCTTCAAATAAATTGCTGTTTTGATTTTATATGTTCTTTGCATTATCGTCAGTAAAGAATTGGCAATATTATACAACATGAAATATCACAGCTTCAGCAAATATTTGAAATAAAACTTGTTTATAAGTTTATTATTTCTTTAAGAACATTTGTTTATGTGTCACGTGTTGCCATGTCTCAAGTGTTACTATGTGTCAAGCGTTAATATGTGTCAAGTGTTACTGTGTGTCAAGTGTTACTGTGTGTTTTGTTGAGCAGTCTTTACACCAGGGATGACGGTTAGGAAAGAAGAGGCTGCTCTGCAATAATTATCTGTATAATATTAAAAAAAACAATTGATACTCCAAAAAAGAATATTGTCTGTGGATCCGGGTGAGAGGGGAGAGAGGGGGAGGTGGGATACTTGGTATCGTATATGTTACCATACGTGTTCAGAAAATTGGCTTATTATTAGACTAGAAGCGGTCCATTCGGAGTGCCTATTTGTAAAGAAAGGTGGGGGGGGGGGAGTATTTTCATCAGTATTTTCCACAAAAAAGTGGGTTCTGTCAGAACCATTGCCCGCCTTGGGCTAAAAAGGAGGACACTAGTTTAAAGGGTCGTTTTATGAAGTCAAGAACACGCTTGGCAACCATGCCCATCACCTCCCCCCCTCCCCCCCCCCCCCTCACCTCCAACACCGGTCTGGATATACCCGCGAATTTTGGAAGTATTATGAGAAAATAGAAAGTTTTCGAGTAGAACTTACTTGTGTTATACTCTCTTTCTCTTTCCTGTTGAAAATGTTTCCAAATCAACCATTTCACTTTTAAAACTTTGTTTGCATCAAGTGGTATCTGAAGAATAACAAAAAGATAAAATTAAGTGAGAAACAGTTTCGATAACAATAATATCTTTGAAGCTTCTGTATTATTATTACTCATACATCAAACACACACAGTGAGTTCTTTGATCCAAGCAGAAGCATTACTTGTTGGTATCCCAGCATTTAATTTCAAACTGCACCTTCACGGTTATTTCCCTGAATATTAATATAACTGGCACGTAATTTAAAATCTGCACTTTTCAGCGTCTGACATAAACAGTCACGTCAACGATTCGCGTAGGACATTCTTGCTTTAGACTTAATTAGTTCGGACATGTGGAAATGTCGTCAGCATGTTCTTTCTTTTCTTTTTTCCTTTCTTTCTTTCTTTCTTTCTTTCTTTTTTCTTATTTTCTGACATTTTTCGTCATACTGGCTTTATCTTTATGTATGTATGTATGTATGTATGTATGTATGTATTTATATATGTATGTATCTCTCTCTCTCTCTCTCTCTCTCTCTCTCTCTCTCTCTCTCTCTCTCTCTCTCTCTATCTATCTATCTATCTATCTATCTATCCATCTATCTACCTATCTATCTATCTATCTATCTATCTATCTATCTATCTATCTATCTATCTATCTATCTATCTCTCTATCTATCTATCTATCTATCTATCTATCTATCTATCTATCTATCCATCTATCTATCTATCTATCGATCTATCTATCTATCTATCTATCTATCTATCTATCTATCTATCTATCTATCTATCTATCTATCTATCTATCTATCTATCTATCTATCTATCTGAGTTTGTAATTAAGTGCGCAGGCAAAATTTTCAGGCTTTTTGACCCCCACTCACCACTCCCTAATAAGTTTTTTATTCTAACCTTGTTTTGACATAGTACATTTTTGGGACCCTTGCAACAAAAGTGTGGTTCACCTGATTAACAAGATCAGTCTTTCAATCTGTCCTGTCATCGGCCTCTGTTTAAGGAAAATCGGAGTCCGGCTCCAGATCTATTTTTCACTTCCTCTTTGAATTCAAACAAAACAGATTTGAATGTTAAAAAAACTAATGAATATTTTTGCTGGCTATTGATTTAAATTCTTAATCTTCGTTATGTTCATAACCAGACTGCTAAATTACTCTTTCTAATTTAGGATACGTTGTGGCAACAGAACGGGAGAGGGATGCATGGTCTGTATCTCAGTGCAGTATCTAACGGTAACAGCCCAAGGCGTGTGGCGGATGTGGAGCAACCCAAAACCTAGTGCGCTGGATCTAATCCACCCCTTCCCACTCTGGTTATAACCGTGATTGTGGAGGGGGACGGTGATGTCACTCACAACGTGAAAAAGCTCCTAGTGGGGAGACCTCTGGCAACGTAGTCTGAGCAACGACCTGCCCATATGAAGTCACAAACGTTGAATAGACGTTAGGTAAGCAACGTTGTTTAGACTTTGCTTTTGGTATCAACCAAACGTCTAACATCTCAAAGTCGACCTCCTTGTGTTATCGCTCACCCGAATTGGTAGCCATGACATGTAATTTTGTAAGTAAGGATGTAAAATATGACAATTTCATGAGCCCGCAAGTTTTTTCCACCTACTTTTGACAAATATTCATGGAAATTGACTTCATACACATCTGGTGCTACCAGATGACCCAATCGTGTGGCACTGTGATTGTCGTTGTCAAGATGGCGTTTCTAGATGTTATTGTCCTGAAAGCTATACATCGTCGCATTTCCAACGTCTATACAACGTGGGGAAGTAGACGTTGTTTCGACTTCCAGAAACAACCAACACCCGACGTTCATCCGACCTCGAGTGCGACGTCTACACAACGTCGCACTGTTTACTGGGTTTTGTCTTTTTCAGATCAGTTCCAATTTTTAGTAATTTGTCATTCAAACTGCTAATTAAATTCAAATAAGAAGCTAATTAAATTCAAATAAATTGTTTGCGTGCTTCAGAATAACTTCATTACCAATTTAATCAAACAAAAAATTTCAACTTGGAATAATAAGACCTGAGATGTATACATGCTTTTCTTAAAATAAAGGGGCGGCCGAAAGACTTAGTGGGCTTTAATCAACTGAGCTAGCCGTCACCCCGTGGGGTGTATGCGCCCATAGCCCACGTCAAATGCAACAGAGTTATTTAAATGGATGGTTTCCCTTTTTTGAACCTCATTGCATAACATTGAGTAGTTTCCTTTTAATTCTCGATATTAGGTTTAGCGATTTAGCTTAATTGTTTAGCTTTTTTAAACAAGTGCACTTAACGTTGCACATTTCACATGCAAAACTTGTTCACGGTTTAGTAAAAGCTCATATATGAGAAGCAGTAATTGATTTACAAGCCGTAGTTTGAATAGCATAGCAGTGTAATAGTAGTGGTAGTAGTGCTGTAGTAGTAGTAGTAGCAGGAGGAGAAGTAGCAGTGACATTAATAGTAGTTTTTGTTGCTGTTCTTGTTGATGCTGTTGCTGTTGTTGTTATTGTTATAGAAGTAGTATAAATAGCAGCTGCATTTGTTTAATTACAGGCATTATCTGTAATGGTGTTAGCACTTCTTTACTTCCAGCTTTTCTAAAAATCATTGCTTTATATTAACAATATCTCAGCAATGTCTTAAAACATAAAAACATAAAAACAGCACATTGTTTTACAAGAGCTTTTGATTTAAATATAAAAAGACCTTTGGACTTTGTGTTTGTGCTTTATCATTATCTTATTGTATTTATTTTTCAAGAAATAATACTTTATTTTAAATGTGCAATAAAACATTTGTGTGTGTTGACGCTGCCACCTCCAAAACACGCAGGAAAACAGTCACAATTGAGTACCGAGAATTTATTAAGCTCTTTTACAAGTGAATCAGTTTTTACAAGACACACACATTGCTGGAGACGGGGTTGTAAAGTTGTTGGTACAAAAAATGAAACGTTCCATATTATAAGGACATAAAATATTGCTTCATTCCATTCGAGTACAGCATATTTTAAGAAACAGGACTTTCAGTAAACTATTGTATTATAGTATCCCGAATAGTTCAATTTATGGAATTATTCATAGTGGATGGTTCATAGAATGGGAGATATTTAATAAAATGGATAAAATCGCAAAAAGGCAGCCACCTGACCAGTTCTAAAAATTTCGAGGTAAGTAAGTACCAAGTCGTCCGGTCGATTGGGTGGACAAAATTAGACATTAAAACGATTTTACCCGGAAAGCAGCAAAGTTATTTAAAGTAGCCTGTCGGAGGAGAAATATAGCAGGGACGCTCGCATTTTCCTGGCAGAAGCATCAAAATCTTCAAGATATTAAAGCATAAATTCACAATTTAATTCGGATGGAATATAAGCATTAGGACGAGAAAATAATTTATGTCAATACCATACCAAGAAAATTTTCAAAAATTGAAATAATGGTCCCTTGTCGGCTCTACCTTTTGCAGCAAAAATAATTTAAAATATCATCGTCTCGCCAGTCAATTTTCTTTTCAAATTTACTGAGGAACAAAGCTGTTTTTTCCTGGCATTTGGATACAATCTAAATAAAAATATGTATATGAAATACACAATACGATTCTCTAAGCTTAAACGAAAAATATCTACTTTGGAAAAACACTTCTATTTTTGGCTCAAAACTGATGGGATTGTCCTCATTTGCATTAACATGAACACGAAAATATATAGTATATTTTCACTTTTTGTGATAGTCTGCACAACATAAATCATAAACACCATTTTTCGTTTCGATATCAACACAAAGTACCTTTGCACTTAGCCTTCAAGATTAACATTTACACATGGCTGTCATTTTAAACAATTTTACGACTTTTCATTACTTTTAGTTACATATTTCTTGAACACACTTTAGAAAAGCATCAAGACAGCATTGTCAATTTTGATTCAAAAGTCCTCCGTGTTTACATTTGGGGAGGTGGTGGGGGCGGAGCACCGTTTTCATCATCACCATTATCATCGCCACCATTTCTGTTACCCATTTCTTCGCCTTTCATGTCCATGCAGTATGTCGACTTATCTGTAAGTGCAACATGTTTCACAGTAACAAGATGCAGTAACAATAAGATTTCTTCTATAAAATCGAAAATAAAAATACAACATAAAGCAGACTGACCAGTGCTCTTATCAATGTGAAAGCCTTGGGGATATCCATAAAGTACGTATGCAAGACATTCGAACTGTCTGACTCCCCTTCCCCAACCCCAAGCCACTGTGATGTTCTCTATGTAGGTTTGTACTTTATGGGCCTTGCTAAGCAAGATCTCCACAAAAGTGCCAAAAGTACGTCACCTACAAATCATTGCTGCTGCTGCTCTTTCAGATGTTTCATTTTTACGGAAGTTGAGCTGTAGAATGAAGTCATACATATTGTAATAATAAACCATACTAACCAAAGATCTTTTCCCAGATGTAGCACATTCTACCATACTCTGGGCTCCTCATAACGTCATCAATTGCTGAATTCAACCAACCAAGCAGTTCATAGTTGTCCTTTCTTGTCATTACACTGTATAAATAAAAATGCAGAACATTAAGTTTAATTGTCTTCAAGTTACCAGGTTCCAGATTATTCTCTTTAGCATTTGTGTGAATTTAACTATGCACTTCAGGACTTCAAAACCGCAACAGTTAATGTGTCGAAATTTTTCTAGATTATGATAGTTATGCGAAAGAAGAAAAATGGTTATTTGCTTCTTGGCCCTTTTAAGCTCTCTCTCTCTCTCTCTCTCTCTCTCTCTCTCTCTCTCTCTCTCTCTCTCTCTCTCTCCCTCGATCCCTCACTCTCTCCCTCCCTCGCTCCCACCTCCCCCGCTCCCTCCCTCCCCTCCTTCCCTTCCTGCGCATGATTTAAATAGAGTTCTTTTCACAAAATAACTCACGCGGCACCATTTAATGCACACTGCAGCTTTGCATCATCATTTTCCAACATTTGGAAGAGATTTTCATCAGTCTCATGCTGCACAGTGAACGCCACCCGGATCTGAAACATACATCATGCAACACGGATCTCAGACATGTACGATGCCAAACAGCGAGCGCAAGACGGATCCGAAACATTTACGACGAAGCACAATGAATGCTACAAGGATCTGAAACATGCTTCTTGCCACACAGTGAACGGAACTCGGATCTAAAAACACGCGTCATTCCACGCAGTGGAGGCATTACGGTTCTGAAACATACTTTATGGCACAAAGGGAAAGCATCGTTGGTCTGAAACACGCGTCATGCCGCATATTGAACGCAACACAGATCTGAAATAGTCCCCTGTGGCATAGTGGAGCATAGCATGAACAGAATGCTATCAGGACTTCGGCCACTTTACCCATGCAATAATCCATGCAGAAACGCTTCTCAGCGCTTCGGCCACATTACTCAAACTGTAATCCACCCAG
Organism: Protula sp. h YS-2021; assembly: GCA_949752745.1. Lineage (NCBI taxonomy): Eukaryota > Metazoa > Annelida > Polychaeta > Sabellida > Serpulidae > Protula > Protula sp. h YS-2021. The sequence continues at coordinate 18,558,894 of OX457032.1, forward strand.
GAATGCTTCTCAGGCTTCGGTCACGTCAGTCATGCCATAATTCACCTCACCGTTTCTCATTCTTCGGCTGCGTTAACCATGCCGTAACTCACGCAAGACCGCTTCTCAGGGCTTCGGCCGTGTCAACCATGTCGTTATTCATGTATAACTACTCCTCTGACCACTTCTCAGGGCTTCAGCCATGTCACCCATGTCGTTATTCATGTATAACTACTCACCTGACCGCTTCTCAGGGCTTCGGCCATGTCAACCATGTCGTTATTCATGTATAACTACTCACCTGACCGCTTCTCAGGGCTTCGGCCATGTCAACCATGTCGTAATTCATGTATAACTACTCACCTGACCGCTTCTCAGGGCTTCAGCCATGTCAACCATGTCGTAATTCATGTATAACTACTCACCTGACCGCTTCTCAGGGCTTCGGCCATGTCAACCATGTCGTTATTCATGTATAACTACTCTTCTGACCGCTTCTCAGGGCTTCGGCCATGTCAACCATGTCGTTATTCATGTATAACTACTCACCTGACCGCTTCTCAGGGCTTCGGCCATGTCAACCATGTCGTTATTCATGTATAACTACTCACCTGACCGCTTCTCAGGGCTTCAGCCATGTCAACCATGTCGTAATTCATGTGCAACTACTCACCTGACCGCTTCTCAGGGCTTCAGCCATGTCACCCATGTCGTTATTCATGTATAACTACTCACCTGACCGCTTCTCAGGGCTTCGGCCATATCATCCATCTCGTCATATATGCGCATCAGGTCTTCGTTGACCACAATTTCGTTGTGCATCAAGCAACGGGCGTTTAAGTGTGACCCTCCGTGGAAACCTGGAAAACGAAGCATTTTATAGCCTTTTGTGCATTTAGCATGTCTCGATAAGTGCTTAAATAGTAGCATTGGCAAAGAATGACTCCAGCAAATTCCTAGGCACTCAGGTTTTGACACTCCTTTAACGGGAGCAGGTGTGTCGTGCCAGTACTGCTGGTTTTAACACTGTTATTCAACGCCCATATCTAGATGTAAAAAAGCAATTTTCCGACTTACCCCATTTCCTCCAGAATCCCAGAAAAAAGATCACCTTTGGAACTGGTAAAATGGTTTTATTCAAGAGAGGTTTTATTTCAGAGGTTCACGATAATTTGGAGTGAACTGGTACTGACTAAGTTGTCTTACTTAAAGGATGGTCTTAGTTCTGGGGTGGTTCTATAGTTATAAAAGTAGCTGCTTCAAACAGTGTTAACTATTACCAAGTTAAGCAGCGTGGCCCAGTTAGTAGTCCGATGGCTGACCGTTCACCTTTAGCTATGCAACAACTACAGCACTGGCAAAAAGTCATGAATAAAAAGTGTGTGGATCTGTTCTGACACATAGTTTTTTTATAAGAAATATTACTAGGGTGTATAACAGAACTCCTTGGCAACGAAACGGTTCCAAGAGCGGTAGATTCTACACAGGCATCACGTTTGTGTGAAAAGACTAACAGTGTACTGATCAGTGTGTAATCGTTCAAAAACATTCGGACTTGTCATTTGAGGTGTTAAAATCAACCTCAGAAACAACGGGCAATATGGAGCAATATTGCCTTTTCTTTCTTCCGCATACCACAAACATCCTTTCTCTACCTCGACATGTTCAACAAATATCGCAAACCAAAACAATTCAAATTAATGAAGTAATTGCACTGTTAAAAATGAAAATTTCAGCAGTTAGCCGAGGCATTATTGTTGGCTATGTTCCGAAGTGCCGCTAGGCAGGAAGCGGTAGAGCGGTGGTTTGGCATTTCGCAGTCAGCAGTCAGGAAAATTTGGTCAAAATATCGGGAAACAAATGACGTTAAGGACCGACCAAGGTCGGGTGGACCACGTGTGACAACTCGACGAGAAGACCAATACCTCACTAATCAAGTGTTGCGGAACAGGCGGTTGACAGGTAATGCCATTATTTAACACTATTTATGTTTTTGGTCGATTTTTAATTTTAATTTCCATTTCATTTTTTTACGATAATCGAAACGAAAACACAAAGAAACACATACTGGATTTATCATTACAACATATCCAGGCGCACGGTTATTAACCATCTTCACGCCAGTTGACTGCGCTGTCGCGCTGTATTAATGAAGCTAAGCCTTAGCGCCCGCCATAAAACGGCTCGCCTTCGTTGGGCATCGTTGGTGGAATCGATTGCAATGGCGGAATTGCCTTTTTGGTGATGAATCAAAGTTTTGTTTGGTACGTAACGACAGAAGGCGACGAGTTTGGAGGCGCAGAGGTAATGGTGATCAGTTTGTAAACGCTACAGAACTGTTTGATAGTGGAGGAATAGCCGTTTAAGGACCATAAGTTACCACATCAAAAGCGAACTTGTCTTTATTGATGGCAACTTGAACGCAACGCTACAGAGATGAAGTTCTGTATCCTGCACGTTCGTTTACTTGCTGAGGCGATGAAGTCTTCCAGGTTTCAACTTGTTGATGATAATACCAGACCCCACAGAGCTGCATTAGTTGATGATTACTTGAACCAAACAGGGATATCCAGAATGGAGTGGCCAGCGAAAAGTTCGGATCTTAATCCGATAGAAAATGTATGGGGCATTATGAAATACAAAATTCCTCGCATACTGCGTCCTTGCCACAACCTGAGAGACCTGCGGACAATCATGCAACAAGAGTGGGACAACATACCACAGAGAACAATACAAAAATGCATCGACAGCATGCATAGGCGAGCAGAAGAATGCTATGTGCTTCAGGTGGAGGATACACCATATATTGAATTTTGTGACATTTGTGATACGACCCCAGTTTTGTTCAAGCAGTTAACTGATTTGTTTCAACAAGGTGTCAGATGTTACATACATGATGCATTTCTGCAGTAAAATATAAATGCAGTGAATGTCGTTCTTTCTTTGACTGCTGCCAACCCAAAAACTTTTTATTCCGGACCTTTTGCCGGTGCTTTAGATTTTCAGGGGATACCTTTGCTCCAACCAGGAGAGCATATAACACCACCTTCCCACCTCCAACGCAACCCCTCCACACACACATAAGCACAGAATGACCACTTTTAACCACAAACGAAATTTTTTCTGTTTCTTTTCTTCTTCCGGTTCTATACTGAAACAACTCCACATAAATCGGTCAATCCTGAATGTTTTTTATTTAACTGGATATCCTTACCGATAGCGATCTCATTGTCCGGTCTCCTCAAGTCCTCCATACGCAGATTGTCGTTTCGCCTGACGTACAACACTCCTGAAGGTTCGCGTGTGTACGATCGTGAGAAGGCATGTACGAGCTTTTTCTCAAACGTAGGCATGACGTTTACGCATGCGTCAAACCAGCGGTTCATTAAAGCTGTCAATCAAGTAATATTTTGAATTGAACACTACCATTACGAGCTTTCACCTCAGCTCGAAATTAGAAGCAATGCAAATCCGCCTAAAATTCGCACTGGTGAGCTTTAAAATAGCCAATGTTTATTATAAATGCTCATGCGATTGATGAACAGAAAGCCTGGACCAACATATGACGGAAAAAACACTGCCAGCGAAATTTTTCTTATTTTCACAAGACTTGGGTAAATGCTGAGATTTGATTGGTCGGCTCCAAAATCATAATTTTTTATGTTTAACTGAAACGTAAAATCTATAGATACTGCAGTTATTTGTTAACCGGACGCCATTGGAGCCATGTAACAAAGTATATATTGACTTATTTATATAGTCAACATGAACATATTATTGACCAGTTATTAAAATGTTTCTTCTTATTGGTCACTGAGTCTTCATGTTGCCTCAAAATAAGTCAATATCGATTAATTATTTGAAAGTAAATAAGCCCATTCAAGTCCTAATTACCAATATTTAAGGTCAAAATTCATCACTATATTTTACCTGGAGAGGATCCATGTTCGCTGTTCCAGCAGTCGGTGTAATCCGTGTAGAAGACAAACTCACAGCGCGCCCGTGCTGCTTTGCAAGCTGCATGTATCATGTCCACTCCAAGACCAACCACGCGCATGTGTTCTCTGTCTCTAAAGACATGTCATTACATGTGTTTGTTTATCTGGTTTTTGTTGCTTTTGTTGTTGTTGTTGTGTGTATGTGTGTGCCAGTGTGTGTGTTCATCCTTGAGGATATTGGCAAAAAAGAAGAGGGGAAAGAAGAAATGACAATTTTAGATAAGTTCACACACCTAAACACCTCTGACAAAAGCCGGAATAGCTTTTAAGGGGTGCCTGAAAGATATATATATATATATATATATATATATATATATATATATATATATATATATATATATATATATATATATATATATATATATATATATATATATATATATATATATATAATTTACTTTATATTTCCCCCAGTATGGGGTTTAACGTGGTAAACTTGAAGTGGACTGACAAAATTTCAGATTGTTATCCATATGTTTAGGGTTGGTAGGGGTAATTTCAAGAGGTGTTTTATGTACGTACAGTTTTTCGAAGGGCGCCCAGTCTCTTCCGACCCCGAAAGTCCACACTCTGGGTGGTCTCATTTCATCTTCATTTCTATTGTCTTTGTCTTGATCTCTTTTCATATCTCCGCGATTGTTATATTGGCCCTTATCGCCCCAGTCCTTATCGCGGTCATCCCCTTCCTTGCCGTCTTGGCCTCTCATTGTTGGATTCTGGCCGCCCATCATCATTCCAATCATGCCAGCACTGACCAATCAAATTCACGTACAGTTGAAATGGTTAACTGCGCAGTCAATTTTCGAAAGAATATTATACTTGTAACCGATTATGTGACTATGCAGTCTAGTTTTTTTTTTTTAAAAAAAACAGGTAATGTATTTTTACTACGGTGTTCAATCAACCCCTTTTATGCGATAGACCTCAATATGTTTAATCGATTTCTTCTCTATATCCAATGCAGGGGAATCCCGCAATTAGGACTAACGACCGGTGTGGCGAAAAGTGGTCCTAATTCCCTGTGGTCCCATCCTGGGGTTCCCCTGTATCAGCATAACTGATTGGTTCAGATTTAGAATCTAACCACTTGGGCTTGCAAAAAAAAAAAAGAATCCCATATCACTGAGGCTGGGGATGGGTCGTATGCCTTAATAGGGACCCCCCCCCCCCAGCCCCCACCCCCAGCTTCCTTGCGCTAATCTCGCTGGCAAAGTAATTATATAAAAGCGTTTGTGTAGAGATAATGAGCCCTTACTAATGGTTTTATGTTGTTGTTGTTGTGATGATGTCACAAGCATTTTCATAATGTAAGAATTTTTTATCCTAAAAAAGATAAAATAAAAGACGAGGGCTTAGCACGTGACAGGTCACGTGTTCTTTTTTACCAACCCTGACACCGATGACAGGATAAAAAGCAAAGATCTAGATCGAAAAACTATAATTTTAATGAAAGAAATGTGAAAAAAGACAGAACGCTGCCAACTGTTTTTAATGTTTTATATGACGTCACGACACAGCAATTTCTCTTCCATCATAGTGACAACAAGAGGCTTGTTTATTATCATAATAATGCTCGCCTGTTTTTGGGTGTATTACAGGAACGGATCCAGCCAAAGGGGGAGAGGGGTTAGAGACTGCAACCCTACCCCCACCCCCACCTCCAAAATTCGAAAAAATAGGCTGTCAGACTTCGTGTTTCAAAAAAGTTTTCACCGGTAAACTGTCTACTTCTGGTGAAGTTGACCCACTTGACTAAAGCCTGCATCGGCCATTGTGTTATCAATTGAATGTTTTTATTTTTATTTACTATGGAGCAACAACAGAATTGAGAAACGAGAAAAAAGCTTAAAACTGTTCTTAAATCAATGATTCACCTTTATTCTCTCATCAAAACATTGCAATGGATATTTCAGGCTTCTATCACCTAACTTCGTTATTTTTATTATTTATTTATTCATTTATTTATTTATTTGGGTCTTCTGACCCAAAGACGCAGTGTTCATTTATGCACAAATGTTATATGCAATAAGCAGATATTGAACTTTTCAAAATGTTTGAACGAAAAACATTTTACTTGTTATTTTTTGTAATAATCTTGGAATATAAATAAACAATATTTGCTTACTTTGCCAATCCTAGAACCGCCAGCGTTGTTAGTACGAAGACCTTCATATTGGCTGACCTTGAAATCAATACATTTGTGAGTTATTTGAAGAAAAATATAAGGTGACTATTTTTTTATTCTAAAACAGGACTCATCGGCTATGTAACTACAATAATAAGAGCCTTTTAGATACGTAGAAATGTGACGTGACAAAGTGGCAAGGCATGAAGTCGTTGGCATCAGTGTGCAGATATTTCTGCAGAAAACAGTGACGCTAACCGTGCCCGACCTTTTGAGGAAAACAGTCCCGCCTTAGGTGCCCGACCTTTTGAGGAAAACAGTCCGGTCTTCCGTGCCCGACCTCTCAGGAAAACAGTCCCGCCTACAGTGCCCGACCTCTGAGGAAAACAGTCCCGCCTACAGTGCCCGACCTTTGAGGAAAACAGTCCGGTCTTCCGTGCCCGACCTTTGAGGAAAACAGTCCGGCCTTCCGTGCCCGACCTCTGAGGAAAACAGTCCGGCCTTCCGTGCCCGACCTCTGAGGAAAACAGTCCCGCCTTCCGTGCCCGACCTTTGAGGAAAACAGTCCGGCCTTCCGTGCCCGACCTTTGAGGAAAACAGTCCGGTCTTCCGTGCCCGACCTTTGAGGAAAACAGTCCGGCCTTCCGTGCCCGACCTTTGAGGAAAACAGTCCCGCCTTCCGTGCCCGACCTTTGAGGAAAACAGTCCGGCCTACCGTGCCCGACCTCTTAGGAATCCAGTCACGCCTACCGTGCCCGACCGCTAGCCAAACGCCCATCCCCTACCTTGAAATATTTTTGTTTAAACGCCCACCTGTTCGGTTAAATAGAGCAAAAGAGCAAAACTGAATTACAATGAAAACCCTGACTGGTACTTGCATTTACCAATCACATAATATTCCTGGATTTGGCATACCTGAGAACTCTAGAAACCAAACACTCGCTTATATTAAATTTGGCATTAATTCCTCACTGCTCACTTAAACGCCCAACCCTAATATTTGAAAATCCCATTTTAAAGACCCTGGGCGTTAGATCGGTCCAGGACGGTAATATAAAATAAGTTACATAACATGCCTGAAAAAAAACATGTTTTAAAATATTGAACTTATTTAAAACCTTGCCATTCTTGTGATTATGAGATTAGCTCAATTGTGTAGTGGTCTGTCGAATGAGTCACCCAGCTATACTTAAGACGCGTAAGGCGTCACCGCTCCACCCCGTATCGATGCCGAGATAGTTGAACTAATAATATTATTGTCTTACGAGCTTGAAATTTTCACTACTTTCACTAGAGAACGTTTTGTCCGCTGACGTTCTATGCGCGGACATTCTGTTCTTAGGCGTTCTTGGGCTTTTTCTTTTTTTGTTTTTTTTTTCTACTTTTTGGGAGAATTTTATTTTACACAGCTATATTTAAACATGCGCTGTATAGACATGGATGCTATTTACATACTTGTAACCCAATATAGATCATACAGCTCAACTTCAGGTAAACTTGTGCTCCGAAACATTAACAACGGAAATTAATTCAATGAATATGAGATGAAAAGTTGTACTGTTTATGTAGAATAACAAGTTTCACTGCTTTTCTTTAAAAGGGATCAGGCAAATAATGCATATTTTGTTTTCAACATTTCATCTTTAAATTTCTCACATTTCGATAAACCTTACTCCAGCATTTGTGATAAAGTTGCTCTCCTGAAACTTCCCCGCGTGGACTCGAAATAAATATATGTGATACTTTATTAAAATTGAGAGATTATTTGCTGACAAACTATCCTTAGATTATGGCGGGACTTGACAATCATATGCTCATTGAGCACCAAACAAAATATTTCAAAATGAAAGTCCTTTTTTCGAGTTACACAAGAACTCTTAATCTGTCACAAGCTTCTATTAATAAAAAAGGCATTGAATGAAAGCTTGAATTTAAAACAGCAACACAGCAAAAAGGAAAAAAATGCAAATAATTAGTATCCAATTCATAGACTTTGCATTTATTTTTCAAAATAAAAGCTTTTTCTTACTGTTTGTTTCTCCAAAGCGCAGTCAGTTAGAGGTAACAAAATAAGAAATTAAAATATCGAACTTATTCTTGCTATCAGTTATAGTGCTATAAAGAAAAGGAACCTACCTGATTCACTAACTGCGTTTCAAAGCTCAAAGTTTTGCAAATGTTGATGGGGGCAGCAAGTACGGCAGGTTATATAACCGTTATTCCATTCCCCTCCCCCCCCCCCCAATCTCTACCCCACTGGTGGGGATGATGGCACTATTTGGGAGGGGGGGGGGGGGAGGTTAGTCGAATGAGAAGGGGGGTACTCTATTATGAATGGTGGTACACAGAAACTAAATACACCAGAATGCCTTTGTGATTTTAACAGTATATACGAACGTATTTGTTGACCATTTTAGGTGATTCTAGACATTAAGGTATGTCTCTGGCCCAAATGTCTTTGTTTCAAATGTCTTCAATTCGCTTTTTTACAGGTAATTTAAGGATAGTTTTTGATAAAATAGACATCTTTGGGGTACCTTTCTGTTTTACTTGAAATTATATCCTTTTGTTTTCTTCAAAATTAGCCCTAAAAAATGTTTAGCAACAATTTTACAAATTACATGCTTCATTTATTGATTTACAGCTAATTTAGGATTTCTTGAAAGAGCCTACTCCAATTTCCGTCCGAAACACCCTCCTCTGAGTCAAGTACCCTCCCCCTTCCCGCTTCCCCCCTTTCCTCGCAGTGTGCAGTCGAGCTTTTCACATCTCCCCAATTCATTACCACGTTTGTCGTGATCAAAGCTTGTGACTCCTCTGACTCACATAATCCAGGCTTTTGCTGTAGTCATTCTATTTTTTTAAAAACCTAATTAACAACTAACGCAATGACTTGCATCTTTAATGTTCACAACTTCTGTTTTTTTTAGGTGGCAGCTGCTTTATTTTTAACGAAGAATCGTGCCCCCCAAAAAATGCACATATAGCAACGACAGAACCCAACGCCCTTTATACGCATCAATTTGGAATCATTGGTGTGTTTTATAAGTTATATAACATGCGTGATTTTGTTGCAAGCGAAACTGTTGGCATGTGGATGCAGCAAGCGACAAAATGCTACCTTTCTTGCATGCTTACTCCATCACAATATGCCAGGCTTTGTGCATCTTTCAGGGAACGCTACAATCCCTGTGTGTCATAGAACAATTTATAGACAGAGGCAAATCAACCGTGTTCATACTCAACAATGAAATAATTACAAACAGTAAATAGGACGAAAGCTTATATAAAAGTTTATAATTTTTTACTACTTTGAAATTTTATCATTTTTTTCGTTTACCACTTTTTTCCGTAACCATTTGTTTCGCCAGGCCCTTGATTTCCAATCACCCACACATCACTTCCTTCCGTGGGACATATAAAGAAAACTTCTTCTATGGGAGTTTAGGACAACTGATCGCTGGCAGAATCCATAAATTCGTGCATATAAATGTAAGCATTTGGACAACGTAATACCCCCCACATTGTCTCAATACCCTTCTTCGTGCATCTGGAATTGAAATTCCTTTGTTCGCACGGAAGGGAATTCTAATTCCGGTGCATTTTACGCTGTCACGCTGTCTCCGGATCCACCCTAATCCCGTTGCCTTTTACGCTGTTAGGCGGTCTCCGAATCCGTCTTAATCCCGTTGCCTTTTACGCTGTCACGCTGTCGCTGGATCCATTCTAATCTCTGTACCTTTCAGGTTGCCACACTGTCTCCAGATCACTCCATCTTATCCCAGACCGTGTTTACTGTGGGCGCGCAGAATTCTTATTATTTAGTCTTTCGAAGTCTTTTATCTCTCCCGTCCAACCCCCCCCCCCTTCCCTCAAAAAAAAAAAAAAAAAAAAAAACGAGTTCCGCTGGTGGTCAATTGGTCGGTTTTTTTTTCGTTTTGCTGATGGCTATATGACCGGTGGTGGTCAATTAGTCTTCCTGTAGTTCAATAATCCTTGCGACGGATGGAAATTTTACCGAAAAATTTTGCGGAAATTGGAATCTCCGACGTTTAGCCGATATTTCTAATTGTGAGAGACATCTTTTTAACTGATTCGTTAAGCCGGGAATTGTGTCGTTCTTTATTGATAAACCAAATCGAAACAGCGAAAAGGTGAGATACGTATGTGTAACTTTTTGGTGACATTTTTTTTTTATCTTTTTAAGCTAAAAATCAGGCAGACACCTCTAAATTTGTTATATGTTTAAATTATCGTTACATTGAATTGCTCTAATGTGTTCGTTAAGTGTTACATCGATCACTTGAACGTTATGGTATTTAAAGCTGTGGGATTAATTATTCAGTTAGTCGTCGTTGCATTGAAGTGCTCAATTTCAAATCTGGATTTTGGAGATGTATTGATCCGTTAAGTGTTAAAGTGATCAGGTGCTGAAGTTGACATTTAAAAGCTGTGCAATTTCAATATTCATCGAATTTGCAATTGACAGATACAATAACTGCAAGTTGTTGGAAACTTTACTTTTCATAATCAGATCATCAAATTGTATTCAGAAGCTATTAAATTGCGATTATCATCAAACTGCAATTGCTTAAAGGCAGTAAATCGCGACTAGGCATGCTGCACAAAGAATTACTAAACGAATCATACAGTGGGAGTAGTCGGTGAAACAGTGTAATAATGCCTACGGCTACTGGGACTTTTTTCTTTAGGCGCTACATCTGTCACGTCGGCGTATAAAGCAAGTAATAGTAGTTTTCTTCTGTCGGGCTGTGGATCCTGGCCCGCGCATGCCCGACAGTGTGCGCCAAACACACAACAAAACGCCCAAGAGTGTGCTCTGAAGCGGGGGCCAAGTGTAGCTAACAAACGCACAGAAACGAAAGTATGTATCCCTGGCGAGTTCGATAGGCCGATTATGTTGCACCAGCTAGCGAAAAAAAGCGTGTCTGTCTGTCTCACAAAGCGATGTGAGTAAGGTGCCTTGTGGTTGAAGAAATCCACTATATTTGCTCCGTGTATCATTCATGTTGCGTATGGTTGTTAAGTTTGTTATTTATGGCAGATAATTGCATATGTAATTAGTATTTCTCTTCACAAGTCGATAGTTAAAGTGTTATGAATTGATTGAGAATTAACAGAAGGTTATATTATATTACCGGTATCTGTTGACCTTTTTTATGTCTTTCAAGAAATGGGGCCCAGTGCCGAATTGCGAGTGCAGCTGAAAATAGCAATTCTTACATTCAATTTATGATAAAACTATAGTTTCCATCTTTGGCTCTATTTTTCTAAAAGGCACAATTATTATTATTATTATTATTATTATTATTATTTGTAAAATAGGTACTTAAATGTGCAATAATAGATTCTTCTTCTCTTCCTGGACTGAACAGTACTTAACTAGTACAGATAACAGTGACTGTGGGAAGTACAGTAAGTAGGTACTGTTACAGTATACATTTATTTCATGATAGCCCGGATGCATAAAGGGACAGATGTATGTATGGGCAGCCGTATTACTTGCCCTTTCGCGCATAAACTACTAAAAGCGAATACCTGACGTTATCCAGATATTTCACATATAGACATTTCGCATCTGGACATTTCACATAAAAAAGGTGGACATTTCGCATCAGTGAATAATTGCGATATAGGCTTATGTTGTTGTGAACAATAACAGGTTTTGTTGAGTGTTTCATCGAGTATAACTTGAATACAACCACGTCAACTATATCCGAAGAACTGAGTCACTCAGTTCAATTGGAAAGTAAAATGAATTCACCCACATCTGAATATTGCAACGAGCAGAACTTGAGTACAAGTAGGTGAGCTAAATCTAAAGAAATGGGGTGCTCAGATAAGTTCGAAAGGAAAAGGAGAGAATTCACATCTGTTAACCCCACTAAATCCACAAAATTGAGATATTCTGGTTTTTGTATATCTTCGAAAGGATTAAAGGAAAAGAATCGATCCACTTCCATTAGTTCCATGGATCTATTTAATTTGATGACATCATTTGATGCAAAGTTCTGGAATCAAGCCGAGTACATATTCGAGAACAAGGTGGATTAACTAATGCGTCGAAACCACATCTCCAAGGTAGAGTATATGTAACAAGGAATTATAAATGAAAAAATTAGCAGGCGTTTTTCAGCTTCACTAGCCATATAAAATGAAATTTACTGAAAGTAATCGAGAGAAAGCTGAACTCTGTCTGGATTGTTTTATGCACACACACATATAAAAAAAAACAAAATCAATCAATCTTGGCGGATTTACTGGAGATGCGTTTTTCGCCAAACGCCTTGTAACTTTTACAAAAAGATAATAAATGCAATCTTATCACTGTTTTAAATGTGGCAAAAATCATCGATGCGAACTGTTCACTTTTTCATTTGGATGCTAAGTGACTAAATGCGGTATGTGTTGGTGCTCAGTGTCAATATGCGAAATGTCCAGATGCGAGGTATGGCGGATTCATACCGGACATCATCACAACAACGTAAGTACGAGACAGAAAACAAATGGCACCCACATGCAATGGCAGAAGGCCAGAGATACACTATATCTGGTCAAAGACAAATCTTTCCTTGTTTCGACATAATTATAAGTTTCCGGATTATCGTGAACGAGGTCATCGAAGTAAATATAATGTAACTCTTTTAGGCACAAATAATCAAATTCAGCTCAAAATCGCTCTAACCGTTTTCTAGATAATGGCCAATTTCTGGTTTTTGACCTTGACCATGACGAAGGAGGTCAAGGTCATCGAGGTACCTCTTATATAACGTCTTTTAGGTCCAAAGGGTAGAAAATAAGCTCTAAATCGCTCTATCTCTAACCGTTTTCGAGATAATGGTCAACTGCCGATTTTTAACTTTGACCATGACGCAGGAGGTCAAATCATCAACTCCAGGTTTTTGACCTTGACTAGGACAAAGGAAGTCAAGGTAAGCGAGGTGCCTCTTATGTAACGTCTTTAGGTTTAAAGGATTGAGAATAGGCTAAAAATTGCTCTATTTCTAACGGTTTTCAAGATAAAGTCAATTTCCGGTTTTTTACCTTGACCATGACCGAATAGGTAAAAAAAAAAGAAACATAAAAGAAAACAGAAGGAATAAATAGCCAGAATTCTTAGCAAAGCATACCCATTTGCAAACTTTATTTGCAAGTGGGAATTATGAAATGCAAAATTATGAATCAGATCAGCGTTTGCGCTGATCTGAAAGACCTCTCTCAGCCTTGCGCACTGTCCGCACTTGCCTGTCAGGCTCGTGCGGAAGATAGACTAGGCTATCCCACTGGGAACCAATATTATTAAAATGCATTTAAACGCAAAGAAGTTCGTGGTTGATTAAATATACTGGAGGGGGGGAGAAAGCCTAGTATAGCCTCCCGGGGGGGGGGGGTATACAAGGGCGGGGGGGGGGGGGTAAGATAGCCTGTTATACCGGGTTTCAGTTGCGATCCTTACTGAAATACACTGGCCTATGGCAAATTTCGCCAGCCTTCCCATTTTCAACCATATATAAGAACATTTTGATGAACCAAAATATAGCATTTATTTTATTTCAGAATTCTGCATGGGTGCGTTTTACAATCACAATACCTGCTAGAGCTTACAAAATCACCGCTGGGATACTAGTATTGGCGACCAGCGTGAAGAAAAAAGTTGCATTCGGTAGCACCCAAAACATGATGTTTAAATACAAGATATGGATACTAATACCGGTAACAGATAAAGCACGAAAACAAGTTCCGGATCCCCCTATCCATCCATGTCCCCATACCTACCCTCGCTATACCCCCCCCCCCCCCTCGCTATACCCCCCCCCCCGTTCCCCGCCAGTTTTGAACTAGGTCAGCTTAAGTAGAAATTAAAAATAAATAATAAAAGAAAGATCAAATGCCCAGTTGAATTTCAACGAAAACAGGTGTGTTATTTTTAAGCGGTTTTTCACGATATAACGTCAATACTAATTTCTTGGCTTTGACCCAAACACGATAGATTTACCAGGGTGAAAAATAACAATAACAAATATGCAATGTAAACCAGATGACGTAATGTAATCATATGAGCAGCTAAACAGATGACTTCACTTATAAATAAATCAGCCTTCTTGAGTAGGGCAGGAGATTCGGATCTAACGTACCTAACTCCTAAGTCTCACGTTTATAGATCATATGCCTCTGTTCATAACCCTCCCATGCCAAATATTATGCAAAACGTTTCAATAATAGTAGAATATCTATGGAACTGTCCGATCCATATCTTGTTCCCACATTTTGAAAAGGAACCATTTCTGAATCTCAACAGCACTGTAAGTGACATTGTATGACATCTTGGTATTCACTGTCCCCTTGAGGCAGTTAGTTTACTTTTCAGACCAAAATATCTGCGCAATTTTCACTCGACACGGGAGGCCGTATTCACAGAAGTTAACTGTGCAGTTAACCCACTCCGTTAACGCTTGTATTAGCAAGCAGAACGTGAGAAGAGTTAATGAATAAATTTGAGCTGTTTAACAAAATAATTTCGCTTAAAAACTGTTTGCGTGAAATGGAGAGACTAACAGATTTTCTCTTCCGCGTGTGCATTTTAACTGAGCTGTTAAGTTTTTGTGAATAGTTGCAACAGTTGGTTATATCCAGGAATTTTTGTCAAAAAGCCATAATAATTAATAATATCGCTCTTTGATTTTCTGAGTCACTATAACCATAATAAGCATAATAATTTTAGCAGCTGTGTTATATCGACCTGCTTATAACGTCCTGCTTATAAAACCCGCATCCATATTGAAAAATACAGTTCGAAGACTCGGGAGTTTCCGTTCAAATTCGAAATAAAAACAGCTACTGTAATAACACAAAGCAAGGTTAGTCTTTTTACACACAAGGGATAAGTAATGTATTATTTCGTGATAATGCCACAGGAAATGTTTTGAGTAAATATTTCTTTGGAATCAGGTAATTTACCGAGTAAAAATTCGATCAACGCCGAAACCTCCAACCATAACATTAACTCAGGTTGTACTTTGATTGTGAATGGTCGCGACCAAAGATCCAAGTCTTTCCAACATCTTTGACACAACGCTGAATAAACCCTGAAACAAAACGCAGCTTTCTCCGACATTTAATAAACACTGCACCAAAGACGTTAATTAAACGTCGGAAAATCGACGTTGAATTAAGTCGAAAAATTGACGCTGTATAAAATTCGTACTCACAACCAAAACAACCTCCTTGTGTCATTGCTCACCGAAACTGGAAGCCATGACAAGTCACTTTTTTCTTTGAAAATAGACAAAAAGGACGAGAAATATGAGAATTCCAAGAGGCTTCTCCCCACCTAATTTTTAGAAATAGTCATGGAAATTGACTTCATGCATATCCTTCGTGACCGGATTTACCTAATTAAGGGTCAAGGTAATGTGACCAAGGGATGACCACACTATGATTTTGGCTGTCAAGATGGCGACTCAAAGTTTTTCCGAAGTCTATATAAAGTCGCTTTCCCGACATCTATAAAACGTCGAGAGATAGACGTTGTTTTTGACGTCTATTTTCAACCCCTTCTGCAACGTTGATTAGACATCGTATCCTTCCATATGTAGGCATGTTGTGGAGGGGGTGGTCAAAAAAGTGAAATTTGTGCGTAGTTATTCGTGTATGGACCGTCAGAAGAAATATCTATATACATATGTCCCCATTTATTTACCGAAAAGAGTTAATTGATTTTTTTCAAATCGTAGATAATTTCAACACTTAAACTTTTGTTACCAATTTCTTAAAATTGAAAATGCAGAAATTTTTTTTTGATTCCTAGAAGTGTTTATGCAAAAATAGAGAAGCAGTTTTGTAGAACGGAGGTTATTTTAGAACACAAGATAAATCTTGGTTTTAAAAAGCGATTTTGATGAGTCAAACCCAGCCTGAAGCACATAATCCATGCCGCCCACTTCTCAAAGCCACAAAATTTTTATCTCTGAAAGTGTCCCTTTTCACACAAAGTATTTCTTCTCATCTCGTGTGATTTATGGTTGAGTGTAATTTATCTGAAGTATTTGAATTTGAAAACAAACCCTTCCACTGTTATTTAAACATGTGAGTTAACGACACTTGAAAAATATGCAATTATCGACAGAAAATTGGAGCTAAGCCTTAAAAAAATCAATTGAAAAGACAGAAAAAAAGCTAACTCTTTCCACCCTCACTTACAAGTGGCATTGTGTTAGAAGTGGGGGTTGACGCGGGGTATTGTAAAGCTGTGCACATAAAGGTGGCCAGGGATAAAAAAAATCAAAACCCCCTTCTTCCCCACCCCCTCCAGGTGTTACGCTCTTCGTTTATCAGGAAGAGCGAAGTTTTTACATGTTAATACGTGACTTATGATTTTTTTCAGAAAATAACTATGACCACTGTTGTTGTTATAATACCTGCTGCATCCTGTTCTAGTTGTTCCTGTCCTTACGGAAATTCTAGCGTTGGAGTCTACTGTACTGTCATTTAACTATTTTCTTTTATCCTAATTTGATAATGCTTACGTTTGATTAATCACGTTTATCCCCCTACCCCCCGCCACTCCGAGTTTACGGTACTAATTGTTCAGCCAATCTCTAAAAAAACTGTTATGGGCATTCACGTGTAAACCGAAACTGAAATACAGATCACACGAGTGTAATTTACTTATCATATGAGTGTGTTGTAGTTATTAAAATAGTTTATTTTATAGAACCAATGGCAAGACTTGGGTTTTCAGGTAACATATTATTTGTGCATCAGGGAACCCAGCAAACATTGCGACCGTAGAACAACGTTGGATAAACGTCGCAACTAACGTTGGAATAACGTATAATTTTGGTTGTTTTTGGAAATCGAAACAACGTCTACCCTCCGACGTTGTATAGACGTCGGGAAAATATTAATCTAGAATCGCCGTCAAGATAGCGACAACCATGGTGTGGTCACACTCTGCCATCGTACCCCCGCCCTTGGGTCATCCGGTCCTGCAGGATATGTATAAAGTCGACTTCCAAGAATATTTTCAAAAGAAAACTTACGCTTTTGAAATTCTCATATTTTATGTCCCCGTTTCTGTCTACTTCCAAACTGACCTGCCATGGCTAGCATTTCCTGTGAGCAATGACACAAAGATATTGCTTTTTTTGTTGTAAATCCGACGTTAAGGTCGATTTCTCAACGCATCTTTCTCCGACGTCTAATTAACGTTTTTTTTTTCTGCAACATTCTCTGATACAAAGAGGCATCAGAGAAAGTTGCGGTTTGCTTGCGACCAA
The DNA here is from genome assembly GCA_949752745.1 of Protula sp. h YS-2021. Lineage (NCBI taxonomy): Eukaryota > Metazoa > Annelida > Polychaeta > Sabellida > Serpulidae > Protula > Protula sp. h YS-2021. The sequence continues at coordinate 18,576,296 of OX457032.1, forward strand.
AAGCAACGTTAAACAACTTTGCTTACTCATCGTCTATTCAACTTTCTGTCAAAGACGTCGGTTAAACGTTGATCTGTGACCGCGACTAATCACAACCAAAGTACAACTTGAAGGAATGTTGTGGTTTGATCCGACTGACGTCGCAACCTCAAACGGACGTTGTTGGACCTTAAATTGTTTACTGGGAAAGGCTATAAAATAGACGGCAACGGTCGGTTCCACCACTGGTGTGGAAGCCGCTCTTATAAAAAAGCCTTACTTCTGCAACACAACAGGGGACTTCGAGTACCATTTACTTAACGGTATGTAAACAAAAAATTTAAAGTGACAAAGCTTCAGTCTATATTTTTGCTCTTTCTGGAAAATTGTCAGAATGAATTTTGTTGTGGGGGAGGAGGTCGGGGGCAGACAAAACTGAAAACCAGTCTTTCATTTTAGATAACGTAACGCATAATTCTGTGTATGAAAAGTTTTCACAATTTTTTAGGCTTATGACCCAGTTTGGAAAGGAGCTGTGCAGGTGCGTTGTTTATAAACGTATAGGCTATGCAGGCGCGCTGTTCGACAACTATGTGGTCTGGGGAATTTCAGCCCCTCCCCCTCCCGCACCCCTTCCCACCACCTGCTCTGTGCAGTAAAAGAACTGGGGTGTCATACAAATAGACGGGAAAAGTACAGCCAAGTATTCACGACTAAGTAAGCAGCGAAGCGAAAACAAGGGCTGTTTCTCTACAGGAAAGAATTGTATTCACAAAAGCTGTAAAAATTAAAAAGTTATGGCTGTCTCTGTGGTCTGACAAAGCAATCGCTAAGTACGCAATTAAATTTATATATTCTTATGCCTAATAGACACATAGGCCTGGACGTCCTTGCGTTTGTACCTGAGAACTCACACAAGTGTTTGAAAGGGGTTTTTTTTGGCCGATATAAGTTCGACTGTGCAAATATATGACGTTAATGCTTTGTCATATGGATTTGCTCTTTTACAGCTGTTCGTATGGATATGATTTAGTCATGAGTCATTTTTGGGTAAAACAAAAAGCGATCTCCATTAGCGAACATAGAGGGGTTGCAAAAGGTAGGAAGGGAGGTTTTTAGCGTTATATATATATATATATATATATATATATATACACACATATATATATATATATATATATATATATATATATATATATATATATATATATATATATAGCGAACTAGAGGGGTTGCACAAGGTAGGAGGGGAGACTTTTAGCGTTACACACACACACACACACACACACACACACACACATATATATATATATATATATATATATATATATATATATATATATATATATATATATATATAAAGCTAAAAACCCCTGGCTACGTGCCTGCACACCTGCCTTTTAACACCGCTTAGCTTAATATCATATCCGTCAATGATTTCCTATTCAAGTACACTACCGGAACTGCTATTATTAGAATGATAGGACAATATTTTCGTAAGAAAAGAAATTACGCAATGCATACTTTTCAGAAAAACTTCGTTTTGTTTTGTCTGAAATAAATGTACAAAATTGGGTAAGAAACTTTGCTTCATTAGAAACAAAAATCTTTATTTGTCTCTGACAGATTTTAGCACATGTTACAGTAAACAGTTTTAACTGGCAGATTTATGTGTCATTTAATAAAAGGATTAACATTCACAAATTAAACACTGTTATTTTCTCAGTTACGAATCGTGGTAAGTGTCTTATTATTATTATTATTATTATTATTATTATTATTATTATTATTATTATTATTATTATTATTATTATTATTATTATTATTATTATTATTATTATTATTATTATTATTATTATTATTATTATTATTTCGATGGACAACATACATTTGAGCCATGGGGATGTAGCAAAACGAATCTCTTTCCTGTCGTATAAGACCATTCTTTTAAGACTCTCAAATTTCGCAGATATGTAGTATTTGATCTGAAATTATGCACCTGAAAACAGTGATTTTTTTACAACACAAAAGCAACGCGTAAGGTCTGCAGCAGCATTTGCAGAAGCCTGTCGCATATGCCAACAGCCACACTGTGTATTACCTTTATTTGCGTATGCTAAATACGCCGAGCACAGTGACACCCTTGTGCTGTTTTTTTTTTTTTTCATAAAAACGACGCGTGGATGCAATATCATCTTCAGTTAAAATTCTTGGATTGGCTGGGGGTACCGTTTCACAGAGTAAGCAGCAAAGCTGTATTTTAGAAAGGTTTCGAAACTGGCAATAAACTTTCTTAGAAAGGTTTTGGAATCTGCAAAAAAAAAACACTGGCTTTTCTGTAAAGAAAACTCAATCCAAAATCAGTCTGAGAAGTTTTTAAGATTTTATTCTGAAGGGAAAGGGTGATTTTTAGGCAAATGTTTGATACTGCACCTTTGAGAAATAGGTTCTTGTTCTTATTGCGATTATCTGACAGGCAGCACACAGACAGTATTCAGAGATCGCACAATTACCTTGTCCTAATTAGACAGGCTATTTACACTGTTAAACCTACAACTGGATCTGTAAAATTGTGTCCAGTGTCCGGAACAGGGAATTGTCTGAATTATCCAGGTTCATATGAAATAGGAACCAATGGGAAATTAAAAGGGGCTGAGAGATTTTTCCCGAATTAGGGAGTTTTCCACAATATGCAGGTTTTTCTGGAGGCAGGTTTTACTGTATTTTATTTTAAAGAAAACTCTTCTTTAGTGCAGTTCTTGGTAAAGTCAAACTAGAATATCATTTCGCTAGTGAAATGTTAAACACTTGATAAAGATTAAAACGCAAAAATACTTCCTTCAATAAGTTATTTCTTGAATAATATATTGCAAACAACATAGCTTGAATACGTCTTATAAGCAGAGTAGTGTTTGGTTTTTGTTGACTTAAGATTTTATTGACTGATCAGGCATACGCAGTGAGAGCTCGCACAAAGCTGAGCATCTGTGTGTTCTGTGCTGGGCGTTAAATGCTCCGCATTTACTTGCAAAAAATGCACTCGTCTCACATCGAGTTTTAAACAAGAAAGCGAAATCGAAGGCGAAAATAAAAGTGTCATGCACACGTTCATATCAAGTTCTACCTAAGTCCCAGGTTTCCTGGCCCTAGGGCCCGTAGTGCCAGTGGAGGAGATGACACAGGAAATCCGATCACTGTCAAAAAAAAAGATATCAACGGCTGCTTGCTCAAATTCATATAGCCCTTGCAAGCTAGAGGCTTGTCAAGTGTGAATACTTGACAGTGCCGGATCTGACATTTTATTTATCGTTATTTAAAAAGGAAAGAAACATCCGTGTGTAAGTGCATGTGAAGCGAATTATTTGTCAATTAAAAATATACTGTTATTTTATTATTGGAGGCTGGGCTATATAATAACAGGAGACCATTTACTAAAGTTACCAGCTTAGACACAGTTCTATAGCTTCTTAATTCATACACAGCTAAATGACACGGTACACAAAATTTCACCCTATTATCGATTTGCAGGACGGTGAAAATCAACTAATGAAACCTGTCAATTCAAGAGACATTCTGCTTGCGAACAAGCCAGTTTTGTTCTGCATTTCGGATACTGGGGAGGATTCACAGACAACTAAGATGGAGAGGAAGAACTCCGAAAGTGTGTTTGCTTCTTCGGAAACAGATGAAAATATGAACAAAGCTTCTTCGGCGGCCGGGGACAGGCATGTCACAGGACGGCAACGTCGTCAGACTGAACCCGGCGCGGGGGAGACGGGAGAGAAGCCTCTCTTTCATTTTCCAGTAAGTGAAAGATTCCATGAACTGAAATATACACTTAACAAAATTACAAACACTTAAAACAAAACTTTTTAAATCGTGGAGTGTGCTTACTCAAATATAGATTGCATTTTTAATTTTGTTGAGTAAACAAGAATCATAATAAATGAATAAAATAAAAATAGTTGAAAAGATTTTACACTGTAGCCCACCATACAGACCATCCTAAGTACTGTATATGATTTGATGAGCTTTCTTATCCTGTCACCATAAACCCACTATCTAACTCATATCAACAATGACGAATGCCTGTGCGGAGAATTCCTCCCCCTGAGCACTCCTTCCACCGAGAACTCCCTCCCCTGAGAACTCCTTCCGCTGAGAAATCCTTCCGTTGAGAACTCTGTCCCCTGAAAACTCCTGCCGTTGGGAACTCATCCCGCTTAGCACTCCTTCCGCTGAGAACTCCTTCCGCTGAGAACTCCCTCCCCTGAGAACTCCTTCCGCTGAGAATTTCTTCTGCTGAGAACTCCTTTCACTGAGAGCTCCTTCCGCTGAGAACTCTTTCTGCTCAGAACTTCTTCCGCTGACAACTCCTTCCACTGAGAACTCCTTCTGCCGAGAACTCCTTCCGCTGAGAACTCCCTCCCCTGAGAACTCCTTCCGCTGAGAATTTCTTCCACTGAGAACTCCTTCCGCTGACAACTCCTTCCGTTGAGAACTCCCTCCCCTGAGAACTCCTTCCGCCGAGAACTCCTTCCGTTGAGAACTCCCTGCCCTGAGAACTCCGTCCCCTGAGAACGCCTTCCACTCAGCACTCCGTCCGTTGAGCACTCCTACCACTGAGCACTCCTTCCGCTGAGCACTTCTTCCACTGAGAACTCCTTCCGCTGAGAACTTCTTCAGCTTAGACCTCCTTGCGCTCTTTATCCCGAAAAGGAAATTCAATCAAATGTCTGGCATGTAGGCTAGCGATTATCTGTAGGTTTCCCTTGGTTTTGTTGCTAGACTTTATTCTCCGGGCTGGCATGACCACGTCAGATCAGAATGTGCGCGTTAGAGAAGTATGTCTGCGTTAGAAAAAAATGTGCGCGTTAGATAAGCATGCTTCCGAGAGATAAACAAACACGCATCAAAAAGCGTCTTTGCACTGAGTCAACCTGTTCGGGTTATCATATGCCTTTTAGAGCAGCTTGCACGCGTCAGATCAGCATTCCCGAGTTAGAGCAGCATGTGCGCATGAGATAACTGTCACGAATGCACATTCCATATTATTTAATAAGCACATACGTGTCAAGCACCTGACTGCTTATTGTCACGAGTTTATTTCCTTATCTTCGCCTAACAACACTTCAGCTGTGTGATTACATACCTGGATATTACATACACATATTTTCTCGACGTATTGATGGTTCTGTGGAAAGGATTTTCATCATTTACTCAACAAGTCGCTCTTTTATATTTCATTTATTTTATTTGAGAGGGGTACAATACTGTTGCCTCTCTGACCGAGCACATATAGGAGAACCCCGGTACAGGAATCCTGTCCCTCCTCCTTTCCCACAAAAGGGATCACCTGTATGTTAGGGCCGCTTATCAATATTCTTGTTCAAGGAGCCTGCCGACAGAACAAAGACTCCTGCCTGTGAAATCGGACTACTTAGTTCATTCCAAGCGGCGCTCCTGTTTTCGGGGTTCCACTGTATTATGAAGGAACAGTTGTGATATCCGTGTTTGCGTTCTGAAATGACACCGGATATTAAAGTTTGTGTGTCTTGATATTTCTTGGAAACTGATGATGCCCTTATGTGAAGAAAGGTTCTGCGAGTTTCTAAAAATGAAACAGGTCACATATGTAAAGTTATTCAACAATGAAAGTAACGTTGACCGGGAACGTTGACCAATAAATGTTTCTGTTTCACTTTTAGGACACTGAGAAAAGCAGCTCATGCAGCAATATTGCTAAGCTGCCCACGGCCTCAAAGGGTATTTATAAATACATAGAATTAAATCACTGTGGAATTTAAGAAGTAAATAATAATAATAATAATAATAATAATAATCAATTAATTAATTATTACCTCTACTAATTATATTGTAGTAAGAAAGGCAATTTGGACCAAACCGTTATTAATTTTGTTGTTATGTAATTACTGTATAATTACTGTGTTTTTTTAACACAGATGAATATGACGGAGAGGATCAAATAGACGGTCCCGGAATTAAAGAAAAAGTGAAGAGTGCTGGCAAAAGACTTTCTATCCCTTTTTTTCTGAAAAATAAAGAAAAGGTATTTTAAAAGTCTTTGATTTGTCAACATTTGAACATGAATGGTACAGTTATTAATTATCAGGCGATGGATAGCGTCACAATATTACAGATACGCTTTTCCCGTAATATGAATTTTCACGCGGTCGATCGCAGCATCCCCCTACCCACTTGCATTTATGTAATATGTCAAAAATACCGCACGCTCCTATATCACCTGAAGTGCCCAGTAACACACCGTTTTAGTGCACAAGTCAGACTGAGTTACATTTAACACTTGACAAGCCTTTGGCTTGCAAGAGTTATATGAATTTGTGCGAGCAAAATTCGTCCTTTTTTTAACACTTGACAAGCCTTTGGCTTGCAAGAGTTATATGAATTTGTGCGAGCAAAATTCGTCCTTTTTTTTTCTTCTTGACACTTTTTCCGATTTTTTTGTGTCTTCTTCTCCTCTGACACTATGGGCCCTACGACCATGAAACTTGGGACTTATGAAGAGCTTGATCTGAACATGTGCATGTCACTTTTTATTTTCGTCTTTGATTTCGTTTTCTTTGTTAAAACGCCATGTGAAAAGAGTGCATTTTTGGCAAGTAAATGCGTAGCATTTAACCCACATCACACACAGTTGCACAGTGAGCTTTGTGCGAGCTCTCACTGCGTAAATAGCTAACACGGCGTATGCTAGATCAGTCAATAAAACCTTAAGTCAACAGAAACCAAACACTACTCGGCTTATAAGACATATTCAAGTTGTGTTGTTTGCAATATATTATTCAAGAAATAACCCATTGAAGGAAGTATTTTTACGTTTTAATTTTTGTCAAGTGTTTAACATTTCGCTAGCGAAGTGAGGTTCTAGTTTCTTCTTGACACTTTTTCCGATTTTTTGTGTCTTCTTCTTCTCTGACACTATGGGCCCTACGACCATAAAACTTGGGACTTATGAAGAGCTTGATCTGAACATGTGCATGTCACTTTTTATTTTCGTCTTTGATTTCGTTTTCTTTGTTAAAACGCCATGTGAAAAGAGTGTATTTTTTTTCAAGTTAATGCATAGCATTTAACCCACATCCCACACAGTTGCTCAGTGAGCTTTGTGCGAGCTCTCACTGCGTGAATAGATAACGCGGCGTATGCTAGATCAGTCAATAAAACCTTAAGTCAACAGCAACCAAACACTACTCGGCTTATAAGACGTATTCAAGCTGTGTTGTTTGCAATATATTATTCAAGAAATAACCTATTGAAGGAAGTATTTTTACGTTTTAATTTTTGTCAAGTGTTTAACATTTCGCCAGCGAAGTGAGGTTCTAGTTGTTTTTGTTACGTTTTTGTCAATGGACATCCGAGCTTTGAAATCGCAACGAAAGTTAATGAAAGTTATTTTAATTATTGTTGTATTTCAGACAGGGTCATCAATGGACAACGTCTCAGGTAAATCTACACCTTTTTTTTCATATATTAAATAAAAGAATATTTGCTTTTAGTATTTTTTTACCATGTTGTGCCCATGAAGATCTTGAAAAAAAGAAAAAAGAAAAGTTATACTTCATTTGATTTACAATATAAATATTAATAATAATAACGCACACACAGATATATATAAATATATATATATATATATATATAATTGTTCAAATGTTATTAATATATATCGTCAACCATATATGTCAAAAAGATTACCTTCATTAGCAATTTTGATGTGTAATTGTGAAAATTATTAACAGGAACAGCAAGAAATTCTTTTTAATTTTAATGTAACAGTATGTCTTTTGTCATATTTAATAGAAATGGGCGGCAGCCTTCATAAATCGCAAACATTCACTGAAGCCGCTTTCAGCAGATTTAAGCGGATTTCGAGATCTTTCGGCAAGGGCGTGAAGAAATCACAGTCCAGCGCGAGTAAGTTGTCGAAATGTTAATTCCATCCATCGAACAGTAAATTTGAATTTTGAAGTAGAAAGTCTATATCATACAACGAATTTTTGTAATCGGAGATTTCATCATTTAATAGAAGGAATCGGGTAAATTCTAATGGTCGATTCCCAATCCAATAATTTTCAATGCTGACTGTAATGCAAGCGTCGATAGATATTACTCTCAGATGCCATCCAAAAAGACAGTAAAATTTTATAACAAAACTTATTTGGAGTCAGTATTATAAGAGAAACTATTGGCCGAATAGTTAACATTTTCTTTCCAATCAGTTATGCATCAAAATAAGTCAATATCCGCTAATTTTGTACAGCAAATGTGTTCATTTCACACAGCATCGTGTCTTTAAAAAAATCATCAAATTCCAAAGTTCCTGCTTCTTGTATAAACAGACATTTTCAGGCAGTCTGCTTTTTCCGCAGATTTTGTGAAACGGCTAGACGCTTTGCCTTCTTTAAAAATAAAGACCATTGCATGTTGTGTGATCTTGGCATTCCAGAGTTAAATTTAACCTTGAAAATCCCGGAACTCCGTAAATATCGAGGACTTTACTTTCACTTTCATATGTTTCCTAGGTTTTTTTTAGTTTTTTTCAGCACTTATTTTAATATATCACGTGACCTTTGACATTTTTGGCAGTTTTCTTTGGATAAAAAACATAAAAATGTAAATTCATTGTGCAATATTTAAAAAAAATAGCCAAAAAGGCATCAGCACGTTTTCAAGGATGATTTTGAAAAGCTACAGGACCTAATGTTTAGATTGAATGCCATAGAACCTTTTATATCATCGATTACACGAACTGTTTTTTTTTTTCGACCATCTATTGCGTGAATTGACATTTTTTCCCACTTGCAAACATAGTTTGCAAATGGGTATGGTTTGCTAAGAATTCCGGCTTTTATTCCTTCCTTTTTTTTTTCCGTCACGGAGGTTTCCAGAAAACTCCTCCTACGCTATTTGACGTAGGACGATGAAATTTGGCACAGAGATAGAGGGTGATGAGATGTCGTGAAATCCGCAAATTTTTTTGACCTTGACCTTTTAAAAATATTTTTTCAAAAACCTCTTCCATCACGAAAAATTGCTGGAAATAGCGCTCAAATCCTTGTTTCAACCCTTGTACGGTGTCAGTAGGCAGTAACATCATGGATGGATTCTCGACATTTAGTGTCAAGGTCAAGGTCATGTGACTTTTGTATATTGAATTCCGTTAGAGAAAAATTGTCCATTATCTCGAAAACGGTTAGAGATAGAGCGATTTTGAGCTTATTTTTGACTCTTTGGGCCTAAAAGATCTCAAAAACGGTTAGAGATAGAGCGATTTAGAGCTCATTTTCGACCCTTAGGGCCTAACAGACGTTATATAAGAGGGACCTCGGTGACCTTGACCGGAAGTTGACCATTATCTCGAAAACGGTTAGAGAAGAGCGATTTTGAGGTTATATTCGACCCTTAGGGCCTAAAAGACGTTATATAAGAGGTACCTCGGTGACCTTGACCTCCTCCGTCAAGGTCAAGGTCAAAAACCGGAAGTTGACCATTATCTCGAAAACGGTTAGAGATAGAGCGATTTTGAGGTTATTTTCGACCCTTTGGGCCTAAAAGACGTTATATAAGAGGTACCTCGGTGACCTTGACCTCCTCCGTCAAGGTCAAGGTCAAAAACCGGAAGTTAACCATTATCTCGAAAACGGTTAGAGATAGAGCGATTTTGAGCTTATTTTCGACCCTTTGGGCCTAAAAGACGTTATATAAGAGGAACCTCGGTGACCTTGACCTCCGTCAAGGTCAAGGTCAAAAACCGGAAGTTGACCATTATCTCGAAAACGGTTAGAGATAGAGCGATTTAGAGTTCATTTTCGACGCTTAGGGCCTAGAAGACGTTATATAAGAGGGACCTCGGTGACCTTGACCTCCTCCGTCAAGGTCAAGGTCAAAAACCGGAAGTTGACCATTATCTCGAAAACGGTTAGAGATAGAGCGATTTTGAGGTTATTTTCGACCCTTAGGGCCTAAAAGACGTTATATAAGAGGTACCTCGGTGACCTTGACCTCCTCCGTCAAGGTCAAGGTCAAAAACCGGAAGTTGACCATTATCTCGAAAACGGTTAGAGATAGAGCGATTTTGAGCTTATTTTCTACCCTTTGGGCCTAAAAGACGTTATATAAGAGGTACATCGGTGACCTTGACCTCCTCCGTCAAGGTCAAGGTCAAAAACCGGAAGTTGACCATTATCTCGAAAACGGTTAGAGATAGAGCGATTTAGAGCTCATTTTCGACCCTTAGGGCCTAGAAGACGTTATATAAGAGGGACCTCGGTGACCTTGACCTCCTCCGTCAAGGTCAAGGTCAAAAACCGGAAGTTGACCATTATCTCGAAAACGGTTAGAGACAGAGCGATTTTGAGCTCAGTATCGAACCTTTGGGCCTTAAAGACGGTATATAAGAGGTACCTCGGTGACCTTGGCTTCCTCCGTCAAGGTCAAGGTCAAAAACCGGAAGTTGACCATTATCTCGAAAACGGTTAGAGACAGAGCGATTTTGAGCTTATTATCGACCCTTTGGGCCTTAAAGACGGTAAATAAGAGGTACCTCGGTGACCTTGACCTCCTCCGTCAAGGTCAAGGTAAAAAACCGGAAGTTGACCATTATCTCGAAAACGGTTAAAGATAGAGCGAATTTGAGCTTATTTTCGACCCTTTGGGCCTAGAAGCCGTTACATAAGAGGTACCTCGGTGACCTTGACTTCCTCCGTCAAGGTCAAGGTCAAAAACCGGAAGTTGACCATTATCTCGAAAACGGTTAGAGATAGAGCGATTTTGAGCTCATTTTCGACCCTTTGGGCCTAGAAGCCGTTACATAAGAGGTGCCTCGGTGACCTTGACTTCCTCCGTCAAGGTCAAGGTCAAAAACCGGAAGTTGACCATTATCTCGAAAACGGTTAGAGATAGAGCGATTTTGAGCTCATTTTCGACCCTTTGGGCCTAAAAGACGTTATATAAGAGGTACCTCGGTGACCTTGACCTCTTCCGTCAAGGTCAAGGTCAAAAACCGGAAGTTGACCATTATCTCGAAAACGGTTAGAGATAAAGCGATTTTGAGGTTATTTTCGACCCTTTGGGCCTAAAAGACGTTATATGAGAGGTACCTCGGTGACCTTGGCCTCCTCCGTCAAGGTCAAGGTCAAAAACCGGAAGTTGACCATTATCTCGAAAACAGTTAGAGATAGAACGATTTAGAGCTCATTTTCGACCCTTTGGGCCTAAAAGACGTTATATAAGAGGGACCTCGGTGACCTTGACCTCCTCCGTCAAGGTCAAGGTAAGAAACCGGAAATTGGCGATTATCTCGAAAACGGTTAGAGATAGAGCGATTTTGAGGTTATTTTCGACCCTTTGGGCCTAAAAGACGTTATTTAAGAGCTACCTCGGTGACCTTGGCCTCCTCCGTCAAGGTCAAGGTCAAAAATCGGAAGTTGACCATTATCTCGAAAACAGTTAGAGATAGAGCGATTTTGTAGTTATTTTCGACCCGTTGGGCCTAAAAGACGTTATATAAGAGGTACCTCGGTGACCTTGACCTCCTCCATCATGGTCAAGGTCAAGAACCGGAAGTTGTCAATTGTCTGAAAAATGGTTAGAAAACTGAATTTGATTATTTGAGATTACATTATATTTACTTCGATGTCCTTGTTCATGATAATAATTCTGAAGGTGACAATTATGTGGAAAGACTGAAAAATGTGTCTTTGACCAGATAGATTGTACCATTGCAAGTGGGTGTCATTTCGCTACGTGTAGCGAAATTCGGTCTAGTTCTATCGTTAGTTGCACGGATTGACATTTTTTTCTATCATCGATTTGCACGAACTGGCATATTACTGACGGATCATAAAGAGTGCCGATTTTGCCTCATCGTATTCAGGCAGGTTGCGGCACCACCTCTACCCTGAAGGCACCGCTTCATCAGCCGACATGAGAACTTATGTATTCGGGAGTTTAGAGTGTGAAAAACGACACTCTCAGCCAGGTCACACCACAATCTTTCGTGAAATACAGGATTCGTTTCCAGAGACATGTCAATCTATTGCTTATCCTTTTCGCTCTCCATTTCAGATATGAAAAGCCCGCCTGCACCACTGTCTTTCACAGGTTTGTAAGAATATCGCCACTTTAAAGACCATTACGTTGTTGTTGAACAGCCAACCTCTTCGACAGTTCTGACTGTTGTGTGTAACAGCTTTTTACTATGCAGACCCGCTGGGGATTCCGCGGAAAATAGTACTTATAAAAAGAGGAACCACTTTTTGAAACGAGTTCAGCAAAATCCGACACGGTTTTTCGGTCTGTTCTGCAGAATACCTTTTTACTTCACAGATCCACCGCGTATTCGGAGAAAATAATACCCATAAAAGAGCGGAACTACTTTTTAAAATATCCATTCCCTCTATGATTATACATAACAGATGGATCTCGTCAGAGTTAGCTGTTTTATAACATGGGGACCATTATGAAAAAAACAGTGTAAAATGTCTTCATATAAGTAACTAAGTTACTGTCTATTCCTGAGCACGTTCTGAAATGCATAAAATCGAGATAAAGTTTATGTTATTATTTTAGTTAAACTTTGTGTTTTGAAATCGCTTTAGAGATCTTTAAACAGTTGAGCCTGTAAAAGTAAGCTAAGTGCATGTAGTTCTCAGATTGTCTGAACAAAAAAATAAACATCTTTGGTTACAGATCGTTTCTCTTTTTTATCCTTATTAGACAAAATTTACAACTACACATCCAGGACTGTTGGGGTCTTTCTTCTGATTGCAAACTTCACAACTGACTTAAAAGGTGGGTAGTTTTTGCTGGTAGTGAAAGAACTTATTTTACTATTTCTGCAGAATTGTGGAAGCCAAATTAAGGGACATTTTCAGAATATTAACCGGACTCAACTTTGTTCTGCCGTTGATGTAAGCGAAGCCATGATACTTGTACGGAAAGGATTAGATAGCAATCTAAGTGCTTCTAGTATAAAATACTAGAATAAATATTCTTCATAGCATCACTGAACAGCCTGTTTGTAATGACAAAATTGCCTGATGAGACCGCTTTGCCAGTTTAGTATTTATAAATGGCTCTGACGGCCCGGCTGAATATTTATGCCATGAATAAACTCACCATATGCCTCGAGTGCACAGACTTAGATTTATCTAATGCAGTTTTTAATTTTCATTCAAAATGTAAACTTGAATTAGCAGTCATGTTATAAATACTTTGATGTCACGAATTATCATCTCATATTGTAGGTTACAATACGGACAGGGAACGAATCAGAGAGTTCTTTGAAGAGAAACTGGGATACAGATTTATTGAGGCTATTAACTGCACCCAAGACGCCATGTTCAAAGCCATTGACCAGGCTAGAAATGAAATCAGAAAACTTCATCAGTTCGGAGCGAACCCAAACCGATTAATCGTCACAATACTTACTCATGGGGAAGAGGTAATTCTATTCTGCTTCTCTTCTTTTTTTTATTTAAAAGACAGATTTGCTTTTGATATTCTTTTTTATATTTACTTTTCTTCTCCTCCTAATCATTCTAGCCTTCCTCTTTCAACTGTTCTTTATCTGCATATAAAAAAATAATTTTTGTTGTTCCTCATGCCGCTTTGAAGTTTTGACCTAAAGTTTTCTTTTTCCTTCTCCCCACTTCTTCTTGGTCTTTTTCTTCGTCTGCTACCATGGCTACCACTGCTACTAATACTTCTACTACTGCTGCTTCTTCTTCTACTGATTCTTCTATTCTTGTTCTCTCTCTCTTCCCTTCCTGCTTCTCCGTCCCCATTCTATCTGACACTCTGTCTTACAGAAAGGCCTTCACACGTGTAAAGACGCCGGTGGTCAGCTGAAAGAAAAAAATGAGGATGAAACTCTAAAAATAACCGACCTAGAAGAAATCATAGCAAAACTGAAACACGACGAAGAAAATTTACCCGAGCTCAGAGGTACATTTTCAACTCCATATTTTTTCTATACAAAATCTACAGATTCTACGTATGAGCCAATATTTTATATCTACATAAGCCAATCAACAAAGTTCAGTCCTTGGAATATTACAACTAACGTTGTAATAAAAAATGGACATATCAACCCACATAAAAATCCCTGTTGATAATATTTTAGAGAAAAGTTTTAACAATTATTCAAGCAATTTTAAAAGTCACTGGAAACCTTGACCATTTGATTTCTAACAGGTTTTATGCTTTTTGAAACAAAAAAAAACAGGATGTCCCAAGCTGTTTTTCATCCAGTCGTGTTTTGGTGAAGAAATAGTTCGGGCAGCGGGAGGGTGTCCCTCCCCGGCCGTGGACGTGGCAGACGGGTATGAGGAAGAACATTTCACCTACCAGCCCACGCTTCCAGTTGATACAGATCTCTTTGTGGCATCCGCAACAACGAAATGTAAGTGTTTTCTTGACTGGTATTTTTTTGGTAAGTACCAGAATCTACTAAATTCTATTTATTTCCTTGGGCACTTTCTTTTAAAATATATGACCAATCTGGGCAATTGTAATATGTGCTGAAGGACAAATTTAAGATTCCTTCTGGTCTGCTGAAAATGCAACAAAGCTACACTTAAATCAAACCAATCATTTGCTCTCTTTGAAAATATTAATTGAGTATATACAATGGGAATATGTAGACAGTTGAGTTTCTTTTACTATCCAGACTTTTATATTAAATTTAAGTTTTTGTTCCAACGCACAATGTGTGTTTGTAAATGCGAAATAGCATATAGTCATTAGATTTTTATCTATTGTAATTGTTATGCCAATAATGTATCGGTATTTCATTGTAAAACCATGCTGCAATCAGTTACCTATTTTCACATATTAAATTTTTCAGATAACAGAGCATTCGTTTCAACAGAAGAAGGCTCTTGGTTCATAAAGTCAATGCTCGCAGTATTCCGTAAACATTATAAAAGCAAAGACGTGGAAGCCATGTTTAAAGCGGTTACGTTTGACGTATCAGAAATAAGGAAAGCTTTTAGACTGGAAGACGGTTCAGAAGTGGTCGCTGCTCAGGTGCCCATTCGACAGAGCACCCTTCGTAAAAACTGCTTCTTGTAAATTAGCGATGCTGTAAGCAAGGACTGTGTAATTGTGAAGATCAACCGAAATCTTCTCAGCTGTGTAAGTCCAATGGACTTGTCTGTGGCACGAATGTGTTCAGTGTGCTTGGGTGCTGTAGAGCATCTAAATCAGAGTTAAAATTCCAAGTGTATTAAAATGTTCCTTTACATTTCTCCGATATGATTTAGCTGATTTCTGCAAACTGTTACTTTGCTATTGGCTTGAAATGTTTGTACTTTTGCTTCTCTAACATTGGTCTAAGATTATTTCTAGTTAGATAGAGAAAGCTAAAACTGCAGGATGGCAGCACTATTCAAAACCTACCAACTTTGCCAAGGCTAAGGCTCTTTAGTACCGCTAAATTTCATATTGCGTTAGCCCTAGAAAGCTAATACATCCTATTGCCACAGTATAAGTCATTATAAGTTTGATATTGGCTGAATATGAGGTTTTTAAAAACTTTTTGACTGGCGATGACGATTCGGTAAGCTTTGTGTTTTTTGTGTAGTAGTTTCTCCTAGGAGTTACTCTACCATTGCAACATTTTCAAAATTATTGCTCACAGTTGACTGCTTAACTGTAAATTTGAAATCAGTAGCTTTTTCATAACACACTGGTTGCCCTTTCGTTTACTGAAAGGCATCTTTTGACGTTGGTCGGTCATCGGCGAAGCATCGACATAAAACAACCATTATAATACTTGTGTAATGGTACTTAAACAGTGGTGCCACTCTTTGATCACTGTTTTTCCCAAGAAGGCATGGGTTTTGAATACAGATATATGTATCGACCAGTGAACAACTTGATAATGATAACTCTGACACGTTCACACTAGAGGAGGCCGCGTGGTAGCCGTGGCGGTTTTAGTAGTATTTCCTGTTCCCTCAGGCATAGTAACACTTGATGGCATTCTTAGGTCAACGAAGCTTGATCCCAACCATTTTCAGATATCCCAAGTTTTAACCACACGCAGTGCTCACCTTTGACACTAGGAGTCTTCTTTGCGTAAAACTTCGGGGCAAAAACGAAAAAAGGGCATCAGTAGTCAATAAATATAACGTTGAGCTTAAACCAAACATTTGCTCTATATTAGCTTGCATTCACAGCAAATCACATAGCAAAGGACATGGATGTTATATGCCAATATAAAAACACAAATTTGTGTGCTAATCCTTCCAGAATGTTACATTTTATAGTCTCGCTGCTTGTGTAACTAACGTGATAATTAACGTGGTCGCTACATATCTTACTTAAATGAAACTGTTTCTGCTTTCCTTAACTTGGCTAAATAATTTAGCAAATTTAGCAAATGTCATATAATTTCAATTGAGCTTACTCGGTATAATGATGGGAGTGTCTTGCCACTCGGGAACGTGTATCGTTCAACTCTAAGCCCAATCTACTTGGCTAAACTTTTAGACCACACATTAAGTACTTGTGTGAAACTTCTTTCCCTCCCACCGTCTTCGTGTACACGTTTTTGCAGGATCCATTTATTGCTAGATTACCGAAAACAAACTTCATGATTCATAACTGTCTTCTTTAACTCGCTGTGAAATTAATCACAACTCATAGCGATCCAGCTCAGTTTTAGCAATTTAATTCAGAAGCCTTTTATATAGCACATCTGTGTAGTGAAAACAACGTTTATTTTGTATATTCTTGTGTTAAGTGTGTACAAACCCACCATTTGTAGAGTCAAATAATTGTATAGTTTGCTTAGGAGAAGACTTATCTATTGATGGCTCAAAATCTGTCTTTCTTCACAATTGCAAATAGGTTTATTAATTTAAATATTTTTTCTTATCTATTCTTATTGTACTCTTGTTATTATTGTTTGTTCTATACATGCTTATTTTCAAGTTTATATAAGTTTACATAGATGGTTAGATTCTATGTTGGTCCTGTATCTGTGATACTATAAAACTAAATATTTAATTAACAGTAGGATTTCAAAATGCAAAAATAGCGTTATGCTCATGAAATTTGTACATAGCTTAAAATGCGCCAGAGATATGGTGCATTGCATAATCAGTAATTATTTATCTGCTCGCGGAGTGATCTTGCTTAAATTAGAAGGTGCAACATTTAATATTCTCTGGCACTATAAATGCGTATGCATTATTATTAGAATCACTGACATCATATCATAATTTAGCTAACTTGGTGTTTCTGTTTGTTTGTATATTGCTTATTTACATATCCACATATTATTATTAGAATCACTGACATCATATCATAATTTAGCTAACTTGGTGTTTCTGTTTGTTTGTATATTGCTTATTTACATATCCACATATTTTCAATGTAATTTATTTCTGTTTCAAAATACATGATAGATCTCTGCCGTTAAAGTCATTTCGGTAATGTTTTTGGCGTATTCTTGCTGTTGTTTTTTGTGCGTGTTTTGGTGTTATTTCTGTCAACAAAAAAAGCCATTAGATTATGGCACGTTGCTAATTTGATAATAATAAAGAAATACTAAAATATACTTTCATTTGGTACTGTTTCACAAGTATGTTGTTGTTGGTATAGATTGTGAAGAATACCAGTCGATATAAGGATACTAAAAATCTTCTATATTTAATACATCTTGAAATAATCATTAATTTTCCCTAACCTACAACATTCTACATTTTCTTAATTACAAAGAAAACCATGAATAAAGTTCCCGATGATATTAATTGTGTTCTGTAACTTAAACTCATAGCCTTAAACAAACCTTATGTAGGCTCTTTTATACTTTGGCACAAAATAACACATGTCTAACATATACACAAAAAAATGGCATATACTAGGGCAGCGTTTGTTTCAAACATGTCGCTTGTTTATGTGTTTATGCTTCTTACAAATAAGTAAACACAAAAACACAATTCTTAATTACAATGCAGTACGTTTAACAGTTACAGTAAAATATTTGTGTGAGGTCCTCTGGAAATAAATGAAACACAATTCAAAGACTACGAAAAAACTGAGTAATAAACAGTTATTAACACACCAGTTTCATTGAACAATTCAATCACATTTTGGTCGCTTCTAAAGTAAAGGACACACACTAAGTGTCCAGCATGATTTCTTTCTTTGTGGCTTATATGACTTATAGATTTTGGTGAATGATTTGATTTGTTAAGGCTGCCAACAGGATAATTTCTGAATATTCAGTTAGCGGGTAACTAATATCTGTAGTACTTATAAACCTTATAAATTGTTTAAAGTTTACTTCCTTTACTAAAAAACTGCATTAATAGGACGAATAATCAATTTATTTGAATTCTTGTTAATTATTGAAAAAAATCATGCATAGACAATTGCTGCATTGGGACTATTACCGCACATGCAATTGCCGCATAGGATATTTTTCTACTTTTTGTAACAAAAATCACAATCTTCTTAACAGTTTTTATTTTAAGTATTACCACACAATTGCACAATATTTTTGTTCATACAAATGACCTATAGCTGCCGTTGGATCGACCCGACGCTCGAAAAGTATCATCCATATCTTTTCTCACTTGTAAACTCATAGAATTGGATGACCCACACTAAGTGAGAGTCTCCTATTCTTGAAATTTCCTCAACTGCGTGGTGCTCTCCTCTGTAAGTAACCCCCAGCTGGCGCCACTAACGTCACTTTTCAACCTTACGCCTGTGAAAAAACAGTCTAGGTGTGGAAGCTTTGAAGGTTTTAGGAGCTACACCCAGATCCTCTGAGATTCAAGAGGATAGGTTTGCAGCAGAAGTTTCCAATGAATACCAACGACGTGTGGCTGTTTTCAGGGCCCGATCGGTCCACGATGTTAGCGGAGCTGAACATTTATCGGAGCGATAATCGGTAAGTGATCGGTAAGTCTTGTTGTTTATGCAGTGGCGTTTCTTTCGCCTTCTAGCATTTCACACGAACCGAAGACCTGTAACGATTACTTACTTGATTAATGATTTGCGGCGCAGTGGGAGCTAAGGCCAGTTTTGAAGGCAGCGCCTAGGATCACGCTCTCACTGCAGAGGTGTACTTCTACCGCTGGTTTCGAGAGCAGAACATTTTTTATTGAACCAGCGAACACCTCAGAGTTGGCTTACGGTGGCGTAGCCTCGGTCAGAAGCCACCCCTCGCACCCACCCCTTTATTTTTACTTAAAACAGGGAAGTTGCTGGCAGTTGCATTTTGAGGGGGAATGCGCCCGCAACCTACTTAGATTCTCTGCCGTTTGGTTCGTTCCTGTGAGCTTCTTTTCGTGCGCGGCGTGTGTAGTTTACCTCCCTACGTACTCATGGCCGTAGCTGGCAGCTATCAGGGTGGTTTTCTTGGAGAATTTAGGAGATTGGTTGCGGGCGCCGTCCCGTGCTCGGGAGTAGCAGGTGCTTGGGACCCACATTTCCAGCGCGAAAGGGTCAACAACACTTCGGTGGCCCCAAATTCGGGGCGCCACGAAATTCATGCTAGGGACCCAACCTAGTATTGTTGGGGCCGCCTAGAAGCACTACAGAGTAAATAACAGCAATTTCCTCGTGTGTTACAGAGATGAGCGGCCTGCCATGGTGAGGAAAGAACGCTGCGGACACCAGGACTTGAAAGACGACCCCCACAACTACTGTCAGGACTGTGCTGCAAGGTTCGGCAAGCCAGAGTGTGATGATGTTGTGACGTGTGATATCTGCGCACTGTTCTGGGGCAATATGCCAACAGGTACCCCGGCACAGGAATTGGAACAGCCGGAGGCAGGCACACCGCTTCGTGATGAGTCAGCGTCACCACAAGTAATGGACATGTCAGACTTTGAAAGCAGGAAACCTCCGTCTCACAAAGCCTCGCGTAGGAGCAGGGACAGTTCCACCAAACGGGGCGCCCTCGTCTCCATTGAGGATCTGGCGGAAAGTGAGGCTACCATCACGCCCCTCAGACTCCAGGACCCGAGTGAAGTTAGTGTGCCCACCCATGACATCTCTGCTTCTCAAACGCGGAGCGGGACACAGGCCCCAAGTCTGGAACCCCCGCCTAATACATTTGTCATCACACCGAGGGCCCCCGAAGGGCAGTGGGCATCGGTTCCCCAGCTAGATATAGAGGCAGTCGTTAAGAGGGCACTACAGGAACAAGCCTTTATTTTCCAACAACAGCTCGAGGAGGTGCAAACACGCTCAACGGCGCCCTGCACTGTTTCTAGACCACCAGACCGGGAGAAAGGTGTGGAGGTACCATCAGTCATAACAGTCCCGAGCTCCACACACAGCACGACTCTGGTGGAGGAACCCACCATAGCTGGGGGCCCCGGAGTATCGAATGCCTCCACAAACACCAGTGGCCCCACAGCACGCCAGGGCCCAACGACGGGACCCAGCACAGAAGAAGGGCCCGCAGCACGTGGTGAATATTTAAAAGAATTTTACAGCTATTGTTTGATATTGAATATTGGCAGATTAGAGGTAGAAAAATAATAGTAGTCTATTATTTTATATGTACAAAGTAGAATAAATTAAAACGGATTTTTGTTTGTACAACTGTTGTAGCTGTTTAGTTGGATCGAACCGACGCTTGAAAAGTATCATCCATATGTTTTCTCACCCGTAAACTCATAGAATTGGATGACCCACACTAAGTGAGGGTCTCCTGTTCTTGAAATTTCCTTAACTGCCTGGTGTTCCCCTCTGTAAGTAACTCCCATGTGGCGCCAGTAACGTCACTTTGAATCCTGACTCTCCGAAGAAGTGTGCCCCTATGTAGGGGGAGGAGAGGGCTGGTTAATGTTAGCGTCGGTTCGATCCAACTAAACAACTACAATATTTGCACACACAAAAATCCGTTTTAATTGGATAAAAACGCGACTTTTGTTCATAAAAATGACTTTTAGCTGCCGTTGGATCGACCCAACGCTTGAAAATCAGATTAACAGAGAGGTGACTACATCTGGGACGCACGAACTGCAGGCGTCACACGTACTACAGTAGCCAGCGCAGAAAACAAACACAGATAAAGCTGATTGAAGATTTAATCTCCTAACTCAACGGAGTAAAGCAAGTGAATAACTAACTCTGGTGCCCTCCGGGCAACAGGTGGGACACCACTGACAAATCAGGAGCTCGTAGGAGGGGCCCTGTTCCCCCTTTTTCGCGCGTGTGTGTGTGTCCCGACACCCGTTGTGGCTGATGGCCCCGCTGCGTGCCCCAAAACTTCTGGTGGGCCCCGGCCCATCTGTGCTATGGGGCCGTCGCCTGGTTTTGTGCCCCCAACTCGGTTGTGGGCCCTATCTGGTGGCCCGAGAGAGGGGGGTTAGGACCGCCAAGTGGTTGCGGGGCCCACGCGTGTCTGAGCGCCCATCCCAGGTTCATCAACTGTGTCCGTGGGCCCCGTGCTGGACCCAGCTGTCGCGGGGTCGCTGTTTCGGCCTAGTCACTCGAAAACGAAAACTAAGTCCTTAACTAATGTGAGCACAAAGTCCCGGGAGTCGTCTGGTCTTGGGGTTGTTGTGGGAACTCCCCCCATGTCTGCACGCCTACTGTGGTCTGTTCTTGTGCGTAAGAGGCTTCTCTCCTTGCTTGTGGCTCTTTTTGCTCCCCCCTCGATATCTACAACAGAGACACATGAGTGCTAGTCTGGGTGCAATCATAATGTTCCCATTACTTTGGGCTGATCACTGATTCAGCGGCCACAAACGGCAGCCGGCAGAGCCTGGAAGCAGAGTCTCGCGTAAAGTCCTGCAAAAATCCTGCAAATAGTGGAGGGGGTATGTGTTTGCTGGGACACGGCGACACTGAGCTGTCCCCAGAAGATGAAGAGGTTGCCTAGTATTAACTACTCTGTACTCTGAAATACAAATATTTTACTTTCTGGAGTCACAGTTTTGGTCTACATGTGCACATTGTGTTATAAACTACGTATCAAACCCATCATTACCTAGTAGGGATTTTTCCTATGCGGCAATAGTTTGTGCGACAATTGTCCATGCGACAAAGGTCCATGAGACAATTGTCCTATTTCCTCAACCCGATAAACAAAGCAAAGTGGATTAAAAACATTTAACAATAAATGAGTATTTTTATTTCTAGATTGTGGTAGTTGAGATTAGATGCGTTAAGTAATGTTACGATCACCGTGTTGAAACTACATTTTGAAGAAAAGTATTTTTTTCTATCGCGTTTTATCAATTTTCCTTGCTAAACAGTTTAAATAAAAACTAACACAGATCACGTTGACGTTCAAATCTAGCATAAAAAAATGATACCGTTGTTGTTCAGCAGAGGGCCTCTTCGGCAATTTGGTCTGTTATGTATAATACCTTTTTCTTCCTCAGATCTACTGGTAATTCTGCGAAACTAATACTCATGAACTCATGAACTACTTTTTGAAATATGCTTAACAACCAACCTCTACGGCGGTTGGGGCTGTTGTGTATGATGCCATTTTTACTCGGCAGACCCACTGTGGATTCCATGATAATAATACTTATCAAAGAGCAAAAATACTTTTTAAAATCTCCACCCGATCTGTGTTTAAGCATAACAGACAAATCTCATTCAGTGGTCATCTGCTTTATAACAACGAAATGTTACAGCGTGCATAGGGTTCGAAAAGCGATCTTAATGGGAAAGAATTTCTTTTTTACTACTGGTCAATTTTTATGTCAGAAGGGACTAATGTTTAAAATTGTTTTGCGAAAATGATTTATGAGTCACTGAAGAAGTCGCAAGTCAGTGCTATTAAGGATGTCTGCGTATGTGTTGCCGATTTAATTGTTTGCATATACAGAAATAACATTTTTTGCCGCGTGAGATGTAAACTTTTAACCCTCTCTTTCTCCCCACCCCACCCAACCTTTAAGCCGGTTCTACAAGTAGCCAGTGCCAGATTGAAGCAGGAAGTGGGTGAGATACGTGTAGCTACTTTAAATAAATTTTAACTAAACACAGAAAGCCGGATTGAATGTTAACGATATAAATTAAATAAATTGTTTTGAACAAGTTATTTATTTTCTTTACTGAGTGACGTTTTAAAGAATGATGGGCGATAATGAGAGTTTCAAGATATGGCAAACTTATACAAGGGAGAGGAGATGGAATTGGCTAGAGTAGATCTTTATTGGTGACAACAAAATACTAAATTCTAACCCCACTAAATAAGCCAGCTGCAAGTTTTGCAACCAAATCGACTTAACTATACATCAGTTTAGGATATTTGACAAAATAAATGTGTTTTGAACCACGGAAGATGTTCTTTTTTATTTCACCAATTTGGATCTACTGTAACCATTCGTTTTCCTCCCCCTCGTAAGCCAAATCACACTTTGGGCGTTCCGAATAAAATGCGCAAAAATTCTGGGTAAAAAATAAAAGAAATAATTGAGAAATTTCGCCTAAATATCATATTTCTCTTGCACCAAAGGGCAATCGGGTTTTTAACGACCCGTATGCTACCAGTAACCTAGGACCGTTCGCCACTTTTCAATGGTTTTTGCGCAATAACTATCATGTTTTGGACGCGATCCGGATATGCTTTTGTACGTAGCAATTACAGAATTTTACACAAGTTTTCTGTTATGCGAGAAGTAAAATGTCATTATTTACGAAAATGCCAGGCCGATGTATTTTTTTCGGGCAGGATTTTCCAGCTGTAACTCGCCAGTTTCTTCTATAATTCCGAAATATAAATTTTAAGTGCTAACTGAAAGACTGCCAGTTCGCTTGTCAAAATGAATGCTAAGAGCTATAAGGAGTACATATGAGCACAACCTGACTTCATATGTGTAAACTGACAATTTACTTATAGCAGCTCAGTATTTTGCATTTGAGAACCAGTGGAAGGGTCCTGGAGGTTCGGCAAAAAAAACAATATTTCCGGGATAATTGTTGTTTTCAGGAGGTGGTGACGGTACAGATACAGGTGGATTTGACCCAGGCTACTGGTATTTCCAAAATTAATTGAAAGTTTTAACAAATAGTTTCAATTTCTTTTATGTTCAATGTATGAGCTGTTTTGTGCGATATTTCTTCTATATTTTTCTATCATTTCTTTAATTTTTAGGCCCCAACCCTTCGGAGTGGGGCCTATAGGTTTGGGGTGTCCCTCTGTCCGTCCGTCTGCCTGTCATTGCTTTATACCCCTATGAATTTTGGGGGCGGTTGGGGCCTGCTTGTGTTTCACAAATACTTACTTGTTTTACCCGGTTCCCTCGCAGTCGAAATTCAAAATTCTAAGGCATTTTATTCAAAACACCCAAAGTGCGATTTGGCTTATACAAGGCCCAGACCGTAGAATGAAACAGGTGACAGAATGAGACATTTGACGCAGATAGACTGAAACCTGCGTTACTCATTTTACTATTGGATATCCCTAGAACCGCATACTTGGGAAAGTGTATCTCATAATATTGTAACATAAAATTGAAAGTATCGTTTGTTGTTCAAGAGAAAAGTTAATAAAACTAGCCAGATTGATCAGCTGTTTATTTGTTGATGTCGCCGTCTTGGTTCTGGGACATCGTTTGTGTCGCTGTTTTATGATTGGAACACGTGCAGACCGTCGCCATCTTTGTTCTGCTACATCGTTTGTAACGCTGTTGGTGATTGGTTCATGTATAGGCCGACATACTGGAAAGTTGCTGTGTTTTATATTAGTAATTTTTGGTTAGACCTCTTCTGTCGGTGGTATATATTTGTTCACGTGTAATTTGAGGGATATTTCCCTAAAATCATTAAAAGCCCATAATTTTGTCCCAATTACTTTCTCTTCCTTGCAAGCCAGTTCGCATTTTGACTTTTGCTGAAAAGGTTTTCCGTTTCGGCTGAATTCAGTTGGGGTAAGGATATAAAGAAATGATAAAAAAAAAAAAAACGGCAAAAATCAGCAAAATTCCATTTTGCGAGAAACATATTCACATATTGGCTGTTCTGGCGGACACCTTCATGCAATGCATTGTGGGTAACTGAGAGCATAATGAGCGATATTTGGAGTTTATCGCGCTCTTTTATACAAATTCAAATACTTCGATATTTAAGCCAAGTAATAAAATTTTTCTAAACGGTAAAGGCTATTTATAGAACTAACTTCCTGGCATGTGACAAGTATGTCAAAATGTATGCAATCGGTCCAGAGCAAGAAAAATACTCTGTTATATTTGATATAAAACAATGAGAAACTGTGCGTTTTGCCCAACGTAAGCACTGGCACTTTTTGATCACGTTATGAAAATGTTAATTCTCATTGCAGGATGTAAGATTGTGACGTGAACTTATCGTCAAGAATTAAAGGGACTGAATAATATGTAAAATAGTTTGTAACAGATCATATGATGGCCTTATCAATTTGAAAGTGTGCAGGAAAATGAGAATTTTGATGTTTTCCTTTATAATTTCTTTATAATTTATCCCAAAACATTTGCAGTCGAAACAGCACCTCCACCGGAAAGACCCGAAAGTGCTTATACTAAGCTTGATCACACTTCGAGCGTTTCGAATAAAATGAGCAAGAATTTTGAATTTCGACTGCAAGGGAACCGGGTACAAAATGAAAGAAATGAGAGAACAAATAAAGAAAAAAACAGCTTATTTTCGGAACATAAACGAAATTGAAACTTAAAACCAGTTGTTAAACTTTTAATAAATTAAAAAAAAATAACACGATTGCTCTTTGGTGCAGAGAAGTTTGACATTGAGAGGAGATCTCTCTATCATTTCTTTCATTTTATCCCCGTTAGTCTGTATCCAAACGCAGAATTTTTGCGCATTTTATTCGGAACGTCAAAAGTATGATTTGGCTTAATTTTAAAGACGAATTTCCATACCAGTTAGTTCCCGTTCTCTTGGGCGGTTCGGTCTGTTGTGTATAATACCTTTTTACTCTGCAGACCCACTGAGGATTCCGCAAAAATAGTACTCATAAAAGTACGACAGCCTTGAGAGATTACACTTTTCACATATTACCAATGACTAAGTCATTTGGTTCTACTCTGCATGCAAATATGTGCAAGATGCATCATGTTTATAGGTTAAAATATTGTAACGTGACATTTAAACTCTGCAACATTACCTTGGAAAGCAAAGAATTGAAGTATTAATTAATGATAAACAAAATGTCTCTTCAAGTTGTATATATGGTCGCCTTAAGTCGGTTTATACACCTAGAAATATACAACAAGCAATAAGGAGACCATATATTTTTCATGAATATGTGCAAGATTTTAAATTAGTAAAACTATTAAAAATAATGCCCTTTGAAGTGTTTTGTGTAGGTGAGAAGCATAGTCCCCTTATGTCGGTTTAAACACTATATATATAAAGTAGGGATGCGTTTTATTACGTTATAATGTTTATTACGTCATAATGCATCTTGCTCTAGGGTGTTCGTTTCTTTGAAAAAATCCCTGTTTACAGTGCTAAATTATCTTTTTCTTCAATTTAGTGCTAAACCATGTGTAAGCATGTTGAACATTTAAGGAAAAAATACTGGTTGCTATAATATTTTTAAATAAATAATATATAGCTGATTTTAAATAAATTGCAGTTTTCTCTGGTCTCATTTAAGCTGATTTTTCGGCACTTGTATATATACAAGGTATAAAGTATAATATCAAATTGAAAGCTTGTTATCAAGTGTCAACACACAAATTTAATTTTAAATCAAAATATATTATATTAGCTATGCCATAAAATCATTCGATTTTTGTTTGCTGTGTAGTTTCGTAACGCTTAAACAAGCTAAGAATTAAGGAGTCCTACTTTTGGTCTCCCTTAATTTTTGATCTCCCTAATACTGTTTTTTTTTAGCAAAAATGGTCCCCGCATTGCCGGAGGTACAGTTCTGTATATATATATATATATATATATATATATAAAACAATTGTTAGGGAAGAAACTCTTTAGAATGGCTGAATCATCTTCATCAGACGTCATGCCCACTGAAGAACAACTTATTTTCAGAATTGATTGAATGTTTATGTGAAATGTAGTTATTTAATTTTGTTCACATTTGATTGAAAAAGTACACAGGACATCGCACAGTATTCACTTGTACGAGCATATATATATATAGGTTAATGTTTGTATACATAAAAACTTTTCTTGCCCGACCCGACCCAAAGGCCCTCGGAACACACTCCTAGAATGTACCCTTCCAGCTTCTGTGGTCACCTTCTTGGCCAAGACAGTAGCGCTTTGGTTGAAATTCACGAGGTGCAAACAGGTCACATTTATAGTGCTGCCTCTTTTGCCGTCCTTTTTCATTCTCTCTCTCCATAAGATATATATATATATGTGTATATATAAAAAATTCTTTCTTTCTTTTTTTTTACTTTACTCTCTTTCCTACTTTCTTTACTTTCCTCCTTTTCTGTATTCCAAGTAGAGTTTCAGTGGGGTTGAAGTTTGTGGGCAAAAACTCTCCAAATAAACGGATAGTTTTGAGAAAAACACAAAGAGCTGTAGTTGTTCGATGGTAGGACAAAATTTGAAAGGACTTTTCATAATTACCAAAAGATTCAGATAAAAAATCTGACACCTCACAGGTTTGTTACCCTTTTTTTTTAATTGATTTTTATTTCGCTTCTGGAAGTAAATTCTATGTTCCGCCATGAATCGAAGAAAACGGGGTCAACCCCACCGCATCACACAACCACTCCATCACAAAACCACCCCATCACACAACCACCCCATCACACAACCACCCGCCCCATCACACAACCACCCCATCACACAACCACCCCATCACACAACCACCCGCCCCATCACACAACCACCCCATCACACAACCACCCGCCCCATCACACAACCACCCGCCTCATCACACAACCACCCGCATCATCACACAACCACCCGCCCCATCACACAACCACCCCATCACACAACCACCCCATCACACAACCACCCGCCCCATCACACAACCACCCCATCACACAACCACCCGCCCCATCACACAACCACCCGCCTCATCACACAACCACCCGCATCATCACACAACCACCCCATCACACAACCACCCGCATCATCACATTATCTGCCTTATTTGTGTGACCCGAATGGCTAACCTGTTAACTAAGGAAACTGCCGAAATCCCGCTGCCGGGCGCTCTGAGCACTTAGGAGCCCATTTGAAGCAAGACATATAATAATACTAATAATTATAATAATGTAAATTCTAACTTCAAACAAACATGCATACAGTTTACAAAATATAATCATATATGTTGGCGTAAATTCAGCTTGATTTGACAACTCCTGGTACGGGAATATTGCCGGGTGGGCAAGAAAATAAAAGAGGGAAATACCTGAATATGATTTAATTTTGATTTCTGATGTCTCTGTACCATGCTGCATTCTGTGACATGCATCCGCACTACGTGTTTTTGGGTGCTATTTACCGGGCTGTAAATCCTGTCTAAACAGGTTAATCCGGTAACCTTTCATGGAGTTTAAGATTGTGTCGTAAACATTTTTTTCGTGTGGTCTACAGCTTATAACACTGTAATATGAAAGCATAGAAATGCCATAAATTTTCTTGTAATACGAAAGCATAGCAATGCCATAAATTTTCTTGTAATACGAAAACATAGAAATGTCATAAAATTTCTTTTTAACCTTGTACAAATAGTGCCACACACGAGTAACGTGCTGGTACAAAGGTTTCTGAATCCTTAAGACGGTTGTGACGTGGAAATTTATATCACCTGGAAAGGTCTGATTAAATGGGGAGTTTTTCGTGGTGTGGTATCAGAATTAGGATAAAATCCTGTTAGATTGTTTGAGATTTCTGAACAAAACAAGGGCAACGTACCTCGCCACTCGGACAGTTAATTCGACATTAAAAATATTGTCTTTGTAACGGTTCAGTTGAGAATGAGGCATAGCAATATTCAGATTGAAAAAAAAAATCATTGAAGGTACGATATTATTGGTCAACCAGACCGTTTGAAGAACTGCCGCATTATGACTTTACTTTCACGCTGTATTGGAAGTTATTGAGGAGAAACATTCAGTTCATGCTGATATAGTATTTTTTCAAAGGGACAAAAAAAGCAGTTCGCAGGCTTCTGTATATCGTTCAGTTGAAGAAATCACACAAATCGCTGTTAGTCGTTAAGAACAAAAAAAAAAACAAAAAAGACCAGTTCGCAAATTGGGAGTCATGTGTTTTAAACAGTAGTAACAAATTCCTAGTTCCAATAAATCTAGCTGCAGTTCATCTGAGGTACATGGACGAGAACCACTGTGATAATGAGGTTCCTTTAATTAAAGAAAAAAGAAGCCATGTCCCTGGGGTGCTTCCGTTGCTGACATTTAAGTTATTATAGACATAATTGTAGCCTTTTGTGGATATTTATCGCGAACATAGTGTTAGCCTCAAACTCAAGTGCATTTATGTGTGTCCTTTACATAAACAAAGCCCGTTTTCACTGCACACTACTACACTTGATGTAGTGTCAGATTTGAACACTGATGTATTTGACCCTCTCGTGAACATATTTTGTGAAATTTCAGTCAGTTACAGGATGCCCGTAGAATCAACTGTGACGTCAGTAGTTACTTCAAAATGAATAGAAACGGATATTGGCACTCAGTCGCAGCGATAGTGCCTGTTTGAAAACTTTTCACAGCATTTGTTGTTATTATAAATTCATGAGAGATTAAACGTGGCAAGGAGAGTTTTGCGTGGATTATTGCCCTAAAATAATATTTTCTCATGACTTGGAAATAATATAATACTTTCTCATGACTTGGAGTACTGATTTGGACAACATTAAATGAGAACAGTGGCTTGATGTACTTTAATGGGGTCAGGCGGTTGCACTGGTAGTGAACACAAATTAAGGCCTATTCTTCAGTGTTTCATGAACCCACACATGTAGTATTTAGTGGTGGTAAGTGATGCTATTATTGTGTTTCTGCAGCGATTCGGAGGAGTGAGGGTTAGAGGAAAATAGAAACCATGTTGACATACTGAAATAGCACAGTGTTCACGTCAGAAACATGGCGTATGAGGGTATTCCACTTGTTAATTAAGTAGAATTAGTGTTTTACAAACCCGTGTGTTTTAAACTTGAGTGGGAGGAATAACCCCAAAGTGTGTCGACTGTTGGGGACAAACAAATTTGGAAAGTCGGATAAGGTAACACTTTTGAATTTCACGCTTGAATTCCGAAGAAAAAGATAACAATTTTGATTTGATCCTTTACTAATAGAAGTCACAAATGGTCAACGTTTTTTTTATTGGCAGCTTTTGTGTTACGTTGTCACGCCCTATAAAAAAATATTACGAGTGACGGGGGCAGCTACACATGCAATACGCTCAAGACGGGGATAAAATTGTGTAGTTTGTGGCGGATGCTGTTATTGAAACAGATGTCGTTGCACAAGTTAGATCAGCTGTGACTCAAGATACGTAGAAAGAAATATCGATCGCCAACATAAAATCTCCGCTCTCTAGCATGGGAAAAAGATGGGTAGTAGTTTATTGAACTCCGTCTCACAAGCCTGAAAACTATGTCGATCGTTTGTTTACTATGTGGAGAATCATGTGGCGTCACCCGCCCCCCCTCCCCCCCCCCCCCCTCACTCGCACTGCATAGTGATGCAAAGTTGCGAGCAAGTGGCGTTGTAATTTTACGTCTTTTTCATCGCGTTTGTTGAAAGATGAAAAAGAGCTTTTGTGTGACGTGAGGGAGGGTGGCATGCACGGGGTTCTGGTGTGGCAAATGCCACAAGAAGATAAGATAAACATCAGATTTCACAGTACACACAGTTCACCGACAGCTAAAACAAATGGTTTTGGTTCCGCACTTTTGATCAGGCGATGTTTCCACCCCCACCCCTTCCTTAAAAAACCCGTCAAGTCATGTTCGATTATTTTACCAAAAAAAAAAAAATAATAATAATAACATGAAAAGAGCCATACGCTTTGTAAACTTCATTGTGTAGATGATATGTTTGTTTATTTTTTTTTTTAAGTACTTATATTTTTCTTTGATCGTACTTTTCAATTAAGTTCCGATAATATTGGTGTTTAAAGAAGTCTTTTCATGGCTTTTAGGTGTCACTGAGAACGTGAGAAATTGTGACCGGGGGTATAACTGAAGGCGAGTCACTTCCGGGGCGACACCTGGTGCCAGCGTAATGACAGGTGAGGAGAAAACTGTAGGGTTAAAAAAACGAGTTTTTTTCCTGTCAGAGAAACGTGTCAACATTTGCATAGAACGATCATTTTACTGAATAATAAATTGTTCGTCCTTAAATATATTTGTTTGTTTGTTTGTTTTTTTTGTTGTTGTTTTTTTTTATTTTGCCCTAGTTTTTTCAAGACCCTTCGATGATTAAAAGGCTTGTGTTCTTTTGATCGTCGAGATGGTAGTGGTTTAAGTAGCCGTTTTTGCTGCAGATAACATGGGGGGGGGGGGGCGGAGAGAGGGGCTAATTTAGTTATTGTAGCACATGTGTATCTTTTATTATCTTTTTTATTGCAGTGTTGAGCGCCCTGTTCTGATCCTGCCTTCTAAAGATGACGTCATTGCAGGGATAAATGGATATTCCACGAGTGATCCCACAGAACTTTAATTCCATTGAACAGTAGCTGGTGAAAAACTCGCCCAAATTTGTACAAGTCTCCGGGGCGTGAAAAAACCGGAAGTGTTGCCATGGCAACCTATACGCACGAAGGAACGCTGGAACAGGAAGCGTCGGCAGACGACATTAAGCAGATGATGTCCCAAAAGGCGCACGAAATGTTCCTACTCTGCGACAAAGAGGAGAAAGGTATGTCCTCGGGGGAAAGGGGGAAGTGGGGTGGGGGTCACTTCTCCTTTTCACCACACTTAATGTAACTTGGCTTGTCGCAGCCTTATTTGTCCAAAATCAGTTTTTTTCCCCAATATTCTTGTTGAATTCTTAGGCATATTGTTTAGCAAAACATTTATATAAGGAATCAGTCAATAATTACAAAAAGTGATGATGTTGACAGAAAACGTGTGAGGCTAGGCTCAAGATAAGTGCCAGAATAACAGCAAATTTTCTGCACACCTATGCTGTCAATGTTATCCACCGCTTTGTTTGTTGTTGTTTGTTTTTTTTACATTAGATCTTAAGGGAAATGAGGGATTTTCTCAAAATAAATTCACACCTTCTTTCCTACGTAAGCTTAAAAAAATATGGAAGGAGCCAGTGTAGAGCTGGTTAATTCAGCGCAGTGGTAGAGCTCTGCATTCTTAATCATGAGGTCGGGGGTTCGAATCTGGCCGGCGGTGGATGTTTGTGGGCTTTCATGTGCGCTCAGACACACACTTATCGAACAGTCGTGTGCGAGCAATTGTCCCTCATTCGAATATACCACCACATTGCTGTGGCTATTAGAAGGAAAAGAAGATATAAAAGCTCAGGGTTAAGAAATTCACGTGTGGTGACTTGTGTTTGCGACAGGGTTCATCACGAAGCGGGACATGCAGCGCCTGCAGGCCGAGCTACCGCTCAGCGCCGAGCAGCTCGAAGACGTTTTTGATTCGCTTGACGACGACGGCAATGGCTACCTGACGCTCGAAGAGTTCACCGGCGGATTCGGTAAGTTGGTGTCTCCACATACCAGCCACCCCCCCCCCCGCCTCCCCCTACCCATGGGAATGGCGTCATTTACGCATAAGCTTAATCAGACTCCTGTGCTCGTCGATGATCCCACCGGGGTCAACCAATAAAAGCGCGCCGTATAGTAGGTCAGGTCAAGAATTCCCAAAAGCAATTTGGGTCAGTTGGGGTCATTATGAATACTTTGTATAAAAATAGAAACCCAACATTCATGGGCAAATGACGGACCAATGAATGTCATGAATAAGAAAAAGATAATAAACGAGTTTGGGCAGTATTTTTGCAAAGTTTTGGCAAGTGCGCGAAGAGGTGCACGATACTTCAGTTTATCGCAGATGACTTTACCTGATGTTAATAATGTGATCTGGCCTATGGCATGATCCAGGTCTCCCTGTTGACTTTGTCTTGTACTCTCGTGGCCATCAAGCACCCATATTGATGCCTCTGCGTGTCTCGTACTTCAGTCAGTCACCCCTCTCTGCTAAAATATCGGTAGTCATCATGAAACGATCTAGCCTTACAGTGAAACGAAGCCAGTGAAAGCTATGGTAATGAAAAAGAAAGAAGAAAAAAAAGGAAAGAAAATTAGCATGAAACACGACATTGCACACAAATCAATTGAAACCTTTCCATATAATTAAAGCTTTCTTATAAACCAACACGCTATTTTGAAAACCTGTTCGTTTACAATTGCAGAACAGTGCCGTCACTGGAGGCATAAAAACAACAAAGGTGGTAGCGAAATGACGTGAACATCGATATCTTTTTATTTATTTTTATTTATTATCCCCCGTGAAACGGAGGGATATAGGTTTGAGATTGTCCGTCCGTCCGTCCGTCCGTCCGTCCGTCCGTCCGTCCCCTCTTCAAGCTAAGGACTTTGTGGACACCACTTCTATATCAACGAAGCATAATTCAGCTTTCATATTTCATACAGGCAAAATATAGGGTATAAAGATGTGCAACGTCAAGGTTTCAGTTTGATCGAAGCAAAATTGACAAATTGACAGGCTTTTGAAAATCGTCGAAAATAGACATATGTGCACATGTATAGGACTTTGTGGACACCACTTCTATATCAACGAAGCATAATTCAGCTTTCATATTTCATACAGGCAAAATATAGGGTATAAAGATGTGCAACGTCAATGTTTCAGTTTGATCGAAGCAAAATTGACAAATTGACAGGCTTTTGAAAATCGTCGAAAATAGACATATGTGCACATGTATAGGACTTTGTGGACACCACTTCTATATCAACGAAGCATAATTCAGCTTTCATATTTCATACAGGCAAAATATAGGGTATAAAGATGTGCAACGTCAAGGTTTCAGTTTGATCGAAGCAAAATTGACAAATTGACAGGCTTTTGAAAATCGTCGAAAATAGACATATGTGCACATGTATAGGACTTTGTGGACACCACTTCTATATCAACGAAGCATAATTCAGCTTTCATATTTCATACAGGCAAAATATAGGGTATAAAGATGTGCAACGTCAAGGTTTCAGTTTGATCGAAGCAAAATTGACAAATTGACAGGCTTTTGAAAATCGTCGAAAATAGACATATGTGCACATGTATAGGACTTTGTGGACACCACTTCTATATCAACGAAGCATAATTCAGCTTTCATATTTCATACAGGCAAAATATAGGGTATAAAGATGTGCAATGTCAAGGTTTCAGTTTGATCGAAGCAAAATTGACAAATTGACAGGCTTTTGAAAATCGTTGAAAATAGACATATGTGCACATGTATAGGACTTTGTGGACACCACTTCTATATCAACGAAGCATAATTCAGCTTTCATATTTCATATAGGCAAAATATAGGGTATAAAGATGTGCAACGTTAAGGTTTCAGTTTGATCGAAGCAAAATTGACAAATTGACAGGCTTTTGAAAATCGTTGAAAATAGACATATGTGCACATGTATAGGACTTTGTGGACACCACTTATATATCAGCGAAGCATAATTCAGCTTTCATATTTCATATAGGCAACATATAGGGTATAAAGATGTGCAACGTCAAGGTTTCAGTTTGATCGAAGCAAAATTGACAAAATGACAGGCTTTTAAAAATCGTCATAAATCGACATATATGCAAACGGAGTGGACTTCAAGGAAGGGTGTCCAGCTTAGATATTGCATAGGGGTAATATTTAGGGTTTCACGGGGGATATTGCTGCTCTCTGACAGCATCTAGTTGTGGTTCGATTGTAGAAGCGCACAGATTTTTTTGAGTCATTCTTTACAGAATGAAAAACAAGACTTTACAATAATATAGACTTAAGTTTCATACTTATACAGCACATGTTTCGATCCGGTTGAAATAAAGTTTTGAAAGGTCAGTCAGTGGTGGGCGTAACCCTTGGCTACCAACATACAAATGGCAAAAAAAAAATGAAAAGAATTTTTAAGTAGTGAGCTTTAATTGTCCTTTTTTTGCCCGCCGAACAGTGGCTGTAAAGTGTATATCATTCGTGTCTAACCAGACACACAAACAAGGCCAAAGAAACTCAATGAAACTAAGTAATTGATCTGATCAGGCGTGCGGTGAGAGCTGTTGGTAGGTTTACTTATTTCGAGTGCGTTTGCATATTTTGATGGACGGCTGTAGAGTACCTTTTGGTCTTGTTATGGGCAGCTGTTAATTAAGTCCGCCTTTTGATGGACAGCTGTCGATACATTTGTTTTCTTCGAGTAAGAGGCAGCTGTTCGTGAGTGTATTATCATTTTGA
Organism: Protula sp. h YS-2021; assembly: GCA_949752745.1. Classification (NCBI taxonomy): domain Eukaryota; kingdom Metazoa; phylum Annelida; class Polychaeta; order Sabellida; family Serpulidae; genus Protula; species Protula sp. h YS-2021. The sequence goes on from OX457032.1 coordinate 18,611,686, forward strand.
TGGACGATTTTCGTGGACAGCTGTCATCCGAGAACAACTTCGATGGACAGCTGTTCACTGAGAACTTAGTCACCTTGCAGCTGTCAGGCATATGAAAGTTGTATTTTAAGTCTAAGTTTAAGCATATATATATATATATATATGTATGTGTGTATGGAAACTCCTAGTGGGTCATACATTCACTTTAGGACTATGATCTCCAATTAGAAAATAGTTTCCTAACACGCTTCGTTGGTTCGCTATTTTAAAATGTGAACCCTACGCCGCCACTCGTAATAAACAGGAAAAAAATTGGTGCTGTATTAATAAAGGTTACTGTAGCTTATGGTGCTGAAGTTGGATGGCCAGCCGCATTCTTATCTACTGGGTATACTTATCGGAAGGGTCTTATCTCAAATTGATTTTACTATCATTTTATCACGATGCCATAGTGATCAAGCTCTGAGTGCTACTCAGGAATTGATTTCGTAGAGGAGCACAAGATTTCTGGGTCCTGGACACCCCTCACCTCCGCCTACTCTCAATAAAATCTAGAAAAAATGCCCCCCGAACAAACCAACACCCCTATGACTGGAAATTAGCAGCTCCTGGTTGCCCGTGGCCCCGGTGTTAGCTTAAAACCCGAATAACGGTACTGACGGATCTTAAGCCACTGAGTCTAATATATGCTCTATTTTTCGATGGAGCCATAGCATCGAAGAGTCGCGGAGTGGTACTGTTTTCGGAACGAACTATTCTGCGACTATCCGAATCCGAAATAATCGCACAAATCCCGCTTTTTTTTCAAGGCAAAAGTATGCGCCTGTTGTCAGAAAAATATTGTAGTTCAGGGAAATGTTTAATTTTATGTGTGAGGCCCATTTACACGAACAGATGTTTTTTTTTCTGTTCCTAGTAGGCCATAAGTCTTCAAACCTATTAAAATTAAAGATTTAAATTACCGGTAAAGAGACTGCGTAAACTCAAAGAGCATGAATAACAAGCTTATTATTCATGCTCTTTGGTAAGCTTTGTGGAAAGGCTTTGGTGATATCAGAAATTATTGAAGTGCATTATCGTTTAGCAGCCGTTCAAACCGCGCAGAACGTATTTTATATTTCTGTATATATGTGTGCATTATGCGCGCGTATATATATATTTTTGAGCATTCATTCGGTTGTATCAATAACACTTGACAAACCATTAATTTGTTACGGCTTTTACATTCAAGTATGCTTCATATTTAATGACATACAGTCGAGAGGTGCAGTGAATCACACCATAAATTGCTCGGGCCAGGGCGATCAAATATCCACTCAGCTGACACAGTGAAGTGGGAAATTATCTCGAGTAACCTAATGTTTAAAAGCGATACTTGATTCCGAAATATTCATCCTGCTTGTCCGCTGTCCCAGTTAAAAAAAATGATTATGTGCTATTGGAGAGAGTAATCTCTTTATTCATAAAGAGTAAAGGCACAACTCGTTTCATGTGTTTTTTTTTTCGAGGTGTGGTCATTGTGATGGTAAATACTTATAGAAACTTGACAAGGAGATGTCCGGAATCTCTGGCCTGTAAGGCGGCAAGCTGCCATCTTGGATTTTGCGTGATTTTTTTTTTTTTTTTATTTGTATAAACAAAAGTAATTTACCGTGGTCGTATTTAATTGAAATCACCTCCAGGGAGAGATAGGGTCAAGACAGGACCGAATTGAAATGTATTATGTGACCCGAAAACAAAACGAAAAAAAACAAACAAACAACAAAACAAAACACAAACAAACAAACAAACAAAAAAGAACAACAACGACGACGATAGAAAATAATAAAGTCAAGACGAATATGGGCAACGTTGTGATATCAAATAAAAGGGTGTAATTCGTAAAATCTCGGTCACTCAAGTCGAAGTGCCCTGAAGAGCTCTGTAATTGTGGTCGTTTGACACGGAGTGGTCAAGGCGCACTGTACGGTACTATTTATCTTATAACCGCTATTAATGCGCTACACTTCAGATAAACTACACATCATGTAAATTACCAGTTCACTCTTAAGGCCAAGTGGTATACCAAATAAAGAAGTATCTGGTGAACTATGTTAGATGTAGTGACACAAAGTGAATTGCTTTTTATTTGTGTTAAATCCGGACTGTTCATTGTGTCATGATGGACACTTTCCGTCAAATAGAATCCTGCTGAAGTTTATCCGTGGAAAATAGTAAGACGAAAAGTGATATTTCTGAAGGAAAACAAATTAATAAATAAAAAAAGGAATAAAAATCAATAAATCACACAAGAAAAAAAGATGATAATAATTGTGAATGATAAAAAGTAATGAACCCAATATAAATACTGAAATTAGATGATTAAAATGACTGAAAACGAAGTAAAGATGACCGAATTAAAATATAGCCTGGAAAATGAATAGATGCAACAATAAATGGGCATTGAAAATGAGAGAGAAGGTGAAATAGAGAGGAAAAAGCATTATAATGAAATGTGGAAATAAATGAATGGCCTTTTCGAATGGCTGACATCATATTGGATGTTGCTCGATTTTATTACGTGAGTGTGGGGAGTATACTCAATGGAGCTTGAAGCTGTGTTCCTTATGGCACTCAGTGTCTTATTTTGCGCATATTTTCTGGGTGAGTTTTTTGGACTGGTGTCAAAAGAAACTGCAAAAGGGTCAAGTATGCTGTTGGGATGAATCACGACTTCTCACAGCTTCCTGTCTTCCCCTCCCCCCTCCTCTCTCCCCCCAAAAAAGATAAACAAAAAATTTAAAAAAAAGGAACTGTCGTCTTCCACACAAATGACTTCTTCTAAAAAAGCTAGAATTCAATAATAGAATGTGAGAAAGAGAAAAATCTTGATCCTTACACAACTGTGCATAGAAGACTCTTTTAGGTCTTTGGCAAGTGGCTGCATGGTAAAATACTGACATTAACGTTTTCCAGATAGCGAACAAGCCCAGTTAATTCAATTCATTTCATATCCGTGGTGTGGTGATTTCCGATTTGGAACGAATTTCAGGGACCTTCTTGGGGTTAGCACCGCCGAGGTCGGAAAAGTCCGAAGCGCAGCTGTCCGACTCGGGTCATTCCGCCGAGAAGGTGTACGAGAATGCGCATGACAGCCTGGAGGCTGACGAGCAGCACTTTGAAGAGCTCATCGAGCATCTGGATGCGAAGGAGGTGTTTGAAGAGTAAGTCACGTGATTTGTCGGTATCTGGGAGGAAGGTCTCTCTCTGATTGGTTGTTTTTGTTAATATTGTCGAAAGTATTTCTGTGAAGTGTCCTCAAATTAAAGCAGTGTTTAAGACTCCAACTCAAAGGATGAGCCTTTGACCAGTATTCTTTCTTTCTTTTTTTGCGACTTTTTTCGTTCTGCCCCTCTGGTAATCCTGCGCACACTAGTCCGTGGTGAAATAGCCCAGTAAAGGTCGAGTTTCGCCTTTTCTAAATGCACATGTGTTTGAGGGAAAAGGGACAAGGAACGCATGAGAAGCAGTTCCGTGACATCAGCTGCCCGCGGAGGAACACCACGAAAATAGTCCGCCGAACAAGAAAAAAAAAAAGAAGAAAGAATGCAGTACAACTAATTGACAATTAACCAGCAATTTGATAATAATCTTGATTTACAGTTATATGGAATATTCGACTATTTTTTTTTTAATTTACTAAAAAAAACTATTCTGTTCACAGCACCGACGCCATCAAGGCTGTGTGGGCGAAGTTACGGCGGGACGAGCCCGAGCTTCTGGGTAACTTCGAAGAATTTCTCTCCCGTATGACTGTGGAAATGAAGAAGAGTCAGACGGACTTCCAGTCGCTGGAACATGCACTCAGGAAGTAAGTCTTTGTATCTGATGCATGCAGGCTTGGGAAAAAAGTAGTGCCGTCAGTGATATGTTCTAGTTCAGATGTAATTTTGTATCTACAGGAAATCTTTTCTATAACGAACACCTTCCGACCGGCTAAATTGTTCATTATACAGAGCGGAAATTCAGACTGAATGTTAAATGGAAGTTCGAAATTTGCAGTAAATAGTGTTCACTTACCGGAAGTAAGAAATCTGCTCCCGCCTCCCCCCCCCCCCCCCCCACACTCTCCGTTTTCAGTCCCCTAGACATCTGATTTGGAAGGCTTGCGTTGTTCGTTTTTGCGCTCACGTGAATTTTTTTCGTAGCTTATTTCGTTATAAAATGTTTACTGATCGCTTTCAAAATTAGTGGAATGTCGTTAACAGAAAATAAAAATATAATAATAATATATAAAATATAAATATAAAAATAATAATAATATAATAAAAATAAAAATATAAGGCCAAAGTTTGTCGCCCAAATATCTGAATGTTCCCTTTGGGTATCCTCAGTGTTCCTTAGGGGATCCTCAGTGTTCCTTTGGGTATCCTCAGTGTTCCTTTGGAGTTAGTTAGTGTTCCTTTGGGTATCCTCTGTGTTCCTTTGGGTATCCTCTGTGTTCCTTAGGGGATCCTCTGTGTTCCTTAGGGGATCCTCGTGTTCCTTAGGGGATCCTCTGTATTCCTTTGGTAATCCTCAGTGTTTCCTTAGGGGAACCTCAGTGTTCCTTAAGGGAACCGAAGGTGCTATAACCATAAATGCGGGATATTACTGAATAAATCAGCTTAGTGTTCATGCTGAGTTTCTCTTTTTTCTCTAGAAATGTGAGAAATTTATTAATTCAAGTGTTTCACATTTAAATTAAGCATGTAAAGTAAAAAATAAGTAATAAAATATATGCTATTCAACATGTTATTTTAAGGCAGGGCCGCTCTCCTGTTTCTTCTTTTTTCGCTCTTTAAGGAGTTTCCTGTCCCGTAAAAGGAAATCACGGAAGCTGTGGTGACTTAACGACTGATCATTGAACTTAACGCGTATTTGTCCATACTATCTAAGGCAATCTATACGTACAGTATCGGGAATATTATTTACTTTATTGATAGGTTTTGTATTGAGAAAAGGGTAAATCCTTGGGCGGAGGCCGAAATTATGTTTTATTGGCTGGAGATCAGTTACAGTCTTAGTTTATTTCCTAAACGGACTGGCACTTAGATATCAACTCAATTCACGCACTTTTGTTAATACGCGCGCGGTGTCAGAGACGACGCCAGGGGAATGGGGCGAGATTTATGGCTGTATCCAAGACCCGCCAAGGGGAACCGCCAGCTAGAGATACCTCCCAATTGCCCTATGTCCCATTCACCCCTCTCCCCCACCTCAGTCCCTGCTCCCCCCCCCCCCTATTCCTCCGCAGATTTCGGCACTGATTCAGTCTCAAATGTACATAAATTTTCCCCACTGCTGTAGATTAGTACTTTAAGGAAACAGTCCCAAAGAGTGGTATAATTAAGTCTTGTTTCGTTCTATGATATGCGCATCTGTGCACAGAACAATATTCACGTCACGGCTGCAAATTGCATTGATCATGTGTAGCGTACTGCCGCGTTAAAGTGCTGCATTCGGCAGAAAGATGATACCGCGGAGAATACAAAAAAATAAATAAATAAACTAGAGAGGGTTGTCCAAGCGAGGTGAGAAAACTACAGAAAGCGACGGAAACACAGAAAAATATGCCATTATGCAGGGGGCATGGATTCTGTCTGTGTTAAAAACAGTTTGGTGAACTTATGTGTGACTTTTACCTGTGCTGGGTTTGACTTAGGATAGAATGTCAAGTGGCTCTAACGACGGATAGACACACGGACTGTTGTTTTATAACCACTTAAGCTGTGTATCTTTCGAGAAACAAAAGTGTGTGTGTATGACTAAAACGAAAAAAAAAAAAAAAAAAAAAAAAGGATCGCGTCACAAAATGGCTCATCTGTTTTATGTTGTAAGCATGGTTTTTGCTGGTGTACAGTTCGAGTGGGACTTATCGGAGAGGAAACTTTGCCCGCCCAAAAAGTTCTAAATTTATGAATATGGTAGTGAGAAATTGAAGAAAACAACGTATGAACTCAACAACATGTGTACAGCGAGCGCTGTAAATATCCTTGGATTCTGGTGAAATGGTAGAGCTTCTTTTTTTTTTTTTTTTTGAAGGACAGTGGCTGAAATAAAAAATGTGGTGATTCATGAAAGGGGATCATTTATTGACATACAAACGGAAGGATGGTTGTTGATTAGTTCTTTGTTTAAATGAAATAAAAGATTCTAAGTGAATATATTCTGCGAGAATGGATAAGACTGAAAGTGAGATCAGTTCTGAAGAAGCGAGCCTTCGGGACGTGGATTTACCTCTGAAAGAGACGCCCGTCGAATCACATAAAAGTGAGATCATTTCTGACCGGGCGAGCCTTCGGTCTGTGGATTTAATTCTAGAAGACACGCCCGTCGAATCACATCAGAGTGAGAACAGTTCTGAAGAAGCGAGCCTTCGGGATGTGGATTTACCTCTGAAAGAGACAACCGTCGAATCACATAAAAGTGAGATCATTTCTGACCGGGCGAGCCTTCGGGATGTGAATTTAACTCTAGAAGACACGCCCGTCGAATCACATGAAAGTGAGACCAGTTCTGAAGGAGCGAGCCTTCGGGATGTGGATTTACCTCTGAAAGAGACGCCCGTCGAATCACATAAAAGTGAGATCATTTCTGACCGGGCGAGCCTTCGGCCTGTGGATTTGCCTAAAGAAAAGACAACCGTCGAATCACGTGAAAGTGAGATCATTTCTGACCGGGCGAGCCTTCGGGATGTGGATTTAATTCTAGAAGACACGCCCGTCGAATCACATCAGAGTGAGAACAGTTCTGAAGAAGCGAGCCTTCGGGATGTGGATTTACCTCTGAAAGAGACAACCGTCGAATCACATAAAAGTGAGATCATTTCTGACCGGGCGAGCCTTCGGGATGTGAATTTAACTCTAGAAGACACGCCCGTCGAATCACATGAAAGTGAGACCAGTTCTGAAGGAGCGAGCCGTCCGAATGTGGATTTTCCTCTAAAACAGACGCCCGTCGAATCACAGAAAAGTGAGCTCAGTTCCGAAGGGACGAGCCTCCGGTCTGTGGATTTGCCTAAAGAAGTGACGCCCGTCGAATCACATAAATATGAGAGCAGTTCTGAAGGGGCGAGCCTTCGGCCTGTGGATTTGCCTGAAGAGGACACGCCCGTCGAATCTCATGAAAGGAATGCGCACAGGTGAATGAATGAATTTACACGAATTGGACTAGCGAAAGGTTGGGCGGGAGTTGGGTCGGGCGACTCAGGGGGTTGGGTCGGGGTGGGGGAGGGGGTTAAACAAATAGATTATAATGTGTACATAAGAGATAAATGTAGACATTAGTGCCACAAATTAATGTCTGCCCGGCCGAGAAAGGTTCGTTGTTGGCAGTCGACCAGGGTGCTGTCTTTTCGTATTGAGTTGTGTCTGATCGATTTCGTGTGTTTTGATTCCAGTAAAAGTAGTGCGCACGACGAGGAAGTCCGGAAGTTGTATGAAGAGATGGAGCAACAGATTAAACTAGAAAAGGAACGCATATTAAATGAGGTAAAACTCGCTGGAAAAAGGGGGTTGTGGTTGTGGTTATGTTATTGCACAGATGGTTTTTAGGGTTTGTTGCTTTGCCCAACTGATTATGCGTTAGAACGCAGAAGTCATTTGATTTGCATAAGCGTGGAGAATTAAGTTTGCGATTTTAATTATTTAAATCGAATGGTCAGAAAAAACGGGTTAAAAACTGGAAAATAGGTAATAATCATTGTGCTGAAAAATTTTCAGTTAAGGCCTTGTTCGCATTCGAAATAATGCTTCACCGACCCAGCTTGAGAACTGAACAAAAATCAAATTTCGATGGTTTCTGGCTGAAGTGGTCAGTGTTCGAAGCTGAATCCACCCTTGAGCGCTAGTTTCGAGGCCTGCGTTGTTAAATTTCAGCTGTTGCTCCCTATCTTTAATCTAGGTCAAACCTCTGAGCGTTTTCAGAGACAAGCTGTTTTCCATTTATTTCATTTTACAAATGATTAAAAAATCTGTATATATATATGAAATCACTTAATCGGAAACCGGTTAAACGCATAAATAGGTCAATTGCATATTATTCGCAAATCCCAAATCATTTCACATATATATATATATTGTAAAAAGGTTGAGGCCTGGTCTGGGCGCCCACATTTAAGCGTGGTGAGTTTCTCCTCAGCACTACTGATTGTTGATTGCATGTGGAATGCCATTTTTACGATACAGCTTATATACGATATATGATATATCTACTCTACCAGCAATAAAATATACTTGGATTTTACAACTGTTACAGTCTTTGTGGAAAAATGTACGTTTTGGAGAGTGTTTTCTGTAATATCTGTATCAGCATTTATATTTACTCACTCGGCCCGTTGACGCAGAATGGGGTGTATAGGACGGCCGTGTACTCACTGGGGGGAGGGGGGAGGAGTCGGAATTATCTGTCGTCGGTCCGCTTGCTTAGCTTTCTGAAATGAAGTCGAAAAACAAGTCGGCATGCCTGAGCACCTTGGATTTCTGGTTGTCTTCAGCGGTCTGTTTGGAAACTAATTCAAACTACACTGGAGAGATTTTAAGTTTTTAGGCATGGATTATTCTTATACTAGTCAACTGTGGTGCTTTATTATTATTATTATTATTATTATTATTATTATTATTATTATTATTATTATTATTATTTTGCAAAGGCATCTATGTGCATGTGTGCATCAAATGTTAGAATAACGTTTAAATTAACCAATTTAAAAACTGAATTGTAAACGGACACTGCATGAATAGCGATAATAGCAAATTTGTATTATCTGGTTACCAAAACAATTCAGAAGTGGTTTCCTCTGTCTGCAAGCTTTTTATCTGCGTAATATTTAAAAAGAACGCAAGCAAAAAAGTTAGAAAACAATCGTAGAAGAGGCAAAATCCCAATCGATGGTCGTTGATGCATTTCTTGCAAGCGTGCATCACTGTTCGTAGCGAAGTTTAAATAAATAAATAAAGCAGTGACTTTAAAGAGACTGACGTAAAAGACATTTGCCTGTTGTGTTTGTGCTGTGTGTGGTGCGTACAGGGGTGGAGTTTGTGTGTGGTTATAGGAGAAGGCGAGAGAGAGGCAAGTCCGCGAGGAACTGGAGAAAGAGCTGAGGGAGAAGGACAGACAGATGCAGGAGCTTCTGCTGAAACACCAAAAGGTAATACTCACCCCCCTCCCCCTCTCCCTTCCAACCCCGGCTACTCCCTTCCGCCTACTTCCGGCGAGGAGCTGGAGAAAGAGCTCTCCCCCTCTCCATCCTAACCCATGTCACCCTGACCGCCACCCCTCCTGCCCAATCCGCGAAGAGCTGGAGAAAGAGCTCTCCCCCCTCTCCATGCTAACCCATGTCACCCTGACCGCCACCCCTCCTGCCCAATCCGCGAAGAGCTGGAGAAAGAGCTCTCCCCCCTGTCCATCCTAACCCGTGTCACCCTGACCGCCGCCCCTCCTGCACACCCCGTGAAGAGCTGCAGGAAGCTGAGAGAAGGACAGACAGGCAAAAAGTATCTGTTCTGTTTTTGCTACCAGTCCTCTTTCAGTGACTTCTGCTTTCGAGATATTGACAGCACAATGAAAGAGGCATCTAAGCTGCCAAAAAAAAAAAAAAAAACAGGAAGCGGACAAAATTGAGAAGAAACCTAATATATTAAGGCCTAGTTAATATATAACATTACCCAAGGGGTATTGTTTCAGTTTGAAACTGTAGACGCGTATCAGAAGTCTGTCCGATACATGCCACATTGCGATGCTACCGGGCTCGTATTATTAAACTTTATTGCACTTTAATGAATGGGTCCCTTTGTAATGTGCGGTCACATAAAAGGTTACGGGAACAGAAAGTCGAGTATATCTTTGTGGAAGTAGCTTATTAATTTCATCCACTGTATTGTTTGAGCTTCAGGGTCAAAAAGATACACTGTACAAATGTAGGTTACGGTGTTGATTTACAGCATCTAATTTCGGATTTGCGTCTAGTTTTAAAATCAACGCGTTTCGATTAAAAGTAAAGGGAAAGTACAAGAATCGTTGGTAAACTATTATGTGAAGGGAAATAAAGAAAAGTAAGTAAAAAAATTCTGTTGTCAGCTTGGAAGCGTTCAGTTTCAGCTTTTGTTATGTAATTAGGACCTTTGAAAGTCATGAAATTTTGAACTTATTCTTTTTCTGCAGATGGAAGAAAGATTGTCACACCTAAATGTCCAAGAAACAGAAACGAAACAGGAGAACGAAAAACTACAAAAGGTAAAATACTTGTAAATAAATAAATAATAAATAAGTCTACATATTTGCCACTCCTCTGCCGTACCAAGACAACACTTCTCCCAAAAAAACAATTAATCAACAAATAAAACACAGAAGTAAATATATACTTAAATAATAATGATAATTATTGAACGGGTGCTGTATCCTCTTCTGATGACACGGCGTGTGGGCTTTGTACGGTTGTCCCGACGTGTGGGCTGTGTACGGTTTTCCTGACGTGTGGGCTCTGTGCGGTTGTTCCGATGTGTGGGCTCTGTTCGGTTGTCCCGATGTGTGAGCTCCGTACGGTTGACCAGGTGTGTGGGCTCTGTACGGTTGTCCCGATGTGTGGGCTGTGTATGGTTGTCCCGATGTGTGGGCTCTGTACGGTTGTCTCGATATATACGGTTGACCCGGCGCTAGCTCCTGTATTGTTGACTCGACACTGTGTTGCACAGGAGAGGGACAAGCTGGAGCAGATGCTGGACAGTTCGCAGAAGCACCTGGAGAGCAGTCGCGACTACATCAACGAGCTGAAGAGCAAGCAGCGCCACGACAAGCGCGACAGAGCCATGTCAGTCAGCTCACGCGCCCCGCCCTTAACCCCCCCCTCCGCCCTCCCCTCCCCTCCCCTCCCACACAGCATCGAGCTGAAGAGCAAGCAGCGCCACGACAGAACCATGTCAGTCAACTCACGCGCCCCGCCCTAAACCCCGCCCCCTCCGCCCTCCCCTCCCTCTCCTGCTGGCTGCACTTCCTGCCCCACATCCCCCATACCCCTCCCCCCCTTCCTTCCTTCGTTCCTCTCTTTCTCCCCTCCTTAATTCGTCCGTCGCGCTTTCCGTTCCTAAGTGCTCCTCCTTCCTCCTTGCTTCGCTTCCTGCTCCAAATCCCCATACCCCCTTCCTTCCTCCCTTAACTCTTTTAAACAAGCTGGGCGTGGTTGGGGTTTTAGGGGTGAGATTCTTCTCTAAAACATCGAGAAAAATGTAAATGTTTCATCACAAAAGCTGTCTACCATTAAAGCTTAATTTAGCTACAGTCATCCACCACTCACTGATGAATGTACATACCTGTGTACTTTCCTCAGGAAACGTACGCTTCGGGTCATGATGCTGTAACGTGTATAGTACTGCCTTTGATGCCAGTAGTGAGCATAATAAAATAACACTCCTAAAGGTATTCGGAGTACTTATGACGTATTGCATCCAGTGTCTTCCGAATACTTTCAGTGAGTATGAATGGTGTGATTTCAGGGCAGCGTTGCAGATCTCAGAAGGCATAGCACTGGAGAGAGAAAGTCTCGTGAAACAGCTGGAGATGCTCAGGTGACTTTATTCTTCAATGGTGTACCATTATAAACAACAGTACCAATGAAATTCAAATACAAGCTGTGATGACCTTCGTTGTTTTATTACTAGATGTCACATTTCTGAAACGAAAATTGGACCACAATATTCCTGGGAAGTAAAAAGAGAAAGAAGGTTCCGGGGTTGATTTTGAAATTAAGTATAAATAAAATGTACAGTTTCTTCTAAGCAAATTTGTTAAGCTAATTTTAGAGGTGTGATTTTTTTTCGGAGAGGCGCATGAATGTTTGTTTACTTGTAGGGAAATGAACCGTAAGCTACGAGATGAGCGTGACGAATCAGATTTACGCAGGGTAAGCCACGCCCCTTCTCAAGAGAACCACGCCCACTTTCCCTCCTACCACGCACAGACACCGTTGACGTTACAGCCGAGCTGGGGGCCAGCCGCAGGCCGGGGCCTGCATTCCTCGGCGCCTTACCGTTATGTGCCGAATCGATACGTTCCCAAAGGCAGGCTTGGGTGAAACCTTTTGCTCAAAGCAGTGTTAAACGAGACGCAACAATGCTCTGTGATTTTTTTCTTTTTGTGATTTTTCTTGCACGAAATAGCTCCAAGCATTCCTTTCTCTCGGAGCAATTGAATGAAGTGCTTGTGAAAATAAGTGGAGTTTTTCTAGTTGAAAGTTACACAATTATTTCTCGAATTCCTGCTATTTCTTTTAAAAACCTGCTGCTATTGCAGCTTCAGTCTTTTTCTAAGATTCGATTATCACAATTAAATTAACCTAGAACAGCGTAGATATTAAAATAGAACCTATGATATTGTTAACACTAACAGAGTGAGTTATGTGGTTTTAAATGTGTGTTAACTGTGAGAGTTTCTTTATTTCATTGACACTTTGGTGCGGAAACAATGTTTGGATTTGTTAGTGACGCATTAGATTTGCTGGAGGGTGGGAACGTGGATACTGTAGAAAGGTGAAGGTCAAATTTGGGTTCGAGATATCACGTGATGTCAGAAATGCAGAGCACACGTGAGGCACTGTACAGTGGTGAAGGTGAAATATAAGTGTGTGGATGTCACGTGATGGCACACACGCAGGGCACACTTGAGGCACTGTACAGAGGTGAAGGTCAAATAGGATTGTTTGGGTGTCACGTAATGGCGCACACGCAGGGCACACGTGAGGCACTGTACTGAGGTGAAGGTGAAATAAAAATGTGTGGATGTCACGTGATGGCACACACGCATCTCACACGTGAGGCACTGTACAGAGGTGAAGGTGAAATAGAGTGTGTACGTGTCACGATTCGATTCGATGTTCACCGAATTTGAGTCCGTCGGGATCAACCATGGACAATCTAAACCCTGTGAACTTGAAACGACCCGATTGTTTGGAAGGATGGGGTTGATCCAGGGTCTGCTTTTACTTAAGCTGTCCACTAATTCACAATGACATGTGGTTTAAGGTTTGTTTTATTTGGTGTGTACATTGGCCGTTGTTAAAGCCGTATGGCTTTGGTTTTGGTTGATATTGGATTAAGGGTTTATTGGTTTATTGGTTTAAGGGTTTGGCGAATGGTTTATAATAGGGTTCAAAATAACGGCCATTTTCTCGTTATGATGCTCCGGCGTTATAAGCTTTCGTTCACCCCCCCTCCCCCCCACCCCCTCCCCTGTCCTCCCCCTTATCCCTTTCCTTGTTTCATCCTTCTAACACTGAATCCGCGCGCGTTTTTGCCCAAAGCATTACAGTTTTTTTACTGATTTTCTTTTATTTTATCTATGTTATAGAAACTATGTAGATTGTGACGTTCTACCCGCCATGAATATGACGCCTGATATTTTAGTTGATTTGTCTTCATGTGGTCAAAATCATCCACCGTATTTATGATACAACTTCTACTTATATTAATTCGTGGTCAACATTACAGCCACGTAAATTTGCTTGTAAATAGACTCATGTATATCTTCTTTTCAAATATATTTGGCGCTATACTTCTGTATGCCAATCCAGGCGCATGCGCATCTTGTAATAGAATGACGTGGAGCTACAGAGTTCTTTATTAGTTATGAATCTTTCTGTTGTTTTGGTTAGAGAAGCCACCACGCGTATCTCGCACTATTACTTTCTGTCCGTCCGTACGTCCAGTTCTGTGTATGTGTGCGTCTGTATGTGTACACTTACATGCCTGTGTATTCGGGCATGTACGGTCATTTCTCTGCACGTCCTCCGTCCCGTCTCCAGAATTGCTTTATTTTCTGAACCCGATCTATATATTGCTTGCCAATTGAACTTTTTTGAAAGCTTTTGATAAGACTGTGAACTGGTCATCTGTGATCGCCGCAGCTTTCGGTTAGCTCTCAGATCCACTTAACAGAAATTCCTTCTTATACATTTTGTAAATACCGTACAAGTTTTTCAGTGTGTCAAGAATTTGCCGGGTTGTACTGGGATTATAATTTTAATTGCCTTAATTTACATACATTTCGAAGGATTCTTTTTTTAATCTCGCATGGTGCTAGTCTGTGTTGAATCAGTTCACAAATTTGTTCAGATCTAAGGTAGGGAGTGTATAAAAAGTTAGAATGGCCAGGTGACCTCATGTCCTTGGACATTCTTGTTTTGAAAAAGCTGTTTAATAGACACAAATATCTTTGTAGAATAGTTAGCGCATAGTGTCTGTTTGTATATATCAATAACATGAATACTATTCTGAATGCATTAAATGTATTACTGTATTTAGAGAAATTTCAGTCAGGTTTTATGCAATAAAAACAGTCTTGTATAACTTTCCCTGCTTTTCTTTTATTTTCTTTGTTCACATGGAATTAAATAATTTCCTTACATAAAATACATATAAAAAATTTAAGTTGTTCCCACATAGTTTTTTCCAGGCGTAGCTTATAAGCACTTTCTTCTGTGCGTTTGGCTTAAGAAATCCAACTTTTTAGTTTAAATTTGACGAAGAAAGAATCTAGTAAAAGCCATAATTTATTGCATGAAACCTACAGGTTTTTTTAAGCCAAACGATCTTTTAGTTGGACTTTTTGGTGGTGGTTTTGAAACGGTGATTTTACACCCATCTTACTTTCCGTATTTCTGAGAAACCAACATTTGAAAATTTTCAAAAGCAACAGAATAAAATTTCATTTCAAATTAATTCATAAAATTTATTGTTGATCAGATAACTGCTAGTCTTGAAGACGAATTGGAAGAGGTATTTGTGAAAATAATTATATTTGGCGGCTGGTTGTAAAATTTGGCATTTTTGGAGGATTTGTTTTTTTTTTTTTTTTTTTTTTTTTAGTTTATTTTTTCGGAATTGTTCTGTTTACTTTATTACTTTCCAGGACTAACTGAGCGGCTCATTTCCCCTGTTAGAAAGGAAAATCCAGATACTCTGCGTTTTAAGGCCAGCAGTCGTTTTTCAAAACGAAGTTTCTTCTTAAAACGTAATAAGAACCATTCCAGGAAAAATACCGCATCAGATAATTACTATTAAAACTATAGTGAACTCACTGTACCACTAAGGGCCATTCCAATCCTAGGGTCCACAAAGGGCCATTCCAATCCTAGAGTGCACCGTACTGTGCACCAAAGATTATGGGGCTCATCCAACCAAATAGGCGCGTACGAACGGAAGGGAAGGGGGTTGGGTTCTGGGGCTTTTCATACACTAATGATATACTAACCTATGGCGTCACAACCTTGGTGTACAGCGAGGCAGGAATGGGAGTCAAAAAGTCCGACATTCTTACATATATCCTTTATGGTTGGTCTTGGCAGTTTCGTGTTAAAAAGTCCCTGTTCAGAAAAACCAACAAAGTGACTTGTCCCGTGCCCTTGAGTAAGCAAAAATGCACAATTTAAGCAATAGAAGTATGTGACATTTAATTACCGTAATAAATCGACCTTATCTCTCTCTCTTCGCTTTGGTTTAGAGGCTTTGGTTCTCCTAGATCAATTAGATTTGACACACTCTTTTACTTTATATTGTCACTTATTTTGAAGTATCGGAAAAAAAAAGAGATGAAGTTGAACCGGTCACCCTTCATCGTCACAAAAAAAAAAATAATGCGAAAAACTACCATATATGATGTGCGTTGAGACAGACTGAGAGGAAAACCAAAGCAGTGGATTGGTTTGTTCTGTTGGGTTGCGGGTTAACACAACTTTTATTAACCAAATCAGGTAAGGAGTAACTCTCATTGCATTTCCTCTAATTTCTAATTTACTAATTCTTCATATCTGAGAGATTCTTTGACTGAAAATATAATTACTTTCCGATTTAAAACAATTAACGCTGTTTAGAAAATTGTTTGGTGATGATTATGTGCTCTAACATTGCTTCTATATATAGCATGCGTTTCAAAATAGCTAAATTTATTGACTGCAATAACATCAAAGGTTGCTTGAAGTAGATATATGTAATCTAACATCTAATCTTGTCTTTTTCTTTTTTTTTTTTTTTTTTACATTATGCAGAGATCTGATGATTGGATCTGGTTGCAAATGCAATGATGTTAGTTTTTCTGTTCCAGGGCGACCGACTCCATGGATACACGCGCTGTCACACTTGTGACGACAGCCAACATGCTGACAGGGGGGAGGAGCTTACTGGAGAAGGTGATCACATGACCCAGGAGGAGGAGTTTGTGGATGATGACTCGCATCCAATGGAAACGTCAAGCTTGAAACGCAGAGGCAGTAAGAGGCGATCAGCGAGATTAAAACAAACCGGACGCCAGGGATCCATCATGTCGGATTATTTCGACAGTCCCAAGTCTTCACGGTAAATACGTTGTTGTCAGTCTGTATGGCTTGTATATGCTGTTTCAAATAAAGCAGTACCGGACAGTACCTAGGTACCTAGGTGATTTTCCATGGCATTACATCAAGAAATAATTTCCAACTCGTGCTTGGTTCATGGTGTTTTCAAGCTTCTTATTATCATGTATAACATATGTAGAATATTTCTTCCCCATTGGTTGATATCTGACCAATGGTTCTCACGCAGTGGTGCTGGAAAATTCTCATGCAGTAATTTGCATATTAGTGAATACGTAACAATTTTCTTGATATCAAATCAATTTCAAAATACCATTATATTTTAATTGTAATCGCAAGTTTCCTCTTATATACTAATACTAATATATCTAGTTGAAAGAAGTTGCTAAACTCTATTCTTAAGTAATTCAAAACGTGCCTAATGTTAGAAACTAACATAAAAGAAAGATATATACATATCTTATATATATGCATATATGTATAATATAGCATAAATGAAATAACACTGCTTCGAGGTGCTGCATTCATACAACTGTGCTCTCTTATTTTACCCGTTAATGATGACATTATGTTAACCTTAATCGGCAAGGAGAGACTGGAAAAAAATGCTTCGTCCCTATGCGAACTAAACCGGGAGCTAAGTCCATGTATGAATGCAATGTGGTCAGTTTATCACTCTCTTAAATTCGCCTTGCACAAACAGAGACCACAGTTTTCGAATGGAAAGCGTCGAGTTCGAAGAATCCGGTGATGTTTCGTATCTCGATGCCAATCATAATCTGCAAGATAATGCTGCAGCCGACGGACCAATCACAACGCAGCAGATGTTTGAAGCCACGCCTTCTGACTCAGAATTAGCCAATAGCTATGCCAGCCCAGCTGGTGATAGTTTCATTCGCCAGTCTAATCTCATAACTTCAACGCCGGAGAGGTATTTTCAAGCTAATGCTTCTGGATAACATTTGCTATGTATTTATATGTCACAGGGAAACAGTGTAAATGAGGGAATTCGCACGGTCTCCTGTGCCTCCTTATACAATAGAAACTAAGTAAAATTTTCAAACGATTACTTCCGGTTCTCATTATCCATAATAGTGGCTTCCAAACAGATCATATTTCACAAAATGAATTTTAATTCAACATGATTGCAACTCTCGCATTTTTTCTTCTGCAGTCAAATATTTGAATTATGATTGATTTTGGAAAGCCAGTATATTAAATTCAAAAATTTTGAAACTTCTGTTAACAATTTTAAAATTACAAAAAAATAATCAAATTTTGAATGTTTCAATTGCACAGATTCCTTGTGGCATATAGAAACTTGATGCTGGTGATTTTCACGGCTGTCTGGCTTGTATTCCTGTCTCACATATCGTCTTGGGTTGTGGAGAAATATATTTCAGTGAGTAGTGGCGCTAGAACGTAGGCGTGGGAGGAAAGAAGGTGGGGAAGGGAATGGAGGGAGGTAGGAGGGTCGGCGAGGGAGGTAGGAAGGTGGAGGTGGCGATGGAAGGGAGGTGGGAAGGTAGGGATGGGATGGTATGGAGGTAAGAAGGTCGGCGAGGGAATTAGGAAGGTTGGAGAAGAGATAGGATGGGAGGGAGGAAGGTAGGGGAGATGGTTGGAGGGAGGTAGGAGGGCGGCGAGGGAGGTAGGAAAGTAGGCGAGGGAGGCAAAGAGGAAGGAATGTAGGGGAGGGGATGGGTGGTAAGCAGGGTATTGTCGTCCGCTCAAATTGCCTAAGCAAATGCAGTGGGTTAGATCACCCATCGCGGATTCAAAATTAACGTTCACTGAGTCTGTCGGTCATTACTTTAAAAAATCTCATTGGAAATTTCCAGCGCCAGAAGGCATTATGGCGGTCGAGAAACATCGGAGTCAGAGCTGGACGAAGAATACTCACAACATGCTAGATCTGCGACGACTGTACAGGTCAGTCCTTGATGGCAGATAGCCCTCCAGCCCTCCCCCCCCCCCCCCCCCACGCCTCTTCCCGATATCGCACGGCATCCCAGGTCGAATTCTTTGCAACATACAGCAGTAGTGTTAGAGCTGTATACATCCTATCTTCCTCTCAGTAGTTTCTCTCATATCTTCATCCAGGATATTCCTGCACGTACGTACCCTCAGCAGATTTTTTCAGAAAGCTCCTGGCAACATTAAAAAATCTGCAATACCTATCAGTCTTTCAGCATGTGGAATATAAAAGCATTTTTGTGTTCTTTCTTAATATTTGATAACCTTGTAATACACTTAATTATATCTGTCTGCATGAATGTACATCTTAATAACACCAAAAAATTAAAATAAATCATTCAAAACAAATATAACCCCGCTATTTTCATTGGTTCCTTCAGGAGACAGAGGGGGGGGGGGGGGGGGGGCGGGGGGTAAAAATTGTCATATTTGTAAAGATATTAAAAAAAAACACAGAAAATTCAATTACTTTCGATGCAATTGCTTTTTCTGTTTTTTTTTTTTTTTTATTTATTCATTTATTTTTTTGAAATCCAGCTTCATACGCAGAAAGACGTTCAGAAAGCTATTTTATGAAAACGTTGAGAAACTTTTAAATCTAACACACACACCTATTACTGAAGCAATAATAGTCCAATCGGGGCTCGTGTGTTTTTCTTTCTACATCATATATTAATCATTATATTAATGTGTTTATCCCCAGTATTCTGTACATAATAAATATGTATATATTGAACATCGATAATTCCGCCCCGTTGTATTATAAATGATAGAGTTAAACCTAATAACGCATAAATTTGCAGCAAAAACCTCGAAGGCGCGCCTTTTAATCGTAGCGCGGTTTTATCGGAGGAAGGTGCGCCTTCATGTCCTGATGCGGGGTTGTCCGAGGAAGGTGGGCCCTGGTGCGTTGACTCGCGGCTGTCCGATGACGTCAGCGCGCTCAAGCGTCCTAGATCTGTGGCAGAGGAGATGGCAGCCCTAGAAAGGTTCAGTCATAAGCAAATGGTTCACTAAATAGACCTATATATGCGATTTTATGTAGTGTCGAATTCCTCTGAAATATAATTGAGAATGAGATTTACTTTTCAGTTATTGCAGGCAATTGGAGGGAAGCAAGTGAAATGTGACTTTTTTTTAAAAATAATTTCAGACAGTACCTAAAAATTGTGGCCCAAATAATAAGCCTTTAAGACATCTAAAAACACAGCCTGATGGCTAAATATTGTTGTTTATCTAGGTTTCCGTATGTCGGCAAAATACCGCATAATACTGAGGTAATGAGGTTTGGGTTGTGGAGGGGGGAGGGGGGAGGGGGGGACAGAGCTTGAATGCTTTGAGGATAGTGTCTGAACTCTGTCCCCGGCAGCCGCAGCACTTACACTGGCCGGTGGGAGAATGGTTTAAAAATTGCTGTGAGTAACTGCTTTCCTTATTAAATCAAACTAGAGCGTTGACATGTGCACATCTGGCAAAAAAGTGATCAACTGGAACCGGAAGTTTATGGTGTAGCCGCATATCTTATGTACTTTAAAGGCACCAAGCGCAGTATTGCATTCAGCTTTCGAAGTGTACCCATAAGTACTCCGTGATTTGCCTTGTATATTTTATTTTATGAAAAAAAAATGTATACTACAAATATGTAAGAGCTAGCCTTTTATAATATGTAGCGTCTAATAATTACTTTTCTGGTGAATAGTTCCTGGATTTGTATCTTTAAATAAGTACTCCAGCTTGTACCCTAATCCAGTGCACCCCGCCCCCCTTCCTCCCTCCCCACCCCCCGGTTCGATTTTCTTTCGGAAAATTTTGTTTCTAGGAAGCGTTTTAGCCAGCAAATGACTCATTTCATACTCGTGGGGTATTGAAGTATTTCCCGTTGCATGTTCTACCTGCTGAATAATCTAATACTGATTTATATAATACTGAATATTTCTGCAAGTCTTAAGCCTCACTAACCATGCTTTGCGGGTGGCATGCATCAGGCATTTTGATACTCTTTACAATTATGCTTACATAAAAAAGTGACGGGTTGCGTGCCTTCAATAACCATACATTTGATGTTTTCTTATGATATAATGACTTGATTCCGTTGATGTCTCACAGCTAACCTCTTCGGCGGTTCTGTCTGTTGTGTATTAGACCGGTTTGTTCTGCCGCCCAATCGGCTGTTCCGCGGCAATAGTAGTATGAGATCAGAACCATTTTCTACACATATGCTTTGTGATTATTACATAACAGACAGATCTAGAGGTCGGCTGTTTTATGACAACAAAGTGGATCCCTTCAGTGGTAACTTTAGGGTATAATTACAGGCGCAGCCAGACTGTCTTTATGGGTCACCAGCACCGCTTGGGTGGCCTACCCTTGGTCTGTTTCGAGGACTGACACACTTTTGTAAAAACACATATTTTGTGTAAAAGTTGCGGTTCTTCTGTGATCTGGACATTCCTCGACCAATGAAGCGTACAAAGTGTCCTTGAGACATTTTAAGTTAAGCTGTGAAGGTCAAGGTCAAATGCTATTCTGTTTCTGACCTGACTTTATTAACGTACACATGGTGGTTGTCAGTCACAGTTAAATGGAGTCGTGGCAGCGAGACCGAAACAAAAACGAAAAAAATATGAGAACCTCCTCCAAAAAGTGTGGCTATTTTGACCAAGAAACTTGCGATTATATATCCCGGTCTGAAAATACCTTTAACCTGACATTCTTAGATTTCGAACAAAATAAAAAATGAAGGAGGGTGTGAATGGATACATCTCAGCGAGGGTCTGTATAATTTTCGTGGCATAATTATGCACACACAAGTCAATTATTCTGTTGTTTGTATATTTTGCAATTGCAGAGATTTATCCGACAGCGTGGAGTATGACAAAATCAGGCAATCTCCACGCAAAGAGCCTGTAGGGGCTAATAGCACCGCCGATGCGCGCCTAGACGGCATGGGGGTGGGTGCCCTGGTTATTAAGACTATTCTTGCAATATTAGAGATATGAATTTAAATTTCCTCAGACCTCTCTTAAGGCTCTGAAGATAGTATGTGAGTTTTGTTATGTTTTGTGACTGTTATTATGAACCATTGTTTTGAATTGTATGAATCATTACATTCAGAACTAAAAATTGGTTCATTTGAAGCTTTTCGGTAAATTAAACAAGTTTCAATAAAATGATAAATGTCATCACGGTTTAGGAGGAAGACCTGTCTGGAAAATCCCCGGAGCGCGTGTTCAAGGTCGTGTTCGTGGGCGACTCAGGCGTGGGCAAGTCGAGCTTCATACATCGCTTCTGTAGCAACACGTTCAAGCACACGTTCAGCGCCACGATAGGTAAAAACATCACGTGACATGATCAGCACGTGACCCGGTCAGCATGTGATTGGTCTTCTCAGTGACTGCCCATCACATGACCTGATCAACACGTGATTGGGTGTTTAGTGACCTTCCATCACGTGATTGGTCCTCTCGTGAGTAGTCACGTGACTGGTTATCATTTCTCACTGGTCGTCACGTGACTGACGCGGTGAAAACAACTGTGTAGGAGGGTGGGGGGGGGGGGGGGAGTATAAGGTGTGGACGGGTGAGGGTGCAGTGCAAACGTGTCTCCACATTTAAGTAAGGAGGGTAATAAGTGAATTAATGAAGGGTAATGTGTAAGATTTTGGGGTAAAACAAAATATATTGAAATCGGGGATGGGCTTGGGAAATTCTGTAGGCGGGGGGGGGGGGGGGGGATTGATTGAGAGGGGAGATGTTGAGTGTTGTGGGGATACCTGGGGAAGTAGGGAGCATGAATAATGTTCTCAGGCGGTTGCTGACTACAGACTTAGAAACGAGCATTGTGATTAATCTCCACATGCTTTCTGCCGATTGTAAATGACTTATAGAGCAGATTCGAGTGCGTTATTTGGATACCATAATGTGACATTGTATAAAGAAAGCAGTATTGAAATTCTGGACGTATTTGTTTTTATACAATGGGTAAAATGAAATGGTTTTAAGGTGTGGATTTTCAAGTGAAGAACGTGAGAGTTGATAACCACCTGATCGCCCTACAGCTGTGGGACACGGCTGGACAGGAAAGGTATGTGTGATCCGTTGTGAAGCTTGCACAATGTTCTGTGTGTGGTCCGTTTTGTTCTGTCTTCATTTAGTGCAGTTATCACAAGTATAGATTGACGTGATCGTGCATGAAATAACTCAATGATGTCAACAAAACACAACAACAACAACAACGGCGCCATTTTGTGCCAGTGGCGTAGTCATGTGAAAGTAGTATTGCTCTATATGTGGCTAACACTGAGATAGGGAACGTTTGATGACGTAAGCACAACGAAAAATCAATATTTAGAACTGTATTTGACTTCTGTACAGTGAAATATATTAAAGTTTATATAATAGATACCGAAGTGAGAAGAAATGATTTCACAGGTTCAGAAGCATCACCAAGCAGTACTTCCGCAAGGCTGACGGCGTGTTTATTATGTATGACGTCACGTCGGAAACGTCGTTTAAAAACGTGCGCAACTGGATGATCAGTGTGCAGGTATTCGTCTGACATGCGTCTGACATGCGTCTGACATGTGTCTGACATGTGCGCAAAGTGAGCATGGCTCTACCTAAAAAATAAAAACTCAAATTCGCAATATTTGTCAAAGATATTTTGACTGCCCTATTGCCGCGGAAGCTTGTTCAAATATAAAGAAAGAAATGAAGTGAGAGTAGATACTTGGACTTCGCCACGGCGCAGTTTAAAAAAAAAAAAAAAAAAAAATAATAATAATAATAATAATAATAAATGACTTAGTGGAGAAGAACTGTGATGAGAACAATATTCAGGTTTTTCCCGTTAGTCCTGGACTGAAACAACCGTGATTTTTGTGCGTATATCATGTACGTTTTGAGATAACCCCTTACGTGTTTCTTATGTGTTTCTTGTGGCAGGACGGGACGGAGGAAGGGACCGTGTTGGCGATGATAGGCAACAAGATAGACCTGGTGGAGGACGAGGAAACCCGTGTCGTCACGACCAAAGATGGCGCCAAGCTAGCTGACGTAAGCATGTCGTCGTCTAGACAACTGCATCCAGATGATTAGTCACTGCACCGCTTTAGACATAAGCAATAGTAACAGTATCAAAACAGTGATAATAATGTAATTTATCTAACAGATTAAAGGTATTGCTGTAACTTATAAATATTCTTTTTATAAAGATTCAGTCAAGCTATTAATTGATATTTATTCAAACTGACATAAAGGAAAACACCTGTGATTAATATTTGTACTGATATGCTTCTACTAAGCCGTTTTAATTTGCACGGTTAAGATTTATGAATGCCAGCCGTTTCTGATGTGTTTATATTTGCGAGTTCTCAGTCAGATTTTCTATTGGTCTGGTGGTAGAGAATTTTGTCACAGTTTGATTTTTGGTGTTACAAAGTACATGTGCACTTTCAGGAATACGGCGCGTTGTTTTACGAGACGAGCGCGAGATCTGGGTCATGCGTCAGGGACTCCATGCAGGGCGTAGCCAGGTGAGGTGTGGGAGGAGTGAGGAATGGGGTGGCGCGTGCTCACGCTCTCTGCTTCTGTCGATCGGTGCGAGGGGGGCGAGCGGGGGGGAGGGGGGCTATACGCTTCCTCTTTTCCTCTCAGCATTCCATTCGCGCCGCTTGGAGCGGTAAAATTTGGTATAAATAATTAGAAAACAGAGCAAGGTTGAGTCTCTAGTCCATACCTTTCCCACCTCGGAATCCCTCCCCCCCCCCCCTCTCCAACCCCACCGTTGCAGCCCCAAATCCGGACGCAGTTGTAACTTTTTGCTGTACAGTTGATTACCTTGCGTATATTTTAACTTGGCCAAATTTATCAATTTTAATTTACTCTGGCGTAGTGTTTTACTTGACTGGATATAAGCTGTAAGATGCCGATTGCCCGGTTAATAAGTTAAAACGAAATGATTGAAATTGATTAAACTCAGCGACAAAAATGGATTTGAGAAACCTATAAAAACACATTAACCAATAAGTAATTGGAATGTCTGCACATTTGCAGTTTATTGCGGGAGAGGGAAGACAGAGAACTGGAAAAGACGCTCAATGTGAATGAAGACATTTTGCCGAAGAAAAAAGGATGCTGTGATTGATCCATTGGCTGGTTCGCTGCGTAGTTCAATAGCTCAGCGATATAGCTCGTGACTGACTCGCTGTATGGTTCAGCTCTTCAGTGATTGACTGACTGATTGAGGCAATGAATTTCGCAGCGAATGCATGGTGACATGACATCCTAGCATTGCATGGTGACATGACATCCTAGCATTAAGTTAAAAGTGCACATGTCCTTTAGCTAAGGCTGGGGTTCAGTAAACTTTAAACCCTTACTGCAGGCAACACGCAATGGGAAGCAGTGTAACTGATCGTGTGAATGGCTGACCAGTTAAAATGGATAAAGAGTGTTTAGTTTGAGGGACATGATTCTAAATCGTTAACAATCGAAACCATTTTAGTTTTATCTTAGTTTGATCATGTAGTCAACTGCAGCTTAACTTTGGTGCCTGTTTGTTGTGGCTTGTTGACGCTAGGTGGCGCTGTTTTTATGGTGTTCGTTTGGTGAATGCAATTTAAAACGTGCGTCGATAAGCCGAAGCAACTGTGTTTGTGCAGACTATAGGGATTAAATAATCGGAGGTATTTCGTGTAGGTCCAGTGACTTCGGGTTATTGTTTCCGACCCGCCCCCCTTTCCTCCTCCGTTGCCCCGCGCTAATTATTTTATTTTAATGAATACGCAACTGCAAATGAGTACTTGTCTTAAAATTGTGAACAATTTCTACAGTTCGTCTTACGTGTGTGTTTTATCTAGTTGTCATGATGCGATACTTTTAAATGTGTGCACACTTGTGCACCAGTGTAAACTCTGCAGACCGTGCATACCCACTTGTACGCCTACGTAAACTCTGCACACCGTGCATACACACTTGTACGCCTATATAAACTCGGCAGACCGTGCATACACACTTGTACGCCTACGTAAACTCTGCAGACCGTGCATGCACACTTGTACGCCTGTGTAAACTCTGCATACTGTGTATACACACTGTACGCATATGTAACTTTGCTGAATGTGTATATTTTAAGTCACTCTAGGATTCCAGGTGCATTCCTTTGTATTCTAGTCATTTTATGAAATCTTTGCTGTTTGTTTTAAATAATTACCATAGCTAACCGTTACCATGGTAACCAAAGTGCCTGTAACAATAAGAGGTAGGTTATGTGAAAGATTTTTGGTTTATATGGGGTTTAAGCAAAAAGTTTTGTGACAAACGTTTATTAATCAAATGACACGACGTTTACAATGTTTTTATGTGTTGTCTGTCCTATTTTTTCGTTTCTGTCTTAACTGTAATCTTGTAGAAACGGGTAATTTTTAATCTCTGACATTTTTATCTTGCAGCTGTTGTATGTTAGACTTTACAAATATCAAAAAATGCAGGAATAACATTCTAATCTAAATTAGAAGAAGAAAATAACATAGAAATTAGTCAAGCCTCCAGTCTGTTCTATCCTAGGCAGGTTAGATTTGATTTTACTAGGCATAGTCGAGCGTTGATGTCTCAGCAGTTAGGGCCTTATCTTCTTGTCGTTGAGTTGTTGGGCTGGAGTTGGGTCAACTCGGCCCCTTGCCAAGTCGGCCGGCTGCTAACTCGGCCCTTTTTGGTCAAGTCGGCCCCGCCAACTCGGCCCCGCGTGAAAGTTCCCCCCCCCCCCACCCCCCCCCCCCCCCCCCCGTTTGGGCAGCCGTACAACTCTGTGGGTTTGAGTCACATTAGAGCAAATAGAATTTATGAAATATTTTGTGTCTTCCAGTTGTACAGTGGATAGAATGACAGTGTAAAGGGCGGCTGGTGCTTTTATGTTTCTTGTTATAGATCACGCCAAGTGTCTCGTTTTCCGTCGGTCGCGGCATACGCAGCCAGAAACCAGGCATTTCTCACAAATAGAGTCTGTTAAATTACTACTGAAATATATTGCCGAGAGGAAACGCAGCCAGAAACCAGGCATTTCTCACAAATAGAGTCTGTTAAATTACTACTGAAATATTTTGCCGAGAGGAAAAAAAAGGTTTGATTGTGAGACACAGTCTGCAGCCAGACTACCGCTGCATTATACTGTATACAGCTGTGTGCTAATAACGCTGTATTATTTAAACTAAGAATACATCAAGCAAATCAGAATCTACATGTTTTTTGTTTTGTTTTGTCTTGTTTTTTTTTTTGAAGGCGAAATTAGGCACTATCGACAAAGTGACTACAGTGCCTTGTCTGACTAATAACGAAAACACATGTGAATTTCTATCAGCTGGATATAGTCTTATTGTCTTATTTTAAATAATAGAGTGTTTTAGTTTTCTCCGAACGAGTGCGAGCTTCCAGTTGCTGAAACATGTCTGAACTGTTTCGCAAACATTGTTTGGTGCTGCGATTTCTGTTTTATAGTCACGGGGTTAATGTTCCATGACGTTGTATTTCCATAGAAATCGAAATTTTGTAGTCTGATTATCTCTTGGTTTTCGCGCCCGTTTTGTGGGTAGATTATTCTGTTACGTATGTTAGTAACTCACCGAATTCCATGGCCAGTTATGGAGCTTGCTGACTTGTCATATCTAGTCGTGAATATTACACATTCCGTTTCACAGAATTATGGTTTCAGAAGTTAATTGATAAATTTGATATCTTGAAGGCATTTGTAACAAGAATAACAAAACAAAATGGGTAAATTTGTAGTTTACGAGTTGAAAGAGTGTGAGCAATAATTTTTGAACACGTGATTAATGTTAAAAATTAAAACTATATTTTAAATTAACTTTTAAGTGAACTTTAAATTATAGGTGTTTTAGATTAGTTCTAGGTGGTTGTTTGAGTGTAGTGAACAGATCTGTTGGAATGACTGTGGCACATCCATGACAGTCTTACAGACAGGTGACAGCAGTAATTTTTTGACAAAAAGAAATAGCTATGGACTGGGGTCCTGAACCGTAAGAAACTGTAGTAGTGACAGAATCCGGTTGTCTCCACCCCGCTCCCCGCCCCCCCCCCCGCCCGCCACCCACCCCCTTCTCACTCCTTCCCACCTTGTCAGATAAATTTTGTTCTAAATTTAGCGTAATGTGATCATGGGTTATTGAAATTCTCGCAATCATCAAGGAGACGGTTCTGATGAGCGTATTAAAAACAATCCGAAATATCTCTTCACCACTGTATTTTGATGTCCTTGGGTCATCTACCAGGTATTCTGCATTAGAAAGGAAAAAGCGAGTTTTTAAAATGTCAGTTTATATGCCTTAAAATGCACCAATGATTTTCTTTCTCTTTGCATATGAGAAATAACGTAAGAGATTTATGTTTAGGGATGTGAGTTAATTGTATGAGAAAAATTTGACGACAAACTTAACCATGAATTCTTCACTTATCAAAAGGTGCCTTGCTGTAAACTGAGGTGTTTTGTTGTTGAATTTCGCTGTGATTATTGCATTCCATGTCTCCTGGTTTTCCGTAGAAGGATTCTTCTGGCGAGAAGGATATATTCATGTTTTTATCTATAATTTTTTTCTTCAGCTGTTAGTTCATTGAATCTCCATCGAGCAATGTAAAATGGACTCGTCCTTTATTTTATAATATCCGGCGAGTTTATTTTAGTTCTTTGTTGTTGTTAATGCCTATATTCTTCACTGGCTGCTATGTTTGTTGGCATGTCAGGCCGTTTTGAAATTTTAGAGTAGTTCAGATTGGTTGTGGTCATTCAGTTTTTCTTTTTTGTTTACGAGCTAGTGCCCCACCCCACTCCAACCAAGAGAGTAATAATAAATGAATAAAACAATACCTAGAGTCTTTTATATGTGTGAACAGTAGCTTGAATTTTACTCATAACCGATTTCAGTTAGGTTTTTGGTAGGATCGTGGCTTTATATTCTATTTTTGTAGAATTACTACATCACCTAAAACACTTGTAATTGGTAAGAACTGGCTACTTCGCAGTAATCACACTGCCCAAATATGCCACATCTTTGCAATTCGTAAAATGAAAGAAACAAGTTTAAGATGAAATCAAATTCCGATTTATCGATACAGTCATTTTAATGTGATGTCGAGGATGCCCTATTTTACATACAGCATAGGTATTTTTATCGACCCCCCCTCCCCGACATCAAGAAAATCATGATGAAAAAGGGCATGCAAGAAGTTCAGTTTCCCGACATTAGAATATTCCCTCCTTTTTCAAACCCGCTTTCCTTCAGCTGGGAATTATGTCCTGTGACGTTCTTGTTGTGCTGAACTTCTGTATTAGTTCAATATGGAACCAAACCAAAACAGAAACAACATGCAATCATCGAAGGTCACAGCCCTCAACCGAAACCGTGTTGTGGCCAGTGTGACCTTACCGACTCAAGGTCAAAATAACCTGTACGTATCAGATATGATCGTTCATCTGTTTACCAAATATCACAAGAGACGGCCTAACAGTTTGAGAACAAGCGCTTGGAGACTGACGGACAGAGAGACAAACATATAGTCGTACTCCGGGGCTTGAAGCCGGTTTGGGGCTAAAAGAAAAGACTGAAAATAAAACTCGTAACATGTATATCTTTTGTTCGTAAAATCCATGATATACAAATTACATTTTACACCTGAAAATAAAGGATAAGAAATTTACGCTAATCTTTCAACAGAGTAAATGAAACGTGTTAATACCATCTATTCTCATGTACTTTTTAATATATCCTGCATCTGAGTACAAACCATATTAATAAGAGAGAATCGGTCAAGAACGGGCCAACTGTGTACGTGTTAAATTGTGAGTGCACATTTTTAATCTGACTTTTGTTTTTCTGTAATTAAAAAAAAATATTTGGTTAAGGATTTCCAGTTCACAATGTATTAGAACAGCGAAATTATATGGGACTCCGTTTGATCATCGAATTCGCCATATTTTTACACAGCGCTATAAATGGGCACATTAAAAAAAGTATAAATTCCTTCAATTAATACATATTTAACACTCGATTCTTCCAGGTAGTTTTACAGGGAATTCTTCAGATTTACTAAACGATTATGTCTATATTTCATTGGATATATAATTAATTGGATGCATAAAAATGGACACATCAATAAAATATTTTGATGTTAACTTCGATTCGTCCGTGGTATTCAGACTTATTTAACATTTGCAAACACTTACATAAATACCCGGAGTTAATACGACGATAAAACATTTACAGATACTTTTTTTTCAAAATACAATGTTAATTTTGTATTCTCACAGATGTGCGTATCAAATAAAATGTATATCATTAATTTATGAACTGTAATTATTGGCCGTCAAAAGTCAAACAAAAAAACTGCACACTGATGTTGTGGCGAGGGTGGAATGTTTAAGTGATTCCTAAGCCCGACCGATATCCAATGTAAGGTCTGCGTCACTGTTCGCCAGAAGGTTCTCCGTAGCCAGTGCCTGGATATATGCCTGTCGAAATAAGATGTATAAAACATCTTAAGCAATCTATAGAAATATTATGTCCAAAATGCATAATTTTAATTTGCAGGCGTTCGTTAAAATGTTTGTTCAGTTGCAAACTCATTTAAGGGAGTGCATCAATGCAGAGAGCTTTTCTGAGGATGGGGGGATGGGGGATGTTTGGGGTAGCAGGCTGAATTTTAAAACTCGGCCTTGATCAAAGATACCTATATTCAAAAGGTTTTATGCTTTTAAAATAGAATTAGCATAAAATACCAGAAGACATCGTTTTAAGTTTAACAAATTATAAAAGGCATAAAAACATTAAGTGATTCTAAAAATACATTTTAAATCAGCCACACAATCACAAGAATTCATTAATTATTTCAATTTCTTACTGTTATTAGTCAAATATAGAAAGACAAGGACATCCTGGATGGTAAGCATTCTAAGCCTTTTACAACTACATTTTACAATTAAATCCGTAAAACCAATCACTTATATCTCGGTGCTGTTGGCTAGGCTTTTCTTTTTTAATCAATTAATATCTTCTCTATCCTTTAATATGATTTGTAGAAACAACACTGATTCCTTTATCTCCCACATACTCTTAAACTGATGTAAAAAAAATACAACAGAAGCTTTGTGAATAAGATCATTTTAAAATACTTAAGAGAGCTGGATGAGATGGAAAGAATAGCAAACCTTTAATCGCCTTATTTGGGTATTGCCTTGAGATAGAGGGTCATAGTTGCGGTTCTGTTCTTGCCAACTGTCAGACAGTAAGCCACTCAAGTCACTTCCTTTGTCCTCGGGTTCACTGAGTAACAAATCCAGTCTGTAGGCATGGGAGTTAATCTCCTCGTCAGAGCGTCTTTGCATCTGTGTCAGTTGTCTGTAGACGGACAAAAAACAACACAATACAGCTAACATTATAGCAAACGTAAATATCCTCCCCCCTCCCCCGGTTTGTCCTGAAAACCAATAGTTTGGAATTATGCAACAATGTGAGGAGACGCGAAGTTTAGTCTATCTGCAGTTAAGTGAAGATGCATTAGTATACTTTATAATGTGAATTTTAGACATTTAAAAAATCAGACTATACTATTAACAACTATCCATTTCTCAAAGTAACGCATCAGTAGATTCCATGTTCATAGAAATTATATTTACCACGGTAACCCTACTGCTACCTACCCACAACTCACCATCGGATCGTTTACGGCATGAAATTTACGGTGTAATTATGTTTGAAATAATTCAACCACAAAGTTTTTACATTTTAAGACACAGATGTGAAAAGAGCATATCGGATATCATAGAAGTTAACAAAGAATACTACAAATACAGAATTAAACAGATGACACAATGTCAGAGTCAAAGTGTGATTTGGGGCATCGAACTAGGTTTTGGGACCTAAAACAGAGCAATAAAGAGGGCACAATTTAGGAAAATAAATTTTAGGGTACTTAAAGACCAAAGAAACAATGCTAACTTGGAGATTTCATAACGCTAATGTCAATAATATGATTTGAGGACATAGATTTGACGCCAGAAAATGGAACTTTTCCAGAACAGGACGGAGATGTTGAGAATATGGAACTTACGAGAGTAGCGATGTCTGAGGCACTTTCTTGGATGTAGATGTTGACACTAGCTGCACATTTCTCTTTGCTGCTACTCCGCGACAACGAGGTGCAAACACAAATTTTCTGTACAACAATACACATATAAAGTAGGAGCATTGTACTTTTTAAAGATACATTGTAAAAGTGCTATATGATGGCAGTTGTAAATATAATAATAGCAACGTAACTGGTAAAACACTTAAAGGGTAATGTTTTAGAGAACAAAAGTAAGAAACGGTTTGGTAGATTTAGCTTAAGACTTCGTTTGAAACGATCCCAACACGTACGACTTACTGTGTTCGAAACACAGCCTACGGTAGAAAAAGGGAGAGACACGCTAGTATGTCCCTAAGGTTTAGCCACCCTCGCACCTCCCCCCACTGCCGGTGTAGTTTTGACCATCTATCTGTTACCTCATTGGAACCAAATCCAGAAAATTTTAGCTATTATTTTAGCTATATTTTGAAGTTACCGAACAACATGTATGTCAGGAAGCTACTGTATATGATTACTACACTAAAATAAGTGAATGGTAAAAGTAAGAAAAACAAAAAAACACATTAAGCCTTATTTCAAGTGTTGAGATCACTCTATATTCGTAGAGGTTGAATATATCACAGAGGCTGAACTTAAGAGTAAAGTCTAATTAAAGTGAATTACATTTCAATATGTTCTCACAAAACTTAGCAACTTGATCCTGATGTATTCTTTATATAAAAACATGATGTGATTTATTCTAATTACTTTTTGCCGTTTAATCATACATCTGAAGAGCTCTGTTACACATTCAGAGCTTTGAGTTTTTAAGATGTTTGACAGTGTTTCAATTACAGATTCAATTATTTATAGCTTTAGTTACCAAATCTAATACATAAATTGTTTCGAGAACTGGGTGAAATAATGCGTGTATTGATAGTGAGAAATAATTATATCCGTCGCTAATTTGACCAATATAACAAAGTCCTACTCTCACAACACGAGAAAATATAATGTAGTAGAAAGAAAGAGAGGAATATGCTTAAATCCGTTTTGAATATATATGACAAGGCATCATTACAATTAACTTAACTTAATGGTTTAGGCGGTATTGAACCTTCATACTGACGTATTAAGGCTAAGACAGTATAAATTAAAACAGCCTGACATAAACTGCTTATCACCCCAAGTCTTAATTTTTAGAGAAAGTTTTCATAATTGTAGGTGCTCTTTTTTTACAATGCAAACAGATACTCGTCGCTGTATTTCACGCTCTTTCAGCATCAAAACTTCACGCTTATTACTACTTTTATGCTTAAAATCGTCATGGTAACAGGGCTCAGGAAGGAACACATCTTAGACCTGAGCAAAAATTATACAAGAAATCATGGGATAAAAACCAAACCAATATTAGCGTTTGGACTGATCCGAAAGCCTCCCCTCAGCATTGCGCACTTTTCACACTCGCTTTTCATGGATCAGTAATCCCACTTATATTGTTTTATTATTACACCTGTTGATTCTCAATCGCCGTACGTTATTGCATTTGTGTGATATGGCAATGCGTTTCCTTTTTCTCTGCCATGAGTTTGTTCTGCGAACTAGGGCTATGACGATTAGGGCTATGGCAACCAAACATACTTCTAGCATGTCTTCTTGGTTTATCTCTAACTTTTAAAAAAATAATCTGCATTATATATACAAAAAAAAACGGACAGTGAAATTTTGGCGTTGAAGCACGCGCTATGATAACTCACAATTCAGTCCTGTCTATTGAATGGAATTACACTTGCCCTTTATTTGTATTCCCATTCTAAATGATTCAATATTTGGTTACTATGTCCCTTTTATCCTTTGTTTAATATTTTAGTTATATTTGCAGTTATCGCCCACAGAGGTTACAAAATTATTCTATCCTTCTCTTGTTTCTTTTTTCATCATATTGCCATTAGGGGTTTCACTTAACTGCCCAAAATAACTCGATAAAAAGAAAACCTTTCTATATAAACCGTCAATTTGTTACAAGACTATTAAGCTATGACGTTACAATAATGCTTGTGATGTTATAGTAATCTATTCAACTCATTAAACACGTCGGATTTTCCTTGACAATGAAAGCCTACAGTCTACTTATCGACGTTGATAAAATTTTAATTAAAATCAATACCTAGACGGTGAAAATCATAAGGAATAGTCGTCAAAGCACTCTTGGGTCATCCGGTAACGAATTCTATTATGGAGTCAATTTTTATTAATATTTTGCAAAGGTAGATAGGACAAACTGGCGTGCCACTGAATTTTCCGTATGTCCATCTTTATTTTGGTCAATATTCAAAGCACTTATCATGTCTCATGACGATAACATGATGAAGTTGTTCTCTGGTTGTGACCCGCAAACCTTTACCACGTCCTTTTTGTGACTATGCAAAACATTGATTTGCTGGAAAATATCTGGAGTTATTGGCAACCGTAAGCAACGTATACACGGCGTTGGTTATCCAACGTCTATCCAACAATGTGTTGAAGAGGTTGCTTGTACGTTGACCTACGGTCACAAATCGCAACCAAATTACAATTAGATTTAATGGCACGAAAGCGAGTTTTGAGTGATTAAAGTCAAAGTATACGCAGCATTACATATCCAATGTCTATTTAATGTCATGAAAAGATATTGATTATACGTTGATCTGTGTTGCGACTAATTACAACCAGACGTGGCGAATCTGTCGGCAAAACTCAAATCAATGTTATATTGATGTCGCAGTGTTTACTATCATATGAAATGTCAAAAGCTGCGTTTCGTAGAGTTTGGATGTAATTAGCAAAATGGCTTTACTTTTTAAAAAGGCCTTTAATTCAGTCTAAATTTGCAAGTCTTCGGAATCCTAATTTTTGTATTACCAAGTGTGATTTTTCGCTAAATCGGTATTATTTAACTTTAATGTAAGATTTTTATTTTTGACGTCTGATCGGTGTGAATACAAAGTGAAAAGCAGGTAATGTGTTTCAAATTTTCCCACTGGATATTTGGTGCAATGACTTTTTGTTGTAGACACGTAAAAGACCCCCTGCTAATGGAATTGGATACTTAAAACCGCATTTGGAAAGTGATGTGGTTTAAGTTCGTCTTGTTCTGTCTTGTCATTTCTAGAACAGTTTAATTTCGTTTTTATTCGGTTAATCTAATTAGCATTTTCTCTTGAAATGAATGTTTTAAGCTGGAGCACTGAATATAAATCTATGTTTCACAGGTTTCTACACATATAAGCTGGACTCCTTCTGGTGTTAAGTCTTAACAATAACAGCACAAAAATTTAAATTAAGGGTTACAAACCTTGTAAACACAACGGTAAT
This sequence comes from Protula sp. h YS-2021, assembly GCA_949752745.1. Lineage (NCBI taxonomy): Eukaryota > Metazoa > Annelida > Polychaeta > Sabellida > Serpulidae > Protula > Protula sp. h YS-2021. Next base: position 18,646,465 of record OX457032.1, read on the forward strand.
TTCAGTTTGGGATTTTGCCTTATGCATATTATTTTTAAAAAGCCATTAGCAAACTAATTCTAAGATAAGTCTATGAAATCCATAAATTCAACTAGAACCTCATTTCGCTAACGAAATGTTAAACACTTGACAAAAATTAAAACCCAAAAATACTTCCTTCAATGGATTATTTCTTGAATAATATATTCCAAACAACACAGCCTGAATACTCTTATAAGCCGAGTAGTGTTTGGGTTTTGTTGACTTAAGGTTTTATTGACTGATCAGGCACACCCCGTGTTATCTATTTACGCAGTGAGAGCTCGCACAAAGCTGAGCAACTGTGTGCTCTGTCCTGTCCGTAAAATGCTCCGCAAAAAATACACTCTTTTCACGTGGAGTTTTAAACAAGAAAACGAAATTGAAGGCGAAAATAAAAAGTGTCATGCATACGTTCATATTAAGTTCTACCGAAGTCCCAGGTTTCGTAGCCCTAGAGCCCGAAGTGCCAGTAGAGGAGCTGACACAAAGAATCCAATTACTGTCAAGAAAAAAAGATACCAACGGCTGCTCGCACAAATTCAAAAACCCCTTGCAAGCCAAAGGCCTGTCAAGTGCTAATTACTACTTTCATGCAGTTGTTTATCAAAAGTCTTCAGAAATACATCAGAATTTCTAAAGAAAATTTCACGTTTGTTTTTACAAGAGGATTTATTTTCGTCCAACGAATTTTCAGCAGATGTTCCAAAAATATGTAGAAATGTACATATTTTGGGAAGTATGGATATAAATGCCTTTTATTTCAGCTCGACTTGCGCTAGAAAATCGATGTGTGGCGGGGTGTTATATTTGACTAAAGTGCCCTTCTGTCATTATATAATTATAAAAATAGGGTCTGTCTTAACGTCATACAGAAGCAACTAAATATAGATAAAATAAAGAACCCTTGATAAATATTGAGTTTTGACTTCTTTTCCAGTCAAAACAACTACTTCAACACACACTAAAGTGCAATTACAACACATTGCTGTGTTGGTGGGCGTATCTGTTATAGCTACAAAATACGATACTAAATAGAAATCATGTTTTTGTAAAATAACCGTGCACCCTCCACTCACCTGACGCACAGCTCAACACTACGAATAATTAGGCAAACTGATACTATTAATGTAGAGAGAAGAAGAAAGAGAAAAAAGACTTGCGTGCAGTCCACTTTCCAGCCCTCTGATGGTAAAATGAAGGGAAGAAGACAAAGTCCTACGGACACGACTACGTAATGCACCGCTGTCATCACTTCTGTCACTCTACAAAAAACACACATATAAAAAGTGTACATTTCAGCTACATTTCAGTAAGTCACACAATCATGACTGTATAGGATTGTGCTTTGTAAGAGAAGGGTGCGATCAGTTCTGTTTCAGAAGCACCTATGCCACACAGACTACTTGATATTACTAGCCACTAGCAGCCACATACTCATTTTCATTGTGCAAGCCCAGGAGTTTTGAAAATATGATATTCTTTTTATGTACACCACATAATAGCCCTTAATGAGTTTAGGATCCTCGAAATATGTATGCCCTTTAAAAGTAATTATATTCGGGCAATTACTAGTTCTTTGAGGGTTTTAGCATATGTTGCTCATCGAGTGTCCCGGATCAATACTATTGCCAAGATAAAGAGTTGTAGTTAATTATTCTTCTTAATTTATCACACATGGTAATGGCATCACTGTGGTATTGATTAAGGCATTTGTAGTTATTTGTTTATCTCCAATAACGTCGCTTATGCTTAAGGACCCATGTATGGCTGATAAGCATCACAATAGAGTGTCGATGAATACTGAATCATTATCAAAGCTGTTTAAATGTTTTCACACCTATAGTTGTTCAGTGAGGGAAGAAATGTGTGGCCATGAGATCGGGTATAAGATTTCACTTAATGGATTTGCGTGAATCCAGGGGGTAAATGTCTGTTGTTTTGTTTTCCCCAATTTCACACCCACTTCTCTTATATGTGGTCATCAAAACACTAAAAATATCACCATTTTCACAAGTGAAGATTACTGATGTATTTTAGTTTGTTATTGATCTAAGAAAACGTCAGTTACCGTTTCCACATTTGTTTGGTCTGCTAATATTCTTTTGACAACCTAAGCCATGTTTATGTGGGACATCACTGAGATGACAGCAAAAGCTCTCATTCATAAGTTACTCCTGTCTAATATTGTGTGTAATTGCTTTTTAGAAGTAGATTAGGGCGGAAATTTAAAACAATATATCATGATTGTAAAGCGATACACTGTTTGCAATTAACAGGTTTTTACTGTCGTCTTCCCTGTCTGGTAAGAAATAATAAATTTACAGCTCGAATAATGAACATTAACAAACTTAACAATAAAATACCAACCATACTTATATGTCTTTCACTAACTTCCATCAATAACAGTTTCCTTTGCTATTAAATGTTTAATTTAAAATCTTTTTAAAGATAATCATCATCATCATTATCATCATTATCATCATCATCAGTATTATTATTATTATTATTATCAATAGTAGTAACAGCTGCAGAGTAGTAGCATTCTGTTATTGGTATTTGTGTTATTATTATTCGTTCTATGATATAATAATGCAATGACAATAACAAATATAACTGCCAATTCGTAAATTTCCATATGAAGTCGAAACGACGATGTTAGTGGGATGTTTTGTGTATTGATGCACTTCATTCTAAGAGTATATTTTTGAATGCGAATGTGCGTATGTTAAATACAACTACAAAAGCAATAAAAGGAAAACTACAACCAGGAGAATGGATGAACTGCTTAAGGAACTGCGTCACGTTGCATGAACAAAAGGCGATTTTCTGTGAGAAGGATAGATAATGGATTTGGTATGCCGGGACGATCTTTTGCATCTGTAACATCAATATGTTGCATCCTATTTTGAAAAGCTAAAAGCGATCAGCTATGATACCACCAGGAAATCAGTGATAAAATGCTTTATAACTGCAACACTTGTGCGAAGCCATTTCACTGCTTATCTTTAAACACAAACAGTAGCATTACTTCATCGGAAAGATTGGGGAGATTTCCACGAATAGCGCGCTTAAGAAGGCACAGAGAAGATAAAGATTTACGTCACAAAGCAAATGGAAAGATTGTGATAGCAATCAAAGCGCTAGTGCAGTATTGCCAAGTTAAAGGAAATTTTGTTATCCACCAAATCCGAAAGAATGCCACAGTATTTTATTATATTTCTCATCTAAAGCTTCAAGACCCTTTCAAAATCAAGATGTATTTCAGTCTTCACTAACTGCAGATTTGGTTTGCGCCAGCCATTGGTTATGGTCTTGCAATTACCTTTTCCTTCCTATATGAACCTTTCTAAATCAAATTAAATTACCATGATAATGTGTGAATCAAACATTTACAAACTGAACATGTTTAGCAAAGAGGAGAATACATACTATGTCTCAGTTTTCATATGGCTTATCCATTTAGCGACATTAGTGTCTTATCTTAACCACTGATGTGAATGTGCACTGGCAACTCTAGCTGCCCATTGTATTTCATCGTTGTAACAGGCAATGGCTTTGCACGTTTTCTTTAGATGTGAATCACCTAATTCTATTTACACCAATCCCGCTTTGGGGGGGAAATGGATCGGTCAGCAATTCTGCAGTATTTTTAGTGGTTTAGACATTTCTTTTTATTGTGCTATAATGTTCAATTTTGGCTGTAGCTTTATTTCAGCTAAAAAGGTATCCGAGAAAGCAGAAAAGAGCTGAAATAGACATCGTATCGACGTCTTTTTGACCACTTGTCTGCTGGGGGGGGGGGGGGGGGTGAGGGGGGTTTCTTTATAATGGACGCTTTTAGAACGGGGCTGTTGAAAGTCCTTCTATATCCCATTTATATGGTCTTTTCCCGGGAGATTTCTTGTGCGCTGGGAATTAATGCGCTCAACAAACGACCCCTGGCCTAACCTGTCGACACAAACGACTCCTTCTGCACACACACTCATCTGATATGACTAAATAATAACTGAGCCTCTATTTCCTGCTGTTGTGCTCTTTCACTCTGCGCTATTAGGTTAACATGGTATTTATTACAGCATGCTGTGAAGGTGGAGAGAGATCATGAGAAAATCGTAACCTGAGGTTAGGACCACCCTACTGATCTTAATACCTGACAAAAACAGGACAGGTTTTTCCCCCCAGTTTATGACCTTCGGGTTAATCGCGAGATAATTTTCTCAGCTAGAGATTATTTCTTATCAGTAGTAGGATCGTGCGGAAATATGACCACCATGGTTGATCCTATTCGTGATTCTATTTCCCGGGGTAGTGCCCTTACAACAAACAGGCGATAGCTATAACTGGCAAAAAAGGCACATTTAATTGTAAAAAAAGATCATTTGATTTGTGCCCTAGAGAGCGTTAGCGAACACTGTTGCTTCGTGACGTTATCCCTGGCAATCATCTCGTGTCCACACAACCAGACGAAATTAAACCTTCGATTATTTTCTAGACTGTAAATTATTTATAGAAATTTATTTCATTCTTTAAGCTAAACTATAATATTTTATCTTTTAATATTGAAATGTAATTTTAAAATAGATTTTGTGACGTTCTCATTTAATTTAGTGCTTACCCTGACATGATTGCTTTCAAGAAGCAAAATGATTCATGATAATCAATTAATTAAACTAAACTATGAAATTTAACGAATATAATCATGGTCTATTTGAGCAGCCACAATCGCCCCACCAAAATGAGACATTTTTTTTTTTTTTTGATAGAATAATTCCAAATGTCAACAGTATTTTTTAATTCAATTGATTATTTAAACTAGATGAAAATAAATACCAAAAATATTGTAAATAATAGTATTTTAAAAATATCTAATTAAGCAATTATTGATATCAGTAATATAAACGAATAAAACAGTAATTACTGCAGTTATGTGAGCTGGCTAGGCGTTTTTATAAAACTGCTGACCTCTGAGGAGATCTATCTGTTATGTGCAAACACAGAGCGGATGGAAATTTTAAAAAGTAGTCCCTTTGTTTTATGAGTACTATTTTCGCCTAATCCCCAGCGGGTCTACCTAGCAAAAAGGTGTTATATACAACAGATCGAACCGCCGTAGAGGTTGTCCGTTGAACAACAACGGTTGGCCAGGAGTGCGGTGTGCTTAGAACAAGGGGTTGAGACTCAGTATGCAAAACTAAATTCATGTTATTCAGTTACGACCACAATTATATCGAAATCATAAAATTAATTAATTCAAAGGAGAAACTTTGAAATTTACAACAATTTTAAACTCACGTGGCTATCTGCTTACAAAACCTTCTGTAGTAATTACACAAGAAATTGCATTTAAACTTGTCGTAGTTTTTTAATAATAATAATAGTAAATAAACAAATAAATAATATATTTTCATAATGAGATTTTATAGCAAATAAAGCGCATAAATATCATAACGATGCATAAAAATATTCACAAAAACTCACCTTAAATCCGGGAAATGATTCAGTGCAGTGTCGGGTCAAACAAATCGAACAGAAATGCACACTTGTGTGGTAGTTTTAGGTAATTCTGTGAAATTTTATACTATGTAAACGCTATTCTTCTTACGTAAAAGAAGACCGTTGCAATGTGTTTTGATATAAAGAAATGGGCGATGTTATAAGAAGTTTACAGTGTTTTTTGCCTCGTTTGACTGATGTTTACAATTTAAAAAACCAACAACAGGCAAATTTCAATATTCTTTTTTTTTTTTTCAAAGCGTTTTTATCGCGTTTTATCCTTTGCAATTTTAGGTGAAAATTTTTTATCTAAATTCGAGTTAAAACACCTGCTTAGTTGTAAAATGCTTTTCTACACTTTATATTGATTAAAATAATTTTGTCTTGATTCCTTGCAAAACTGCTTTGAGAATATGTTTTAATATGTCCAGTTCTTCCGTATCTTCAGGCAGTGTTAATAACAGGGCTGATATGCACAAATTCAGTGTTTTGCTCAGATGATTTTCACTATAATGAACGCCGAGAGATGTACAACGTGTATTTGAATGGGGGTTGGTTGTTCCAGAATGCAGCCTCTCGGTCACAATTGATTGGTCAGCTACTTTATAAGGGCAAAAGTTTTCCTATGTGGACTTCTACAGAAATGAGAAATCTAAAGATAGTTTGCCGCGTTATTTTAGTTATTTACCCAGTAGGTGTCACTATTCACACCCTCACTTATTTGGCTAATTGCCATATTCCGTACTTGCTAGTCTTGACGCAATTTTATTGAATTTTTTTTCCTTCACTATTCATCATCAGATGAGTCTGTAACATGTAAAGAAAGCAGTGCGCAGTATTTTAGCACGAGATTAAAATATTTCGCGAAGTGTCTGTTTCTCAACAGAAAAAAACATTACCAAAAAAATATATATGCACATTTTATCTTTGAACGTAACTGACTTACATTCATAGCTATTAAACCGCAATATGACATAGGGCCAATTTTTTATTTTCAGGTTTTAGTCCAGAACATTGGAACATTTACTATTTTCCTGACGTGTTATTTCTTCTTTGTGTTTATACATCACTACAGGAAAAGAGGTCACCAAAACATGATAAACTGAGGATTGAAATTTATTATTATTATTAGTATTTAACATATTTATGTAGCGCCTAATATATATAATCTCTAAGCGCTTTACAATACTGCGAAAAGAATATTATGATAATACAGGTGAAAATACATGTAAAATTAAATATGATAAAACAGTTAAAACACGACTTAAAACCCATAATCAACAGACAAACCTTGTAATAATAAATATACTGAATTAAGCAGTCAAGTATTATACGCTTTTCTAAAAAGATATGTTTTAAGTGCTTTTTTAAAATATGCTATTGAGTTAGTACTGCGCAAGGCTGTAGGTAAAGAGTTCCACAAACGATTTATGTGAAAAATAAGATTTCCATGATCCCAGTAAGGAAAATGTATGATTTTTTCTCTGTCATGATGGATCTACATGGTAGAAAATCTTAATATGCAGGGAAATTTATCTCCAACATTATTCCAGCAGTTTTCAATCCACAGCGAACTTCTGCCTATTTCAAGATCATTCTGGTATTTTTCTACTGGGACCTTCCACACTAATCCCGGCGACTGGCGTCCTGTTTCTATCCGTCAAGCTCTTAGGCCAAACAGTGAACTGGCTTATTATTTCTAAAAATTATCTTTTCCAGCTGCTTTCTTATTAGAAACATTTGCAACGTCCTAAAAAGTTGATTAAATTGTCCAAAAAAAAATGAAGAAATAAATTAGCGGAACTTTTTAGCGAACGATTTTTAGCGAAATGTGCGCAGATGGTTGGAGGTTTGATTTAATTATAAATCAGATTTTTTTAAAAAGGACTGGCCGGAAACACCAAGTAGTCGTTGTTTGGAACATTGTGATAGTTATACTAATTCACTGTATTCCCTGGGCTTTTGACGATAGAGGTGAAAAAATACTTACCCGCCTGACCTAATCCGAACCCTGTGCTCCGTGCAAACAAACTCCCGTGTATACACCCCGCACCCCAACCCCCCTCCCCCACCTCTAAGGGGTAATTGTACTTAAATTGGTTTATTAACTAAATCCACTGTTATATATACAGTTTGCAAAACTCGCTGTTAGCGATTTTTATTGCTTTATTTGAAATGCGTTGTATCTTATTTTTGCTACTGCATTGTTCATTTAAATTTAACTCCAGATGTGTGGGTTTTCTTTATTTTAAATATTGTATAGTTAAAAGAAGCTATTATTTGCAAAGGAACGATTTGATATACGTAAGGATCCGCAGTGTAAATACTCCGTTTGTCCCCCCCCCCCCCCCAAGAGATAGAATCTCCCCTTTTTCCCGGACCCAGCCCTTTGATCGGGCGCCCCCAGCAAATTTGGTGGATGTGGGCCAATGGGGGTAAATCCTGTCATTACATAAAACCACTCCTTTGAACTTTGCACACCTGTCGTAATGGTCAGAAAGCAGTGCTGTGCTGTCATTGGGCGATAAGGATGCGCCTATGGGAACGGCCATATTTTGCCACTGGTGACCCCTACTCAATCCCTCCGCATACGCAAGGCCCCATCAGGATGCGGGCAAATCAGAACTCCAGTCCAATAGTTTTCGGTAAGAATTTACTTATGTCCCTATGATTTGATGTTGCGAATAATCACATAGCTTGTTTTGTGTCTTGTTGAAAACTGGAATGTCGCTGTATTATTTTCAGTAAGATTTGCCATTTTTTAAGACATCTGTGCTTTCCAGCGTTTTCTGTCGGAATGACAGCGGTTTGTTTGTGTAAAATACTCGCTTTCAATCAGTGAGCAAGTGTTAGTCTGTGTTGAAAATAGAATTTGTTTATGCATATACTTGGGCTTTAACGCTTGTTTTCAATTTATATTGTTTCAGTTACAGTTTGTCCGCACGTTGAATCGCTGAATAGTTAGCGTTCAAGCCGCCGACGCACCATTAGTTCTGTGAGGTGCGCGGACGTTAACTGGGATAAAACGTTAAAATAAACGCGTTAACGAAACTTTTGTGTTTCACTCGTCGACTTTCTAATACAGTTTTATTGAAAATATTTAGCACTTAGCTTACTTTCAACCGATTTAGAATTGTATGTGACGCGAAACACGTCATAAGCAACAAAGAAAATGAAACTTTTTGAATTAAAAAAAAAGAAAGATTGCCTTTCATGGAGGGGAAATTTTATTGAACTGTTAAAAGACAGGTAAAAACTTAATTCAATAAAAATCCCAGTGAGAGCATTCCGTTCTCGGGATGAATCAATACCTTGTTGAGCCCTTCACTTGAACCAATTTCAAATTTCTTTTAAAAAAGCGAAACGCATATTCCCTTATCTACTCGTCTTTAAAAGACAAATAATTTGCACCCTGTCCCGCAGCAAATTAGAGCCTCGTTTAAGATTTTGAACATATCGTACTGACAAGGCCGGCGTAGCCACACCCACTCTTGAACTGCGTGTCCCCCTGCCAGCAAATACTTAACCCTGCAACATGAACCAGTTCAGTTTTGCTTCGAATCTCAGGTCAATATTTGGTTGAAAATAAAATCTTCTTGCAACAAAATGACAGCAGTGTGGTTGTGAGGAAAGTGTCTCAAACCTTTTTTTTTCATTTATTTGTTTAGTTTTTCCATTCTGAGCACATTGACTTTTTTCGGTGTAATTGCGAAGCATGCTTAATTGCGAAACATGCTTAATGGCAAAATAATAGGATATTATTGCAATTAACTAACAGTACTGTTTGGACCCTACAGTTTAACAATAACCTCGAAAGGTTTTTAAGTGATCCGGAACCAAGAAGGATTGCGAGGTTTCTAAATCATTGACCACATAGCTACTTAAGTTTCTGCAACAAAACATGTTCTTTTTGATATCTATCTAATTTCACGTACAAAGAGTGCGATAAAAAAAAAATCAAATTGTCACGTTTATACTATTTTTAATTATCAATTATATTGATAATCAGAGTTCACAGTGTTAATTTTCTACTTGTTGAAAATATCAAGTCTACATCAAGTCTATAGCCGTGAGGTAGTAATGAGGGTAGCCTGATACCAAGACCCGCTGGAGTCGTATCAGCTGAAATACACTGTGAATCTGGTTGTGCTTTATAACTGTGTTTTATATTATCTCTTACTGTTGGCTTTACATTTTTTAAATTGCAATTTCTTTAATGACTCACACACACGCACATACGTACGCACACACGCACACACGTAAGTAACCACTGAAGTTGAGTAGCAGCAAATTGATGTGTTGCTTTAATATCCCCCCCGCACCCCCCCCCCCCCAACGATGTGGGTGTGTTGTTTGAACACGAAAAGAGGTCTCACGATAATCGCATAAAAACAACTAAAAATAAAGAACACAGAATAAATGACAGCCATTTTATTAAAAGTTAGGGAATGCTATGTTCCCATTTATTTGTTTATTAATCTCTTATTTAATAAATTCAGTAAGTGAATTATAGATATGGTACCTTTAGGTAGTGATATCAGAATTTGAATTTGTGATGCCTTTGAGTCACGTCTTTATCTAATTAATTTAATTATTGATATTTACTTTTCATTAATGGCATAAATTGTAACAACTAAGCTTTGATATCAATAAATTATCTTTGCTAAAAAAATGACTAACTGCTGCCAATAATTCAAAGGTAAAAATTACACACACAGGAAAATTTTCAGTTTTTAATTTTTGACATCCAAGATTGAACTATTGTGTCATTCATAGCTGATTCATTTAAATCAAGAATTGGATATAATATCTGATATCAAAAAAATGTATTTTTGATAACAGTGAATTAGTTTGTGATATTAGATAATCAATTACTGATATCATTAAAATAACCTGAATATATGGCTTCAAGAACGCATTCCTTAATCTCATTTAAATAATTTTTGATGTAACAAAATCAACACGTAATATCAAATGTAAAAATTGACATCAAAAAATTATGTGTGATATCAATTATTAATTTTTGTTCTTCTCCTAATAAAGAAAGGCATCGTATCCGGTAAAACTTTTCGTCAAGTCAAGTTTTTACATCTTGAATTAAAAAAAAAAAACTGTACTAAAGTGACTTGTCTTCAGTACCCTAGCTCCCCCCCCCCCTTCCCCGTCTCTCCCCCCGCCCTCAAACACACGGCTGTAGTGATATCATAAGGACAAATGCGCATGCTTAATTTATGTATCTCAGGCTATGTATCATCATGTGTAAATACATTTTGAAATTAGTTTTGACACAAAGGTTAAACAGCACTAGCAGACAATGATATATGCTTGTAGTCTTGTCATACGGCATGAAAATACATCATTGAAATAATAATGGTGCGTTTTTGTCTCTATTGTCTCCATTTTTGTCTCTATTTGATTTTTAATAGATATAAAGGGTACCAAATAGTTATTTCTAGAGTCGACTGCACAATTAATCATGTAACGCTTTGATTCTTCAACAGTTCTGAAACGCATTGTGTTCAGGCCAAAAAGACTTCAAAAATATAACGCCAATCAGTTCTATTGAATCCTCTGAAAATATTTACTGAAGAGGATGTATTTAAAGGTGTTGATAGTTCTTGCTGTATATAGTCGCCTTGTATTTGGGAAGCAACCTAACATTGTGTTCATTCTGGCAGATGACTACGGGTGGAATGACATTGGATATCACGACTCAGATATTAAAACGCCAACCCTCGACAAGCTTGCTGCAGGTTTGTCTTACGATAAATTTATACATAAATAAACAAATAATCAATACGTTACACGCCGTTTCGCGACCTGCGTCGTTTTAAAACCGCGCAGCGCGGTTTTAAAACGGCACATACGCCGTTTTGTTGCTAAGGTCGGTCGTAAAATGACCGCCCCATTTTAGGACGGCGCAGCGCCGTTTTGTTACCAATAAGGTTTCGAAATGGCGCATGCCTCGTTTTAAGACGGTTTTATGATCATATTTTTTCTTCAAAGAAATAATGTTGCAATCTGTTTCCCATTTTTTGCTTGGGTCTCTGAGTTCCGGGATCGCCGCCTCTGTACTTTGCTTTCAAAATGCCGTATGCCGTTGCTAACGTGAACATTGGACTGTTCTTGCCGGACGTTCTGATAATTTCACAAGTTTCAGGTCTGTAGAGGTTCGGTCTATTTTGGGAATGATAACAGACACTGTGTCACCGTCCTTAAAGGTTCTGAGATTTTCTCCGTATTTTTTTTTTTTTTTTTTTTTTTTTTTGGCGTGCATGGTTTTCATTCTTTCGGCTTGTTTTTTTCGTTGATTCCAGTGCCTTATGTCGTTTTGTATGCACTCGATTCATCGGAGATCCTGCTCGTTTGGTCGGCGCTGTCGGTAGCTCCGACTTCGGAGGAGTCGTAGTTCGGGCGTGCCCACGAACGGCTGTTCGAGTGGCGATGTCGTAATCGACAGCGCGGTCGCGTCGCGGTTAGCCGATCGGGTGACGAAGTCGTCGGTCGATATCTCCGGCGTCGGACTGATCGGCGTTGGGACGATGTCGTAATCGGCAGCGCGGTCGGCGTCGCGTTTAGCCGATCGAGTGACGAAGTCGTCGGTCGATAACTAGGGCGTCGAACTGATCGGGTTCTTCTTAAGAAACCCCGTACCTTACTTGCAGTATTGGGATTAGTCGCAGACAGCTCAGATAGTTTCTGTGTCCACTGAGATCACTTTGACCCCAGAAATGAAGGCGTAAGAAATGTTATTTCAATTTTATTTCATATGGCAAAATAACTTAAAATTGCAGTAAAGGGTAACAGAACGGCGCAGCGACGTTTTGCATCCGGTAGCGAAATTTTACGACCAACATTGGTAAAAAAACGTCGCATCGCCGTTTTAAAACGTATTAAAACGGCCCTGAAACAAATAAGAGACTTGCGTAATTGCCATGAAACGCCTCAGTTCAAACCGTACGGTTCTTTACATACTCTGTCTTAAACTAGAACTATTTTTGCTTTTTATTAATGAAACTGAACATGCGAAAACTTTCCACAATGTGAATAGTCACAAAAAGCACCTTTTAGGTCCAAGCAGCTGACGCACACTCATTTATGGGAAAATCGACCCTCTAATCAGTAAACTGGGACCTAGAAGAATGTTGACACAGTAGCAACCATGCATGGGAGTACCCCCCCCCCCCCGCCCAATCAACCAAACGGGTCAGAACAATGCAGCAAGCCAAACGTAATTGCATTGTACTAGAAACCTTTAACGATGTCCACAAACATATATGGGAGTCCTCCCCCCCCCCCCCCCCGCCCGCGCCACTGCCACCAAAACAGCAGGTCAGAACAATGCATCAAACCAAACGCTATGACATTGCACTAGAAACCTTTAACCATGTCATCAACCATGTATGGGAGTACCCCCCCCCCCACCAAACAGGCCGTGTCCTTAGTCATTGGACTCCACCTGGGACATCCACCCTTCATGATAACGGCTAGAATATTTGATTTGTTTATGTTTATGCAACACATAAAATGCAATGACCCCTGGCCACTGAAGGGGCGGGGGGCGGGGGAGGGGTGGTATAACAGATGGAAAGGGCCATTGACAAGATTTTCCAATTAAATAATCACACTAAAAATTCAAGTATTTTAGAATCTCCTGTCTTACGAAAAGCAATTAGACAACGAAAAACAATTAGACCACAATTTTTCCACCTTCTACTAAAAATTTTTGGAAGGTAGAAAACTGTCAGAATTGTATACCACACACTATGTCATTTATGTATGTCTGTTATTGCCTAGTCTGCATATCAAGTTAAAGGATACCAACAAATGACATTTGAAACAGTGGGTTGGGTATACCCAGTTATATACCAATAAAACAAACGATTCGAAAGAATGTTGATAAAAGCTTTCGGAGGCAGCAGATAATGGGTTTCTACACGAGTACGTTTCTTGCCCTAATAATTTTTATCTGTCCATATGTACATACAGATGTGTGTTGTAGAAGGAATAAAACTAGAGAGCCATTATGTTCAGCCCGTGTGCACACCAACCCGCAGTGCGTTACTGTCTGGAAGAATGCCCGTAAGTACATCACCACGCCGTTCTAGCGATTTAATATATGATAACACTTTCAGTTCCAATATCACTATTTCAGCACAGATAAGGGAATGTATAAGTTCCATAAGTTATACAGTAGAAATTTTCGTTTTTTGAGCAGCCAAAGAATATCGTAAATAAATCACTATGCAAAGCAAAAAAGCAAGAAAGAGCTATCCACGAAAAAGTAATGCATATTAACTGTCCGGTTTTCCGAGGTTCCACTGAATATATTTATCGTAATAGTTGTGATAATGTTGCTAAACGTTGTTTCCAGATGTCTACTCCTGAAGAGTAAACCTAATGAAGCGTTGTTATTTATAGATCCATACAGGTATGCATATAAAGCTAAAATCAGAAGAACCAGTGTGTCACCCGCTTCAGGACACCTTTCTGCCAGAGAAGCTGAGACAATTGGGATATGCCACACACATTGTTGGCAAATGGCACCTTGGTTTCTACACAAAACGATGCACTCCGATTCACAGAGGATTTGACACCTTTTTTGGTATGAATATGACGAACAATTATATTAAGTAATTTCTTGTTCTCATAACTATAAATCTTGGCAGTCTGAACAGTTCCATAGCTTAAAAGATTAAAAACTATTGATAACTATTTAAAATATATAAATATACTAATAAAAATTAGCCAAATCGAGCATTTAGAGATGTAAAGGGAAAGTAAAGGAACTTGGACTCGGCTTAAATATTGTTGTTTAAAATAACTATGTATAAATTTCTAAACAAATATAAAAGAGATGAAAAAGTTTTCAGTTATTACTTTGAGTTAATTTTTTATCTTCTAGAGCATGTTGCGTATAATATCATTAAAAATGAAAACAGTATTGTAGTTCTTCATCTTTGTACCTCATATTTATACAGTATGATAATCGCGATTGTTCCACTTGATTCAGGGTTTTTTAGTGGACAAGAAACGTACTTTACTCACGAACGTAACGGCTTCTTAGATTTTCATTCACAAACATCAAGAATCCTCAAAGCCGAGAAAAACTACAAAGGAGTCTACTCTACGCACATTTTTGCACAGAAAGCTCAAAATATCATAAAAAATCACAAACGTGTTACACCAAATAAGGTATATCATCAGCGGGTATATTAACAGTCAGAGAAATGATAGCATTTAGGTCAATAATTTGTTTTCAGTTATTCTTTTTCATCACATTTGAAAAGCACGCTTTATACGAGGCAACTATGTGTGAGAAACTTTTTGATATATAAATGACCTCGTAATGTTTGGACTGGTAAAATAGGATTAAAATACATGTCAATTAATACATGTCCAAAAAGTTTTTCTTTTTTTATGTGAAATCCATTCATCGTTCTGTGTATTTCATATCTCAATCAGTTGATTGTATTATTATATGTAACAACAAGTGATAGTTATATGTGCATTTCAGCCATTGTTCCTCTACCTTCCATTTCAAGCCGTCCATCTACCAAATCAAGTGCCGAGCCACTATGAACAACAATACAAGCATTTTTTGAACACTGATAGGAGAACATATGCAGGCATTATAATTTTTAGACCATTTATTTCTTTAGACAACGCTGTGTTACTGTTATGCATTTCTTAAGTTCTTATATAATATAGCTAAATTACTAAGATTAGGAGTCATAACGAAATGTGCAACTTCCATGACGTTGCCAGTCATCTAAGGGGCAAAATTAACAAAACTGTTATATGTAAAAGTATAAATTTACTTTATATCAGACTGAATATACAATCAGCAGGCATGAGGAAGCACAATTTAGCGCAAAATAAAAGTATTTAAGTTAAAAATTCTCACAGTAGAGTTTGGAAATCAATTAAATAAATTAATCAGTAAAATAATTAATATAACAACAAATAGAAATTTGATGTTCCTTTTCGCAGATTTACAGGAGAACTTTATGATTCCTTGTATTTTGTGTTTCAGCTATGGTTACATGCATGGATGAAGGTGTACGCAATATAACGCATTCCCTAATTGAACATGGCATGTTTGACAATACAATCATTGTATTTTCCTCAGGTGAAAGAAATAATGCTATATTCATGTTACCCAAAATTTGCATTTAACAAGTCTTCCCAGTATTCGCTTAAAGTAAAAACTATTGCAACTAAGTGTTTTATATTCTTTTAGACTTTTAGTTTAATTTGTTTTCTTAAACATAAATTACTTATATAAAAAATACGAGAAGTAATGATAGATTTTTGTATTTCACTCCCAAATCATAATCAAAGTTTTAGATTTCCACTTATTATTTTTGTGAAGTATTCGTTAGAAAGTAGGAAATACTACAATTAAATACCTTTAAAATAAAAATGAACTTTATTTTTATTTATTTCTTTTAATATGAAAACAATTATGTAACGATACGTTTTGTTCTTTGATTGCCTAGATAATGGAGGTGTGGTTAAGAAAGGAGCAAGTAACTGGCCCCTGCGAGGCTTCAAAGAAACATGGTTCGAAGGTGGCATTAGAGTAAACGCGTTTGTTTACAGTTTGCTCCTAAATAACACCAGAACAACTCACAGGGATTTATTCCACATAACTGACTGGTTCCCTACCTTTGTGCACGCAGCCGGGGGACGGACAGATGGTATGGATATCGATGGCATTGATCAATGGGATACCTTAAGGTGAATAGTCTTTTGACATCAACATAATATTTCATGTGTACTTTACGGGAATGTTTTCCATTGTTTAAACTACAACGATAACATATTAAACTACAAGGTAATATATTTAAACTGCAACGATAACATATTAGGCCAAATCTGACGCGAATTGTTGCTATTCATCTTTGAATTTACAGAAACGGGAAACCGTCTAAGAGACAGGAACTATTACATGACATTGACATCACTCTTTCTCCGCACGGAAAGAGTAGTGTTAGCGATATTTTTGATACGAGAATAACCGCAGCTATACGAGTGTATAATTGGAAACTTCTCACAGGACATGCAGGTTTATATAATATGTATCTAAAATTCCATGTACTCTGTTGTGCTGATCGATTAAAATGCTTAATGAGTAGTAAATTAGACACATGGCAATATATAGTCGAGTTGCCTAACAACAACCTAGCCTAGTTAGGGAAGAGACTTTTAATTTAATTTCAGGCAGAAATATCAAATTAAATCAATACTGTCGCCCTACCCTCGCAAGTTGGATCAGGAAGGGGGTTTTTAGAATACCAAGTGTATCAGTGTGTCTTGAATAGGAGCAAACTGAACCCGTATTAAATTTAACCTCATACCGGAGGCATCTAAGCTGTCAGTGGATAAGAATTTGAGTGGAACACTTTTTTTATAAAACAATATGCATGTATGATTTGCATAAATTAATATAACGTCTAATTAGGTTACAGGCGAAGCTTGAGGAAATCAATAAGAAACCTATTACGTCATTGAAGTTCTGACACAGTAATGTATGTTTAATTTTGTTTTACTTTAGGTGGTTCACAGTGGCATATTCGGCCCTTAGCAAATGCCACAGAGACACTTCATCGTGAAATAAACGTACCCAAAGATAAAAATGTATGGCTTTTCGATATTGCGAATGATCCTCATGAAGAACACGATCTTTCAAGCACCAACAAGGCCATTGTTACTAGTTTGTTAAGGAAACTACGCCATTACCAACAGCAGACGCTGAACATAAAATGGCCGGAGAAGGACCCAAGCAGCAATCCAAAATTACACGGTGGCGTCTGGAGGCCTTGGGTTTCAAACGCCGGTAAAATTTTGCCTCTGAAATATACTTTCTTTGATAAGTATTTCTACAATGTGTCTAAGAAACAACGCGTCAGTAAAGCTACTGAACTACAGCCAGATGAAAAAAGACCCAGTGCTGATGTGGGTGAAAAACCACTTAATATCACGGTGTTTCGTAGAAATGACGCGATAGCCCACCCTCAAGATAAAGCGAACCAACTGATCAATGCATATAAGTATGTAATAGTGTTTATATCTATATTCCTAACTACTGTTGCTTTCTTGCCTGCGATGAAAAGATTATTGCGATTACTGAAGAAATTGCGTGTGTAATTTACTGATTTTGAATATTCATGAATAACAAATTACAGTTAACGAAGTTTTTGGTGTTTAGTATTTTTTGTGGATAGCTTATGCAAGGTTACTTTTGCGAATATATATTGAATCGTTTTATTAAAGACTCATTAAAACAAGTGGAATAAATTTTTTGGCAACTGTTTCATTATTGTATCATTATGTCTTTTCAGTTTTTCAATTCATTGCATTTCTCGATCTTCTGTTTCATTCAGCGTTAAATTTTCATTCAGTTTTCTATTGCAAAAAATTTTTGGCACAGTTCCCTCATGTAGAGAACTGTTTTTTCCACATTCTATATTTATTCTAATAGGATTTCCATACATCATTAAAGTAAATACTTCGACCATAAGGTATACTGGCTTTGTTTCTTTTGCTAATTAAATAGAAAAAAAGTATGTATGCTACAAATTGCGATCAATGCATTCTATTCAAGGTGTTGGCAAGAAAGCATTATTGAAGTCTGTAAAATCTGTTAAATCAGACTAACAGGGGGGGTGTGTCAATATTGCGAGATCTCAGCAGCTAATCTAGGCAGAAACTATTTGTTCTTTTTTAAAATATACTTTTCTGTGAAAAATACCTGGTTTTCGAAACATAATTTTAAATATTCGAATTCTAATGCTCCATAGTAAGTATTTATTACGAAAACGAAACTTACAGATCCTTATGAAAATATACCGTATATTACTAGAAACTGCTTAATATCTTTGTTGAAGTGCTAATTTAGCCCAATTTGAAATGTACAGACTGTTTTTACTAAAGAATATCAAAATTAGAAAAATGTTTACTTTAGATTTGTCGCAATAGCAACCCTTAAATATTAAATTACCTGCTTAATACCTCCATCTTTGTAAAAACAATCGATTGTTGATGTACCCATACATGCACACACACATGCGTATACTCACGCACATAAACACATTTAAATTTACGATCGGTCTTGTGAGTACACTGGTGATGTAAATATTGTAAGTACCCTCTTCAGTCCTCGTATGATTATTATGCTAAGAAATGCTGCAGCAACAAATATTATTGACAACATGTGAACAATTACTACTGGTATTCTACCTTTTTCTTTTTTGTAGAGAGCCATTCTATTTTCAAGTGCAAATGAAGTGATATTATCAAGTGCTTGCTCAAAATATTCTACATTGCGAATTCTCTTTGCTATCACCTGACGGGTACGAAGAATGTGGCTATTGTGTGTTTCATTATATAAACCATTTGTCGTATTAATCGGCTCATCTTGTTCCCAGGGCTTCCAAAATTCACCGTCATGAAATCGGGGGCTACTTTTCTCCTCTTTTTCTGGCCATTGTTTATTCGCAGTTGATAATTTATAATTCCGCAACTTTAGAAGCATACGTGTGACGACATCCGCATGGACATGAGATAAATCATGCTCTTCGCATGGATCTTCTGTTATATTAAACAACCAAATGTTTTTCTCCGTTCCACGATCTGCTTCACGGCGGCGAGGCCCTAACCTGTTTGCCACTGGCCGTACATGCCATCTACTCGAACCTTAAACAACAAGACACTGCTGCTTTTGTGAATAAAAAGCTTATATCTAATTCTGACGTGTTAGGCCAATAAAAAATATGTAGAAAAATATGCACCCTTCAGTGGAACAAGTGCGTGCCACCTACTACTATATCACAGTTGTAGAACGTGATTAAAATCTAGTTGATTTTGGAATTATAGGAAAATTTATTCCACGGTTGAGGACTGGATTAAGTGAATTTGGTCATTTTGTGCAGTTCATATTTCTGTTGGTTGATTTCAATTCTTTTTGGATCACTAAAATAAAGTAATGGCAAAGAAGCTGATTGAAACCTTTAAAGCTGTAAATACATTAAGATGCCTATACAAATAAATTAGTAATTAATGAAGAAGAAATACCTATTCCAGTTAACAGTTTCCAGTCACCAACTCTTAAAGCTGCTCTTATTCTGGTGTCAAAAATGTGACTGAAACCAGCACTTCCATACAACGGTAATGTGATGTCAACATCATGTAAAATTTCCTGTCTTCTGGACGGTTCTCTCTTTCTAGTAAATTGCATTAAAACAATTCATATAATATGTTTTGTGATATGCTTTACATTATACATGCCAATAAGTGTGAAATATGTATATAACATGCTCTACAATAATAAAATTAAATAAAACATCAGTGTATAATGTGTGCATAATATGCTCTCCATTTATAGTATATAATGTTGGAAAATATGGTATATAATATATTCTATAATGTTAAATATGACTGTAGAACATCTATATAATTTGCTCTATAATATGCTGTACGACATATAGTAAAACATAAGTGCATGTGCATAATATATGTAGAAAACTTTGTATGATTACTGAGAAAGCCAATGCAGAAACGCAATGCAACTAAAACGGCAGAATAAACATTATTGAGAGAATTTGTCGCTTTGAAAAAAGGAGCTGTTTAAAATGCCATTTGAACCTTAAGACGTCCCACTGGTTAATGCCGTCGATATCCATGCCATCTGTCCGTCCTCCAGCGGCATGCACAAGTGTGGGAAACCAGTCGGTTATATGAAATAAATCGCGGTTAATTACGTTACTTTGATTTAGTAACGGGCTATAAACAAATGCGTTAACTCTAATGCCGCCTTCAAACGTTGTTCCCTTAAAACCTCGTAGTGGCCAGTTGGATGAACCCCAGTTACATTCTCCACCGTTGTCTAAATAAAATCATATGCTCTTTCATTGCACGTTCTTAAAATTATTTTATTCTGCTTTCTTTTAATTATAACGCTGAAAGCAAGAAAGCCATGCACGAGATATGTTCAACATTGACAATAATTTCCAGTAAGCTATTTTGATGATTTGCATTTTAATTAATGAATACATAAGTTTAGATATAAGCATTTTTGTCAAACATTTAAGAGGTAAACATATATGTCAAACACATTATATATGTAGTACCTGAAGAAAATACAATGAGGGTACTATCCCACATTTCATGTTTTCTCAGAGCATGTGTCACGTTCCGTATAGCCTCGTCCATACACGACACCATACCTACAAGTATATTAACGAGGTACATTTTTGTTTGTCTGTCAATGGCATTCCCGAAGACTTCCGGTAAGCATATGATTGCAATTTCTGTAGTATGTATGTTTTATCCATACAAAATTAAACAATACATATTTTATAAAAAGGATCATGCACAATGATTGCATCCCTTTTATTATGAAGCTGACATCACAATAAAACAGAAAAAAGTCACCTGCATATTTCCTCCTAGGTGTATCAAGGAAATGTCTGTATTTGTTTTCATATTGTATTGGCACTTCGTTTGGTAGATGAACGGCTTGAAAAGGGAGGTACAGGAACAAGGGCTGGAACAACATCACCCCTATTACTTTTTCAAGATTGCTGATGCGCGTACATAGGAAATTTTTAAGTATGTGTGACGAATACATATGCAGAGTCGTGTTCTCTGTGTACTGCGTCGTTATAAAATATTTACTGAGTGACAGAAAGGTGTATTGATATGTAATTCATAAAACATTATAATACTACAAGAAGTTAAGAAATGAAAACAAAAGCACAACCGAGTCAGGATTATCCAAAAACCCTTCGAAGACTAATTTGTTGGTTAATAGCTCATTTTAAACTATATTACAATTTTAGTTACTTAATAAAATCTGTTACATTCTGAATCACTGTAACGTTATATTGCTTCATACCTTATTTGGAGTAGCTCTTTTATGCTTGGCAATAATATCTTGAGCTTTCTCTGCAAAAATATGCGTTGAGTATATTCCAGTATAGTTCGTCTCAGCCTTGAGTTGTGTACTTGACGTTTGAGACGAAAAATCTAAGTAACCTTCTCGTAAATGCGTAAAATATGTTTCTTCTCCACTGAAAAACCCTAAACAATGTATGTAAAGATGCAAAAGGTAATGTTTATAATTCATTTTATAGAACTGCAGGCATCAAAACAGTTAATTATGATACAACTTCTATTCTCTGTTGGCTTTATTCAAACTTCCTGTCATAGTGAAATTCTTTGCTTGTTGGATTTTATAATGCTGAATAAGACACTTTCGTTTCAACAATTGTTTTCGACGTCCTTCGAATTCCATGGTGGAAATAAGGCGATTATGTGTACAAAAATGATCAAAAGTAAGAGATAAACGATGAGCAATTTTTGTGCTACTGATGTAAAACGAGGACTATACACTTATAATGCTACAAATTAGTTTCAAAGTTAGAACAGATGTGTCCCTCATTCTGTTGCAAAATGGAATTGTTCACCATGAAAGGTACTTTGAACAGAACTATTGATGAGTGGTCATATTTGTGAGGTTATTCCATTTGTGAGGTGGTTATATTTGTGAGGTGGTCATATTTGTGTTGTGATCCCATTTGGCAAGTGGTCATATTTGTGAGGTGATTTGTTTATTATTTCGTCTACAAAGTGTTTTCTCATTGTTCATTTTATAGATCGTTTTTGAAATAGGGTCAAGTACATACCAAAAAATGTGTCAAATCCTCTATGAACTGGAGTGCATTGTTCCTTATAAAAGCCGATGTGCCATTTTCCGACCATATGTGTAGCATACCCCAGCTCTCTAAGCTTCTCGGGTAGAAATTTGTCCTGCAGTGGGTGACACAGAGGTTCGGTTGTACGTAGTTTTCTGTGCATACCTGTGTGGATCTAATATGACAGAATTCATTTTCATTATGATTGCAATATCAGTTTAAGGTAAGAGTAAGTTTCAACTAAATCTAAGTCTTTTTCAATTTTTAGTATGGATTGTATACAGTACCTTGTATTTAGAAAGTCTAAAAATAGTCCATGGGGTTAGATATAAAATTAACATCGAAAATCTGTTACTCTTTGCAAATTTATAAGTTTTAAATCTTTTGAGTATTGTACAACTAAGCAATAACACATGCCAAAATGCCTAATAAACAAAAATGTATATCGTTTACAAATGCAATATATTAAAGTATCTTTATTAAATGCAAGCACCTATTTTCTTATTTCCGCTGCTCTGTTGGATATTGTTACTCAGAAATGGATAACCGTGTGCAATTACAACTGTTTCTTCTACTTACAGGCATTCTACCAGAAAGCAATGCGCTTCGAGTTGGCGTACACACGGGTTGCACATAATGACTTTCTAGCTTTATTCCTCCTGTAATAATAGCACTGTAGAAATAGATTTAGTGTAGCGTGTTTATCTGTGTAGCATGGATTTCGGGATCTCCCAGTGGGTGATTTGCCGGAGGTCTTCTGCCTTTAGAAGTGAGTTGCCGGTGGGTGAATTTCCGGGAGGTAAGTTGCCGGTCTAGGGTATTTGCCGGCAATAGAATTGCCGGTGAAGACCCTAGACCGGCAATTCACCCGCCCGCAAGAAAGACCACCGGCAATCAACCGCTGCCAAATCACCCACGGTGAGATCACCTGTTTCCGTGTAGCATTAACTGATAAGCTTGTATTTCATATAAAGGAGCTTACGCATAATCCTTTTACTACAAAGACAACACATGCTAAAACATTATACTTGTTAGTATACAGTCTGTGTCGGAAATAAAATGAATTCATGTGAGTAGGTAGAGAAATTGAAACAGGAAAATGCTTTTCTAATAACAATGTGTTAATCTTTATATTTACGACCCAAACGACAAAGTTTCTCCATAAACAAACATGATATGACGTTTAGATATCCCAATGTTATTTACAAAAACCAAAGAACAACACCTAAACATGACTTTCCAGTGTGAGAAAATTATAATGGATAAACAGAATACAATGCCAAGATAAAAAAACTGTTACATCATTTCATGGATCTTTACTAGGCTGTGTTTTGTTATTGATTTTGAATCTGTGGAAGGTTTATGAACTAACTAGCCGAAACAATGCACATTTTCTTTACACTATAGTCAAATTTAAACTTTTTTTTATTAACGGCTTTCTTTTTGTCATTCGCATTTGAAGGGATCACAGAGCAGTATGATTGGTTTTTCGGGGGTTTTCTGTATATGCTACAGAATTCTAACTTATATTTTAATCAGTTAATTAATTTAATTACTTTTAAATTTTAACGAATAAATTCAAATCATTTATTTAATATTCGAATTGAAACATATCAAGCACCTGCAGCAAGCTTGTCGAGGGTTGGCGTTTTAATGTTGGAATCGTGATATCCGATGTCATTCCATCCATAATCATCTGCCAGAATAAAAACAATGTTGGGCTGCTTTCCCAATACCATTCTGATGCATAGAGCAACCAGAAAGATCACTTCCAAATGCATTGCTTAAGTAATAAAGCGTGCTAGCGAAAGTTAAAACTTGTTAATTGTTTACTCAACTTTAGGTACTTTACACTAAACATTAAAATGTGTATATATCGTTATAATGTCAATGTTTTTGCAGGTTGAGAAGTTTTTATAAATAAAACATGGTTTGATTATTGGTTTAAAATGCATGGGAAAATGGAAAACATTGAGCATATGCCAAAATATCGAGCTAAAGTGCGACATAATTAATTGAGATTTTAAAATATCCAATATGTTAAAGAAAGCAGGTGTGACTGTTATGGTATGTGGTATGCCCCGGTTGTTGTGTGCTATTAATCACAGACTGAAAATAACAAAACAAAAACCTCACGCGTCTTTCCTCTGAAAGAAAGACAATGTTGTGATTGTATCGATGAATAATATATACGTGTTAATAAGTGTTTCAAAGCTTTGAAGAAAAACAACTTTCCTAAGAAATAACATACAATTGTTTAAAAATACCAAAGCACATACAGTGTACGTCAATTAATGTAAGCAGGTGTTTACTTTTTGTATTCGCATTCACAAAGTTGTCAATTAAGATAACATACACGCAAGAATTGTCTTGTTCATCTTCTAATGAATAATTATTAGGTGTTACTTAATTGCAATTTAAAACAAAATCAATAATAGGTCTTCATATACACGGTCATCTAGTTATTTATTTCCAACAAAGCAATTCTGCGGCTACAAATGGTGGATTAGTCATTTCTTTGTCTGCTAAATATAACGCATTATGGCATAGTAATGTTTTTGTGCACCAGTCGCTTTAGTTCATCTAAACAGGTTATTAATTCAACAACGTGTTTTTCGCACCACTGTAATTATTTTTGTCGATATATAGTAGTATTAAAAGTCAAAATATCTTTTAACCTTAGCTCATTTAAAAAGTAATCCAACAACAGATTTTCCAAGTAATTCGTAAGTACATCATTCTTTTTAGGATAGCTGACAGACAACAAAAACACAAAAACCATCACAATACTTTATCTACTTGAGCCAGAAAATCTCCAATTGCTTATAGGAAAAACTACTGAATACTGTGAAACATTGCGATTGGCCCACCAGACAAATCGGACAGACGTCCGAAAATACACCTTTTTCCGAAACAACCCAAAATTGAGTTCTTTTATAGAAGAACCTCACAAAAAGAAGATGGGTAGTTTTATTTTCGAGGTTCTACTTTACTGAATACCATTTTTTTTCAAACTTAAATGTGTCTTTCAAACATTGTTGTTACTCAAAAACCTTTTCTGTTCTGTGGCCTCTGACCATTCATGATCAAAATAGCTCAAATATGAATATAGAGATTGGCAAATTAAACGAAAAGCCCATAGATTCAGCTTAAAGCATCAAGAAAGTGTTATTCAAATAACGTGTAAAATTGAAAATATTTTTTCACAAAGCAATGATATCTCCATCACGATTTGCATTTATATCAGACACTCTCGGCTCAGAAATCGTGTTGTTTTCACTCAGCCAGAATAAATGCGCACGTTTGGCGTGTAGCGCATTTTATTTTTCTTTTTTGTATTTATTTTATTTGTTTTTATTTATTTTTTTTATTATCTTTTCATTCATACTGTAAGGGAATTAATTTTTATGCACCGTACAGGCAAACAGTTTTTATCGAATCACGACAAACGTGAATTTAGTACAATGACACCCTGTTCATAATTATAATGTGAAGTTTTTATGTTAATGGCATGTTTGACAGCGATGCTTTGCAGCAACATCAGGAAACACGATCAAGCGTGCTCTGTCATGTCATGCGCATTAGGGGTGTGATATTTCGTATCGAAAAACCGAATTATTTGAACTTATATTCGCCGTGTGTTCAGTATACGGTGAACATATGGCAATTTGTTTTGTAAGCCATAGAATAGATTAAGTCTAAAACGGTGGATCTAATGTGTTTTGTTACTAATTAATTTAGCGTTGCTCGTCTCCAAGGCGTCCTTTTATTTCACCTAGTTTCACGCAATGATATTTTGAATATGTCCGCAAAAATCATTTGAAGGCTTTAAATCTCTTCCATCAGTTTTATGCCATGGTACCATTCTTCAATCAGTTGTCATCATGGTACCGCCCCTTCATCAATTGCTTACATGGTACCATTCCTCCATCAGTTGTTAGCATGCTACCACCCCTTCATCAAATGCTAATATGGTACCATTCCTCCATCAGTTGTTACCATGGTACCACCCCTTCATCAATTGCTAATATGGTACCATTCCTCCATCAGTTGTTACCATGGTCCCACTTCTTCATCAATTGCTAATATTGTACCATTCCTCTATCAGTTGTTACCATGGTACCACCTCTTCATCAATTGCTAACATGTTACCATTCCTTCATCAGTTGTTACCATGGTACCACCCCTTCATCAACTGCTAACATGGTACCATTCCTTCATCAGTTGTTACCATGGTACCATTCCTTCCCGAGTAGTTACCATGATACCACCGCTTCATGCAGATCTAAAAGACAAAAAGAAATAATTTTCAAGTAAATCGCAAAGATCCAATCTTATAAACACACACACACACACTCTCTCTCTCTCTTTCTCTCTCTCTCCCTCTCTCTCTCTTTCTCAGACGTCAAATATATCGAATTAGGTCACACTTTCTAAGAAGGAGTTGGTTTTTTGTATAGCTGTTTGGCAGAGTGCCTGCGTTTGAAAAGATAGCGCAGAGATCGTAACAAACAGTATCCTGCGATATTATCTTCGATTTCTAAAAGAAAAGGAACAGGCAAATTGATTAGTAGCCAGCAAAATATCAATTGATAAATTTGCAAAAAAAGTTGTTACCATTGAAATGATGTTAAAACTGTGATTCATACAGTCTAATAATTAAAAAAAATGCGGCAGTAAATTCACGTTTATAAGCATAGGTTGCTTAAAATAACCTCGAAAATGTTGAATACTATGTATTGAATAACTATATTGGAGGTGCAGCTGACGGTTTGTTTTTGATTTAACTTTTTCCTGGTATATCTAAAGTCTTCTAACCCAACTTCCCCTTCCGTACACTTTCTACCCTCTACAGCGATTTTTGAGGGACAAAGATACCTAAATAAACTCGTAGTTCTTGACTAGCGTGCAATCGTCCTCCTCACAAAGCAGCCAGAGTGAGTCACGTGCCGTCTGGACAACACACGACGGATACGAACCCTCGATACTCAACACCTCCCATTCGCCGTCCATTCGAAGCATCTACAAAACAAGCGAGATATGTTCTCCCACAAATTCGCGATTTTTAATGCGTTGCTTTTAAACATGGATTTAAATGGGGAATGAATCAAATATTTATTCCCGATTAATCCGACATTAAATAGTAATAGATATCCCAATCATTTAGAGAGAGAGAGAGAGAAGGAAAGAAAGAGAGAAAGAGAGAGAGAGAAAAAGAGAAGAGAGAGAGAGAGAGAGAGAGAGAGAAAGAAAGAAAGAAAGAGTTCTAATGTCGTTTTTTTAATTAAATAAAATCCGACATTGAATAGTAACAGATATCCCAATCATTTAGAGAGAGTGAGAGAGAGAGAGCGAAAGAGAGAGAGAGAGAGAGAGAGAGAGAGAGAGAGAGAGAGAGAGAGAGAGAGAGAGAGAGAGAGAGAGAAAGAAAGAGTTCTAATTTCGTTTTTTTTAATTAAATAAAATCCGACCTTGAATAGTAACAGATATCCCAATCATTTAGAGAGAGAGTGAGACAGAGCGAGAGAGAGAGAAAGAGAGAGAGAGAGAGAGAGAGAAAGAGAGAGAGAGAGAGAGAGAGAGAGAGAGAGAGAGAGAGAGAGAGAAAGAAAGAGTTCTAATGTCGTTTTTTTAATTAAATAAAATCCGACATTGAATAGTAACAGATATCCCAATCATTTAGAGAGAGAGTGAGACAGAGAGAGAGAGAGAGAAAGAGAGAGAGAGAGAGAGAGAGAGAGAGAGAGAGAGAGAGAGAGAGAGAAAGAAAGAGTTCTAATGTCGTTTTTTTAATTAAATAAAATCCGACATTGAATAGTGACAGATATCCCAATCATTTAGAGACAGAGTGAGTCAGAGAGAGAGAGAGAGAGAGAGAGAGAGAGAGAAAGAGAGAGAGAGAGAGAGAGAGAGAGAGAGAGAGAGAGAGAGAGAGAGAGAGAGAGAATAAAGAGTTCTAATGTCGTTTTTAAATAAAATCCGACATTGAATAGTAACAGATATCCAATCATTTAGAGAGAGAGTGAGACAGAGAGAGAGAGAGAGAGAGAGAGAGAGAGAGAGAGAGAGAGAGAGAGAGAGAGAGAAAGAGAGAGAGAGAGCTCTAATGTCGCTTTTAATTAAATAAAAATACATATGTGTGCAAAAAATATTTTTTACCTATTACATCTTTAACGCCTTGCTTACCTGTATCTGTGAACTAGTGGTGTTGCAATACATTAAGGTACCATCGAAATCGGCACCGCACAACACCGGGTATGATATATCACCCTTTTCTTCTTCAGCAAGTTCCAAGTTCAAATTTTCATCCAAATCTACATCTTTTTCTTTCAAAATGTCTTGAATCTCGCCAGTCCTTGAACATTTATATATGCAATTGCCAGTAAATGAGGCAACAAAGATAAGATCCTGAAGAACAATCAAGCTACCCATGCGCACTTTATCCTCAAATTCAATACCAATAACATTGAGAGGAACCCAAACTGATCCATTATGGGAATATGTTACTATTCCACGAGACTCCAGGAAAAACAACTTGTTGTCGAAAAAACAGACGTCACTTCCGGAACAGTTCAACCTCTGTACAATATCTCCCTTTCTACGCCCTAAAATAAGGCCTCCTTGTTTGGAAACTAACGCAAATGTCACGTGACTGCAAGAGGCGCACGTGTACGGCATGACGTCATCCTCGCACATGCGCACTTTGCGCACCTGCTTTCCCTTCAGCGAGTATATGTAAATGGTGTTCTTCTGTGGCACGGGTATCCACAATTCACCCCACAGCAGACAGAGTCTGGCTGCTTCACGTCCCTTCTTCAGTTTTATGTTTGTTTTTAGCACGTTTTTCTTGCCACTAAAGGAACGGAATCTGTACGGAAATATCCGACCACATTTGGAGTTATAATTTTGTTTTTCTGCACAGTCTAAATCCATGTTGTTCTACTAAATCGTTTAGAAAACACTGTACTTTCTTTAAATTTTTTAAGTTTCCACAGCTAAAAATAGAGTGGGCAAACTACCCAGAAATATTTTGCACTTCGTTTATGTTCCGTTGATTAACAACACTTCGTATCAATAGAGGGTTCATAGAAGTCCAAACTCAAGGACAGTTTATATCCACAGAAAAAACTTCCTGATTAGTCGCTTATTGCAACATAGTCAATAATTTATGATTGTAAATGATTATATTCAAATGACAAGACATGGACTACTCCCTCTATCGACATGCTACTTATCAATGCAGTGTATGTTTGTGTTACCTTATGAAAGTAGTGTGAAGAACCAGACCATAGACATTTTGCTGTCAGCTTAGCTTAATATATGCCCACTTTTGGTGAAGTCATGTTGTTGACATGTCATAAGGAGGCTTTGTCTCTGGTCTTTGAGACATTAATAAAAAATGAAAACACTTTGTAATACAGGGGAACCCCGCGAAAGCACCACCATTGAAATGGGACAACCTCATAAACAGGGCCATTTTCATAATCCTGTTAAATCTCATTACTTTATTCAGTCCCACTGTTAGTCCTATTTACGGGGTTCGACTGTATGTTGTTGTTCATAAATTATATTCCATTCCAGCTCATTCAAAGGAAAATATTTCGCCTCCGATAAACATTAAGTTTTGAATTAGAATTATGAACAAAACTAAATACAATCAATTACTTATCACTCCCAAGTTCAACAGCAAATTGAATATAACAAATAGGCCTTGATTCCTTTTCAAATGCACCTTTTTAATTTTTATTTATCCAATGATTTTTTATTTTTTATTTATTTATTTATTTATTTTTTGCTGTTTTGTAAAATTCCATTTTTGATTGTTTTTGATTTCTGCGATCCAGTTTTTGATGTCATTCTGTGATCTAGTTTTTGATGTCTGTGTATGAAAACCGGAAATAAGACCACCTATGGGACTGGTGAAAAAGTGGCCTTAATTCAAGTGTAGTCTCATTTGCAAGGTTCTTTATATTGAGTGTGAATCATACTGGGACTGGAAAAGGTGGTCTAACATACTGTCTTGGTATTATTTCCGGGTGGTCTTATTCCGGGGTTCTGCTGTAGTAATATGTGTAATTCGTTCAGATAAGATATATGATAGTATTCTCTTACAGCTCCGAATACTGAATGAGCAGGGTTATTTCTCGTTGAAGCGTAGAAAGAACAATTACTTGTGGGTTTTTTTAACAGGAACTCTTGTAATAGCACACTGCTCAATCCGCGTGGCAGAGTCGCCCACAAAAATATATTGTCAGAGATATCCAGCAAGAGATATCCAGCAAGAAATATCTAGCAAGAGATATCTAGCAAGATAATAGATGGTCTCATTTTAACTAATTATATCTAAGTTTTAAACTTTTTCAACTAATGTCTCTCCTTCAAGATCTATTGCGCAACAGAAACCAGTGGTTAATTCCAAGCATAAAGAAGATTAAAAACTTTGTAAGACGAGTTTATTACTTCCAACTGCCTAAAGATATTTGCTCTCTTATTCTGTTTATCAAGGCGGAAGTGAATATGTACATAACAGATCAGTTTATTTATGAATGGAAATAGCAATAATATATGGCCAAAAAGTGGGGTTTTTTTTTATTTCAAGCTGTTATTTATGTGTTGAAAGGGGAGTGTCTGTGCCTTTATAAGAATTTGTGTATACGTAAGTTTATCCTTGTTAGAAAACCAGTGGTCAACCAGTCTAATGGATAGGGTTGATTTGAAATGTCTAGGATGGTATTATTTTAGCACATGTATATTCAGACCTTCACTTATCAAAGGCAATGCCTTGTTATGATACCGCTTCATATGAAAATGACTTTCCCTTTCCTTTTTGGTTTTTTGTGACTACCACATTGCAGTATGGTCATCAAAGACATGGAAACGTCAGCACCCCTCCCATCCTTTAAATTATGAAAGGACTCGTCAACATTCAAGTTACTGAGTTCAGTGTAAAGACAACTAATTTCTAGTTTGAGACGCCAGTTGCAAGTAAAGAAAATGAACAGGTAATCCGGGTTATTATTAGACATTGACTTATATGAATTATATGAATTATTGACCAGGTAAAAATGTGGACTATTTTTTATACATCCGCTTTGTGTTCACACGCAGTGGATTAATTTCTCCAGAGGTCAGCTATTACGCGATACCGTTGTAAGCCATTTTTGACTAAGAGCTTCCAGTCGTTGTGTGCTGATTAATTTAATTGCCATCAATTGTTGAAGTCTGCAATTATGTTTTGTTGAACACAGAACTGACTGAAATGCACTAAAACATAATGACTTAAGCTGAATGCCGACCATAATGTCCACATCCAAAGCAGCCCTCATTTATAAGTTTTGCAAAGAAAATGTATGTCGCTAGGACAACTGCTGCAGGTTTCTAAATGGCATCATAGAAACTGTAACAACCGCACTAAGCCGCGGAGGCCCAGCTATAAGTTTTAATAATACTGGTGGATGGTGTATTTATTTATAATTGACAAGCAGACACCTATACAAGAACAACAAACAGGCTGGTCCGGTCGGGGTCACATTGTCTTGTTGGTTTCTGCTTTATAAACTCCACGTTGCTCAATTCGGAAATTCTGGTATGTTTCTGGTTACTATGGCAATGTATTATTTGAGTACTATCTCCTGTACGATTCCTACTTTCAGGCTATTCACACATATCAAAATTTCAAGGAGTGAAATTATATTAAATAAAGTACACTCAATGGGCTAAGCGTGATCATTTGATGAAATAATCTCACCCATTTCCGTTCTGTATGATACAGAACTGACAGCAAAATGTGACCTTACCATTTATGCATATTTCTAGAGAACGAGGGATATACTTGTATTTATCAGGTTAATTATTGCTAAACATGCGGTCGAGCAAATAAAACTCCCTCAAATCAATATCAGTATATTACTAGCTACACAGACGGAGATAAGATAAAAATGAGATGATATAAAAACAGAGTATAAAAGATCATGTGTCATAATAAAAACAGCTTAAGTTCTTTATTCTCGTTTTTATTGCAATAGCGTCTGGAAAAAAACAGCGAACGGGCACTGATGAGCAATGTTTTGGGAGTATTTTTCGTGCTGCCCATTGCACTTCAGCAAATATCGTACAAACGCAAAGGTAAATTTTTAACTTACATTTTTTCAGATCAAATCAGAAATCATCCTTACCCTATGAAGTACTTTTACCTACATTAATAGTATACTCCATGTTCTATGTCAGTGTTTAAAATGCTCATCACATAAGATTTAAAAAGGAGTATAACCGAAACATTAAAAGCTTTTTCACATATCTTCGCGCCCCTGCCAAAAGCCTATCCCCAGCCAACATCTTTGGAGCCAATTTTACAGAAAATGTTGCCCGTTAGTCTTTTTGTGAAGGTCTTGAGCAATCGACATGTCATCGAATGCTAACTAGCTGGTCTGTGACTATTTTTCAATACATCGATAATAATTCTATTGCTTAGATATTTTTTATAAACATCAATATTAATTTTATTTTTAATTAATAACATGCGAAAGCCTTGTGTGGGTGTTCGCCTAAGGTGTGGTTCTCCCTGTTTTTATTATCAGTATTTTAATGCCATTAAAGCTGATTTATACAGTAAGAGATCATGGATGTTTCCTTGCCAAAATGTTAATTACAGTAACGACGACTTTTTGTTCCAAAAGCCATAGCAACATGACATCATTGTGGGTTGGTTGGCATTTTCAGTTCTGCTGAAGATAAGATAACACAATCCCAGATGAAAGACCTCTTTTTGTTTACCCCCCCCCCCACAGCTGATGGTATCCCACCTTTATTTTTCTTTTTATATAATTAATGCGTAGTTAACGAAACTGGCACATTTATCACCATTTATAACACCAAGACTTGATGAAGATTTGCAAAAGACGGCACATAAATTCCCTTTACTGCATGACAAGTGTTTTTGGCACACATCCGCTGCAGCATTTAGTGCCTGTGTTGCAAAGCTGTCATAAGCCCAACATACTTCACATTTGCCAAAATAGTGCATGTTGCTAGGCAACTTATCAATGTATTAGATTCCCCCCGACATCGCATAAAATATCGAGATAACTGAGGTAAACACAACGTTGTTTCGAATGCAATGACATAAGTAACAGCGACTCAATAACATTCCGAAATTGAGATATAAAATTCTAGAAAAAAACTCATTCAAAAACCACAGAAGGAAAATAAGCGGCCAGAAATAGACAGGAATGGGTGCATATAAATAGCATGCATCAAGTCTCCAAATCACTTAATGAAAACAGTTAAACTATTTCAAAAAGTGCGGGGATGTGCACCTGTAATTTAGGTTATATATTTTTATTACAGTGTAATTAATATTTCAATAAAACAACACATGTGTATATGACGTAGCTCCACAAATATTCCCCTAATTTGTATCACTCTATGGATTACTAAAGAAGGGAAACATTAAAACAAACACTGAGCAAAAACGAAAAAATGGGAAATATTTTGAAATCTAAAAAGACTTATGCCGTGAATTCTGGACAGAAGAGCACGGATCGGGATACCCCAAGTGAAGAGATAATCGAGGATTCTTTGAAGGAAAAACTAGAGAAAAATGTACCTGACGGAGGACTGGACGCGTATGAGTTACGGACTCTTCTCAATCAGCATTTCTATCCTGGTAAGTGTAAACATCTGAGTCAAGGCTTCTACTATCCACTACTGGAGTTAATTTCAGTTAATTTCAAATTTATTTCAAATTACGGCATAATTAATGCCAGTGGTGAGACTGAAGTGACGGGATCTGATCGTTGTCCTGTTTGTGGGCGTACATAAAAATGGAAGGTACCTTCAACGAATCTCTTGAAAAGTGGTCTTGTTTTTGGGGTGGTCGTATCCTGGGTTTTCCCGTACACAGTAAATGAGTACTAATAAAATATACAACTGATGGATACCAGCGAATATTAAATGGCAAGAAGTAAACGAATACAAGTAAATAATCAAGTCTAAATGAACTGATAACTGCAAGGATCCAAATAGATAAAAACCAAAATGCTGTACTTTCTTACTGTTTGTTAAAATGCTGCTCATGCTCCTAAATACTAAACTTTCTTTTATCCTTGAGTCGATTTTGTTTGAAATTTGGCCTATGATGCAAACCGTGATCCCAGATTCTTCTGGATCTGATCTTTCACCCTAACTCCTGCCCCTGGATCCTGACTCCTGCCCCTGGATCCTGACTCCTGCTCCTGGATCCTGACTCCTGCTATTGGATCCTGACTGCTGCCCCTCGATCCTGACTCCTGCCCCTGGATCCTGACTCCTGACCCTGGATCCTGACTCCTGCTCCAGGATCCTGACTCTTGCTATTGGATCCTGACTCCTGCCCCTGCATCCTGACTCCTGCCCCTGGATCCTGACTCCTGCTCCTAGATCCTGACTCGTGTCCCTGGATACAGACTCCTGCTCCTGGAACCTGCTTCTGGATCCTGGATCCTGCCCTGGATCCTGACTCCTGCCCCTGGATCCTGACTCCTGCCCCTGGATCCTGACTCCTGGCCCTGGATCCTGACTCCTGCTCCTGGATCCTGACTCCTGCTCCCGAATCCTCACTCCTGCTCCTGGATCCTGACTCCTGCCCCTGGATTCTTACTCCTGCCCCTGGTTCCTGACTCCTGCTCCTGGATCCTGACTCCTGCTCCAGGATCCTGACTCTTGCTTCTGGATCCTGACTCCTGCTCCTGGATCCTGCTCCTGGATCCTGACTATTGCCCCTGGATCCTGGATCCTGCTCCGGGGTCCTGACTCCTGCCCCTGGATCCTTACTCCTGCTCCTGGTTCCTGACTCCTGCCCCTGGATCCTGACTCCTGCTCCCGGATCCTGCTCCTGGATCCTGACTCCTGCCGCTGGATCCTGAATCCTGCCCTTGGATACTGACTCCTGTTCCTGGATCCTGACTCCTGCCCCTTGATCCTGATTCCTGCTCCTGGATTCTGACTCCTGCCCCTGGATCCTGACTCCTGCTCCTGAATCCTGACTCCTGCTCCTAGATCCTGACTTGTGCGGCTGGATCCTGACTCCTGTTCTTGGATCCGGCATCCTGCCCCTGGATCCTGACTCCTGCCCCTGGATCCTGACTCCTGCCCCTGGATCCTGACTCTTGCTCCTTGATACTTCGATGATCCTGATTACTTTTCTGCATCTTCTCACCCCACTTGCGAACACATTGTGAATATTTTAAAACCACATTGCAAGTATAAGTTAACTACACCAAGGATGATCACGTGACCAACTTTGTTTGCTAAATTTAATACACACGTTTTACTGTGTCCATAACTACAACATGTTTGAAATTTTTCTAATCAGGCAAAGAAGAAAATGGATTCAGCCTTGACCTTTGTAGAAGCATGGTTGCGTCAAAAGACGAGAATTTGTCAGGTCAGCTAAGTTTTGAGGAAACATGGGAATTGTTTCAACATGTCACCCAATGCAAGGTAAATTTTACTTCACTCTGTCAATTATAATTGTAATATAACTGCATTCTTATAGCTACTTTTTACCATACTTCTGAAAGTATGGCATTACTTTTCTGCAAGTGTTAAATTTACATGTTTTCTCTCTGACACACACAATCTTTCTATCTTTCTCTCTTTCTTTTTTCTCTCTCTTTTCTCTTCTTTTTTGTGTTTATCTGCTAATCTAAAAAGACTGACTAAGAGGTTCTTCCGGCCGTACACAACAACCCAACCAAATTTTATCAGCAATGTTGGGTGAATATTTCACCACATGTTGACCACATATTTCGTCGTACGATCGGTTACTCAAGAGTTACCACATGATTTATAAAATATAAAAAGCATTTTTATGGTAATCACAGAGTAAACTATGGGATAACCACATATTTAAGTTTGTATTTTGACAATATTGTCACCGTACATGTGAACATGATGTCACCATATATCGTCAGCGTATACTGCTGTAGCGGTATAGATATGTATCGTCAACCACATGTATGTTCAACCACGTGGATGGTCAACCACATATATGTTCAACAACATGGATGGTCAACCACATATATGTTCAACAACATGGATGGTCAACCACATGTATGGACAACCATGTGGGTGGTTAACCACAGGTTAGGTCAGCCACGTGCTTACCATGTGTCTACCACATGACCACTATAGGCTTATTTTTACCAATTACATTGAAAAAAAAATTGTTCTAAGAATTAAAAGTGTACCATTTTTCAATCATTTTCAGAAAGCATACGATTCATTTGACAAAGAGGAATCGGGAAAACTGAAAGCTACAGACATAAACAGCTTACTGCAAACTCTGGGTATTCGAGTCTTTATTGAGCTTTACCAAAGCAACAGGAAATATTCAATTTATGTGTCTTTTTTTCAGTTGAACCCATTTCGAATTTCTATAAAAAATATTTTGCTTATAGAAACTTTTATTTAAATATGCGTCAGCTCATTGTATATCTTTTCAGATAAGAATTTGCCGCCAAAAACAGTGAAATCTATTTTGATTCGTTACACGGATAAAGAAGGACAAGTTACTTTTGCCGATTTCGTAGCGTGTATGACAAAATTAAATTCACTTACCGGTAAGTTATTTCAATACTGCTGCCTCCGGTGTAACAAGCTATCTTACTCCCACCTTCCTGTGCAGCTTCCTCCCCGGGGGGGGGGGAGCTACACTAGGGTATCTTCCCCCTTCCCCTCCCCACTCAAACTTTTTTGTTCATGAGAATAAATGGACTCAATTAAACTGTATAGAACTAACTTGAACTACTTTATTGACTAAATTCAACATAATTCAAACAAAATAGAAAAAGGCATCCTTGATCAGAAAAACTCTATATATTTTTCTCTTAATATCCTTTTTAGTATTTTAGAGAGTCTAGGTGGATACTCCTGATTATCATAAATAACATCCGCATTATCTAAGAAGCGCTTTCTTGTATGTTCAACTTCATCTCCCTTTTAGAAAGTGATACCAATAGGTTGCAAAAATACCAAGTGGGGGGGGGATAGCCTGGTCTATCTTTCCCCCGGGGGAGGGGAGGGAGCTGTACAGGGGGCAATATATACTGTTACACCTGACGTTGATATAGGCAGGTCTGCACAAGCTGCGGCTATTCGTGCTGGGCAACAAAATCCGGAACTTTAAAGCTGCTCCGGTGTATCAGTGACATGTATAGGACCACTTTCCATTATGAAGGACCTCACAAATAGGACCAACCCGGAAATCGGACCACTTTAATTTAGTCCCAGTGGTGGTTCTTTTTCCAGGTTCACATTGTATTTATTGCTCTTTTCATACTGTGGATTAGATTCATATTAATTAACCCAGGCAGGACCCGCTGATCTCGAGTGTGTGTTTTTCATCCTGTGGGTTTACTCGGGATTGGTTCAGTTAATCCTGAGAAATCCCCAGTAGGAAAAATGCATTATTTACAAAATTGTTATCCTAAATTACGTAAAGGACACAAAATACACATTCATTAAATTCCAGGCATATGCACATTTTAATCAACCATTCGTAAAGTTAACTCATGAGTAAATTTCTTTGACAGAAACTTTCGGCAGTAAGGGAGGCGAGAACGAAGAAGTTGAATTTACCATTGACGAGGTGATAATAGTTCTACATTTACATTTTACTGTGAGCTATACCAATACAAATAATATACTTGAACATTGGTATATCAGCTTCAGTCTCCGAAATCTCAGATGCCCAGATTCAATTATCAATTTTCTTTCAACACATTCTATGTATTTTTTTAAAATCAAAACATATTTTATTTTTATGAAAAAAATGTGTTTTCCAACGCTAAGTGTTTTAAAGCCACCGTTATTTTACCATTTTAGTTAAAAAAAAACAACATATTAAATGTAGACGTGTGTAATGTTTTATCATTTTATACACATATTAACATTAGTACAGACAGCAGTGTATATTTTCACTTTTCATTTTTCAAACTGCTTATACACATGGCGACGTATAATATTTTTATTTTTATATAGTTCATACAGATGACCGTGTACACATAAATTCCAGCGAATTCAATCGTTAGCTTCTTAGCCCCCAAAGCTCGCACTTCTCTAGTGTTTACAACATTGTAACTGGACGTTAGTGACTCCAGCTTGATCCATTTCTTCACTTCCTGTCAACCTTGTTCTGATGGAGCACACTGCAGACCCCGGTGGGCATTCCTCACTCCAATCACTCAGGACTAATCCATAATGAGCTGGGACACTCACCCTGATTGAATCGATATTTGCCGCATAGAATCCTTCTCCGCGACACCGGAAGTGCACGTTGTTTACACCCGTGATGTCCCTGTCACCTGTTGTATCGTCGAGTTCAGCAAACTGTCTATAGGCTACAATCCAGTGGTTTACATCGCAATATTCGACAGCTGAAAACTGTCCATTACCAATCTTTGAAGAAGTGACTGAGTAAGTGGCTCCATCTGGATCCTCTGGCTTCTTGGATAGCAACCGGACTTCATTTACGGACGTGTCGTCTGCCGATTCACCTTGAAATCATTGGATTCTGAGCTGAAACGCACAGGCAAATCTTCCGGTTTGGCAAGATTCCCACGCACCCCACTCTCCCACATCATAATGTGTCGTCACGAAGAGCACAGGCGTTGTCAGTGCGGGACCATTGTCAATAGCACACCGTGAACCAGAAAACCCGGCGACGCAATGACACTCACAACCCTGGTGTAATTGTGCTCCAAAATTCAAGCAAGACATCTTGCTACAGCAGTCCAAATCACAAAAATCACCGCTATAGCCATTTAGACATTGGCATCAACCATGCTGAAGATACCCTCCGGTTTTACATACTTTTGCAGAAACTTTCTTAAAATCTTGTGCAACACTCCTTTGACTTGTCACGGTGTCTTTCAAAAGAGAACACGTGTTTGAAACACGTGGTCCAAGTTCAAACCACATTCCTGAACAGAAAGGATTGCGACCACAAAAGCTGACGCAATTAAGTTTACTCCTGGCCGAAATAACTTCCAAAATTCCTGAAGTCACGTTTTCTGTCCGTACATTATTATCGCTAGTCTGATATCGACTGTAACGAATATCACCAGCATTTTCCAAGATTCCAAGAATATCACCATGCGAAACATTTCCGAAGGTTCCAAGAACAACTAAAGTAAACTTGACACCACGGAATATATCTAAACATCTTTTTATAGCTCATATCAAAGTTATAATATCTTTTCTGAAAACGAGTAAAATTGAGCGCTTTTTCACAAACAAGAGAAATATAATATTTTGTTTCTAAGCAGTCCGAAAAAGAAATGACAAATGTCGCCCATGCCACTGTTTTAAATGGTTGTTCTGTAGTTCACAAGGCGCCTCGTTTTCGTTCGAGGGATCGGGGGGTGGGGGAAGGAAGTGTAGAATATAATTGATATAAGAATTATAACAATTTAATCAAACAGAAAAAATATTCGACATTCAAGCAGAGAAAAAATGCGTTACTTAATATTCTCGAAGTTTTTTTTCAAATAGGATAAAATGAGCGGTGACTTCTTATACAGTTTTGTTCATCGCATGCGTTTTACTGCCGGGATTATTTCTTGGTTAAAAGATCTGTATTGTCAAGCTCCTGTCATAGAAAAGTAACGAGAAATTAAGTCGTTTATAACCCCCTTTCTACGGAACACTTGCAATATTAAACTAAATCTTTTTATGACACATTTTTCAAGTGCACCATTGTCATCCGATATTGGCCTTTAATAAAAAATATGTTTTTTTCGCTTGTTTTTTTTGTGAAAAAGGACTCATGTTCCGAACTGAGGGAGAGTCATGGGCTATTTTCTAAGAGGGAGAGAATTCGAATATGCAACTATTATTATAGTAAACTGTAATTATAATTAGCAGTTATTAAATAAAATGTTGCACATAAAATTTTATTCACTGTTAATTTCTCCGATAGTTTTATTCAAATCAATACAAAATCTGTATGAAAATCTTTCGGCGGTTATTTGGGGCTTTGCGTAAATGTAACCTCTCCCAAACTTTTTGATATTTTGACAAATAGCGTCAATATTCGTGAATTAGGGTCAAATTATATGCCATACCTTTTGATAAACCAAGAAATACTTGGGTAGCATCTGGATGGACAGCCATAGAAAAAAGACATTCCCTTTGTCTAAATGCATTTGAAGAGGGTTGAACATAAACCACGGACTGTTATTTCGTTTCGCCGGTAATAAATCACTAATAAAGCTCCATAATTTATTGTGCTGCATGCTAGCTAGTCGTAACTGAGACTTGTGTTTTATGGCGCTTAGCAAAGGCTTTTAGTCCTGTAACAAACAGCACGGCACGGAAAGAAATGAAAAGAAACTATTGTCTGCATATTTTATCTTTATTTATAAGCCGGTCCGCAATTCCGTCCGCTGCATTCCAAGGTGTAAAAGAACACAGGGCAGTCATTGGAAAGAAATTATTCTTTTTCTTTTAGCTGCTTACCTTTTCAGTAGGTAAAAATTATAGATAAAACATATTTGAAGGATGAAGGTGAAGCAAGTGATCGGCTGGTCACTATTTTGTCCTTTTTCCTCATTGGCTCCCGTATTGTCTATACCACCTGGAAGTGGGCGGAGCGCTGCGAAGCGAAGAACTGCAACCTTTGGATTGGTCAAATCGGAATTGTGAATAACTCAGTGCAAGATACAACGAATATTCAAATCAGTGTTAGCCATAAAATAATCTTAGTCACAAGAAACAACCTTTAAAAACATAAAGTCCTAACATTCTTACAATGTCCACCGCTTTAACCACCTATTTTGTTACTTTCTTATCAATTTCCCCTAACTGACTAAAACCAAAAAAATTGTCAAAACAGAAACTGTTTATAAATTTCCTGCGTTTTCGAAACAGTCCCCTTTTAGCTACAAGAATATATCAGACGATATCACACCATTCAATGTACCTAAGTAATTTCTGAGTCAAGTACCCAGTAATAGAGCAGACGATATCACACCATTCCACGTACCTAAGTACTCTCTGAGACAAGTACCCAGTAATAGAGCAGGCGATATCACACCATTCCACGTACCTAAATACTCTCTGAGACAAGTACGCTGTAACAGAGCAGGTTGACCATTTCGATTTTGAAGAAGTTAACAATATATTTTAAAGTACAGGAGCTGTGGCGCTTCCCGTTTTCAAAATAAAATTTCCGCCACAAAAATTACAGACCGTTTTAAAGAAATTACAGCCAAACAGGGTAATTACAACCTTGATCACAACGCTGTTAGCTGCTCCGAAGATTCTTTTAAACCTGACATCATAGAATTATTTTAAGTATAAAATGAGTAAAGTAAGGACATACAGCATATATTCAAGAGATGAAGACTTATACAACAAATCATTGTTAACACAAAAAGATACTGTGGTTTGTATATTTTGAAACACATGTACAAAATATCTTCAGTGCGTAAAACTGCAGAAACAAACTCGCTCAGTTTCCTGTTCTTTTAATGTTCGCAACATTTGAGTTTGGCGTCAATGACGCCTTTTCGATCCGACGAAAATCCCTCTCCTCGTGTTGAAAGGGAACAAACGGCGGTGCCGACGTCACACTGCGTTGACCAGTCGCCCCACAATGCACCATGATTAGGGGCGACGTCTGCGATAGTACTCACTGTTGTCTCATACAAACCCGGTCCACGGCAGACGAATTCCACGTTGTTTACTGCCGTATTATCGCCTGTAGTCCAGGCCTGAACCTGCAGACGGAACTGTACGATCCATTGATTGACAGGACAATAGATGCCTGCCCTCCAATTGCCCCGGCTGAAAACAGTGGATGTTATCGTAGCAATGATGCTGTTATCTTCTGGTTTCTTGCAATAAAGTTCAATTCCATTCACAGCTGAATCATCCAATGTGCCTTGATCTAGTTCGAGCTTTATTCGGAACCCATTCGTTAGACTTCCGGTTGGGCAAGTATCCCATGACCCCCACGTGCCACTGATAAGGCCAGTCTGTACTGTAAGCGTGTTCGTAATAACTGGCCCGTTGTCTTGGTTACAAAGCGCTCCTGTAAATCCGCCGACGCAGTCGCACTGCCACGATCCAGGAATCCCGACACAAGATCCATGATTAGCGCAGGAGCTCTGTAGGCAGCAGTCGATTTCACAGAAATCACCGCGAAAACCATTTACACATTGGCACAATCCATTCGAAACTGTTCCTTCATTCGCACACCTGTTTGACGCCACTTTCTTCAGATTTTCCGTACCGCTGATTGGTTGACCATTCTCCCCATTAAGATACGAACACTTATACGACGTA
This sequence comes from Protula sp. h YS-2021, assembly GCA_949752745.1. Classification (NCBI taxonomy): domain Eukaryota; kingdom Metazoa; phylum Annelida; class Polychaeta; order Sabellida; family Serpulidae; genus Protula; species Protula sp. h YS-2021. The sequence goes on from OX457032.1 coordinate 18,689,007, forward strand.
GGTGATATCCTCCTGATCCAGACCACAGAACAAGAAGGATCACGATCACAGAAAGCACTACACTGGATTCTACTCCTCGTATAAACGATCCCTAGGATTCCAAGGCTTAATTCATCCGTTGAAAAACCTTCACTAGTTCTGTAGATGCTCTCATGTACGCCGAAATTAGAAACTGAACTCGACGTTCTTGAAACAATGACAGACAACAGCACATATCTTAAAATTATTTCCCACATATTAAATTAATAATAAACGAGCCATGCAATTTTGTAACACGCAAACATAAGAATGGACATGAACCGAAGTGCGTTTGTTTTTTAAAATTAAATGCTTACGCAACTGTTGTTTAAACAGCGCAAACTCAAATGCATCAAAACCAAGTTTTTCTGGATTTTTTGTATGTTTGTTCGCAATGCAGCACTTTCGATCACCTTTCCACTAACGAGTAAATTATTCAATTAAACCTTCGTCAGGTAATTTTTTCATTAAGAGAAAAAACGCAAATACTGTCTTTGTAACTATTATAGAGAATAAACCCAAGCCTCAGGAAAGATAAGAAAGCAAAGAAAGAAAAAGAGAATTTTTTATGGAGCAACTGTAGTTTGTAGGAAATCGGCCAACGTTCTACTCGAAACATTGGTTTATATCTGATTCAATATTCAAATAAGGACAAAGTTTTCATTTTAACCTGAAATATATAAAGAGTAATGTTATTGAAACGTTTTAAGAATGTTGTTGAAATTTAATATCTGACCAAGATATTTTTACACTACTGGAATGTTTGAAATAAAGAAATAAATTGATTAAAGTTAATTTAAGTTAAATGAAAAACAGTCATGCAGAAATAGAAGTGAAATATTTGAAACTGCATTTCATATATCTTTGATATAGACGTTGTGTTGCAGTAAGTCGTTCGTTGCAGCAAGTCGTTCGTTGTCTTAATAAAAGACACGGCACTAGGTAACACTGTAGTGAAACTTTTGTTTCAGAGTCAAATACAAACACATGTCTCTTAGAGCAAAACTTTCAGTTACTATCTGGGAAAAATACGCCATATTACAGTGACAGGGGTGCAATGTTTGTATTTAAGAGAGGAGCTAAACATGTCCATGGTACTAACAATGAATCGTGTTCTGAGGGTCATTTGGACTGGGGTATTTTTCTTAGAACCAGAACGGCCATTTTGTTGAATGCTAAAAGAAGATAAGCTGTCCTTGATGAGCAATAAGGAACACAAAACAGCTGTTGTTGTTGTGCAATGCAGCTGCTGTTGATGTGTAGTAACGAAAGAAAATCAGTTGGCATTTTGTGCAATGACAAACGAACAAATGCTGTCGTTGATTGTGAATTACAATATGGACAGAATTGTCGTCGGTGTGAACAGAACTGTCGTCATTGCGGACAGAAAATCGGTGCGGTTGCGCAATAACGAGAACGCTGCAATGCCATTAGAATGCAAGTGTAAATTTGAGGTTGCTCGCCGGGTTGAACTTTTAGTTAAATTAGATGTGATTAGATGTGACTAGATGTGACTGTTCTTTTTATGGTAAAATAAAAGCTACGTGAAAAACTCAAACAGGAAATCTAACCCAGGTCTTCTACAATCTAAACATATTAGCAGGTAGAAATTTCAGTTTGAAAGCCTCGCACTATTGCCGTCTATGTATTAATATCTGTCACCCACGAGATAAATTTAGGATTGGTTCTTGGTATATATTCACATGGTATCACTGAATTTATAGTTGGTACTTAGTTTAGGATTGGATATTAAATATTAGACACCGGATGTTATCAGATGTCAGATGCTATGGTGAACAGATTACGTAAAAGCTGCAGTATTAAGTACATAATATGCTGTTAAGTAGGTGTTTGTAGCTTTTTGTTGATGTTCAGTGAACACCAATACAGTACATCTAAAATATAACGTAACGGCAGTATTACTCGCCTCACTCTTAAATCAAATGGTTATGTACACTTTGGTTTACAGATAATTAGATCAATTTTATGTTAAAGTTTATTTGCGCACGTGCCAGTAAGTTTACTGAACAATGTGTAGTCGCTGTTTTTATTATTGCTATTGACTCAGTTTGGACTAAAATTAAATGCTTTTTCTGCTTACTTTAGGCATCGTGTACTTTGTAGTGTAGTAGCTAACACCATAATGTAACTGGTACAAACCATCACAAGCTTGCTTATATCAACGATTTACCATTATACTACTGCAGTGCCTACAGGCAGACCACAGAACACTCAATACGATTATTTTAATAGTTATGTATAGCACAAAGCAATTGTTTGTCCTCATGTTTAATTTTAATGTGCTGAAACTTTTGTTCTCAAAGTGAATTTTTTAATTCACCTTAAAGCAAATATCCAGACAGTGGAAGTCAGTTTAGTATAAAAACTAACTGAGAGAACATCCTGCATCTAGCATACGTCTCCTGTTGAAAAGTTATCGAATAAAAGCAGCGATTTGGCGTTAAATTGCATTTTATGTTTAGTTAGACAATCACGTGGCTTGTGAAAAAATGTTGGATGTTTCTTTCTGTTTTATTTTGTACTTCTAAAATTTCAATATTTCATCGGCTCGTTTGAACTATACATGAAACCATATTTTAAATAAGTGTGAGTTTCTTTGAGTTAGAAATTATGAGAACATCATATGCTCCCCATATCACAGATAGCACGGTCATTTAATTTACTTATGAATATAAAATGCATGCAGAAATTCACCTGTCTTTTTACACTCTACTGCTCTTCAAAATTTGCATAAAGATTTCAGAAATGCTTAATATTCTGGAGATGTTTAGCTTTAAAGTATTACGTGTTATTTTCGTGTTGGACAATAACAAATTCAAATAGGATAGCTTGCATCCAAGATTTAAAAGATACAAGTTACGATAGATATGATACAATACAAGTTCGTTTTAAAAATTAGGCTAGTTTACGGAAATTTTTCTGTGATAGTTATAGAAAGATACGAGAAGAGTGATACATTTTTTTTCACACTTTATCTCATTAAGTGTGAATTTTAGTACCTCACTATTTGAGTTTTTCTTTTGTAAACGTATCGTTCCACGTCCTGTGCACTGAATAAAAACTAACAAAATGCTCCATTTCAAGGATTTGCTGAACACTGCAATGACATGCGCAAGGAATAGCTCATGTTTGCTTCGGCTGCGGGTTTTTATTCACGAAAAAAGTCACTTGTGACTCCTTCAGTATATCACACTAATATAATTTGCAAACTACACGTCATTGCTTCACAGTTGCGTATGCAAGGTTTGATTAATGGATGGGTGTCAAATTTAGAAAACCACCCAAAGTAGCACCTTCACCCGTCAAGCCTTTTCCGCGAGGTGGGTTGCATTGTCTGAAACTAGTCCCCCAACCCCAGCCCTACGTGTCCGCTACTGATATTTCTTTACCTGACTTTGGATAAGACAGAAGCCATACGTCATCACTTCGCAGTTCCAGGTTATCCATGCATTCTAAAATTGTCCTTGTGTTGTAGTGGATGCGTACTGGAGGAAATTCAATTACTTCTCCACTGTTCAATGTGCACTGGCCAACATTGAAGGCAAAGCCTTCAGTATCTTCTTTTTTTACTATTGTAATATGCGGATCTTCCCCACTCATCTTGTGTTTTAGTACTATTTGCTAGCACGTATTCACCACACCGATAGCAGTCATGTTCTAGACCACTCATATACTTCTTCTTTCTCTATATTTAGCATAAATCTACAACTACAGTGTTCCTTCAAATAACAAAACCTTGCGACCAGAAAATTTAGAAATCTCATTTTTCAGGAAATAGACAATGAGACTCGTGCTTAGCACAATGATCCTAAATTAATTCATTTCACAACACCTTGTTAAATTCTAACCTCTGTTAGAGCATCACAAGTAAATTTGAATTATTACTTGATTACAGTCGGAGGAACACTGTAGGTGGTTGACGTCTGCATTGCGAAGTTGTGTGCATTACACATCGTGCATATAGGTCAAGCAGCTTAACAACACATGTGCCTTGTGAACCGTGTTGCTAATATATCAAGTGTCGGTGCACACTAGTTCCAACTTGCAAACAAAGTTTGCAGATGTGTATGCTTTGCTTAGAATTCTGGCTGTTTATCTTTTTTCTTTTGTTTCATTCTTTCTGTTTTTTTACGTCCCTGATGTTTCCAGAAAACTCCTACGCTTTTTGACGTAGGACGATGAAATTTGGCACACTGCTAGAGGATTACGAGCTGTCGTGAATTTTTTTACCTTGACCTTCAAAGTTAAGGTAAAATTGAGGTTATGGTATTTTTTACCTCAAAGTGGTTTCAAGAAAACTTATCCTACAAGTTTGAAGTAGAAAGACAGTATTTGGCAGAGACATAGAAGGTAAGGAGTTTTCGTAAAATCCGCAAAATTGTTTTACCTTGATTTTTATACTCAGGATCAAATTGAATTCCAAATATTTTTTAAAAGTAATCATTTATTCACGAAAAATGGCTAGAAATAGGGCTCAAATCGTTGTTTGAACACGTGCACGGTGTCAGTAAGATGTAACCTCGTGGTCTGTATCTCGACACTGAGAGCCAAGATCAAGGTTGTATGAACATTTATGTGTCGAAGAGCTTCAGAAAAATATTGACCATTATCTCGAAAACGATTAGAGATTTTTAAGTTATTTTCTATCCTTTGGGCATAAAAGATATTATATAAGAGGTACCTTGGTGACCTTCTTCTCTTCGGTTATGGTCAACATCAAAAATCGGAAGTTGACCATTGTCTCGAAAACGGTATGTTCGACCCTTTGGGTCTAAAAGACGTTTTGTCAGTTCACCATCGGCTTGAAAACGTCTGGCGGGAATTTTAGCTGATCATTTGTGCCTAGCGGTTGCATTATACGTAATTAGATGATCTTCTCGTTTAATATCAAAATCCAGAGGCCGATAATTATCTGGAAACAGTTGGAGATTTGTTGTTGAACAGATATTGTGTCTCTGGCCTTCTGCCATTGCAAGTGGGTGGCATTTCGCGAAATTCGGTCTAGTTGCATTTATTTATTGGCTTTGCATTTGCATCCCAGTGTTTCATTGACATTCATTTTAAATATTGACGTATTGTAACATTATACGACCAAACGTTTCATTATTATTAGAAAACTGCCTGAATATTGTATGGTTCAGTATGCTCTCTTCAACAAATAAAGACGAATTTTTGACATAGCAGTTGGCAGTCGCGTTAAAAAAATCAGTTGCTGGAAGCTCTCGTGGAATGTACCGGAAGTACTTGTTTTCTGGGCGTCTATTGTAGCGAACCCATCCAGCAAAGGTTAATATAAAATATATAGAAGTAACATGTGAAAGCTATTGGGTCAATGAGTGAGAAAAATAATCTACCCAAATTTTCTGTTGTTCAGTATGCAGTGTCCTGCTAATGTAACAAACAAATACAAATGCGTGTTTCTCAGAGATGTTGTAAGTCGCATGAATGAATGAGACGCTCGTATAGCATGTATTTGTGGACATTTTTACGTACGATCTTAGGTCTGCAGTTATTGATGTTACTTGTTTATCTGCACTTTGTATGAAAAAAGGGAGAAAGCGGGGACATTTTGAGGCTGGGAGCTGTCCGCTTGGTTTGCCAATTTCGTAAAAAGGTACTCCGCGTTTCCTACAAAAAGGGGTGTTATTTTAGAATTTCACTCCAAATTTTGTCAAGAAGACGGGGTATTATTTCAAACTCAGCACTCTCAGTTTAGGGGTTACTTTGAAAGGCCATAAACACGCATGGTAACCATTTGGAAGTGAGTGCCTACCACCACCATCCCGGGAGCAGGCAAACCGTGTACATACTCAAACAAAGATGTTTCTAGACATTTTTCGTGATATATAGGGGATTTAAAAATATTTCACGAGGACTCATTACTGTTTATAACTTCGTCAAATGTCTTCCTCCCTCACAGCTTCTAGGAGTTTTCTGAAACCACTGAGAAAGCAATACTTTGACCTCAATTTGACCTAGACGGTCAAGGTCAAAACAATATGCAGAGTTCGCGTTTCATAATTTCTATCTGTGTGCCAAGGTATCAGCTTTTTAAATTAAACTGCGTAGGAGTTTTCTGGTAACCATCCGAGGTTGATAAAGAATAAACCGCATACAAATACTTTGTTAAGTGTCGCATTCTAACTAAAACTGTGTTGATAATGTTTGAAACGGAACTCTACGCTTTGTCTTCGCGAACCACCTTAAAGCCACATAGTTTAGGATTAGAGGGTTTTACAGATGTGGAATGCATTGATGGTCGAACTCAAACCTCCATAAAGTAATAAGGGCAACACCTTATTCATTTCTTGTACTTCTTTGATGCCTGCGTTGCTAAGAACAATTTACGATGCTAAATAATAAAATGCAAGACAATTTTTCAACCACTTAATTTTTGAAAGCAAGGCGCTAGTCCAGTGATTTTTTTGTTTTTATTGTTTTACCTCCGTATTTGGCCATATTTCACATCAATTAAAGCTTGAGATTAGTGCATCATCGGATTTCAAATTGACCTACCAGTGTACGATGTTAAGGGAGAAATTAAATATGCTGTTGTTTGGGGTCGGGTGCACTTTTTCATAACCTGCACATTTAATTAATTCATTTGAAGTTGATTGGAGTTCTCTGCTCCTCTTTCCGTTCTCTCCTCCTCCGTCCGTATCTCTCAATGAGGAGGAGCTGGACATCGCTCCGCGAGCGCCTGTTTCCAATCATCTCTACTCCTCCTCCGCTCGCTCTACCGATTGGAGGAGCTGGTCGATCTGCAGTCCGGTTTGCCTCCAGTCCTCTCCCTCACTCTTTTCAATTCCTTCTGTCCTCTCCACTCAGCTGGGCATCGCACTACGAGCCCCTTTTTTCTCTGCTCCTCAGTCCGCTCCTTCATTGATGAAGGGAATGGGCATCGAACTGCGGACCTCTTTCATTGGTGTCCTCTGTTCCTCCGCCCACTGTACATCGAACCGCGAACCCTTTGCCCAAACTCCTGTAGTCCTCTGTCAGCGTCATTCACAGGGATTCGAACCGTGAAACCCTTTCTGTCCTGCGTCCGCAGCACCAATTGGGAATCGAACCACGAGTCCCTTTCAATCCAGTCCTCTACTCCTTCGTCTACGCTACTCACTCGTTCATACGCCTCCTCCGTCCACTCCTCTCTACGTTGGCGGAGGAGCTTGGGATCGAACCGGGGAACCCCTTTACCCCATGTTCTCTGCTCCACTCTGCTCCGTCCGCTCATTGGAGAAGGAGCTGGGCATCGAATCTCGATCTCCGCTCACTGGAGTCCTCTGCTCCTCCGTCTACACCGATGAGGAGGAGTTGGGCAGCACTTAACTGCTACCAATGATCCAACCTGGGAGCCGTTGCCCTGCACTCCTAGATTCGCCAAACTGGAGGGATCATTCCGAGAACATTTGCCTCTAGTCCTCTCCTTCGTCTGTTCTTTGCCTAGGATCGCACCACGAACCCTTTTGTCTCCAGTACTATGATCCTCCATCTGCTCCCTCATTGGGGAAGGGGCGCTTGTTTCCATTAGGAGTAGCTGGGTGTCATACTACGTGCCTCTAGACCTCTTCTCATCCCGTACTCTCCTCCTCGGTCCGACAGACTGACAGGAGAAGGAATTGGCATCGTTTGCCTCCAGTCCTCTGCTTCTGATTTCGCTCCCTCTTTGGTGGAGGAGCCACGTCTCTCAGTAAGGAGAAGCTTGGAATCGTACTATAAGCACGAAACACCAGTATGCATTACCACGCCTCTTCCTGCTACCCGTGACCCAACCTGGTATCGAACCGGGAGAGTGACAACCCAAAGTCGTCTGTTGTTCCTCTGAGCTAAAGAGGAATACACACACGGAACCATTTATGGGTCTACGTATGCTTAAGAAATTGACAGTTGAATTCTTTTAACTAAAAAAGGATTGTACCCGTATTGCCTCGATTCCTACTGCTGCCCGTGACCCAGTCTGGGATCGAACCGGCAACCTGACAACACAAAGTCATCTGCTGTTGCTCTGAGCAACAGAGGAATACACACACCGAAACATTTCTGTGTCTACATATACTTAGGAATTTAAGAATTTGACAGTTAAAGTTTTTCAACGAAAACTAATTGTGCCGGTGTTGGGACTGGGAACTCCGATTTCAGATTAACAGCCATCTGCTCTACCTTCTCATCAGCAGGGTCAGCTTGGCACGTGTGGACATTGGTACCCATATATAGTTACAATTATAGTTTTCCATTTCGAGAAACAACCCGACGATTTGAAGCACTACAGTCGGAGACAATTATGTGTCTGGCTCTAAATCAACTATGTCTGTGTCTACATATACTTTAGAATTTGACAGTTAATTTTTTCCAACGAAAAATAATTGTACCCATAGTGGGACCCAGAACTCCTATCTTAAGAGCACGAGCCATCTAAGACCAGCTTGACATGTTTGGACATTGGTACTTATTAGTTACAGTTATAGTTTTGATATGCAGCTGCACCAATCGATACAATACTATCACTGGCAAATTACGTGTATGGCTCCAGATAAGCCTAACCATTTCTGTGTCTACATATACTTAAGAAAATGACAGTTAAACTTTTTCAATGAAAAAAACTTCTGCCTGTGTTCTGACTGGAACTTCAGATCAAGAGCCGTCTGCTCTACCTTCTCACCAACAGGGTCAGCTTGACATGTGTGGACATTGGTACCTATATCTAGTTACACAAAAAAATGCGCAGACTAAGACCTTCCAAGTTGCACAGAACAATTTATTTATTACTTTCATGTTACATTTTATTATTTTTATGCTCGTTTATTATTCTCTGGTATCATCGGCATGTTGTAGTGGCCATTTTAATTCCCCTCATTAAATGCTTTACGGCTAAAAACCAGCATGTTCACTACTGATGAAGAACGGTCAGTGAAAGCAACAAATAATACACGAATAAACAGTTTCGATCATCAGCCAATCAGAGTGCTGTGTACATTTTCTCCGTAGTGTTTAGAAGGTACACATAGCGGATTTTAAAATGGGCGATTTTCTGTTTGATATAACAGCCTGTAGCAAAAGAGTGACATACTAAATTTTTCAAAACAATAAAAATAATGATAGTTAATATTACCTTTAACCCGGGAAATCTCCAAAAATCGATGTTGGTTTCAACTGAACAATATTTTTGAAGCAATTCCCAACCTTAGTTTTACTGGTGTTTATATAGATTTTTTGTCATTGGGCCAAAGGTACACCACTTCAAAATTCGACAATAAATCAATTAATGAAACTATTGTCAAGTAAAGGTGTTTAAATGACGCGGTTAGGTTTAATTTTGCTAGGGTTTAATTTCTGAAAGAATATTTTGACTGGTTGCCTCGAAGTTTTTAGTAAATGTCAAAAATTCGTGTGGCAAAACTCCAGGATCTTATATTATCGCCTTCCATTTATGCATTGTGGAAACGTGGATAGAGGCTGTCAGCTGGTACTTTTTATCATAAATTAAGGTTTTGGTACTTTTTGTTCTAGTTTTATGGTCGGTCTCATTTTGTTGTGCTTGAAAAAGTCAAAAATTGCATTTAATGATGTCATATGGAAGCTCCATTTTTGTGGACAAGAAATGTTTGTTTACCGTCGAAAGATGATTTTTCCAATATGGCCGCGGAAGTCTTTATCTGTGTATTGGAGGCAATATATGCATGGCTTTTAAAAATAATTCCTAAACGCGGAGTGCTAATTTTGAAATAATATCCCTTTTTAACTAAACGCTAAGTAAAATTCCAAAACAATCCCCCTCCCCTTTTAAACACGTCAGGCCTCAGATAACCCCCTTCTCCTTGTTTTATGTATAAGCATTTCACACCAAATGACCCACCTCCCCTCCCTTTCCACCCCTTCCCCCCACGGGTTTATATCCAAACCTCTTAACCATGTAAGCATACAAGTTCAGCTTAAATTAATTGTATCGTTTGAGAATTTTCGGGGTGGAGAGTGGGTAGGTGGCGGGGTGGGGAGTGGGTGGTTGTTCTGCTCTCATCCTGCTGTGCTATCACCGGAAAGTGCCATTTTATTGCATAAGAAATCGTTATGTAAACACTTTGTGGGAGTCGAACCCACAAAAGCAAACAGCACCCAAGTAAAGAAGAGCGACCATCCTTTTATATCCTTTTATTTCTCGCAGAGACATACAAATTTCGAAGCAGCATTGCCTGGTTTAATAAGATCGCGCAACAGGTAAAACTATGAAATTGTGAAGCGGCACACGTATTTTTGTGCCTTTTTATAACTTCTGTTCTCCGCATTTTAAAAACTTTTCCAACTAGACCGATTTCCGCTAGATAGCTAAATGACCCACTTGTAAAAACAACGAGAAAATGTATGCTTAACATGTGACCGAGAAGGCCAACAATCATCGAGGTACCTCTCAGTAACGAGCTTTAGGCCAAAACGGTCGAAAATCTCTGACCGTTTAGAGACAACGGTCAATTTTAGGTGTTTGACCTTGATTCGAGATCAAGGTCACCGAGGAACCCTCTTATATAACTTCTTTCTGCCCAAAGGATCGAAAATAAGCTCAAACTCGCTCTCTACCTAGCAATTTTCGAGATAATAGTCAACTTCCGGTTTTCGACCTTGACCATGACTGAGGAGGTCAAGGTCACCGAGATATCCACACATATTGTCTGTTAGGCCCAAAGAATAGAAAATAAGCTAAAAATCGCTCTATCTCTAACCGTTTTCGAGATAATGGTCAACTTCCGGTTTTCACCTTGACCATGACGGAGGAGATCAAGGTCACCGAGCTACCTCTTACATAACGTCTTTTAGGCCCAAAGGGTCGAAGCCAAGCTCAAAACCGCTGTATCTTTAACCGTTCTCGGGGTAATGGTCAACTTCCGGTTTTTTACCTTGACCATGACGGAGGAGATCAAGCTCACCGAACTACCATTTACATAACGTCTTTTAGGCCCAAAGGGTAAAAAAATAAGCTCAAAAATCGCTCTATCTCTAACCATTTTCGAGATAATGGTCAACTTCCGGTTTTTACCTTGACCATGACGGAGGAGGTCAGGGTCACCGAGCTACCCCTTACATAACGTCTTTTAGGTCCAAAGGGTCGAAGCTAAGCTCAAAACCGCTCTATCTCTAACCGTTTTCGAGATAATGGTCAACTTCCGATTTTTGACCTTGACCATAACGGAGGGGGGACAGGCGGTCTTCCCTTCCTCTCCTTCTCCCCCCCCCCCCCCACGGCAGATTTTTTTAAACTTACATCAGCAAAACTTGTACATTTCACTCCTTTTTTTTCCTTCTTCCCCCTCAAACTTGCTTTCCTTATTGCTGTATGAAGACCAAAGGGTTATTGATGTTTCTTTAATCAGTTTAATTAAGTGATAGATATATTGAATTTTTGACCGAATCAATGAAACGTCGGATCTAGTGTTATGATCATTGCATGCACAAGAATTGCAACTGCCTTCACCGCCAGAGTAGGCTACTGATGATGATGTATTCCGGAGTAGTTTGGTTTATTTTTGGATATCAGATTTGCGTCCGGAGAACGTAAATAGTTGTATAAAAGCTCACCAAAAAGTAGCCAAATTATCACATCAAGATGGAATTCATTACGACTATACGAGGAAAGCAGTAAGGTGGTGACACAGTAAAGCTGGTGATCTTTAGATTAAATTTCGTGATCACATTTGAAAGATCAGTTTACAGTAAGTGTTTGATTGTAATTTCGTAATTGGATTTAAAGCAGATTAATTTCCTAGTGATAATTATGTAAAAGTAGATGAAAGGTGAGGTTGAAAATTTAAAAAGGAATGAAATGTACAAGTTTTGCTGATTTAAGTTTTACTGACTAAAACAAAATCTGCCATGGGGGGGGGGGGGGAGAGAAGGACGGGGAGGAGTCAGCCTACGGGGGGAGATCGCCAGGGGGGAGTTGGTAGGGGGGAGTCCGCCGGGGGGGGGGGGAGACCGCCGGAGGGGGGGGGGGAGACCGCCTAGACCAGACGGAGGACCTCTTAATATCGTCTTTTAGGCCCAAAGTGTGGAAGCTAAGCTCAAAACCGCTGTATCTCTAACCGTTTTCGAGGTAATGGTCAACTTCCGGTTTTTGACCTTGACCATGACGGAGGAGTTCAAGGTCACCGAGGTACCTCTTACATAACGTCTGTTAGGCGAAAAGGTCGAAACTAAGCTCACAATCGCTCTATCTCTGACCGTTTTCGAGATAACGGTCAACTTCCGGTTTTTGACCTTGACCATGACGGAGGTCAACTTCCGGTTTTTACTTTGTCCATGACGCAGGAGATCAAGGTCACCTGCTCTTGATGACAGACCGACAGACCGACACGCGGTCGATCGCATATATTCCAACTGTGGGGAATAAATTAACTGTTCTGCCAGAAGCGACTGATCGGTAGATCTAGCTGTATCAAGCAAACAATTCTGGGTGCACTTTTGTTGGTTAAATATGTTAAATTTGTTGATTTACTTTCGGATGCTCGAGTTCCTAATAGAGCAGTTAACGGAATCAGTGAACTTTTGTGAATACAGTCACAGCCGCCAAAAATTTCTGCAGTTGCCTATCAATATTTTGCTAAACAAGACCGACTTTTGAACAATGTGGTTGCTGCCGAAGCAGTTAACGGTATCAATTACAACTTTCATGAATACGGCCAGAAGTGTTGCGTGCGTGAATTAACTTCTTTAATAAGTTTATTCAGTGTGTTGTTTGCATTCTGCGATGCCGTGAGTATTTTAAGGGAGGGTCTTTAAGTTGGGAGTGAACAAAACACATTAATGTCCATTTTTACTTTATTTATTTTCCACATTCATTCAACAACTTAGCAGATAACTAAACTTTTTAAACACAACAAGAGTATCAGAGACACGATTCCTCGTATGGCGCGGATGGCCTATGAAATCGGTGCCGAAGTCCGTTTGAAAAGTGACATACTACTGCCTCTTGCATCACGTTTTTCACAATTCTAAGTTTTACATGTTAAACTTCGACAAACAGTTATAAAAAAACGAACTTATTTTCACAAATTTTACAGTTTTATCTGAGCGAAATTTTAAGAAATCCTATGAATAGTTTCGGAGATGCAGCCTGGACGACATGTTCCATTACGAGGACAAAATTATATCAAAACCCTTAGTTTTTGCAAATTTTATTAGTTTTCCATAAATTGGAACAAAAACATCACGTTGAACATCGCCAATATCTTAGCAGTGTGAGAGATTTCACAAAACTCCAATTAATAGTTTTGGAGATCTTACCTGAACGCCACGTCCAAAAAACCTAAGTTCAAATGATCGAAATAAAAGTCATTTTGATAACTTTAACGAAACATTCTGGTTGCTGCCGAAGCAGTTAACGGTATCACTTATAACTTTCGTTTTAACATTTAATGCTTATTTTTGATTTCAATAAACCAATGTAGATCTCAATAATTTATATTTTGCTATCAATATTGAATTTTAGATTACAAAAATTTATTTTTGAGATCAAAAAATCAATTTTACAAACTTAAGAAATCTTAAGGGAGACGCACATTTACATAAAATATAACGAATCGTCGATTAAATTTGGAGATGAAAACGAATTATTGAGATCAATAAAAAAAAAAACAACCGAATTTGTTATCTCCAGAATTGCTTCTTTTTTGTACAGTAAAAAATTAAAAGAAAGATTCTGTATACAAGGACCAGTCATTACTTATTTACATATGCGTTTCTGAATTTTGATACTGATAGTTACTGGTACTTAAAATTTACTATACTGATACCAATTTGAAACTGATATTTTGATATCGAAAATCAATTTGAGATAAAAATCGTTTGCAGATTTCAAAATACAAATAAAAAAGTATCAGTCTGAAATAATGATATCTGAAATAAATAAATGACATCATTATAAAGAAAGTGAATTACTGAGCTCAAAATTGATATTTTGCTCTCAAATATTTCTTTTTTAATATCAAGAATTGAATTTTGGATCTCAAAAAATCAATTTTTGATATCACTGAATCATTTTGATATCAAATATTTCTTGATATTAAAATTATTTTTTTTAGATCAAGAATACACTTAGAGATAACAAAAGTACAATTACAGATAGCAAAAATTTATTCTTGATATCAAAATATGGATTTTTGATATCAATAATTTCCCAATAAATGTGAAAACGGCATTCAATACCGCCAAGAGTGCTGTGTACATGAAATAACTTCTTTGATAAGTTTGTTCACTGCGTTGTTTGCATTCTGCGATGCCGTGAGCATTTTAAGGGAGGGTCTTTCAGTTGGGAGTGAATAAAACACATTAATCTCCATTTTTACTATATTTTTCACAACAGTTAGCCCATATCTAAACTTTTTAAACCCAACAACAGCCTCAGAGATCTAATTCCCCGTGTGGCGCGGCTGGCCTATGAAATCGGTGCCGTAGTCCGTTTTCACAATTCTAAGTTTTACATTTTAAACTTCAACAAACACTTTTATATGATTCATGTCATAAAAACTTATTTTCACAATTTATAATGTTTTATCGGAGCAAAATCCTGAATAGTTTTAGCCTGGACAACACGCTCCACCACGCGGACAAAATTCTATAAAAACCCGTAGTTTACCAAATTTTACCAACATCTCTTCTATCAGTACGGGAAATTTCATAACACTCCAATAGGACGTTGCACGCTTTCAATATGTGCTCTATCAGTGTCTGAAATTCCAAAATAATCCGCCTTATAGGTTTGGATATACTGCTCGGATGCGACGTTCCATTACGTGGGCAAAATTGTTATGTTTGTTTGGTATTTAAAGTCTCGTTCACCAACTAGGATGGGCATATTAGGACACACTTGCTACAGAAACAATTGGGAGAAAAAGAAGGAAGAATGAAGAAATAGTAAAAGAAGAGTTTGAAAAAAAAATCCGATTAGCCGCCTCTTACGCCATGCACGGAACAGAACGCAGTGGGTGTATTCTTAAGATTCCCCCCCCCCCCCCACCCCAAAATTGTATGGTTGTTAATTTCAAAATACTGCCATTCTGACACTTTTTCAATAATCGGAATAGAACATAATGTTGCACATCTTTAATATCTTTAGTATCTTTGGTATCTGTTCTATCCGTCAGTAAAATTTCCTAACGATTCAGTCAATAGTTCTGGAGAGCTAGCCTGGACACGACGTCAAAAATACGCCTAATTCTAATAATCGAAAAAAAAAAATGCTGTCATTTTGACAATTTTTCATTCATGTCTCCGCTGCTGGAGCTGGGGGTGTCTTCGCTGATGGTGCAGTCTCCGTTGCTGGTGCTGGTGGTATCTTCGCTAATGGTGCTCGTGCAGTCTTCGCTGATAGTGCTGGTGCAGACTTCGTTACTGGAGCAATCTCCGTTGCTGGTGCAGTGTCCGTTGCTGGTGCAATCTTCGTAACTGGTGCAATCTCCGTTGCTGGTGCAGTCTTCGTTACTGGTGCAGTCTTCGTTACTGGTGCAGACTCCGTTACTGGTGCAGATTTCGTTACTGGTGCAGACTCCGTAACTGGTGCAGACTCCGTAACTGGTGCAGAATTCGTTACTGGTGCAGATTCTGTTACTGGTGCAGATTCTGTTACTGGTGCAGACTCCGTTACTGGTGCAGACTTCGTTACTGGTGCAGATTTTGTTACTGGTACAGACTTCGTTGCTGGTGTTGACTTCGTTGCTGGTGCTGACTTCGTTGCTGGTGCAGACTTCGTTGCTGGTGCAGCCTTCGTTGCTGGTGCCGTCTCCGTTGCTGGTGCAGCCTTCGTTGCTGGTGCAATCTTAGTTACTGGTGTAGTCTCCATTGCTGGTGCAGTCTTCTTGCTGGTGCAGACTTCGTTACTGGCGCCGGTGGTATATTCGCTAATGGTGATGGTGCAGTCTTGGCTGATAATGTTGGTGCAGTCTTCGTTTCTGGTGCAGACTTCGTTGCTGGTGCAGTCTTCGTTACTGGTGCAGTCTCCGTTTATATTTATCAAAGCCCTTACTTTTTTCAAATTTTACCAGTTTTTCATCAATCGGAACAAAAACATGACGTTGCACATCGTCAATACCTCTTCTATCAGTATGAGAAATTTCATAACACTCCAATTAATATTTCCTGAACGCGACGTCGGCAACACGCTTAAGTTCCAATGATCGAAAAAATAGTCTGATAGCTTTTACGAATCCGAACAAAAGTAGGACGATGCGCGCTTTCAATATGTGCTCTATCAGTGTCTGACATTCTAAAACAATCTGCCTTATAGGTTCAGAGATACAGCTCGGTCACTCGGGTATCGTTTTGTACATACACCCAAAAGAAAAACAGCAGTTTTTTAAGTTATCGATAACAAGCTCTTGACGACAGACCGACACGCGGGCGATCGCATATATTCCCCCTGTGGGGAATAAAATATAACACAAATATAACACAATCGGCGGCTCATTTTTAGACAATGTCATCAACGATTCAATCATGGGACAATCTGGCATTCTTGACAAAATTGTACCACTCGCTTTATTGTCATTGTTCATTCCGGACCTTATTTTTTTATGTGGTGATTTATAGGTCTTAAAAATACAGCTGGTGATTTTCCTACTGTCCCCTTAGTGCTCTCTCCCTTGTTGGCGCTAGTGTTCTCTCTCACTTCTGTTACTCGTGCCGTATTTTCCTTGCTGCCGCTGGTACAGTCTCCGCTGCTGGTGCAGTCTACGATACTGGTGCAGTCTACGATACTGGTGCAGTCTACGATACTGGTGCAGTCTCCGATGCTGGTGCAGTCTACGATACTGGTGCAGTCTACGATACTGGTGCAGTCTTTGTTGCTGGCGCTAGTCTTCTCTCTCCGCTCCTGGTGCGGAAGCATCTGAAACAAAAAAATACATAAAATCATGAAGACAACGCACGAAGCTTTAAAAAGAAAAAATAAAACCGTACAAAATACACGAGTTAGCCAGTGTACCCGGGCAAACACATGGCACCCGTGATATTTCGTACGGAGCAAAATGTAAAATAAATTAAATACTTATCTTTTTCATGAAGTCCTCTTCCTGGCTGGCAGTGACGTTTCCAACTCTCTTTGGCTGCTGTCGTGGTCCCTGTCCGTGGCTGGCATCCCGGCTTCCTGAAACAGAAAGCAAAGATTATGTAGAGCCTTATACAGCTAACGAAAGAGCTTATGCTTTAAAGAGAAAAAAATAAAACCGTACAAAATACACGAGTTAACCATAGTTTTCCTCACAATGTGCCCCACTCCTGAAACTCCCGAATGCGAGGACGCTACAGCCAACAATCTTCCCATCTGAATTTAATTCCGGGAGACTGACCATCCGGCAGAACTCCGGTTATTCCAGGGTGAAGTCACATCCGGGAATAACATGGCACCCGCGTTATTTCGTACGGAGCTAAATATAAACAAAATTAATACTTATCTTTGTTGATGAAGTCCTCTTCGTGGCTGGCCTTGATCTTCTCCCTCTTCGTGGCTGGCGTTGGCGTGGACCATCGGTCGCCGGTGACCCGGCAACTGAAACAGAAAGAGAAATAACCATTAGAGCAAGCATGTAAATTCGGGAAAAAGTTTAAGCTGAAAAATAAATAAAAAAACCGTACAAAATACACGAGTTAACCAGTGCACCCGGGAAACACATGGCACCCGCGATATTTCGTACGGAGCTAAATATAAACAAAATTAATACTTATCTTTGTTGATGAAGTCCTCTTCGTGGCTGGCCTTGATCTTCTCCCTCTTCGTGGCTGGCGTTGGCGTGGACCATCGGTCGCCGGTGACCCGGCAACTGAAACATAAAGAGAAGTAACCATTAGAGCAAGCATGTAAAATAGGGAAAAAGCTTAAGCTTAAAAATAAATAAAAAAACCGTACAAAATACACGAGTTAACCAGTGCACCCGGGAAACACATGGCACCCGCGATATTTCGTACGGAGCTAAATATAAACAAAATTAATACTTATCTTTGTTGATGAAGTCCTCTTCGTGGCTGGCCTTGATCTTCTCCCTCTTCGTGGCTGGCGTTGGCGTTGACCCTCGGTCGCCGGTGACCCGGCAACTGAAACAGAAAGAGAAATAACCATTAGAGCAAGCATGTAAAATAGGGAAAAAGCTTAAGCTTAAAAATGAAAAAAAAAAACTAAAAAGAAACCCGTACAAAATACACGAGTTAACCATAGTTTTCCTCACAATGTGCCCCACTCCTGAAACTCCCGAATGCGAGGACGGTACAGCCAACAATCTTCCCATCTGAATTTAATTCCGGGAGACTGACCATCCGGCAGAACTCCGGTTATTCCAGGGTGAAGTCACATCCGGGAAGAACATGGCACCCGCGTTATTTCGTACGGAGCTAAATATAAACAAAATTAATACTTATCTTTGTTGATGAAGTCCTCTTCGTGGCTGGCTTGATCTTCTCCCTCTTCGTGGCTGGCGTTGGCGTTGACCCTCGGTCGCCGGTGACCCGGCAACTGAAACAGAAAGAGAAATAACCATTAGAGCAAGCATGTAAAATAGGGAAAAAGGTTAAGCTTAAAAATGGAAAAAAAAAACGAAGAAGAAAACCGTACAAAATACACGAGTTAACCATAGTTTTCCTCACAATGTGCCCCGCTCCTGAAACTCCCGAATGCGAGGACGGTACAGCCAACAATCTTCCCATCTGAATTTAATTCCGGGAGACTGACCATCCGGCAGAACTCCGGTTATTCCAGGGTGAAGTCACATCCGGGAAGAACATGGCACCCGCGTTATTTCGTACGGAGCTAAATATAAACAAAATTAATACTTATCTTTGTTGATGAAGTCCTCTTCGTGGCTGGCCTTGATCTTCTCCCTCTTCGTGGCTGGCGTTGGCGTGGACCATCGGTCGCCGGTGACCCGGCAACTGAAACAGAAAGAGAAATAACCATTAGAGCAAGCATGTAAAATGGAAAAAGCTTAAGCTTAAAAATAAATAAAAAAACCGTACAAAATACACGAGTTAACCAGTGCACCCGGGAAACACATGGCACCCGCGATATTTCGTACGGAGCTAAATATAAACAAAATTAATACTTATCTTTGTTGATGAAGTCCTCTTCGTGGCTGGCTTGATCTTCTCCCTCTTCGTGGCTGGCGTTGGCGTTGACCCTCGGTCGCCGGTGACCCGGCAACTGAAACAGAAAGAGAAATAACCATTAGAGCAAGCATGTAAAATAGGGAAAAAGCTTAAGCTTAAAAATGGAAAAAAACGAAAAAGAAAACCGTACAAAATACACGAGTTAACCATAGTTTTCCTCACAATGTGCCCCACTCCTGAAACTCCCGAATGCGAGGACGGTACAGCCAACAATCTTCCCATCTGAATTTAATTCCGGGAGACTGACCATCCGGCAGAACTCCGGTTATTCCAGGGTGAAGTCACATCCGGGAAGAACATGGCACCCGCGTTATTTCGTACGGAGCTAAATATAAACAAAATTAATACTTATCTTTGTTGATGAAGTCCTCTTCGTGGCTGGCCTTGATCTTCTCCCTCTTCGTGGCTGGCGTTGGCGTGGACCATCGGTCGCCGGTGACCCGGCAACTGAAACAGAAAGAGAAATAACCATTAGAGCAAGCATGTAAATTCGGGAAAAAGTTTAAGCTTAAAAATAAATAAAAAACCGTACAAAATACACGAGTTAACCAGTGCACCCGGGAAACACATGGCACCCGCGATATTTCGTACGGAGCTAAATATAAACAAAATTAATACTTATCTTTGTTGATGAAGTCCTCTTCGTGGCTGGCCTTGATCTTCTCCCTCTTCGTGGCTGGCGTTGGCGTGGACCATCGGTCGCCGGTGACCCGGCAACTGAAACATAAAGAGGAGTAACCATTAGAGCAAGCATGTAAAATAGGGGAAAAGGTTAAGCTTAAAAATAAATTTTAAAAAAACCGTACAAAATACACGAGATAACCAGTGCACCCGGGAAACACATGGCACCCGCGATATTTCGTACGGAGCTAAATATAAACAAAATTAATACTTATCTTTGTTGATGAAGTCCTCTTCGTGGCTGGCCTTGATCTTCTCCCTCTTCGTGGCTGGCGTTGGCGTGGACCATCGGTCGCCGGTGACCCGGCAACTGAAACATAAAGAGAAGTAACCATTAGAGCAAGCATGTAAAATAGGAGAAAAATTTAAGCTTAAAAATAAATAAAAAAAACCGTACCAAATACACGAGTTAACCAGTGCACCCGGGAAACACATGGCACCCGCGATATTTCGTACGGAGCTAAATATAAACAAAATTAATACTTATCTTTGTTGATGAAGTCCTCTTCGTGGCTGGCCTTGATCTTCTCCCTCTTCGTGGCTGGCGTTGGCGTGGACCATCGGTCGCCGGTGACCCGGCAACTGAAACATAAAGAGAAGTAACCATTAGAGCAAGCATGTAAAATAGGGGTAAAGTTTAAGCTGAAAAATAAATAAAAAACCGTACAAAATACACGAGTTAACCAGTGCACCCGGGAAACACATGGCACCCGCGATATTTCGTACGGAGCTAAATATAAACAAAATTAATACTTATCTTTGTTGATGGAAGTCCTCTTCGTGGCTGGCCTTGATCTTCTCCCTCTTCGTGGCTGGCGTTGGCGTGGACCATCGGTCGCCGGTGACCCGGCAACTGAAACATAAAGAGAAGTAACCATTAGAGCAAGCATGTAAAATAGGAGAAAAGCTTAAGCTTAAAAATAAATTTTAAAAAACCGTACAAAATACACGAGTTAACCAGTGCACCCGGGAAACACATGGCACCCGCGATATTTCGTACGGAGCTAAATATAAACAAAATTAATACTTATCTTTGTTGATGAAGTCCTCTTCGTGGCTGGCATTGATCTTCTCCCTCTTCGTGGCTGGCGTTGGCGTGGACCATCGGTCGCCGGTGACCCGGCAACTGAAACATAAAGAGAAGTAACCATTAGAGCAAGCATGTAAAATAGGGGAAAAGTTTAAGCTTAAAAATAAATAAAAAACCGTACAAAATACAGGAGTTAACCAGTGCACCCGGGAAACACATGGCACCCGCGATATTTCGTACGGAGCTAAATATAAACAAAATTAATACTTATCTTTGTTGATGAAGTCCTCTTCGTGGCTGGCCTTGATCTTCTCCCTCTTCGTGGCTGGCGTTGGCGTGGACCATCGGTCGCCGGTGACCCGGCAACTGAAACATAAAGAGGAGTAACCATTAGAGCAAGCATGTAAAATAGGGAAAAAGGTTAAGCTTAAAAATAAATTTAAAAAAAACCGTACAAAATACACGAGTTAACCAGTGCACCCGGGAAACACATGGCACCCGCGATATTTCGTACGGAGCTAAATATAAACAAAATTAATACTTATCTTTGTTGATGAAGTCCTCTTCGTGGCTGGCCTTGATCTTCTCCCTCTTCGTGGCTGGCGTTGGCGTGGACCATCGGTCGCCGGTGACCCGGCAACTGAAACATAAAGAGGAGTAACCATTAGAGCAAGCATGTAAAATAGGGGAAAAGGTTAAGCTTAAAAAAAAATTTAAAAAAACCGTACAAAATACACGAGTTAACCAGTGCACCCGGGAAACACATGGCACCCGCGATATTTCGTACGGAGCTAAATATAAACAAAATTAATACTTATCTTTGTTGATGAAGTCCTCTTCGTGGCTGGCTTGATCTTCTTCCTCTTCGTGGCTGGCGTTGGCGTGGACCATCGGTCGCCGGTGACCCGGCAACTGAAACATAAAGAGAAGTAACCATTAGAGCAAGCATGTAAAATAGGGGAAAAGTTTAAGCTTAAAAATAAATAAAAAAACCGTACAAAATACACGAGTTAACCAGTGCACCCGGGAAACACATGGCACCAGCGATATTTCGTACGGAGCTAAATATAAACAAAATTAATACTTATCTTTGTTGATGAAGTCCTCTTCGTGGCTGGCCTTGATCTTCTCCCTCTTCGTGGCTGGCGTTGGCGTGGACCATCGGTCGCCGGTGACCCGGCAACTGAAACATAAAGAGAAGTAACCATTAGAGCAAGCATGTAAAATAGGAGAAAAGTTTAAGCTTAAATATAAATAAAAAAACCGTACCAAATACACGAGTTAACCAGTGCACCCGGGAAACACATGGCACCCGCGATATTTCGTACGGAGCTAAATATAAACAAAATTAATACTTATCTTTGTTGATGAAGTCCTCTTCGTGGCTGGCCTTGATCTTCTCCCTCTTTGTGGCTGGCGTTGGCGTGGACCATCGGTCGCCGGTGACCCGGCAACTGAAACATAAAGAGAAGTAACCATTAGAGCAAGCATGTAAAATAGGGAAAAAGGTTAAGCTTAAAAATAAATTTAAAAAAAAACCGTACAAAATACACGAGTTAACCAGTGCACCCGGGAAACACATGGCACCCGCGATATTTCGTACGGAGCTAAATATAAACAAAATTAATACTTATCTTTGTTGATGAAGTCCTCTTCGTTGCTGGCCTTGATCTTCTTCCTCTTCGTGGCTGGCGTTGGCGTGGACCATCGGTCGCCGGTGACCCGGCAACTGAAACATAAAGAGAAGTAACCATTAGAGCAAGCATGTAAAATAGGGGAAAAGTTTAAGCTTAAAAATAAATAAAAAACCGTACAAAATACACGAGTTAACCAGTGCACCCGGGAAACACATGGCACCCGCGATATTTCGTACGGAGCTAAATATAAACAAAATTAATACTTATCTTTGTTGATGAAGTCCTCTTCGTGGCTGGCCTTGATCTCCTCCCTCTTCGTGGCTGGCGTTGGCGTGGACCATCGGTCGCCGGTGACCCGGCAACTGAAACATAAAGAGGAGTAACCATTAGAGCAAGCATGTAAAATAGGGGAAAAGGTTAAGCTTAAAAAAAAATTTAAAAAAAACCGTACAAAATACACGAGTTAACCAGTGCACCCGGGAAACACATGGCACCCGCGATATTTCGTACGGAGCTAAATATAAACAAAATTAATACTTATCTTTGTTGATGAAGTCCTCTTCGTGGCTGGCCTTGATCTTCTTCCTCTTCGTGGCTGGCGTTGGCGTGGACCATCGGTCGCCGGTGACCCGGCAACTGAAACATAAAGAGAAGTAACCATTAGAGCAAGCATGTAAAATAGGGGAAAAGGTTAAGCTTAAAAATAAATAAAAAAACCGTACAAAATACACGAGTTAACCAGTGCACCCGGGAAACACATGGCACCCGCGATATTTCGTACGGAGCTAAATATAAACAAAATTAATACTTATCTTTGTTGATGAAGTCCTCTTCGTTGCTGGCCTTGATCTTCTCCCTCTTCGTGGCTGGCGTTGGCGTGGACCATCGGTCGCCGGTGACCCGGCAACTGAAACATAAAGAGAAGTAACCATTAGAGCAAGCATGTAAAATAGGGGAAAAGTTTAAGCTTAAAAATAAATAAAAAACCGTACAAAATACACGAGTTAACCAGTGCACCCCGGAAACACATGGCACCCGCGATATTTCGTACGGAGCTAAATATAAACAAAATTAATACTTATCTTTGTTGATGAAGTCCTCTTCGTGGCTGGCCTTGATCTTCTCCCTCTTCGTGGCTGGCGTTGGCGTGGACCATCGGTCGCCGGTGACCCGGCAACTGAAACATAAAGAGGAGTAACCATTAGAGCAAGCATGTAAAATAGTGAAAAAGGTTAAGCTTAAAAATAAATTTAAAAAAAACCGTACAAAATACACGAGTTAACCAGTGCACCCGGGAAACACATGGCACCCGCGATATTTCGTACGGAGCTAAATATAAACAAAATTAATACTTATCTTTGTTGATGAAGTCCTCTTCGTGGCTGGCCTTGATCTTCTCCCTCTTCGTGGCTGGCGTTGGCGTGGACCATCGGTCGCCGGTGACCCGGCAACTGAAACATAAAGAGGAGTAACCATTAGAGCAAGCATGTAAAATAGGGGAAAAGGTTAAGCTTAAAAATAAATTTAAAAAAAACCGTACAAAATACACGAGTTAACCAGTGCACCCGGGAAACACATGGCACCCGCGATATTTCGTACGGAGATAAATATAAACAAAATTAATACTTATCTTTGTTGATGAAGTCCTCTTCGTGGCTGGCCTTGATCTTCTTCCTCTTCGTGGCTGGCGTTGGCGTGGAGCATCGGTCGCCGGTGACCCGGCAACTGAAACATAAAGAGAAATAACCATTAGAGCAAGCATGTAAAATAGGGGAAAAGTTTAAGCTTAAAAATAAATAAAAAAACCGTACAAAATACACGAGTTAACCAGTGCACCCGGGAAACACATGGCACCCGCGATATTTCGTACGGAGCTAAATATAAACAAAATTAATACTTATCTTTGTTGATGAAGTCCTCTTCGTTGCTGGCCTTGATCTTCTCCCTCTTCGTGGCTGGCGTTGGCGTGGACCATCGGTCGCCGGTGACCCGGCAACTGAAACATAAAGAGGAGTAACCATTAGAGCAAGCATGTAAAATAGGGAAAAAGGTTAAGCTTAAAAATAAATTTAAAAAAAAACCGTACAAAATACACGAGTTAACCAGTGCACCCGGGAAACACATGGCACCCGCGATATTTCGTACGGAGCTAAATATAAACAAAATTAATACTTATCTTTGTTGATTAAGTCCTCTTCGTGGCTGGCCTTGATCTTCTCCCTCTTCGTGGCTGGCGTTGGCGTGGACCATCGGTCGCCGGTGACCCGGCAACTGAAACATAAAGAGGAGTAACCATTAGAGCAAGCATGTAAAATAGGGGAAAAGGTTAAGCTTAAAAATAAATTTAAAAAAAACCGTACAAAATACACGAGTTAACCAGTGCACCCGGGAAACACATGGCACCCGCGATATTTCGTACGGAGCTAAATATAAACAAAATTAATACTTATCTTTGTTGATGAAGTCCTCTTCGTGGCTGGCCTTGATCTTCTCCCTCTTCGTGGCTGGCGTTGGCGTGGACCATCGGTCGCCGGTGACCCGGCAACTGAAACATAAAGAGGAGTAACCATTAGAGCAAGCATGTAAAATAGGGAAAAAGGTTAAGCTTAAAAATAAATTTAAAAAAAACCGTACAAAATACACGAGTTAACCAGTGCACCCGGGAAACACATGGCACCCGCGATATTTCGTACGGAGCTAAATATAAACAAAATTAATACTTATCTTTGTTGATGAAGTCCTCTTCGTGGCTGGCCTTGATCTTCTCCCTCTTCGTGGCTGGCGTTGGCGTGGACCATCGGTCGCCGGTGACCCGGCAACTGAAACATAAAGAGGAGTAACCATTAGAGCAAGCATGTAAAATAGGGGAAAAGGTTAAGCTTAAAAAAAAATTTAAAAAAACCGTACAAAATACACGAGTTAACCAGTGCACCCGGGAAACACATGGCACCCGCGATATTTCGTACGGAGCTAAATATAAACAAAATTAATACTTATCTTTGTTGATGAAGTCCTCTTCGTGGCTGGCTTGATCTTCTTCCTCTTCGTGGCTGGCGTTGGCGTGGACCATCGGTCGCCGGTGACCCGGCAACTGAAACATAAAGAGAAGTAACCATTAGAGCAAGCATGTAAAATAGGGGAAAAGTTTAAGCTTAAAAATAAATAAAAAAACCGTACAAAATACACGAGTTAACCAGTGCACCCGGGAAACACATGGCACCCGCGATATTTCGTACGGAGCTAAATATAAACAAAATTAATACTTATCTTTGTTGATGAAGTCCTCTTCGTGGCTGGCCTTGATCTTCTCCCTCTTCGTGGCTGGCGTTGGCGTGGACCATCGGTCGCCGGTGACCCGGCAACTGAAACATAAAGAGAAGTAACCATTAGAGCAAGCATGTAAAATAGGAGAAAAGTTTAAGCTTAAATATAAATAAAAAAACCGTACCAAATACACGAGTTAACCAGTGCACCCGGGAAACACATGGCACCCGCGATATTTCGTACGGAGCTAAATATAAACAAAATTAATACTTATCTTTGTTGATGAAGTCCTCTTCGTGGCTGGCCTTGATCTTCTCCCTCTTTGTGGCTGGCGTTGGCGTGGACCATCGGTCGCCGGTGACCCGGCAACTGAAACATAAAGAGAAGTAACCATTAGAGCAAGCATGTAAAATAGGGAAAAAGGTTAAGCTTAAAAATAAATTTAAAAAAAAACCGTACAAAATACACGAGTTAACCAGTGCACCCGGGAAACACATGGCACCCGCGATATTTCGTACGGAGCTAAATATAAACAAAATTAATACTTATCTTTGTTGATGAAGTCCTCTTCGTTGCTGGCCTTGATCTTCTTCCTCTTCGTGGCTGGCGTTGGCGTGGACCATCGGTCGCCGGTGACCCGGCAACTGAAACATAAAGAGAAGTAACCATTAGAGCAAGCATGTAAAATAGGGGAAAAGTTTAAGCTTAAAAATAAATAAAAAACCGTACAAAATACACGAGTTAACCAGTGCACCCGGGAAACACATGGCACCCGCGATATTTCGTACGGAGCTAAATATAAACAAAATTAATACTTATCTTTGTTGATGAAGTCCTCTTCGTGGCTGGCCTTGATCTCCTCCCTCTTCGTGGCTGGCGTTGGCGTGGACCATCGGTCGCCGGTGACCCGGCAACTGAAACATAAAGAGGAGTAACCATTAGAGCAAGCATGTAAAATAGGGGAAAAGGTTAAGCTTAAAAAAAAATTTAAAAAAAACCGTACAAAATACACGAGTTAACCAGTGCACCCGGGAAACACATGGCACCCGCGATATTTCGTACGGAGCTAAATATAAACAAAATTAATACTTATCTTTGTTGATGAAGTCCTCTTCGTGGCTGGCCTTGATCTTCTTCCTCTTCGTGGCTGGCGTTGGCGTGGACCATCGGTCGCCGGTGACCCGGCAACTGAAACATAAAGAGAAGTAACCATTAGAGCAAGCATGTAAAATAGGGGAAAAGGTTAAGCTTAAAAATAAATAAAAAAACCGTACAAAATACACGAGTTAACCAGTGCACCCGGGAAACACATGGCACCCGCGATATTTCGTACGGAGCTAAATATAAACAAAATTAATACTTATCTTTGTTGATGAAGTCCTCTTCGTTGCTGGCCTTGATCTTCTCCCTCTTCGTGGCTGGCGTTGGCGTGGACCATCGGTCGCCGGTGACCCGGCAACTGAAACATAAAGAGAAGTAACCATTAGAGCAAGCATGTAAAATAGGGGAAAAGTTTAAGCTTAAAAATAAATAAAAAACCGTACAAAATACACGAGTTAACCAGTGCACCCCGGAAACACATGGCACCCGCGATATTTCGTACGGAGCTAAATATAAACAAAATTAATACTTATCTTTGTTGATGAAGTCCTCTTCGTGGCTGGCCTTGATCTTCTCCCTCTTCGTGGCTGGCGTTGGCGTGGACCATCGGTCGCCGGTGACCCGGCAACTGAAACATAAAGAGGAGTAACCATTAGAGCAAGCATGTAAAATAGTGAAAAAGGTTAAGCTTAAAAATAAATTTAAAAAAAACCGTACAAAATACACGAGTTAACCAGTGCACCCGGGAAACACATGGCACCCGCGATATTTCGTACGGAGCTAAATATAAACAAAATTAATACTTATCTTTGTTGATGAAGTCCTCTTCGTGGCTGGCCTTGATCTTCTCCCTCTTCGTGGCTGGCGTTGGCGTGGACCATCGGTCGCCGGTGACCCGGCAACTGAAACATAAAGAGGAGTAACCATTAGAGCAAGCATGTAAAATAGGGGAAAAGGTTAAGCTTAAAAATAAATTTTAAAAAAACCGTACAAAATACACGAGTTAACCAGTGCA
The DNA here is from genome assembly GCA_949752745.1 of Protula sp. h YS-2021. Classification (NCBI taxonomy): domain Eukaryota; kingdom Metazoa; phylum Annelida; class Polychaeta; order Sabellida; family Serpulidae; genus Protula; species Protula sp. h YS-2021. The sequence continues at coordinate 18,716,908 of OX457032.1, forward strand.
CCCGGGAAACACATGGCACCCGCGATATTTCGTACGGAGATAAATATAAACAAAATTAATACTTATCTTTGTTGATGAAGTCCTCTTCGTGGCTGGCCTTGATCTTCTTCCTCTTCGTGGCTGGCGTTGGCGTGGAGCATCGGTCGCCGGTGACCCGGCAACTGAAACATAAAGAGAAATAACCATTAGAGCAAGCATGTAAAATAGGGGAAAAGTTTAAGCTTAAAAATAAATAAAAAAACCGTACAAAATACACGAGTTAACCAGTGCACCCGGGAAACACATGGCACCCGCGATATTTCGTACGGAGCTAAATATAAACAAAATTAATACTTATCTTTGTTGATGAAGTCCTCTTCGTTGCTGGCCTTGATCTTCTCCCTCTTCGTGGCTGGCGTTGGCGTGGACCATCGGTCGCCGGTGACCCGGCAACTGAAACATAAAGAGGAGTAACCATTAGAGCAAGCATGTAAAATAGGGAAAAAGGTTAAGCTTAAAAATAAATTTAAAAAAAACCGTACAAAATACACGAGTTAACCAGTGCACCCGGGAAACACATGGCACCCGCGATATTTCGTACGGAGCTAAATATAAACAAAATTAATACTTATCTTTGTTGATTAAGTCCTCTTCGTGGCTGGCCTTGATCTTCTCCCTCTTCGTGGCTGGCGTTGGCGTGGACCATCGGTCGCCGGTGACCCGGCAACTGAAACATAAAGAGGAGTAACCATTAGAGCAAGCATGTAAAATAGGGGAAAAGGTTAAGCTTAAAAATAAATTTAAAAAAAAACCGTACAAAATACACGAGTTAACCAGTGCACCCGGGAAACACATGGCACCCGCGATATTTCGTACGGAGCTAAATATAAACAAAATTAATACTTATCTTTGTTGATGAAGTCCTCTTCGTGGCTGGCCTTGATCTTCTTCCTCTTCGTGGCTGGCGTTGGCGTGGACCATCGGTCGCCGGTGACCCGGCAACTGAAACATAAAGAGAAATAACCATTAGAGCAAGCATGTAAAATAGGGGAAAAGTTTAAGCTTAAAAATAAATAAAAAAACCGTACAAAATACACGAGTTAACCAGTGCACCCGGGAAACACATGGCACCCGCGATATTTCGTACGGAGCTAAATATAAACAAAATTAATACTTATCTTTGTTGATGAAGTCCTCTTCGTTGCTGGCCTTGATCTTCTCCCTCTTCGTGGCTGGCGTTGGCGTGGACCATCGGTCGCCGGTGACCCGGCAACTGAAACATAAAGAGGAGTAACCATTAGAGCAAGCATGTAAAATAGGGAAAAAGGTTAAGCTTAAAAATAAATTTAAAAAAGAACCGTACAAAATACACGAGTTAACCAGTGCACCCGGGAAACACATGGCACCCGCGATATTTCGTACGGAGCTAAATATAAACAAAATTAATACTTATCTTTGTTGATGAAGTCCTCTTCGTGGCTGGCCTTGATCTTCTTCCTCTTCGTGGCTGGCGTTGGCGTGGACCATCGGTCGCCGGTGACCCGGCAACTGAAACATAAAGAGAAATAACCATTAGAGCAAGCATGTAAAATAGGGGAAAAGTTTAAGCTTAAAAATAAATAAAAAAACCGTACAAAATACACGAGTTAACCAGTGCACCCGGGAAACACATGGCACCCGCGATATTTCGTACGGAGCTAAATATAAACAAAATTAATACTTATCTTTGTTGATGAAGTCCTCTTCGTTGCTGGCCTTGATCTTCTCCCTCTTCGTGGCTGGCGTTGGCGTGGACCATCGGTCGCCGGTGACCCGGCAACTGAAACATAAAGAGGAGTAACCATTGGAGCAAGCATGTAAAATAGGGAAAAAGGTTAAGCTTAAAAATAAATTTTAAAAAAACCGTACAAAATACACGAGTTAACCAGTGCACCCGGGAAACACATGGCACCCGCGATATTTCGTACGGAGCTAAATATAAACAAAATTAATACTTATCTTTGTTGATGAAGTCCTCTTCGTGGCTGGCCTTGATCTTCTCCCTCTTCGTGGCTGGCGTTGGCGTGGACCATCGGTCGCCGGTGACCCGGCAACTGAAACATAAAGAGAAGTAACCATTAGAGCAAGCATGTAAAATAGGGGAAAAGGTTAAGCTTAAAAATAAATTTAAAAAAACCGTACAAAATACACGAGTTAACCAGTGCACCCGGGAAACACATGGCACCCGCGATATTTCGTACGGAGCTAAATATAAACAAAATTAATACTTATCTTTGTTGATGAAGTCCTCTTCGTGGCTTGCCTTGATCTTCTCCCTCTTCGTGGCTGGCGTTGGCGTGGACCATCGGTCGCCGGTGACCCGGCAACTGAAACAAAGAGAAATAACCATTAAAACAGCATGTAAAATAGCGAAAAAGCTTAAGCTTAAAAAAACAGTCGTTGCCGAACCGAGAACAAAAATACTACAACTCCACTTTAATTAAATATGGACTGCAAGTCAAAAAGTGTTCTGTTAAAATTCAAACAAGTAATGATTGATTAAATTTGGCCAAGGCACTATGACCAGTTGGTCAAGCCATTATGACTATTTGGTCAACACATTATCACCATTTGGTCAACACATTATCGCCATTTGGTCAACACATTATCACCATTTGGTGAACACATTATCACCATTTGGTCAACACATTATCACCATTTGGTCAACACATTATCACCATTTGGTCAGCCCATTATCACCATTTGGTCAACCCATTATCACCATTGGTCAACACATTCTCACCATTTGGTCAACACATTGTCACCATTTGGACAACACACTATCGCCATTGGTCAACACATTATCACCATATACACAAGAATGTGCGTGGGCATTGTGTCCAGCCATAAACGTGAAGATATTACAAAGGTGGAAGAAACGGGGGCAGTTTTGAAAAAATAAGTTTTGGCAGAATGACACATTTCCGAAATATCTATCAACAGTAATCTGACTAGATCAGTGGGACCAACACGTCGTTTGTGTTTCCCTTAAAGCTATGCGTTTATTTTGCTAGTCTTTGCCGAACCAGAACAAGCCCAACCATAAACAAAAATACTTTAACTTTACTTAGATAAATATGGACTGCAAAAACCAATGGTCTTAATGTCAATATATCATTATCATACGCAGTTATTTCCTTCGTGGATTAACAGATTCGGGTCCTACCTGATCACAGGTGACTTCCCAGAAGAACCATCTTGTCACTTTCTCCCAGCAAGGCATTCAGGTTGAAATACATCATCAAGTGGGTCACCAGGTCAGCGTCGTACGTTATCACAGGTGACTCCTTATAAGAACCATCTTGTCACTTTCTCCCAGCAAGGCATTCAGGTTGAAATACATCATCAAGTGGGTCACCAGGTCAGCGTCGTACGTGTTCACAGGTGACTCCTTATAAGAACCATCATGTCACTTTATCCCACCAAGGCACCCATGTTGAAATACATAATCAAGTGGGTCACCAGGTCAGCGTCGTACGTGATCACAGGTGACTCCTTATAAGAACCACCTTGCCACTTTATCCCAGCAAGGCACCCATGTTGAAATACATAATCAAGTGGGTCACCAGGTCAGCGTCGTACGTGATCACAGGTGACTCCTTATAAGAACCACCTTGCCACTTTATCCCAGCAAGGCACTCAGGTTGAAATACATCATCAAGTAGGTCATCAGGTCAGCGTCGTACGTGATCACAGGTGACTCCTTATAAGAACCACCTTGCCACTTTATCCCAGCAAGGCACTCAGGTTGAAATACATCATCAAGTAGGTCACCAGGTCAGCGTCGTACGTTATCACAGGTGACTCCTCATGAGAACCATCTTCCCAGCTTCTCCCAAGAAGGCACTCGGGTTAGAAATATGCTATTAAGTGTCCTGTGAAAATTCAAACAAGCAATGACTGATTAAATTTGGTCAACACATTGCCACAATGTGATCAACACATTACCACAATTTGGTCAACACATTACCACAATATAGTCAACACATTACCACAATATAGTCAACACATTATCACCATATATACAAGATATTGTGTCCAGACGACATTACAAAGGAGGAAGAATTTTAGAACAAAGTTTTGGTAGAATATCTCATGGCCGAAACTGCTGTCAAAAGTAAATGGAGCACATCTGTGGAGTCAACGGCATTGTTTATGTTTCTCTTAAAGCTATGCATTGATCTGACCAGTCATTGCCGAACCGAAAATAAAAAATAATCCAACTCCAATTTAGATAAACATGGAGTGCAAAAACCAATGGTCGTAATGTCAATATGTCATTATCGTACGCAGGCATTTCCTTCGCGGAAAACAGATCAAAGTCTTACCTGATCACAGGTGACTATCCTTAACAACCATCTTCTATCGTGCCACATTCTCCCATTAAGTCACTCGGGTTGAAATACACCATAAAGTGTCCTGTTAAAATTCAAACACGTAATGACTGATTAAATTTGGCAAACGCATTATGACCAGTTGGTCAAAACATTATAAACATTTGGTCAACACATTACCACCATTTGGTCAACACATTGCCACCATTTGGTCAACACATTACCACCATTCGGTCAACACATTACCACCATTTGGTCAACACATAATCACCATTTGGTCAACACATTATCGTCATTTGGTCAACATATTATCACCATTTTGGTCAACACATTGTCACCATTTGGTCAACACATATCACCATATACACAAGGATGTGCGGGGGGGTGAATATTCTATGGGGGTGAAGATTTGATCTCACACCGGTGGTGGGGGAGTGGACGTATGGATTCAATACTGAAGTCTCATCAACGAACAATTTGCAAAAAAAAAAAAAAATCAACACTCGGTGCCGGTGGTGGGGGAGTGGAGGTATGGATTCAATACTGAAGTCTCATCAACGAACAATTTGCAAAAAAAAAAAAAAATCAACACTCGGTGCCGGTGGTGGGGGAGTGGAGGTATGGATTCAATACTGAAGTGTCATCAAGGAACAATTTGCAAAAAAAAAAAAAAATCAACACTCGGTGCCGGTGGTGGGGGAGTGGACGTATGCATTCAATACTGAAGTCTCATCAACGAACAGTTTGCAAAAAAAAAAAAAAAAAAAATCAACACTCGGTGCCGGTGGTGGGGGAATGGAGGTATGGATTCAATACTGAAGTCTCAACAACGAACAATTTGCAAAAAAAAAAAAAAAAATCAACACTCGGTGCCGGTGGCGGGGGAGTGGAGGTAAGGATTCAATACTGAAGTCTCATCAACGAACAGTTTGCAAAAAACAAAAACAAAAAAAAAATCAACACTCGGTGCCGGTGGTGGGGGAGTGGAGGTACGGATTCAATACTGAAGTCTCATCAACGAACAATTTGCAAAAAAAAAAAAAAAAAAAAAATCAACACTCGGTGCCGGTGGTGGGGGAGTGGAGATATGGATTCAATGCTTAAGTCTCATCAACGCACAATTTGCAAAAAAAAAAAAAAATCAACACTCGGTGCCGGTGGTGGGCGAGTGGAGGAGGCATGGATTCAATATCTAAGTCTCATCAACACACAGCTTCGCATCAAGTTATTAATTAAGTAACAAAAAAAAATCAACACTCGGTGCCGGTGGTGGGGGAGTGGAGGTATGGATTCAATATTTAAGTCTCATCAACGCACAGCTTCGCATGAAGTTATTAATTAAGTAACAAAAAAAAAAAAACAACAACACTCGGTGCCGGTGGTGGGGGAGTGGAGATATGGATTCAATTCTTAAGTCTCATCAACGCACAATTTGCAAAAAAAAAAAAAAAAAAAAAAAAAAAAAAAAAAAAAAAGAGATCGATGACAGGCACAGTACTCGAATAAATAAATAAAATACCACAGATCGTCCTTTAACGAAACAACACAGCGTAATAAAAGCTGTTTTACCCATCCATAAAAATAGACTTGCCCGATTGAAGCGCCGTCTAGCGGAAGAGAGGAGAGTATAGAAGAGCGCTGTTTTCGGCGTTTTCAGAAGCTGAAACGCACGAATCTGACCTCCTCTCATACTCCCTTCTTTGCCGACAGATGGCGTACTAGTCACTCAGATAAAGTGGGCGAAACCATTTCTGTTCGCTTTAAAATAGGGGTGAACAGCTTTTTCATTATTTTATGCCGAAAAATGCAACGTTATTATTTTACTGTCTGTGATGTTGGGACAGGACAGCATTTGCAAACGTCAGCACCACGTAAATACGCATAACACATGTTGCGAGATAGGCATGTAATATAATACAGGCTTCAACTCTTGACAGCAAAGTCTGAAATTCCGACTCCACTCAGCTGCAAATTTAGAGCCCTTTTCAATCAAATATGCCTCATTTTGTGGCACTTTACAAAAGAATTTTTTTTTGGAACACGAAAGAGGCTCTTTTTCATTTCACCAAGTTGAATCTACTCCCACCATTCTCTCCCGCGCTTCTTCAAAGTTCTAGCAAAGTGGCCATTTTGAGTCATCTCGAACTGCTTGAAAACCACCACAAAATACGAAAACACGTCCCCAAGCCCGTTTTTTTGGGGGGGGGGGCACAGCCTTCTATATCAATGTTTTCGACGCCTTTCTCATCACCGGGTTTCTGCGCATCCATGAGCATTGACTCCGACCACCCACTTTTTATGTTCTTGACTTTTTATGAAATATTTTTCCAACCCTTGAAATAAGTACTTTTGGTCAATTTTGATGGCCCCCGACAGCTCCTGGCTACCATTAATCATAAGTCAAATACCAAAAAGGAAAATTGCTTCTTGCATGATCGAAAAAAAAATCCGAGACTTCTTTCCGTCCGGAAAAAATTCAGGCGCTTACCAAGTTTTTTTGTTCGTTCTGCATCGGCTACCCGAATTTCGATACGCGAGTTAGGGTCCAGACACTAAATGCATTTTTAGTTACAAAAATAATTCACATACCTTTGATAATGACGGGAATATTCCAAGTTTTTTAGCATTTTCTTTTTCCGCTTCCATTTTGAGTTGTCCTTTCTTCTTGCCTTGCCTGGGTCAAATGCCATGGAAAATTCAGTTGAGAACTGGTGGCGCGTCACGTGATGTCCGCAAGCCAATCAGAATGTGTGCTTTTTCCCTTCCCAGAAGGCACCCGGCGAGACTCGAAATGGAAAATTTCCAACCACCTGGAAAGGTAAAGGGTGACGTTTTTATTTAGGGCAGTTCCATACTTGTTTATGATTTGCCCATTGCCGCAGGCTATTTAAGACAGTGAAACCGGTGTGGCAGGATAAATTGGCCTCTTGGATATTTTGCTCCCCCCCCCCCCTTGGCCTCGCTCCAGAGTAATTTGCCCCTTTTCTGGGGAGGGCAGGGGGGGGGGGAGGTTACCAAGGGGCCGAGATAGCCTCTTACACTTGATATCATATACATTACCATGCGTGCCCTTCCCCGAAAATACGTTCAGAAAATAGGGTAATTTTGAGACCAGACGCTGTTCGCTACGCAGCCCACTACACTGAAACTTGTACAGAAAAAACAACCAGCATTGTACAAAAGGAACAAATAAAATAAAATTCAGATTACAGTTCTATATTTCATAAACCGCAATATAATGTTCGTTTATATTTGAAATATACACATCCTGTGACTTGCCTTCCCAAGTTTTGTCAACTCTCCTCGGCCCAGTCAAATCAACAAACATATTTTTTCGAGGAAAGGATGATTTGGTGTAGTCGTTTCCGCTGACATTTTTAATACGGTACTTTCTGTAACTTCTTCTTGCTGGGTAAAAGACTAAAACTGCCGCACCAACTGCACATTTTAAGGACTTGGGCCCGTATTCTTGAAGTCCATATAAGGCTTCTCATAGAGAAACATGTGAAGAAAAAAATCACTGAACCCTTTTCAGAGTCCTTTTTAGGGAATGGGTGAAAAGAGGCGGAGGGGGGCGGAAGGGTTAGGGCGGGGTCCGCTGTAGACCACTGAATCTTTCGGGTCCGCTTTTTTTTTTTACAAAAAAATACCGTTGGATTGAAGTCGTATTTTTACTGGGACGCTATTCAGCAGCTGTGTGATCAACTAGAATATGCGTCTTGAAAAGTCAGTTAGGGTGGTCACCACACACTTTTGATGAGACACCGAATAAAACTGGCGCCTCACAGAGACACGAACATCTGTGTAGCACCCGGACTTATGAAATCAGTGCTAAGGTCGGTTTGCCAAGTGTCATGCCAATGCCATCACGTTTTTTTCCCACAATTCTAACAATTTTGCCTTTTTAAGGTTCGACAAAAGCTAAGTTTTATGTTAAAAATAGTCCTTTTGGCAATTTTATGCATTCATACGCGTTCAGAAAACACTCTACGATAACTTCATAATGGTTATAAAACTGATATAGAAGGCAGCTAACCCTTCAAAATGGAACCCATATTGCTCAATGAACTGTGAAAATCTGTCAAGTTTTCACGAATTTCACCAAAAATACGACGTTGCACATCTCCAATATCTGTCCTGTCCCTGTGTAAAATTTTCGAATAATCTCATATATGATAGCTTTGGACACACAGCCTCGATGGCACGTTTGATTACGCGGTCAAAATTACATCAACACGTCTTTACGAAATAGAGAAATACTACCATTTTGACAATTTTTTTATGAATCCGAACAAAAATTCAAGGTTGCGCATTTTCAATATGTGCTCTACACGTGTTTGAGATTTTAGTAAAGTTCAACGACTAGTTTTGGACACGTAGACGAAAATGCGTCAAGTCCCAATAATAACAAAATAAATTATATTTATTTCATAAAATCTTTGAGGAATCTCAACAAATGTACGGCGTTCCACACCTTCAATAGGTGCTCTATCCGTTTGTGAAATTCCAATGCAGGTGGCGTCAAAAATACGCTAATAATTGAAAACATGTCATTTTGACATTTTTCATGAATCCGAATATGGATATTGCGCACCTTCCACATACGTTCTGTACGTGTGTAAGACTAAAAAAAAATGTGACCTTCATTTTCGGAGATATAGCCCGGACACGACTGAGGAAAGGCGAAAAAATTCAATGGCTAAAATGGAATACAAGGGCGAGTTCATTTGAGAAAGCTCCAGTAGCAATCATGTATTTTAAAATAAACAGTGATTAAAATTTTCCTGGAGAGCCACTGGCAGGCACAAGCGGTGATAATTCTCTGCACCGCCCCTCGCCCCAAGATAGGTTTCAGAACTAAATATTCAAAGAATACGGGCCCAGGGTTATGATGTATTTATATCCACCATTGTCCCTATTCAATTTTTTTTTGTTGAGAGAAACCAGTGTGAAGTTACCGACCTCAGCCAGTTATATACACTGCTGGCTTGCACAAGAACATTATTGACCCTGTCAAGCAATTCTACACGGACTTGGTAAAATTTCACACAACAAAACTGCACCGAGTAGGTGAATTCTCCCAGGCAGCTTATATTCTGATGCTTTAATCATGAAAACTCCTTGATTATCAAATATTAAAAAAATGTCTCAGAAATAAGCCTCTCTTAAAACAAGTAAATGTACCAAGAGGTGGAGGGGGGGTGCGCTCACGAATTGGTCAACATGGGTGTCCGCGACTTCTCAAAACGACCCTTAAACGCGGGCTGCCACGTTTGAAAAAATGCCGTACCTCGGCAATCCGCCCCCCCCCCCCCTCCCCCAGTAAACTTTAGAACCAAAGGTGGAATGCCAAACAGCAAAAATGCACTTATTTGTAAGACCAAAAAAAAAAAAAAAAAACAAGCCTGCCCAAGGACATGACCCAGCCGAGTTACCAAACAGGAAAGACAGAAAAACTCTGAAACGAATACTGCTAGGCCAAAAAATGAAGAACTTTGTTTCTGAGCGTAACTTTTTCATAATTTTATTACACATTACATATTATGAACATTCCTGCATAATATCAAAAGGATTGGAGCAAAAGTGTAGGAGTAGCATTTTAAAGAAAAAGTTTAACAAAGGCACATACATTCAAGTCCCCTATAGTGATACGACTAACCCAGTCAGACAAAGTCGGCTGGGTTAAAAAACACACACACACAACTTTACCTTATCACTTACGCGTCGTGACTAGACCTTTAAGTTTCAGAAAACATCCCCTTTTCACAAAATGATGTTATTTAATTGTACATGCACAGGTTACTGCAATCACAGAACGGAAACGAGACTTCAGAAATAAATGCACAATTTTAGGCATTCCTTTTTTATGTTGGATCCCTAGAGCAGTTCCGAAACAACCCCCCCCCCCCCCCCCCCCCGCCCTTGTTTGTGGGATCCGCAGAGTAGTGCATGTAAATACTCCCACCCCTTGTGAAATTGGTATTCCACGTGTGCCGCGTCTTGGGTTAAAACAACGCCCTTCCTGTGCGTTTTTTTTTTACAGGCGTTTTTATTTAAAAAAAAAAAACACCATTTTCATCATTTTTGGCGGATCGCCAGAAAAAATCTTTTTTCCTTTCTTGTAAACGAAGTTTCAGATATGGAAATAAGTTTGTCTCTACTCCGGAAGTATTCCCCCCCCCCCCCTCCTCCCCCCTTTAGGTCAAGCTGAAGCTGCGGTTGAAATGTTATTTTTCATCAAAATGGTTTCCGGACGTTTGACATAAGGTAAACTAATAACACTAAATACAGAAAAATTTATTTATTTTATTAGAATAGTCACAGAACAAAATGAATCCACAGTGATACAGTAAACACCTGTATTTTATCAGTCACATCCAACCTCCTTACGTACACCAATACAAGGAACCCTCTGAATCAGAGAATCACCATACACAAGCCAACTGTCCATCCCCACACGCTGTTGTTGCACAGCATAATAAACAGAAAATCACTTCAGACCTTAGGGTTGTGTATATCTTACAGGGAATCTGTGTAATTAGGGATTTCCTGAAACCCCTAGGGAATTCGTGTAATGAATAAGCTCATATTGATTATAAAACTATTTTGAAAAATTATCCAAGAAGGCTGTAAAAATTATTCAAGAAGGCTGTTTAGTGGTTCTTCAAAACTGCGTATCCCTTTTCACATCGAAAAGAATTGGAATTTATAACACTACCATCCAAAATAACACAATTTGGCGTGAAATGTGACATAAGTTACATTGGATAAAAAATATCCCTAAATTCAGGTACTGAAGTATCTCGTAAATGATAGTTTGGCAATCGAGTGCTTTAAGCATATTAATTCAAAATCTACTATTAATTTCGGTAAAACGCTACATTGCAAACCTGAAAATTCTCAATAAAAACATCGAAATTGATTGAGCAAGTTATTACACGAATCCACTAGGGATTTTACGAAATCTCTAATTTCACACATTTCCTGTAACATATACAAGACAACAATTGTTCAAGGAGCATGTATTTCAGTTTAATAAGAAGTGAAGATGGAAGCACTTCCCTGAACACATTGACTGACACGATATTGGCAGTGCAATACGAAGTGATTGGCACGAAGTGAGAAAGTGGCACAGAAAAAATCCTAAGACCGTAGGAAAGAAAAACTTTTTTCGCATTCTAATATTGAGAAAGTTATAAATAAATAAGTCAAATAAAAGAAAAAGATTAGTACACAGACAATGCCCGAGCTCACGAATGCTGATGTCAAGATTTATGACACAAAAGTATAGGCTGTAACGCAAAATCTGAAGGAGTATGCCTTCGGTATTGTTTCAGTCAAGATTTTAATATAAAACTGGTTTATCGCCAATATATCCGCCAAAAAGTATGAATCAGGTGAACACCCTACTCCCTAGCTTCCACCACACTTTTAGAACGTTTTCATTAAAACCCTAGGATAAGATACGTTTTAAAGAACACTGGGTTTTTAGCCAATATTTCCGAGAATTTTAGGCGATCTGCCAAAAAAAAAAATAATAACAGCAAGGCAGGAACTCATATCCGCGAACCAAAATTTCAAGATATTCAAGCTAACAAACTAGGAGATACGATTTCTTCAACTTGAAAGCATACATACACGCACACACTTTCAACGACTGCTATAGCCCCTGCTGGGGCATGAACGGATGTATGGCTTGGCCTTTCTTTTTATTTCGCTGACCGGAATCAGGCTTCGTTTCTTTTTTCAAGGTATGGTTGAATGCTTTAATACAGGAAATGCCTTACACTTAAATGTCCTTTGATCAGATGTTTCTGTGGTGAGAAAATTTAGTGATACATTTTTCCTAAGAAAGTCCAGCTCTGGTACTTTTTCCGTCCTCCAGCCGACAATCTTTTACTTTCAAGTTATACCCGGCAGGGCATAAAGTTCACGGGGTGCCGGGGACCCCTAAATAATCGGCTCGAGACCCCTGGAATATGACCCTGTGGTCCCGCGGGACCCCAGAAAAAAAAGACGGTGTTCTCTTGCAACTGTTCAGTATTACTGCTCATATCGAAAATGATTCATTTTTTTCATTGTTTAATGTAGCATCATTCAGTGTTTCTTTTTTGTTAGAAGCAGTAGTTTTGTGATTTGCATGATATCACCAATCGCGTTTATTTTTCATGCGATAAAATTGATTTTATAGAATTTAACTTTTTTTATTGCCCGAAAATATCGGGACCCCGCCACTTTACCTCGCGACCCCTGGTTTCAGAGGTCGGGGTCCCGCGGGACCCTGAGCTGAAAAGTAAACTTTTTGCCCTGCCCGGTCTTTCAGAAGCGTCCTGTCCACATCATTTTTATAATGCAATAATTTAGAGCCCCGGAATGGAGTTGAGAAAAACAAGATCAAGCTTTTTAGAATTAAGTTTCATAATGAATTTCACTTTGATTGAGCAGTGCAAAACCCAAAATTCCCAATCACTTTGATACTCAAATCCTTGACGAATACATCGTTAATCTACATAATTATAATGTACTAAGTCACAATCTGGCGTGTCCCGACTCAGCCAAATCGCAAAGTACAAAGCAGCGGTAATGTTAACAGAAACACCACAGATAGGATTTTACACACAAGTATTAGAGTTACTACTATTTCATTCTTCTGCCCGTTTTAAAACTACAATTAGCGTTGATTTTCAATGCGATAAGCGCAGAAGGATATCCTTTTTTTATGTCGTTTCGCAACCCTACTAGTGACGTTTAATTTATGGTTCCCGCGTGATTTATTCAACGACATTTCACTTTAGCACTAGCGATCATTTTTTGAGTCGGGCTACCCACTGTTTTGCTTAATGTTTCAAGTAAAAGATGTCGATTGCTGAAAACAATACTGTGTGTAAAAATAATATTTTTGGAGTGCCTGTTTTCAAGACGATTTCCTGTTCTAAATATAGTTGGCATAAAACTGAGAATTTACGAACATTGTAAGAAAAAACTGCAGTCAAACATGTCTGGCAACTAATTGTGGTGCTGGGGGTCTAACTCTATGAAGGCGGTCGCCCTCCGATTTCGCGAGGCCTTAGGCCTGTTTGGTTACACGTTAGTTTAACAACCTTATCCCTGTTTCAGTGCAGATGCACTTACGGAGATGTCCATGGAATTCACGTGAAGATATGTATGGACACTACAGCATGAAAGAAAATAATTATGATTAAATTCAATGGACATCCCGTAAAATACTCTTACATAATTATTTTTACAAAAACATGGGTGAAAAAAAGTTGAACTTAAAATGCATGATTAACTGAACCATTCTTTCGATGTTATTGGTGCTTGAGTAACACACAAGACTGTCCATGGACAATGCCCCAGCTCACAAATGCTGATGTAAGAATCCATGAAACAGAAGTATAACCTTCAACCAAAATGTCAAGACATTAAGACCATATCAATATAAGGATCTGGTGGTTTTTGCCAAAATTTCCTTTTTTTTTTTTTTTTTTTGGTAAACTGCCAACAAACAGCCAGGTGGACAATTGTGCTCCCATATTCAGTCACGAGAAGCTGTTTTTAAGAGACTTGTTTTGGGCCAATATTTCAGCCATATTTTTTGGTAGAACATGAAAAAAAGTAAAAGCCACGCAGGTATTAAAATCTCTTTCCTTTAACCAACATTTCAAGACAAAAAAACTAATTGCCTGGCATCACTTCAAATTTTGCTAAAATTTTTGGCCAATTCTCTAGTCAATTTTTGGCAATCGAAACAAATCACAGCCAGGTAGGTAACAATGCTCCCAAAATTTAATCAAAATGTCAACAGATAATGTCAACATATTCAGTATGTCAAGATTTCAGTTAGAAAATGATTTTTCGCTAATATTTCCGATAACATGGCGTACCCTCTTTTTAAAAAAAAAAAAAACAGCCTCACACAAGTCCTTGTGTCAGCTTCCATTCTTCAACATTTTCTGACAAGATAAGATTATATCCCTAGCGTTTTTTGAGATATTGGCTTTTGGATCAATATTTCTGCCACTTTTAGGCGAATCACGAAAAACAGCAAGGTGAATTCCAATGTCCGCCTCTTTTAATCAAAACTTCAAAAGATTAAGGGCAGTTGCGTTTTCAATTACGTTTCTTACGAATCACCGAAAAAATTATAGCCATGGTAATGGTAATGACTGCCACTTTTACTTAAAACTCCAAGACCGTGAAACTATTTTCCTGGAGTTAGTAAAGATTTTACGAAAAAAAATGGTTTTTTTTTTTTTTTGGTAAATATTTCTGCCAATTTTTGGTGAACTGCCAAAAACAAAAAGCAATAGTCACGTGGACATTTAAGTCCCCCTACCGTCTACCAAAATTTTTTCCATTAAAACGTTAGGAGGAAATATGTTTTAAGAAACTTGGTTTTTGGCCAATATTTTACCCAATTTTTAGGCGAATTGCCAAAAAAAAAAAAAGCAATAGCCAGGTAGGTATGTCTGCTACCATCAACCAAAATTTAAGACACTCACGTTAAAAACCTGGGAGGAGATACGATTTTTCAAGCGTACATATGCACATACTTTCAACGACTGCTATAGCCCCTGTTTCTCATCTCCTCGGACTAAAAAGTACTCATGATAGTAATACACACGCGCACATAACAGCAACAGAAACATTGTGAGGCAACCCAGCCTTTACAGTACATTCGAAAATTCAAATCGAGTCCAATGTGCTTCACAACACAACACCATGTCAACAGAAAGATGATAATTAATTAGACTGGACCTGTGTTCGGGGCTTTATGACATGTTTCATGTCACCATTTCACGAGAAAGTACGTATACCGAATTTCCAAACTTTTTAACCTCCCTCCCCCCTCCCCACTTTTATATAAAAATGTGTGACGTCACTCAGTCAACATAACATAGATGTACGCAGAGCCTTAGCCGCCCGCTTTTCCGTCCTGCCCTCGCTTTATAAGCAACTCTTTGACGTGTGCCGCCCCACTGTTGTGTCAAACACAAAAACCAGTTTTTTCATGAACCTTGTTTCCATGGACATCTGCAAGTTTCAGTTACCGGCTACCACTCACATGAACAGGGGTTCTAGCAGTGAAAAAGACTGGACTGCCGTTCAAGCAAATTCTGTCCTGGAAATATCAAAAGTATCAAAACTTCAGTTCGAATGATGATTACTACGATCGATAATAGGAGATCGATCATAGGCCATCTGGTGAGAGAATGAAGAACACTAAATGCCCACACGGTCCGCAAGGCACTAGGCTCGGTCAAGGCGCAGGAACCGGCCCTTCGCCAAAAAAACCTTCTCTGCAAACTTTCAATCTAAAAACAATAACAATAAACCCCACACCAATAATTTCTTTTCAATTATATCTTTTATTCAAAGAAAAATATTTTTTAACAGATTGCTACATGCATGCAATCAACAGAAAAAGACATGCTAATGTTAGTATTTTGTTTTTCTGAAATTACGTCACGCTAAGTAACAAGAACAAGAGCTTTTACAGAATATAAACAACCATAACCATTGTTAAATCTGAACACGCTTAATTTAAATCACTGAAAATACCGGGTGCCAATACTGCCACAGGAGCTATTTCTTAATTAAACTTAATTAAGCTAATTTGAATTTTAGCCGTTATCAACTGTATTAAATAAAATGGTCTTGCTATTATCTCAATGTAGTTATTACCAGTATGTACTGGTGAGGCAAGAAATTGCCTTAATATGGGGGCATTTAGCCTAGTTGTGAAACCAACCTTTTGGGCATTGACAGCATAATTGCTTAAAGTGCTCACTGCAGTACTAAGCCTGAGTAACAAGTCATTGCAGTACTAAGCCTGAGTAACAAGTCATTGCAATACTAAGCCTGAGTAACAAGTCATTGCAGTACTAAGCCTGAGTAACAAGTCATTGCAGTACTAAGCCTGAGTAACAAGTCATTGCGACATTCAGCCGAAGTAACAAGTCACTGCGGTACTAAGCCGTAGAATGCGGTACTAAGTCTGAGTAGCGAGTCATTGTGGTACTAAGCTTTACTGTCGAATCTCTGTTTACTGTTTTAAGCTTGAACAGCGAATGACCACAAAACATAATCGCACCCCCCCCCCCCCCCTTGCCAGGGCGGTACTTGGTTTCACTGATACGTCACTGCGGTACCTTGCCTGAGCAAGTCGTCAGTGCGGTACTTACCTTGTCAGAGAAGGAGCAGAGCGTGAAGAGGGTGAGTAGGAAGAGGACGAGCAGGAAGAGGATGAGCAGGAAGAGAGCCACCTGTGTCCACAGCTTCAGCCAGTCTCCGCACTTCCGCCTGTACAACAACAACAGCACATCCCGTCTACAACGCCCAGAACCATGGAATTAAACCCAACCAGAAACTCCAGCTCGAAATTTCTCACCAGATCTTTCTATTTCAGATTTAAGATCCTTCTTTCCGCACAGATAATAATCACAATATTTATAAATACTGTAACTGAAAAAAAAAAACAGCCATAGGGCTTATATTCTATTTTCAGAAAAAAAATATATATTTACCACCTAAAAATTCAATATTTAGTATGAAACAGGCCAGTCGACTACTGGATTTTCGCTAACTGTTTTTTTTTTCACGTTCCACTTTTGCACTCTGCATACTGAGAAATGATGCAGGTCTGCTATGAAGTGTTGAAAACAGTACTGAAGTACGAAACCATTGCTGGATAATAGAATTTGTAAACGAAAAATAGTTTGGTTTTCTAATTAAATTTCCATTTTTTCTCCACATTCAATGTGATCAACCCGACACGTCGATTAGTTGGCCCCAGCCTCAGATTCTAACATGATGGTCTTCAAAAACTCACACTGAGACTGGAAACTGTCCGTTTTGGACAGAAATAGAGCACCGGTTTATGCGAAGTAACCACGTCAGCATGGTGAAATCAGATACCACAAGCAGCAAACACTCACTGCAAGGCGTATTTGTAGAATTCGAGTAAAAGTACGAGTGCCCTATGACTTCTGTTTGTATACAAACAAGCGTTCTGATATTTTTCTTTTTTTTTGTAATTTATTTTCAGTATTTATTATCCGATTTCAAACCAAAATGAAGTCTTGTTATACCGCGAACAGAGCAACATTTACCTTAAAGTTACACAGCAAACGGCGCAAAAGACAGCTTAAAACCTGCCTAAAATGACACAATTTCAGCTGCCATCTTCTCTGCCTGTTTTTTTTTGTTTTGTTTTGTTTTTTGTTTTTTTTGCGTTTTTTTTTTTTTTTTTTTTTTTTTTTTTGGCTGGCAGACAAAGCACTTACATTAGATTCCGTCGTCATGTGGGTCTACCACTGACAACACGTTTGTCTTGATCATCGCCCACTCCGTTTAGCTTGAGGGATTTATGAGCCCCATCGATGCCGTACTTGACGTCACGCCCACGTCCTGGCCAGCAATGGGCCCTCCACCGGCGTGTTCTCCACCATTCGGAGCCTGCATAAGGGGTTGATCATTTTGAAGATTTCTCCGATGATCATCGTGATTGTTGTCGGACTGCTCTACGAATGGTTGTTTTACAAACTTTTCACCATTGTGAACATAGGCTTGGTCTGACTCAGCTTGCTGTTGACCATGCTGAAAAAATGCCCAGTTCATCCTAGCTTGTTGTTGACCATTTGGGTCGAATGTCTGATTTGCCTGAGTTTGCTGTTGCCCATTTTGGACTCATACTTTATTTGCTAGAGGTCGCAGTTGGTGCAAATCCCAGTTTCCCTTGAGCTCGTTGCTGACTATTTTGGACAAAAATTAAACTTCCATGAGCTCGATGTTGAACCAATCCTTGGTTGGTATCTTTTCGCTGACCACGTCCAGCAAACGCTTAATCTACTTGAGCTGTCCCTAAAGCCCTTATGCTCCTCTTATCCGACATGTTGTGCGAGGTTCGGCTCAATTTGCGCGGGTTTCTGGGTAGCTTTCTGGGGCTCTTTGCCGTCCGCCCGCACGCGCTCGTAACATTCATCCCACAGGGCGCTTTGTTTCTTGTTAAAGCCCTGCTCTGTCCGATCACCTGCAATTCAAAAACGAACAGCAGCGCGTGAAAGCAGTCTCAGACGTGATCAATCACCACGTGACATCAGTAAATCTACGCTGGCACAAAAATGTTACCAAAGGCCGGAAATGTTACACCGGAAACAACTACAACGCAGCCATAAGATGGCATTTCTTGACTTGCTCTTTTGATTATCTATTTACTTATTTAACTGTTTTTATGTATTACTTTCTTATTCAATCCATTTTCCCAAAATCTTGAAAATACAGGCATGTCTGGCAAATCCTACACATGCTCTTTATGTACCATTGCCGTACGCCAGCATTTCCTGCCTGGATTATCAGGTCAAGGCCATACCTGATCTCAGATGATTTCCCCATCAGAACCATCTTCTATCCTGCCACTTTCTCCCAGGAAGGCACTCGGGTTAAAATTCGCCATTCCGTGCCCTGTAAAATTCAAACAGGTAATTACTGCCTGAGTTTAATCAATATCGAAGCTGATTTTTCAATCTCCCGCCCAAAAATTTGGAGGCAATACATTGGTTGTGTTTTGAAGAAATTAACCAATCCTCGTGAAGAATGTAACCATATGGTCACCACATGTTGATATCTCTGATGCCGCATTATATTGGCTTAAGTCCCAGTTAACAACATGAAATCATGTACTAACACGCTATGATTATACAATAATATTAAGATATTTAACTGCATTTTATTTGTTTATTTTTGTACCACGCTTTCAAACTGAACTAAAAAACTAGAACCGCATTTCGCAAGCGAAATCTTCAACACCTGACAAACATTAAAAGTCGAAGATATTTCTCTGAACGGCTTATTATTTTTTTTAACAACATGAGGTTTTTTACAAGCCGCATAGTCTGTAATACAACTAAATAGAGAGCTTATTGCGCCGCACGCCTGCGGCTTATAAAGTTCATCTGCTTGGTTATGTTGGCTCAACGGCTTTACTGACTGAAGGGACAAGCATTTTTCTTTATGCAGGCAGAGCTCGCGTAACGCCCATGAGCTGTGCTGTTTTGCTCAACCGTTACTTTGCTCTTAAATGCGCTGTATTTATTGACACTTGATAGTCTTTGACTTGGTCAAGGCTTATATGAATTTGTGCGGGCAGCCATTGGGCTATTTTTTTTACAGTAAAAATTCATTTTCTTGTCTCAGCTTCTTCTCTGACACTACAGGCCCTAGGCGATATGTGACCGCGACCACTGATGTAGATAAGTCTTCTTACGCCAGCACCGCAGGCGCATGCGGAAAAAATTTAAATTGGCTGGAAATTTTAACGGGCACACATGACAGTCAACTAACACACGTGAAAACACACGACTCAACTCAACTCCCCCCCCCCCCCACCCAAAAGAGAAGCGAAAAGAAAAATTATTACAGAATTACACGGATACTCGGTTCGATCCGAAATCGGCGGAAAGAAACGATGTCTGATAATGACGAGATGGCCCAATGACAACAGCCATTTATTTATGCTTAATATCACATGCGCGATGACCATATACACGGATTGAAAAGAAACAGTTAATGGCATGTTTTTAACGGAATACACTGTAGGCCAAAATCGATGTTTATGGCATATAAATATTTCAACAACAAGAAGTATCTCAAGAAACAATAATTGAAGGGGTCCATGCATAAATCTGATAACTGCACTTATCAGCAGTGGAGAAAAACGCTTTTAAAGTTTGAAATTTTAGCAACAAACATAGGTTTTTCCCAACGCATTTTCCTAAAAAAATGCCCACTTTTAATCCGTTTGAGGTGTAAGACTTGCATATGTGACAGAACAGAGGCCAAGAAATATCGTGGTGGTAATAGTGTATTTTCATGATAAGTGGAGTCATAAAGTTTATACGTGGACCCTTTCAATTGTTCTTGAGTTTTACTTGTCACTTTTTATTCCACAAAAAGAAATGTTCCCCGAAGTAGCAAGGATCCCGGAGTGCGGTGAAGAGATGTAGATTCGTGTCAAAGAAATCCCTTCTATGCCATGCCCTGTGGCAAAGTTTTGGAGTGTTACCTCAAAATAAATCCTTTCTTTGCCATGAGATGCCACATATACGGAGTACGACCGGTTATACCGCCATCAATTTAACCGGCAAAATCAAGAAAGTTAAGTGTCACAGAGGTACTGAACTGCTGGACTGCTTGTTGATTTCACGTATGAAGAAAAGGCCTGAAGTGGGAGATTTTTGTAAATTTGTAAATAAATTTCATGTATGATGAATAAAACCTGAGCTGTGAGAGTTTTTTATTTTTTACTCCCATGCTTGCATTAAGTACAAAAAGTGCAAAAATAAGGGTTTACATTTTTCCCAAATTCAGACGAAACGTCGCACCTTGCATATTTAGACGAAACGTCGCTAGATGAAACGTCGCGGATTCGTTGTCATTATTATTCATTCATTATTTATTATCGTCCTTCTTAGAAATAGAAGTTTATCATTTAACCTTCGTAGTTCAACCATGTGACATTCTAATATTTGAAAAGGTCGCTTCTGAGAACTTCCGGAATTGAGTGAACATCCGCACTATTTTTTTAGCAACAGCTCAGATATTTCTATATTTTGTATTTTTGTGTTATTTGTTTTGGTATCATTACATTATTGGTGGCTATAATCTCAATTTAAATAGCCTTCAAGTTTTTTTTTTTACTTGATTACATCATTACGCGTTGTGTAATCTTTAGTATAAATAGATCGCTCTCAGTTCATTCGGGGTTGTGGCACAGCCAGTGTACAAGGCTTGTAGTCGGGAGCAGGACAATTCCCCCCCCCCCGGACAATTCCCCCCGTAGGACAATTCCCCCCGAGGACTATTCCCTCCCCAACCAATTTATTGTTATTTTTCGCTTTTCTTTTCTTTGTATTTTCTCTCTCTCTCTCTCTCTCTCTCTCTCTCATAACAAATTATTGCCTTTTTATCTTCTAATTGGAGACCGTGTAATTGTCTTTCAACATTGTCGCAATTGCAATTTACAAGCCTTGTCCAAACCAATGAATTTTAAGTTGGCCCCTCAGTGCCAGCAAAAACGGTTTTTTACATGTTATATCGGTCGAATCCGCCGTAATGTTCGCGGTGCATCTGGTCAAATTATAGGTGGCCGCTTGCCCGAGCCACTCTGCGCAGCGCATTCGACAAACAGTCCGCGACTTCGGAAACCGACATACTGTTGACTATTCGCGTGGAATTGCCCACATCAGGTTTCAAATGGCAGAAAAAAATTCGTTCCAGACAGAAAAATATTGCATTTTTGATTTTAAGGTATTTCAAAAATAAAGACTTTGGCATTCAAAGTAAAATAAAACATAAAAAAATTAAGGGGGGGGAATAGTCCTCGGGGGGAATTGTCCTACGGGGGGAATTTTTCGGGGGGGGGGATTGTCGGGGGGGAGTTGTCTGGGGGGGGGGGGGGAATTGTCCTAGAGCCCTTGTAGTCAACTAGTTTGAATACAGCGATGAAGAGGTAATAAACATGCCTATGTTTGGTTAATTGCTGACTTTAGTTTGGACTTACGGTGAAACAGAAACAAAGCGAGCGAAACCACAACAACTCAAGTTACCCCCTACCAGCGGAACAGTAAAGTGTCTCAGCTCTGACAGAGAGATATACCGAGTAAGTGTAAGTAAGAACCGACTCTGAGCTAGTAAGCCAAATCACACTTCGGGTGTTTCGAAATAAATGCGCAAGAATTTTGAATTTCGACTGCGTGGGAGCCGGGTAAAAAACGAAAAAAAAAAAATAATAGACAAATACAGAAGAACAAGCAAGTATTTGTGAAACACAAGCAGGCCCCAACCGCCCCAACTGCTAAAAATTTAATAAATTTTTAAAATGGCATACGAGTTGTTGAAAACGAGATTGTTGTTTGGTGCATGAGAAATTTGACATTTAGCCGAAATCTACCATTCCTTTTATTTTTTTATTCGAAGCCCAGAATTTTTGCGCGGTTTATTGGGAAAGACTAAAGTGTGATTTGGCTTATACTTGCACAAGTAAGTATTTGTGAAACACGAGCAGGCCCCAACCGCCCCCAAATTCAAAGGGGTATCAAGTCCTTCCGGATGACTAAATCTCACCAAAAGTACCAAAAGGCACATGTACGTCGTGTACACGCTTAATTTCCCCCAAAAAACCAATTATCGCCCATTTTGGCCAATTTGATCACTTTCGGATGACCAAATCTCACCACAAATACCAAAAGGCACATCTACAGGTCAAGACCTTTCATTTGAGCCTATTCTCAATGTTCTACGACCATTAGAACCGAAGATACAGCGTGTACAAGCTTTTTTTCCCTAAACCCCCAATTATCGCCCATTTTGGTCAATTTGACCACCTTCGGATAACCGAATCGGACCAAAAATACCAAAAGACACATCTAAAGGTCGAGACCTTTAAGGTAGCAATGCTCTACAACCAAGAGAACTAGAGATATGGCGTGTACAAAAAAGCGATGACCGACAGACAGACGGATGGACAGACACCCCAAACCTATAGGCCCCAATCCGAAGGGTTAGGGCCTAAAAATCCCTTTGTCAAGTCCCAGGTGACCACAGAGGTAGAAGAGTGGTGATGGATTAGGTTAGTCCCAGCGGAACCTTTCTCTCTTCCTAGGACAGAAACCGCAACAGTCATCTAGGACGAGGATTAGGGTCACTCGGGACTACGAAATATTGGCAAGCCGTAAACTGACAAATTAATTCCCTCGGTGCGATGCCTCGATTGTCATTCACTGTCTCGGAAAAACGAAACATGACGTCAAAATGACAAAAAAAACATGGCGTAGATACATTCCTTGCAAATGAGATTTATCCTGCGTTTTATTGGGCAAGGATAATGTCTCGAAAATGTTTCGGAAATCAGATAATGTTTCTTGGTTTTTCGATAATGTCTCGAAACATTCTTAAGTGTATCGAGCTTTACATTCAGATAATCTTCCCATAATCCTTTTCTGTGCACATACACGCGTTTATCGCCCAAAAGTGAAACAGTTTTGCTTTACTTACGTCGATTCAGAACTGACATACGACAACTTACATCAAAGCCAGTAGAAATAAAACCATTGACAATAGCAATTCGCAATTTGGATTGAGAAAAAAGCACCAAAGCTCCCGGTAGCTATTTTTATTCTCGAAACATTATCTGAAGTGTTTTATTGGGACATTTTCGAAACATTATCTGGATTTATTATTTTTTTCAGATACGTCCAATAAAACGCGGTCAGGTACTTGTATCTGGCCTGAGATTCACCAACGCAAATCAGGTACGGTTATATCCGAAATCCTCAATTACCGTTCACTGAAAAATGGTTCTTACATGTGAAACATCGATTCGCTGTTATTTGCAGTATCAAGCGAGTGACAGTGACTTAGTTATGTCATTTTTTTTTTCTTTAATTTAAAACGCACGTGAACTGCATAGTTGCCGCCATGTTGTGACGTCACACAGACTGTATGGGAGTTTAATTATGCTAACTTTTTTCCGTCCCACACCAGCCCCGTAACCCCTCATCGAAGCATCCGGCACTATTTGAATTTCCCTCATTTTTTGAGAAATTTCCCTGCCATTGGTGACCTCCAGAGACGAGATCCACCACTTTATCTCGTCTATGCTCTCCTGATCTAGAATAACCTTCGATTCGTAATCCAAAAAAAAAAAATAATAATAATAATAAAAAATGAAATTGCCTAGAATGCAAAAAATAATAACAATGCCCTTTGAAAAAGAAACTAATCCCAAGTGTTTGAATTTGATGCTTTCCACGTGCATCGGACCATCTTGTTGTGACCAAATAGACAGTTATTTTGTGTTTTTGCCTGGTACAAAGATAGTTCTATTTTTCTTGATGCCAGTGATTTTTTCCTTCGATTAAATATCCATTTTTTCTATTTCATTTTAACGAAATAATTTTATAGCGTACTAAATGCTTTCAAAAACGCTTTTTTTGAGTGACATGTCAAACTAGGTTATATGCTTCTACAAAGATGAGGCAAAGTACGGTACATGATCTCGACATACCTGCACACTTAGTCAAAAAGCCGAAAAAATAGGAATACTGTAACAATAGTGTAAACTCCAGGATATAAAAGATTGCCAAATTAACAATTTTGAAAACAAAAAGAACATAAGGCTCCGATTATCGCAATAATAAAGGTGATTAAGTATGTTGTAGCAGCAATATCGCGTCCATTTCGCAGTATCAAAAGTAGAAATTAGATGGGCGATAATACCGCTCAGGGGGAAGCGATATACCAATATATGCGAAGAAATATAGCAAAAACAGCTCATTCTCGGAACGTATAAGAAATTGAAAATTACTTATTAAAATTTTTAATAAAATTTTAACATAGCATGCGGGTTGTTAAAAACACAGTTGCTCTTTAGGGCAAGAGAAATTTGCCATTTAGGCGAAATCTATCTACTGTATGGTACCATTTTCATTTTTTACCCGATTAGTTTGTATTCGAAACGCTGAATTTTTGCGCATTTTATTCGCAAACACACAATAATCCAAAGTGTGATTTAGCTTATAGTATTGCCTAGTTCTTACATTCGGACCTTTCCGATGGAGGTATTTCGACTGCATTTTTAGTTAAGTTATATAAAAATGATCGGACAACATCAACATTCTAATTTTCTTTCAAAATGCATTCTTTTGAATTATAAGCCACCAGATTGTTTTTTTTAAAACTATATAACATATTATTCAGTCGCTTTAACAGTTAGCTCCAAGTCAGCTCTTCATTATTCATACTTGGTATATTTATTTATCAGAGCCGAAAACTCAGTAGCGGAGGGTTTCTTGGAACTATTTAACAGCTTGTTTCCGGAAAAATGGGATTTTGATGATTTTTGCCATATTTTCTATCATTTCGGTATCCCTTTATCCCAGCCAAATTAGGTCTAAAAATGTCGAGTAAAAACTAGAGAAATGGACTATTTTTGTCATTTTGTTTTCAAACTGACCTGTGCCGAAATGCTTTTTACCGCTGTTAATTATGTACCGCGAAAGAAAAGTAGTTACAACCAAGCAAATGTTTGGCCAAAAAACAAGACGTTATGTTGTGAGAGTATGAATATGCGATTTAATTATGCAAAAGTAGTTCTCGGGCTATGAGATCATTAACGATCGCCATATTGTATGTTTTCAGTGTGGCCGCTGCCATATTGTCAGCCATCTTGTACTTGACATTACGGTGCTGGGAGTCAGCTACGACCATCTTGTTGTACAGTTGTACAAAATGGCCGCAGTTGACTCATAACACCGTAATGTCAAGTACAAGATGGCCTCTGCAATTGCTAAAGAAATTATAGGCGTAGTTTGCCAAAATATAAGTATTTTCTTAAGTTGGAGTAAAGATGCAACATGTTTGCTTACGTCGATAATCACAGTACCATTGCCCACAATATTAAATACACATTTTTCGATATTTAACAATAATCCTATTTTATAGCCCCAGTGAACTTGGATAGACCATGGTCTATTACAACTCTAATACTGTGAGGGCGTTTTCGTTATATTTATACAACAAACAAACTGATACCTAAGCAGCCACTGTTCTAGTTCATCCTGGGCGTAGTTAGACAGACAGGTCCATTTCTTGTTATGTTTTTTTTTTTTTTTTTTTTTTTTTAGATTCACTGTAATAATCCGCTTACTTATATATATATATATATATATATTTTGCATGAAAATTTTGCTTTATGTGCAACTTTCAAATGATTGCAATTACATCTCATTCGAAAAATTGGCAAGTCAGTCTTAAGATAAATGTAATTAGAAAAAGACCTGATTCAGAGATTGGGGAATAATAATATCTTTTCAACAGTGCAGCGTTTGCCCGATGTGAACAAGATGGTACAAACGATGCTGATCAATTCATGGATAATTTAAAATATTTTGTTTTTCGGTCCCGAGCACTTCGAAATATCCGTGATGGAATATTATGGGTGTAGGACGACTGGCCACGAGACAAGTGGCCACCTGTCAAACTAGGCACCGGACAAGTAGCCACCTGTCAAACCGGCCGCCGGCGAAATCACATGAAACACCATATTATTTAAAATAAGAATTCTGAATCAAATAAAAAACCACCTATTTTTTGGTAGGCTTTTCCGGAATATGGTGTTATGAACACCCTCTAACATTTTTGCAAATTTCTTACAAAATAAATTCACAGTTAATAAGTACGCATTTATGTGTGAAATGTGAGTTTTTCTCCTTGTTTCATGTGTTATTTCAACTTTGTGGATGGGACTCAATATGTAAATGTAAAAGAGATTTAACGTGCCTTAATCTAATGAATATTCTAAGACACGGTACATATATGGGGTGTAAATGATGGCCTTGCCTCTTTCATCAGGCAGTTTACTGAACTGAACAACTGCAGTCCAAATTTATAATAAGGCTTTAAACCCAATATCTTTTGCATATAATCTTATTCCCTATCTCTCGTGTGATATCTCTCGGTCATTCCAGGAGAGTACAGCTGGGACAGATCACAAACAGCGCGTGTTCTTTTTCCGATGTTCAAGAAGCGAGACAGTCCTCCGCCACGCTATCGGGAAGTGTACGCCCCTCAGGAAGATATGACTCGCCCGTGCGGCATCAAGTGCTGTAAAATCTTCCTCATTGTGCTCAACTTCATCTTCCTGGTTAGTAGTCCAGCTGTATAGTGTTTTTTTTATTTATTTTATTTTTTATTTCTTTTGAAACCGTTTTCGAGCAAAAGACAAAAATGAAAGTTATTGCGACTTATTTGATGGTATTTCCTGAGCTTCTAACTTGTTTATTTATCATAATTATGTGATTTAACACTGCGGATGCGCCTTAAAATACTCAGAGAACATTACTGTTGAACTTAGTTAATCAGTTTAGTCCAATTAAAAACCAAAAGTTTCGTATGTTGAAAAAGAAACTCCAGACTGTTTGAAACACCTTGCTCTGATGTGACCCATGTTTGGGCAGCTCTTTATAGAAGTCCTATGTAAAGTGTTAGGGGTCACCGTGCTCAAAGTCTTGTTTCAAAAAGAGATAAGAATGGCGTCCAAGTGAGAAAATTACTGGCATGCACGAGGTGTAATTTCTAAGCAATAATCGCACAGTCTTCGGTTAGCGTGGGCTGGATTTTTCTTCTTTTTTTTAAGGAAGGGGGGGGGGCTGTAGACATATGTCTTTGTGAAAACAGCGTTGGGCCAGAAATGGTATTTGCACGTGGGCTGTCCTTACTCTTTGACCTGTTGTTGTTATGTTACAGCTGAGTGGCTTTGCGATCTTGGGACTGGGAGTATGGATGCAATTAGTCGATTCCGAGACCGGATCCTACATGGAGATTCTGAACAATAACTCGTGCGATGAGTGCATTTCTGCCACTCGTTACTTTAAAGTGAGTGATCTCTACTTTATCGTTGTAAGACCATTTTTTAGTGAATTTATATCACCTTGTTTGGGTCGTCAAATTGGTAGTATGACTTTACCTGTGTAACATAGCTGTGTGTGGAGAAAACAGTTCATCGGGTGCCGAAGAGCCATCTGAGAGATGTGCAAACGTTTGAGGCTATTTGAACCACCCCCCCCCCCCCGGCCTCCACCAGCACCTCCCACGGACCGAATCACAAAATTGCTAACATCAGATGTGTGTTGCATGCAGGGAAACTCAGTCCCCCTACCCCCCCCCCCCCCCACACGTACGCATTTCACCATCATAGTGTACTCTATATTTTGATAACCTATTGAAATTAGACGCAGGGTTGTGGTAGATCTATGTCCAACCCGACGCAGAATTTTAAAACCTGGCGCGAATGCTTTAATTTACAGATCCTTCAAACAATTTTTTTTTTTTGGCAATGCAAAAAAAAAAAAAAAAATCTGCTTGTCCCTAGGTCCCTTAGCCCCAATAAAAACTGGTCAATATTTACGTCCTCATACCTAAGGTTTTGGCATAGTACATATATGGAGTGCCGTGTAAATAATTTAGGTATTTATGAAGTGACAGCAATACTCGCTTCTTCACACGAAGCAAGCCGCCAGTCATCAAGTAAAAGTTGCATGTCTGATGGTTTATTTCAGCAAAATAAATAAAGAACAACGAAACAGTGTTGGAATATTTCCCTTTGAATAGAAAAGTCTCCTTGCAAAATTAAGTGCACGAAAGTTGGCGCTCTCTGTGAAATAATGCATCTTGCTGGTTATCAGTGAGGGCTGAGATTGATAAGCACCAGAAAAGTCATCGAGATGGGGCTGTCGGGGAGGAAAGAGGGTCTCGTTTGCAGGGGAGGGGGGGGGGGTATAGGGGCTGCAAGTGTGTGTGAAAAGGGGCCATTGTAACTCACAATGTGTTACTTTTTAATTGTTCAGTTGCTGTGCTGAATGCACAAACGTGTTTTTTCCGTGAAAAAATGAAAACAATTCAATGGCATTGTGAATATGGCCCACGAGGTCATTCGTCATTGCAAGTCTAATGTAGAAGTGACAGCCAAATAATGACAATCACGGCGGTGAATAAATGTCATTGATTCTCGAACATTCGTGTAATTTAAAATAAAAAAAAAGAAACAAGAATAATTGGAAGGCTTCAATAAATGTATAACCAGTAGCGCACTACTGTGGTGTGTGGTGAGCCTTCCCCCCTGCCCCCCTCCCACCCCGGCATCCGACCGGTTTACCATAGACCGGAACCGGGGTTGTGAAGTTGTTGCTTATAAAATTGTCTGCGAACTGGAATAAAGCCTAGCTTCATATGATATTGCCTGAGATCGTGGAAAGTTACGACTTCTGTGTGTAGGAAAAAAAGCGAGAAATAGGCCATTAAATGAAGCTCACGTCCAGAGATGCCATAGATATACATTCATTTACGTCTGCACTGTGAGAAAAATAGGAGAACAGTGTCAGAGGCGAAGTGATGCTTGTACCAAGCCTTCTGTGGATCCCTCCCCTCCTCAACCTTCATGGCATTGAGGCTGCCATTGCGTTCATATCCAGATGGATTATATCACAAACAATCTGATACATTTTCGTGACATGGAAGTATGTTTGTTTCTGAGCTTACCAAAAAAAAAAAAACCACGCCCTGGTTCTCAAGTTCTGCCGTCAAACCTTTTAATCCGCCTTAAAAGAAAAGAAGGAAAAGAAGAGAAAAAAAAACGAGGAAAACATGGAAACGCGCGAGAGTTTTGGCACGTAATCCGAATATTCTCGCAGGTTTTATGGTGTGTATGGTTTTGTACGGGCCTAAAATACTTTGCGAACCATAAATATATTTACTAAGCATGACTTTGGCAGGGCGTCATGTGATCTACTTGGGACTTGTGTTACGTAAACAACATTACTTCCGAGAATGCTGAAAACACGGCCATAGTATTTAAGTGAAAGTGCCGTTTTCATTTGGGATCATTACGGAATGCGATATTGCACTGCACCAAATGAGATCATACGAATTCACATTTTGCAATTTCATGTATGACCTGCCAATATTTTGGTAGAGTGCTGGATGGTAAAAAAAAAAATCAATTCCTGGTTTGATCCGAGTGATACGAAAATAAACTCTGTTAGTCAGGCAAACCCTGGACAGAAACAGAAAAACAGCAGTTTAAGCTATATCCGTGAATTCCGGCTATGCCAACTTAGAAATGTTTACGTAAAGTGAAGGGGCATATCCCATGACAGCAAACATTCTCAGTATTGTTATTGTTACGTCGTCCAAGTTACCTTGGCAACGGCATTAGCCATTGCAAGACAGTGAAAGATCCCGGCTTTGTTAACAGGGAAATTTCAGTTGGAGGAAGGAATAAACTGGGGACCATGCAACCGATCTGCTGGGTATGACGTGTATACACGCCTGGGCAGGTCTGCTGGGTGTGACGCGTGTGTACACGCCTGGGCAAGTCTGTTTGGTGTGACATGTGTGTACACCCCTCAGCGAGTCTGCTGCGTGTGACATGTATGTAAAATGGACGAGGAACACCAAAGCCTTAAAATGAAGCAGAGCCATCGAATGTACGCGCAGTTTGAACGCTGACTGCCCGAGAGAGAAAAAGCTTTTGAATAAGCGAGAAAGAAAAGCGCTCTTTCTTTTGCTGTAACTTTATTTATAGCAAAAAATTCTTTACAGAAAAAAACGCCTATTATTATGATGATTTAGAAGTTTGTTCCGCCAAGCGGTCTGGCTGGTGAACATTCACATGCAAGGGCACTCCATAATAAATGTACGCGCCTGTTTTGGCATCCTCTCCCCTTCTCTCCCTCCCATCAGAGGAAGGTTGTTCGCTAGCTAGATAGTGTTGGGGCGGGGTTGTCTGGTTGGAGGTTGTTCGTTGGTTGGAAGTTATAGGTAGTTACAAGTTGGTCGCTTGTTGAAGCTTGTTGCTTGAGTAGATGTTCACCTTTTATTAGAACACATTTTATTCTGAGGTGTTCTGTTTTATACTCGTTCCACAAGAGTATTTCCCATTGTTCCAGATTTGACCCAGTGGTGTTTTGAAAAAAAATATACATAAGCAGTATCGCTTCACTAGCTTACGTCATATAGCTCAGTGGCACCCTGGTAATTGAATTCATGGAGCTCGAATGAACGGGTAATTTGGCCCTGGTATTATTAATGGCGCCGTGGTCTGATGTCTAATGATGTTGTCCGGGTTGGGGGAGGGTGGGGGGGAGGTCGCTGATGTTCGCCACCACCCCCCCTCCCCTCAATGTTTCAGACCCGAATCCATCGCAACAAGCAATGGGGTTGTGTATCCCTCAGGAAATATCACTCCCGGTAATGAAATTCACGATAAATCAAGGCTATTACCACACCTAGTG
The DNA here is from genome assembly GCA_949752745.1 of Protula sp. h YS-2021. Classification (NCBI taxonomy): domain Eukaryota; kingdom Metazoa; phylum Annelida; class Polychaeta; order Sabellida; family Serpulidae; genus Protula; species Protula sp. h YS-2021. The sequence continues at coordinate 18,748,112 of OX457032.1, forward strand.
GTCTATGGCGATTTCTTAGTTTCATGTGGGAAATGCACGGCTTCTAAAAAATCCCTTGGAATTCCCGGTCGTATTCCTAATTTCCAGCCCTGGTCTTTTATGCATGAGACCTGTGTCCTTCGCACCCTGAAATGTAATAAACATGGCTGACAACAGGCTCATTAGATCACATCACTGTGCCCCACACACTTGATATTTTTTTGTCTGCTCTCACACTCGACAGCAGTAGCTGTAGTAATGGGACTGGATAATTGTATTAACCAGTGATTGATCGTGTTGCCAGCAATATGTTGTGGGCTTGAGTATAGCGGGAAGGTGGTCGTTCGGTGAGTTCACATTGGCAGTGGCATGGGAACTATCTTCTCGCGTTTTCTCAACCCCTTTCCAGCCTCACTGACATTTTTGTCAACGATTTATGTGAAGTTGCGTAATTTAACATCATATGCGGTCAGTTTGCAGCTTTTACATTGTCCACTGATTTTTTTCCATGTAATGGATTGTGTTTTATTTTCATTTATTGCCAAAACAAGCAGTGTAGTTTTTTCTTCTTGGCCTTTTGCTTTTTTTTGTCTGTGTACTGAAGTGCCAGGGCAAATTTACAGAACACTTCGGACTTCAAACGAATTTGATACGTGTGAACATTCTACTCAGCATAGAACACATGCAGGACTAGAGGCAGATCACATGAAATAGGTTAGGGTCCCCCCTACCCCCGCCTCTGTCCCCATCCCCCCATCCCCTCCCCTACCGCCCTCCCCAGTGAAAAAGAAAACATTACTCGTAAGCAGCCACTAAATTCCATCGTTCTGTGGGGGAACTATTTGTGACGTAGTACGTAACTGACGGTTCGACTGTGTCATATCTGGATAAGGTCACGTGAATTTCTGGAAAATGCATCGCCGTGCTGCTTTTCATGACAGGGAGTTTGGTCCAAACAATAATTACACAACACCACGAGTGTTTCAGATTTACAACAAGGACGGGAATTAATGCCTGTTTTTTTTTTTTTTTTTTTTTTTTTTGTCTTTCTGCTTGTATACACGACTGTGTATAACGGTAGTTTTACGGTGGATATGCTGCCGTTTTTCCAGATCCCGTACGTGCTGATGTTTGTTGGTGCGTTCGTGGCTGCGCTCAGCTTCCTGGGCTGCTGTGGCGCGTGCGCGGAGAGCACCTGCTTGCTGTGTGTGGTGAGTGCAGCCCGTCCTTCATAATAGTTTCTCCTCCACCTCCCCCCCAAATAATAATAATAATAATAATTATAATTATAATAATAATAATAATAAAACAAGAAGAAAAAAATTTCACAGGAAGTGGGTCGTGCGGACAGAAAACCTGTAGATAAACAAGTCTACACAATGCTATTTTTTAAAGCGAAGTTTTGTTTCTAACGTGGAAGTAGTAATACATTGGCTAGGGATGTTGCTAAATTCCGTTATTTTCTCTTTTTCAGTATTCTCTGATTTTGGTCTTGATTTTAATCGCTGAGATTGTGTCTGCTGTTTTACTGGGTATCTATAAAAGTAAGGTGAGTGAAAATAAACCAGAAACAAAGAACATTCAATGAAACAGAAAGGCATCGAAAAAGCAGTGTTGTCTTTTAGGGGCGGTAAATAAAAGATAGTAGCTTAAGTAATTGTTATAAGATATAGTGTCAAGAAATCGAATACAGTTCGTCTGAATCATTGTAAATTGTCGAAAAGAAACCGTTTTTATTTCCGTGCACTTAAATATGAACTGGGCAAGTGCTTTACACGTAATTCAGTGAATAATAACAGTTATGGCGTTGGCGTTGACTCCAAAGCATTCCTGGTAAAAAAAAAAAAAAAAAAAAAAAAAAAAAAACACGCGCCATTATGGTTCGAGAAAAACTTGTACCTGCGCCAAAAAAAAAAACTATATCAGTGACAACACAAAGAGAAAACTACCCACGTCTTAATGCGTCATTACACAATCTCTATAGCGGTTGTTTGTTTAGTTTTCTACTTACGAAAAGGTGTCCAATAACGCGATCAAACATACCAAGAAATGTCCAAGTGTGTGCGTTTTTTTTAAAGTGCGATTTCATGAAGTGCTCTTACACACCAATAGGGCACCCGCCAGTCTTCACATTTACTTTCCATGCCGCTCTCGTACACAGTCGCCAGACTGTGAATATTCTATACTATTATTATAAAAACAGACACCATATTTTTTAACAAAACCAGTAAAGAAAACATAACAAATTCAAGATACGGAAAAAACCGTATCTCATAAAACGGGATAAATTTCAGGAAAAAACAAACACAAACAATGCTGCCCATTCCACAAATCTTGTCCGATAAATGGAGTAAGTTTCGTCTGCGAGATTTACGCAGAAAAACAGGACTCCGGTTTTTGAAGGATAAACATAAGAGTAGAGAAATTTCAAAATATAGAAGTCAGTAGAAAAATCACTTTGAAGTAAATATAGCGCTCTTTTTGTATTAGAAACCCATTATTAATGTCATGAATAAATTTTGTTCTATTCCGATCAAGTTTTGACGGTTTATAGGCACGCTATGGCTGAGAAAATCAGCTTTTAATATATTTCTCTCATTTGTTTATGCTTTATCCCCACTGGAATCCTGCGAATTTCCTCTAATGAGCATACGCACTCGAAACCGTGAACTGGCTTATTGCTTTGAAATTTGATAGCAATATTCCCAAAGGAGGTTCTTTACCAAATGTATATTTTGTCAAAATTGGTGGTTTTCTTCTTTCACCTTCAGGGCTGGGTGCAATGTCCACGGGCATAGGAATGAAAACAGTCACTAATATAAACAAACACATCGTTTCAGATGTCCAAATGTTTGGAGTGCTCGATGCAGCACCAGGTCCGCCACAGCTACAACCGCACGGATATGCCACGCATGAAGAAGAGCAACGAAACGGACCTGCTCACTCTCGCGTGGGACACCATGCAGCAGGAGGTAAGACCCGCTCACGCCTCGCGTGGGACACCATGCAGCAGGAGGTAAGACCCGCTCACGCCTCGCGTGGGACACCATGCAGCAGGAGGTAAGACCCGCTCACGCCTCGTGTGGGACACCATGCAGCAGGAGGTAAGACCCGCTCACGCCTCGTGTGGGACACCATGCAGCAGGAGGTAAGACCCGCTCACGCCTCGCGTGGGACACCATGCAGCAGGAGGTAAGACCCGCTCACGCCTCGCGTGGGACACCATGCAGCAGGAGGTAAGACCCGCTCACGCCTCGCGTGGGACACCATGCAGCAGGAGGTAAGACCCGCTCACGCCTCGCGTGGGACACCATGCAGCAGGAGGTAAGACCCGCTCACGCCTGGTGTGGAGCAGGAGGTAAGACCCGCTCACGCCTCGCGTGGGACACCGTGCAGCAGGAGGTAAGACCCGCTCACGCCTCGCGTGGGACACCGTGCAGTAGGAGTTAAGACCCGCTCACGTCTCGCGTGGAGCAGGAGGTAAGACCCGCTCACGCCTCGCGTGGGACACCGTGCAGCAGGAGGTAAGACCCGCTCACTCTCGCGTGGGACACCATGCAGCAGGAGGTAAGACCCGCTCACGCCTCGCGTGGGACACCATGCAGCAGGAGGTAAGACCCGCTCACGCCTCGTGTGGGACAGCATGCAGGAGGAGGTAAGACCCGCTCACGCCTCGCGTGGGACACCATGCAGCAGGAGGTAAGACCCGCTCACGCCTCGCGTGGGACACCGTGCAGCAGGAGGTAAGACCCGCTCACGCCTCGCGTGGGACAGCATGCAGGAGGAGGTAAGACCCGCTCACGCCTCGCGTGGGACACCATGCAGCAGGAGGTAAGACCCGCTCACGCCTCGCGTGGGACACCGTGCAGCAGGAGGTAAGACCCGCTCACGCCTCGCGTGGGACACCATGCAGCAGGAGGTAAGACCCGCTCACGCCTCGCGTGGGACACCGTGCAGCAGGAGGTAAGACCCGCTCACGCCTCGCGTGGGACACCATGCAGCAGGAGGTAAGACCCGCTCACGCCTCGTGTGGGACACCGTGCAGCAGGAGGTAAGACCCGCTCACGCCTCGCGTGGGACACCATGCAGCAGGAGGTAAGACCCGCTCACGCCTCGCGTGGGACACCATGCAGCAGGAGGTAAGACCCGCTCACGCCTCGCGTGGGACAGCATGCAGGAGGAGGTAAGACCCGCTTACGCCTCGCGTGGGACACCATGCAGCAGGAGGTAAGACCCGCTCACGCCTCGCGTGGGACACCGTGCAGCAGGAGGTAAGACCCGCTCACGCCTCGCGTGGGACACCATGCAGCAGGAGGTAAGACCCGCTCACGCCTCGTGTGGGACACCGTGCAGCAGGAGGTAAGACCCGCTCACGCCTCGCGTGGGACAGCATGCAGCAGGAGGTAAGACCCGCTCACGCCTCGCGTGGGACACCGTGCAGCAGGAGGTAAGACCCGCTCACGCCTTGTGTGGGACACCGTGCAGCAGGAGGTAAGACCCGCTCACGCCTCGCGTGGGACACCGTGCAGCAGGAGGTAAGACCCGCTCACGCCTCGCGTGGGACAGCATGCAGGAGGAGGTAAGACCCGCTCACGCCTCGCGTGGGACACCATGCAGCAGGAGGTAAGACCCGCTCACGCCTGGTGTGGAGCAGGAGGTAAGACCCGCTCACGCCTCGCGTGGGACACCGTGCAGCAGGAGGTAAGACCCGCTCACGCCTCGTGTGGGACACCATGCAGCGGGAACTAAAAATGACTTTTTGGCCTTGGTCTTGCAAAGAAATGACTTTTTGGCCTTGCAAATAATAATAAGAATAATTATTTATAATAATAGTAATAATAATAATAATTATTATTATTTTCCCAATTCAAATTAACAGTTTCAAATCGTTGTTTTGAAAGTGTCTGGTTGGTTTTGTGGTCGGCACTTACTGGCGTTGGTTGTTACAGCTGAAATGCTGCGGCGCAACGGGTCCGCTTGACTACAAGCACAGCAACTGGTACAACGTCACGAAGCGTCTGATAGGCACCAATGTGCCGCCCACCTGCTGCTCGTTCAGCACCAAGTCAGATCCAGACATGAGCTCCAGAATGAGCTGCCAGAGCGAGGCCAATCATTATGATCCGGAGAGCAAGGATAAGCCGCAAATATTGGTCACCAAAGTGAGTAGGTCACTGGCGCATGCGCTGTGCGCGTGATGCCGGAGAATGTTATCTGACTGCTGATTGGTTAGGGACTGTAAAGTGTGTACGGAAAATTTTTCAGACTTTCAGTAAATGTGCCTAAAGGCACTTAGTTATGTTTATATATAATATGCAATATATTTTGTTGTTTTATTTTATAAATTGTTTTTATTTTATAAATTGAAAAAAAAGGAGCAAATAGTTGCATTAGGAATGGTCTGGCCTTTATAGACTTAGACTTGCATTATTTGGATTTTCTAGTTCTCTTTTTTTTCATGTTTACGAAATGCAAGCTATGTGATGAAATATTGATATGAATAAAGATTTCAAAACTAAAAAAACATATCTTATTTGTTTGTTTATGGGTGAATAATGCTGAGTGTAAACTAACACTGAAAAAAGGAGTACGTAAATGTGAGAACAATTGTGTTTATTTGTCAGGGTTGTCATGAGGCCTTTCTGGAGTGGTTAGAAACGAATATCACCATCGCCCTGTGTATCCTTACAGCTGTCGTCGTTTTACAGGTGACCTTTTCCTCGTACCAATAGCATCGTGCTAATCGAACCCCATCTCCACACCCACCCCCCCTCCCCTCCCACCCTGTCCCAGTTATGTGTTAATAGCTGGGTGACGCCATTATCAATTTATTTTATATGTGTAAATTTAAAGTATTTGTGGTTTCCGGGGAAAGGAGGGGGGGGGGGGGTATATTTCCAACCTTTATCTGTGCGAGTAGGGGAGCTTTTGGTTTGCAGTTCCTATCCGTTTACAGGAACAGTAAAGCAAGGAAATGAATAATCATTTCAAGAATTGATTAATGTGGACTAAGCGAAGTACAGGTGTACTGAGCTGCGCCAGTAAACATGTTAACCCTCTGATCCATTTTCCCGTTTTGGGTTCTTTCCTAGAATTCTCTCAGCCTGTCATGCAGTTCTGTTTTGTAAAAGACTACTTGCAGCCGCAGGCTTTAGCAGAGTTAAATGTGATTATATACAAATGAGTTGTAAAAAATTGAAATTTTTGAAATTTTTGTGGTGCGAATAGGCACTTCGTACAATAAGTTCAAATCTTGTGGTGTAAATAGTCACTTCGTACATTTTTTATTTCAAATCTTGTGCTGCGAATAGCCATTACATATATTAAATTGAAATCTTGTGGTGAAAAAAGCCACTTCGTATATTAATTTCAGGTGTTGTGGTGCGAATAGCCACTCGGCAGTGCTTTGCGCGCTCATCTGTCATTTGTGTTGTTTGTGTCGGTTTCAGATCTTGTGCTTCATCGCCGCATGCCTGCTGCTATCCCGCATACGCAGCGAGCAGAGTAAACACTACGTGCCGCCCGGGTACTACCCGCCCAACGCCTAACACCCCTCCCTCCATAACCCCCTCAACCCTTGTTCCCCTCCCCTACCCCCCCCCCCCCCCTCCCTACCACCCCACCGAACATCCACCTGCTGCTGTCCCGCATACGCAGCGAGCAGAGTAAACACTACGTGCCACCCGAGTACTACCCGCCCAGCGCCTAACACCCCTCCCTCCACTACCCCCGTTAACCCTTGTTCTTCTCGCCTAACCCACCCCCCACCACCCCACCCCACATCCACCTGCTGCTGTCCCGCATACGCAGCGAGCAAAGTAAACATTACGCGCCGCCCTGGCACTTACCCACCCAAAGCTCAACACTCCCCGTCTCCCTCCTTTACCCCCCCCCCCCCTCCCATAAAAGCAGTGCCCAGCCTGCCTTGTATGATGTATATATGTATATACTGTAGAAAACCTGCACTCTGATCGTTGAGACTGTCGCTAGGTGTCGCTCTGGTCACTTGTTATCTACACACTTGGAGGGATTTTCAGTATCCCCCAAAAACATGCACTACTAAGCCGAGATTATGAGGAGAAAAAAATAAAACAAAGACCCAAAGTTGAAGTGCATTGGGAAAATCGCCTAAAAGAAAACTTCAGTTGATTTTGAAGTCAAAACGGGTATAAAATACATTGTATCAGTGTGGAGAAGGTTCAGCCTTGACGTGTGCATGGAGGATCAGAACTGATAAGGAGAAATACGTGTTATCTGAGTTGTTGTTTTCCTGCTAGATTTGGTACGATCTTCCCGTGCGTTTCACTGCAGCGACATGTTCATTTTATATTTTTCTCTCGGGTATGCCGGAAATACTAAAGCAGTGTGCAGTCTACGAGGTGTTCGTTTTGATTAGTATCTTGTATTTATGAATGTAAAAACTGTCACGGCAGCTCATGCTTGAACGTGATTGGCTGTTATCGAAATGCAACGCTTGACTATTGTAGCCCAGTAATTGAAAATCCGGAAACCTTTTTGATGTAATTAAAACCCTGTTTAATTTAGTAGGTATTAAAAAAGTTCGTGTGTGTATGCGAGGAGACATTCTTTTTCTATTGTACTTAAGTCAGCACGTCACAACACATGTCACGCTTGGCACACAAGACACGTGAGCAAAGCGCACTTTCAACGTCTGCGATCAATTGAGAGTCGTTGTAAACACTTACGACAAAATCCGCAAGAGGTCACGTGTATTTGCGTCTTGTTTTATTGGACCGTCGTTGAGCACCAACGGCTCACCTCTGCGGTGGCTCAGTCCCGTGTGATTAGATCTGTCTGTTCCGCAGACCCACTGGGGATTCCTCGAAAGGACTACTCGTTAAACAAAAAGGGAACTACTTCTTAGAAATCCACCGCTTTTTGTTTATACAGAACATAGAGATCAATCCAGAGGTCAGCAGTTTTGTAACAACGATGCGAGTGTTGATTATGGTTAACATGAGAGTGCACTCCGCCGGTCTTATATGTGCCGATTATTGCCTTTCTTTTATGTTGTCTTTAAGTTAACTTTTCCTGTGTGTTCTGTTTCTAGAGAGGGTGTAAAACAAAGTTAAGGACATGACAAAAAGTTGTACCATAACTCGTGCCAAAAATATGTAATTTGTGATCGAAATGGAGATGCTTTTGTAGGCCAGGTGGAAGGTAACTTGGTTTTGTCACCAACTGCCAAGTTACCCAAAAAAAAAATCAAAACAATAATGTCAACCACTTAAAAAGACGTGGACCGGTGTAGTAACGTTACGAAAAATGGAAAAGTCAAGGAAGAATATGAATTGGGATTGGACCTTTTAAGAAAAGGTGATTCTGGGCTTTGTGGCTCATTCATGGTCTGTATCTAAAATGATAGTGGTAAGTTATATAGTTTTTTTCCGGGGTGGGGGGGGGGGGGAGAGATGGGTATATGAGAAACACCGTTTTCCTTCTTGCCTTTAACATTTGAACAAGTGAAAAAAAAACAGCAGTACGTAATTAATTTATTGCCAAGTAGATAAAAAGACCAGTGAGTTATTTGGAAACTGCAGATCAATGTGTGGCAAATCGAGGGACCATAAATTATTTCAGAAGTATCAATTACAATTTTTAAGAGGCACATTTATTGAACGCCCCATTTTACTAACGGGTAATTGTGTTATGACGGCTATTGTCTAACTGCATATGTACTGTTTATTCAAAGCTTCAGAACAAAGATTTAAGATCAACGTTTGACATTCACTATGATTGGCCCCCCGGGAGGTGGGTGGGGGGGGGGGGGCACTTGATATCATATATGTTACCGTGTGTGTCCAAAAAAAAAGGAAAGGGGGGGGGGGGGGGGTTGAGCTCATTGTGAGGCCAGACGCGGCCCGCAGTGAGTGCCAATTTAATTTGAAAAGGGGGTAATTTTCATTCAGTACTCCGCGTTTCGTACTAAAAAGGGGTTTTATTTTATACTGAACACTCCGCGTATAGGGGTCATTTTAACGCATGATAGCCAGTTGGATTATGAGTGAGGGGGGGGGGGGTTGGTTTAATGTAATGAAACAGTAGATACACGTTGGTGTTCTGTGTACACTTCGTCTCTTAAACGGAAGTTGGATGTCTGAAATGAAGTTACCTATATTTTGCTGCATTAACCCCCCCCCTCCCCCGTCTCTCCCCCCCCCCCCCCCCCACTCTCGCCCTAATCTGCTTCCCTTCCTATGTCGTTATTAATGAGACTAGACATTAAATGAATGCCCGGAGTTGATAGAGATTATTTGGGTATATCCTTAATGGAACTTGCGGAAGATCTTGCCGAATATTTCTATAAATTATGTTTAATATTCCAAGAGATAGGAAAGTAATTTGATTGTGAAACGCTTTTAACGTGAGCTGTATGCAGAATATTCATTGTGTATTGTAAGAGGGAATTATTATAATTACGTTAAAGTGTAATTATATTTTATGTGGAATATTCATGTGAAGTAGGTTGATTTTATACATTTTATTCGTGTAAATAGTTTTTTTTTTAACTTTAAGAAGTTTATGCAGTGGCGGATGCAGGGAAGGGGAGGGGGTAGAGGGTTTTTAAAAAATCACCCGAAGTAACGAGTTTATCAGGCAACTTTTTTGTGTTAAAAACTCCAAGTTTAACATATGGATGTTTTTTTTTTTTCGAATTGGGGGAGGGGAGGGGTTGTAACCGCTGAACACTCCCCCCCCCCCCCTCCCCCCGTCCCTTCTCGATCCGCCACTGCAATGTTTTCAATTATTTTCGTTACATTGTGTAGTTATATGTATTAGAACTTCCACATAGGGGACCGAAGTGAAATTCTTTTTAAAAAGTTCCCGAATTGCAAATAGTCATTGACTATAACATTTATGAAAAAACTGAAAAAAAAGAGAAAACAAACAAACGGTTTCAGAGGTTGTGTCAAAAAGTGGTGTTTTCCAAAAACCCAAGTTATTTTCGTTATAAAAATATTTTTGTATATAAAAATTTAGTTCGTTTTAGCGTGCTTATTTTTAGAAGGCTGAGTTACTTTATATGGGTAACAATCAGTTCCGCTTTAAGACTTGGTTGTTTTAAAGTGTTTTATCTTCAGGTCCTAGTTTATTCGAGAATTCTGCATGATTTATTCCGAAATTTTATAAAAAAAAGGAGCTCGAATGGTGTATTTAGAAACTCATTATAGAACTGTTTGGCTTATTCGAAAACTCAAATTATCCGATGACGCTGGCGGAAGGGTAATTCAATCCGCGAGAGCCTGGCGGTCAACGATAAAGTACGTACGAGGACCGAGGGTTGTTATGTGTACCCGTAATATTACAATAAAGTTATAACGTCACAGATGAAGCGTAGGCGAGGAGAGTCCACGTATTTTGCCGTGTGTACTTTTTGAGATGTTAGGTACCGGTACTCGGTCTGCCTGTACAGGAGGCGCCTACGGTAGTTGTTAAAAAATGACATTACGGCGTTCAGGAATCGCTATAGTATTAAAATAGAAATCCTGTGTCTGACGTGTGGCAGTCAAATACTGGACAGTTTCGGGTGACGAGGTACCTGCTGAGATTCAATCATTAAACAATGACAGTTTTGAAAAGCTAACGTCTCGATGTATGTCTAAGCCGCCTTAATAGAGCTGCAAAATCTAAAACTCCACGATTTTTTCCTCACATAAGTGGGTCATTCTTTTTAGGGGATGATTGGTTTACTGTAAGTGAATGTTTTCTAGTTGAAATCCTGATTATTTGTGTTCGAAGTTTTTCTTTTGAAAGTAAGTTCTGAATTTGATAATCGAAACATAGTGTTATTTTGTTATTCCTCATTTGTCCCAGTGTTTTAAGCCTGCTGCGTGTAATCAGACCGAAAGAGAATATAGTAGGGGGAAATGTGTCGTTTTTGGCCACCGGATCATGTCACTATTTGACTCTTAAATGGTCCCCACAAATTTGCACAGCCTGATATATCAAGCTGCCATAGAGTGAATACAGCTGTCAGCAGCTTAACGTAATCCACATACTGAAGAACTAAACTCCAGTCCATTGCTTAGCCCCCCCCCCCCCACCGCTGCCCACCCCCACCCCCAATCACCTCACCCTCATGGACGTCAAACTGTAGTGGCATCATTGTGATACGCCATATATGTTTTGGCGCCATGCAGGTACTTTGTATCCGAGAAATTAATCATATGGAAATGAAAACAAGGTTCAGTAATAGAAAAGAATTAACTGTGGATTGCTTTTCACTACATACTTGCAGCTGCCGATACTGTTTTATCGTTAGTGTGAAAAAGGGCTGTTATATTTGCCTTCATATTATCTGAATAAACAACATTCACTATGCTTATTTTGTATAGTTTTCTTTTTATTTCACCTGTCACGTATAAATTTTGTAACCGATGGTTAAGTTTTTGCTATTTGCAAATAATTCAACGGTATTTCTGAAAATTGTCTTCATGAGATTTGAAGTATTAAATGGAAATTCTTCGGAACTTATTGCGTTGTAAGTATCAAAAAAAGTTTTATTGCGTTTAGCGCAAGTTTTTAGCCTAGCTGACTCTTGTCGATGTGCAATTCCCATCACTTGTGGGTTATCAGTCGGCCGTGATATATGTTTGTAAGTAGTTTTTCAAAATGACTACTCTTACCTTTCTGGTCTGATTGTTTTAAATATGGCAGGAATGTTCCCCCTGGTTGTCCTACACATATGTTTTAGTAATTTATTTATTTTTTTTTTTTTAGGCGATTTAGCAAAAAATGGTCAAATTTCAGAGACCACAAAAATACTCTTCTACTCTTCCTACAAATCTGGTTCGATTGTATTTCTTTTTACGATTTGGCCAAAATATTTGTCAAAAAGGTCCAAGTTTATGAAAATCACAGAGTGCTGCTACTAGAAGCTCAATCCGTCACCAAGCGTAAACTGAGTCTAGTTCAGCGAAGGGCTAATAATAATAAATAAATAAATAATAATAAATAAGAGCGTTCGCTTGAGAGACTAGAGGTTCGGAATTCACGAATCATCCAGGACTCTATTTTTAGTCTTGTTTGCCAAGTTTTGCACGCCTTATTAGTTCTGCTTCTCCCAGAAACAATCTGTGCGCTTTCGTTGTCTCCTCGACCGAGAGGAAACCTACGTTTTGTACGTTCTCAGTATGACTTAAGTACTGGATGATTTACATACGAGGGCTATGTCCCTCCATGATCAAGTATACTGGAAGGGTAAAATAGTCGACAGATAACTGTTTTTGTTCAAAAAGGAGCAAAAAATGTGGTCTTTAGCACTGATGTGAGGGTACACTAGGTATTTTAGTCAATCTAAATGTCATTTCTATATGTAAAAAATCGGTTCACGATTCTTCTTTCCCCTAGTGCCTTCAAACAAGAGCGCTGGCTTATTGCCAGTATCTGTGTTTTTTTTAGTAAATTAGTTTTCTATTTAATTCGGATTAACAACATGCCTGCAATTGTGGTAGATCATTTATGAAGTTCAGGATTCGCTGGAATACGGCGGGCTAAATTAAGATATACCTACACTGCAGTCATTCATGACAAGGAGGTGACAAGGATTTAGTGTTAGATGAGCAAATATACCAGAACCATGGCGGAAGACCAACCCTAGAATTAAGGCCACCTTTCGTAAGTCCCATTACAAATTCGGATTTCACTTGATGCAACTTCCTAAAAAATATAGCTTTGTGAATTGAGACCTTGTCGAAACGCTCTATATTTTAATAAATATGTGAGAAGCATTTCATTAACATTTGACAAGCCTTTGGCTTCCAAGGTGTTTCTGAATTTGTGCGAGCAGCCATTGGTATCTTTTTTTTCTTGACAGTGAACAGATTTTTTGTGTCATCTACTCAGCTGACACTACAGGCCCTAGGGCCACGAAAACTGGGACTTAGGTAGAACTTGATATAAACGTGTGCATGACACTTGTAATTTTCTCCTTCGATTTCGTTTTCTTGTTTAAAATGCCATGTGAAAAGAGTGTATTTTTTTTTGCAAGTAAATGTGGTGCATTTATCGCACTTATAAATGAAAAATGAGTCAGAGTTAACACTCGTCCTTTAAATGGAACAACGAAGGCTGGAGAATTATCTGGAGCAGGTATTAGCCATTGGAAGTACTCATCAACCCAATTAAATCGATGCAATAATTTAAAAAAAGGTCAATATTTAGTAATTATGAAGTTGTTATCTCTTACTTAATTTCAGCATGTTACAAACTGAAAAAATTACCTGACGATAAAAAAACCGCCCGGCGCATACATATATGGTGTTTCAGTTTTAAACGGAGGTGAGTTTTGTTGTGATACATAATTTAAAAGTAGTGCGTACTGTCTATATTCCCAAAAGATGTGTGCTAAATATTAGAAGATGTTACGACGTTCAGCGCGATGTGTGTGTAGGCATGTGGGTAGGTGTATAGATACGTTTATAAAAGAAAAGTACCAGTTCACAATATATAGATTAAAAATACAAATAAGACTGATTTTGCTTCCACACTCGCAATCTTTTCTTGTTGTTGTTGTATTTTCTTGCACAACACAGTACTACGTTTTTTACTGTATATGTGTTTGCAAAAGCTTTAGCCAATGGGTGGCAATACCGTGATCTACGCTGAAGATGTACAGTGCCACGCAGATGGCAGGATCTTCCTGAGAAGCGCCGATGAATCTTTCACCAAGGCCTTAATGGCAGGCTGTAGCTTCGGTGTAACACTGGCCGTAACTAGCTCTGTATCAGGACAATAAAATGGAAGCAATTCTTCCTTGCCTAATAGTTATGTCATCTGAAACTAACTTGATTACATTGATTGTGTAACTATAAAAAAAAACCAGAGGTAGCTAAGCAATTTCGCTGATTACGTTGTCAATGTCCATTTCTTGACAGCGCTTGGAGTTCATTTTTATTTTACTTTAAAGAGTCGTAGCACTTTGTATGCTTTGTCCTTGCTAACAGTGTCCAAAAGTCGATCTGGAATTGTTACTTCGACCAGATCGAATATCAACACTGACCCTGGTTGTGGTTTTATTGTGACTTGCTGTGATGTTTTGTGACTGATAGATCCCGCGTTGCTATAAATAAAGAAAAACATATTGCCCAACTCCCGATCGGCGTCTTTTCTGTAACGTTGATAGTCATTGTACAAAAAACTATATTTAGATGTTTAGACGACCAAAACAAAACCTCAGCAGAAGTTAAAACCAGTGCTAAGATCAGGTCTTTAACACATTCTGTCTTCATTATAGACTAACAGCCTAAGTGATTTCGAGCAGGTGATAATTTTCTTACCTGGCGTTGTTAGTTGCCTGGTGTTTCATGTAACATTACACCTGTTCCTAACAACATTCAAGCATCACTCTTTTCACCTTTATTCCATTGTTTTTCATATTCTGATTCATTCTTGATATAAAAATAAAATCAGTAAAATAGCAACTTTATATATTAATGTCAAAAATTAATTTTTAAAATTCAGATATTGATAATGTTATTTCTGATATCACATTGTGTATCAAAATTGTTTAATAATATCAAATTTTGGGGTTTACTTATACCAGCAATTGAATTGTTGATAATAAAAATCTTAATCAATTTCATTAAAACAATATTTGTTTCACATATTCAGTTCAATTCTTGATATCAGTAATTGAATTGAGGATATAAAAAGCGTATACCTTCCTTACGTTTGCAAGTTTATTTACTTTTCAGTTACTGATGTCAGCAAATAAATTTTTGATTACAAGAAATAACTCACTGATATAAAAATGAATTTTTTAGATTGATATCATTATTTTTATATTCAGTTTCTGATGCAACAATTTATTATGATCTGAAAAATAAATGTTAATACTATTGAATGCCATTTCAATTTTATTCCTTTATTTTTCACATCACTGATTGACTCTTATCATCAAAATTAAATTAGTTATAATTTTAATATCAAAATATATAGATAGTTATTGATACTGGTATTACAAATGAAATTTTTACTAGTATTTATTTGTTATTTCTGATGTCACTTTTTATATCAAAATATTTATATTATTGATATCAACAATGATTTTTTATATCATAATTTTAGGTTTTTAATATGGTATTTAAATTTTGTATGGAATGCCATTTTGTTGCCTAATTTTAGACATCAGTAATTGATCAAGGGTATCTCCAATTGAAATAAGCATATTTAAATTCATTTATTCGTTTAAAACTAATAAACTTAAAACTAAATCCAGATCCTATTGTAGTGTTAATGCTTTATAAATTCAACGTTCTTTGAAAATATGTTCAGTTGGAATTTTGTAATTGTTCAGTATTTTGAAATTATAAAACTGAAATGGTTGGTTTTGTAAATAACATAGATTTATATGCATGTGACCGTTTTTTTTTCTCCCCTTGTTCTCAACTTGTTAAAAAAATAAATCGATATAAATTTTCATTTTACTTTTCTTTTAAGTCAGACCAATATCACTGAACATAATTTTTTACAGCTCTGTCTTCAAGCTCCTTTTAAAGAATTGTTTGTTAGTTTGGTGTTAAGCGTCTAGTTCAGCGACAGTGAATTTATTTTGGGGTGTACCTGCTAACGGAAAAAGAATGAAAAAATAGATATAATGAAAAAATAGAAGAAACAACTAGTAAGAAAAGAGCTAGAAAGAAATAATTTCCGATTAGTCGCCTCCTCCTGCACGGAACAGACAGCAGTGGGTCTTTTCTTAAGATGTCTCCCACCCATGGGACCAATCCACACATTGCTAGTTCATAGAATTTATTGCCCTATACAAATATAAACCCTTAATTTCTTTCCGTGCCATGGTCTGTCTTACCTGTCATAGTTACTGGGTCAGTTATCCTTGGACTTACACAAAAATAGGGTTTTGAGCACTAAGATCCTGCCTGTTTAGATGAATTGTCACTGGATTCCGACTGGCCATATCACCACTCAATCAGAGATTTACCAAATAGTATATTTATTCCCATTTACAATTCCTTCTGACATAAAATCAGGTATATATTTTCAGGATAATAAAGTCTTACAGATTGATAATAAATCTATCTTAAAGTGACCACTGATTTTGATTCACCTCGAAAATGATTTCCCTGCCAATTGCAAAACCAATAAACGATTTCTTATCAAAACTATTGATTCATAATAACAGCTTAGCAGCATCTAAATATGCAGCCACTGTTTCATGGCACGCTTAACCATTATTTAAACCGTCTAACAGGTACCTTTCTAAACCATAAAATATTTAAATATGAAAAGATACACAAATCATTTTAAATAATTTTAGTATTTGCGTATAATTTCTAAAAAAGAGTAACATTTTTAATTTTGTTCTAGCCTCCTGTCCCGGTTTTCCCAAAAGTTAGCTGTACAGTCAGCTGTACTCAAAGAAACTAAAATCGATTGATCTAACTGTATCACGCAAACAATTTTAGTTAAAGTTTTATTTGTTAAAGAAGGAAAATTTATCAATTTACTTTCGGATGTTCCGGTTGCCAAGGGAGCAGTTAACGGAGTCAGTTAACTATACAGTTAACTTTTATGAATGCGGCCACTGATATAGTAAAAAGAGCAATGTCCGCCGATTGGTTTAGTGATTCAACATCCCATGCTCTTCTTCCAAATGAAGTCAGGTTCACGCTTTTTTCCGACTTCCAGTTTAGACTGCTGTTTGACTTCAGTCTGACGTTACGTCAAGCCGCTTATGTGAAGTGAGCTATCAAGCGATCGTACCGCTTGTGTTTCTAATTGCTTGCAGCATTTTAAGATCCCATAGTTGTAAAATTTAGTTTTAACTGAACCGAAAAATTCTGTATGATTTCAATCGTCCGTCCAATAACTAAATAAGACAAGTAGATAATTATAATACATTTTAATATAACAAACGCGTAACTAATTTTTCTTTGACAATAATACAAAATTAATACATGACACATTTACATAACTGACAAAACAATCTAATAAGCATCTTATGGAAAATAGATAGTACGTCTGGGGGGTTGGGGTCAAATCCACATTCAAAGTCAAAGTGACACTAAAAGTGACACTAACAGAAAAAGACACCCATAGACCAAAAAATAAAGTTTAGAGGGAAAACGATGATACGCGAAAGTATTTTTGCACTGCATTAGAATGCCATCTACCCATTTCAAATATCTCAGATTTGCTAAGACTCTCTCTTAGGCAATAAGTGGAAGCTCCGATTCTTAAAGAATAGGAACTGTAACCATTACTCGAACCTCCTGATAATACAATTTCAAATTTCAACGGATATAGTGAGACATGTTCAACTAGAACTAAATATCTTTTTTTAAATGCAACTTAAACAACATAAAAGACATCTGCAATTCTCAGATCTGAAAAGAAACGTTTCTGTTTGATTTATGACCTGCGCGATATTTGTTTTTCGAAAAGAAGCTTGGTTCGGAGGATGACTTCCGCAGGGGTCGTTTTCTAGTCTTTTGTGAGTTAATTGCATGGAAGTCCCGCTTGGGGTGACTAATTGTATGGCCCCTTGGTCTCATAGCAAATTGTCTCTCAGAGTCATCTTCTGGCTTGGAGAGATGTACATGCTCTTTTCTGGAATTACGTTTACTGTGTGTTCTTTCACTGCTAGCTTTGGAGCTCCTAATCTCATGCGGTGGCCTTTTACTTAACATGGCGTTATAAGAACTTGATGTGGCGACGGAGAGAATGCTCATTGTGTCTAGGTCGTCCCACGCATTGATGACGCAGTTATTGTCCGGTGGCGGCTCTGCCAGGAGTCTTGAAGGAGGTGGTCTCGATTTTGAAAAGAAACTTGGTTCGGATGATGACTTCCGAAATGGCCTCTTCGGTGGTAAGCCATCGGCTTCGATCTTATTGCACCACTTTGTGTTGGGATTAAGAGTTTTTCTTCTCCTTTTCTCGCGTTGTTTTTGCCTTAATTCTTCAATAACGTTTTTCTGTACATTGGCTTTGACTTTATCGACCTCCTTCGAATTGACAGGGTCGCGATTCACTTGCAACGTGTTAGCGTGCGGCTTAAAATTGCCGCTTGCGCAGGCAAGAGTTTTCAATTTAGTCTTGTACGAATTCGAAGTGGCCACGGTGGCCACACTGCGAGTATCCAAATCATCCCAAGAATTGATGACGTCATCACTTTGGCTGTCAAGGCTAGCCTCCCCATCCTCCTGCGCGCTTATCGCCCCTGATATAGATTTCACAGCCGTTTGCGCTATGTCTGGTGACTTGTGGGTAATTTCATGTGGCTCTTCAGCGATATCCTCTAAACCGCCAGCACTTTTACACTTCTCTTCCATGTCTTCAATAGGACCTACTTTATTCGATGTGCAGCACCGATAGCTGTTACGAAAATTAAGTAATCCTTGTGCTACTGGAAAGAATGACCAAAGTAAGACCACGAATACATCACCAGACACCTTAAGTGCTTTTATCTGATCCATCTGCTTGCTTAACACTCGCAAAATGAAAAGTGGGGTCTTTAGAAGAACTAACAGCAATGCATTTCCCATGACTACTTTAATACTTCTTTGAAAAAATGTAGCTTGCGAGGTGAGGGTGCTTTGCCGACGCCGGCATTTGTTGATGTACTGGACAAGGAGTATACACAAAATAAGTGAAAAACACGTTGGCATGAGATTGAACGAGATTTGACATATGAAACAAAGCCTTTTCAAAGTGGAAAGGGCTTTGTGGTGTGCCATCGAAGCCGATGTGGCTATTGCCATTAAGGTGGTGTGGAGGATCCCACAGAACATGCTTATGCTTACAGCAATGTAAACACGAGTGTAGGCCATCGTCCCTGGACGTTGTGACACAGGTGTTGTAGAAGTTGAGAGAGTGAAACGGGCAGTTGATAAACACATCATCAATACACTTATCCCAGTCTCCAGAGCCGTCCGTACTAATTCTGAGAAATAAAAGACGTAAATGATATCTATGGGAAATATATAACTATTTTTTCAGTATATTAGGTGACAGGAATTAATTGCAACTGAACATGTTATCGCGTTAGGCGGACTTAAAAAATATTATGACTAAAATATGGCGTGGACACTTTCTAAATACTATGCATAAGCTGTCTTTTATTTTTTACACCCCACATGTAACTTACCGACTATAAAGAAAGTCCATCCCTCTGCTTCGTTTTTTGCGATTACATTTCCGGTTATAGCTATCGCAAGGTAAAGAACAAAAGTCAGAAATGATGCCACTCCACACAGAATCGAAGCAATTATCATGAAAAATACAGCAGATGTTTTAGCGCGGTTCAAACTACCCTTTTTACTGTATAAAAACGCGATATTGGTCGCCACCGATGTGCCACAAAGAAGCATAACGATGGCTCCGATTAACCTTACACACGACGCGTCCATCGTGGACTTTAGGGCACTGCATGTACTGTGTTGTTCACATTTCGAATGGAAAGAATAATATGCTTAATTTGAAGTGAAATGTTGAACTTCAAGGTAGTATTGGAAGCAGCGGGCGATGAGAGCGTTCGTTATGTGTTAATTTTCATAATGATGGTGTTAAGATGAAAGGCATGTTTCCAAGAAACGAAAATGTAATACAGTACTCAGGTACTATCCCCTCTTTCACCTGTTCTCTTCTTTCTACCCTCTTTGACATCCTCCCTCTTCCTGTCTCTCCGCCCCCTGTCTCTCTCTTCATCTCTCTCTCTGCCCCTCTGTCTTTCGCTCTTCTGTCTCCCTCTCCCTCTCTTTTTGTCCCTTTCTCTCACTCTCTTTTTCTCTCTCTCTCTCTTTCTCTCCCCTCTCTCTCTTTCTTTCTCGCTCTCTCTCTTTCTTTCTCTCCTCTGTAGACTCTACTGGACGAGCAACATTTCCAAAGAGTCAATGATATAAAATATTAAATACTCGAATGTTTTATTATCTTTTATTGAAACCATAAAAGCTAAAAAACAAACGTTTTAAATTTATATTTTACAGGCAGTGTGACATTCCTTTACGAAAACAAATCAATTTTGGTAGATGGTTTTGATTTTTACCATTGATCACTGCTGATTCGGTATTTGTAATTAATTGATGTGACAAAGCCACAAAAACATACTGCAATAAATTCTGGTTAATCCAGACAGCATTTGGACTGATAAAACATGCTCGGATTAACAAGGTATCCGGATTACCCAGGTTATGATATAATGGCTTGATTTGTTTACCAAATGTTGATGAATTTAGGGGTGGACGGAAAATATCCAATTTGGATAAAATCCGATTCATTTTAGTAGTGGCTGCGAAAAACCCCCTTTATACTTTGTCACACATGAATGCAATTAGTTAAGAAGTATACTTTTTGGGCGGAGCGTGTACATCTGAGATATCGTATGAATTTTGTAGGTATCTAAAAAACAATTATGCATACTGCATTTAAGGAGAGAGTGAGGGAGGGTGTGCCTGAATTGTCCAAGTTCTTATTATATGCTAAACAGCTAAATTTTATGGAGTCGAAATGTTTTGTCCGAATTAAGGAGATGTCCGCATTACACAGGTTTGCTCGAAGGCAGGGTTTTATTGTGCCCATTAGTATGAAGTTAACATTCTATGGAAGGTTCAACCAATAAATCGTTTAATTAATTTATCATCAGGAAGTTAAGAAAAACAGAACACAGCTGTTGCTTCCTTTGAATTATCGGATATTAAAAAATCAACAAAACAGAAAATACCATAACTACGTGTTAAATCATTACCAGGGCAGATGAATGATAGCAAGAATGAATGTGATCAGCACAGAACATCATCTTTTTTCTCGTGAAAAATCAGTGCTTTTATGCTGTAGTTTGTTCGGTTTTGTAATTTTAGCCTTTTATTACATGGGCAATAGCAATATCTATTTCATCAAGTAAGTTTTTTTTATATTCTTTACTTTTTCTGCTCCTTTTGTATATTTTATATTTTCACTTTTTTTAAAACATAGAAATTTGAAAAGAAGAATTATTTTATAATACAAAAGACATTTTAAAGAAAACAAAGAACAGTCCAGTTATCGCTTCGATGTTTTGTGGCAATGAGTAAAAAAATCCATGCTTTATTATAAAGTAAACATATTAAGACATACAAATTAACTTGATTGAATTTGATAAGGCAAATTTTTTAAATGGATTTTGTTTCTTGAATGTGATAAAACATAGAAATTAAACTGATATTTGATTTACGGATATTTTTGTTTTTACTGAAAAAAATCTAAACAAAAGTGTATTTTAACGTACTGTTTCAGGGGACACGGACAACAAGTAGAACATTTTCGCTTAAAGCAACTACCATAGCTATTGTTGACGTTAAATCTGATAATATATAGCCATCCTTAAATAAAAAGAAATGTTTATGTTGAAAGTACAGGTGCAATGATGGCAAGGCACTGGACTTCAAACACAAACACCTTTAGAACAGATGCATATTTAAAAAATAATGGAGTAGAAATGTGCAACATGAAGCAAAGAATGGAATATCTACGGCGGCAATGCGACAAGCAAGACGAAAAACATCCGAGGTGGTCGTGTTTATGTTTTGCTTTTTAATGCTTATTTAATATTTTTATTAATATATTTACTACCGGGTTCTGTTTTGTTGAAATCATTCTTGCTACCTAGAGGTGTGTTCCGTGCCACTTGAATATGGAGCGTGACAGACATGTGGGCCACAATCCATATGTGGACCCCATGACCCACATACCAGGTCGACCTGTACAGCTTCAAGGACCGACGGACCATGAGCCACGGACACACAGCCTACATTTCAAAGTGTACAAAGTGCCATACCTCAAGATCAATTCCTTTTTTAATATAAAATACTTAAAGGAAAGCAAACTCAGATGTAAATGGATATCTACAACGTTAAATTTTTTAAATGAAATTCTTTATGAAAATGAGATTAATTTTTATTAATATCATTTAATTTCTGAGGAGCTTTTGTAGTTTTACTCCGTATTCTACCTAAATATAGATAAGATGTTCAATGTTTTTAAACACACATTACAAATACAAACATGTTACCCTTCACACAGTACATTTGTATTTAAAAAACGAATTATGTCAGAAAGGGTTTATTAAGAGAAGTTAGTTATAAATGTGTTATTAGGCCAATCAACAGGTTTACACGTTGAATAAGCTATCTTAATTCTGTTTTAGACTCATTGTGGACCATGATAGGAAAATAGCTTACTGTACTACAGCAAAGATAGCGTGCAGCACATGGAAATCAATAATGGCGAACAATACAAAGCACAAGCCTGAACCAGTAGTCATGGCCAAAGGTTATATTCATAGAAGGATCCGCATGTTTGGCTTGGAAAATCAGAAGTATAGTTCAGCTTTGGAAAATTACACCAAGTTTTTAGTACTTCGACATCCATTCGACAGGTTGTTATCGGCTTACCACGATAAAGCTTTTCCTCACGTCAAATATAAACAGGAGATTCCACATAGATTCTACTACAGAATACGAGATTTTTCATTGAAACACTTTAAGCACACATTAAATGAGACAGAAGCCGAACATTATGTACCGACATTTTGGGAGTTTATTCAATATATAAAAACCCACTCAAATTTTCATTGGAATCCATACTCCTCAGTGTGTAAACCATGTTTGGTTGATTATGATTATGTTATGCGCTTAGAAAGTATTGGGCGCGACGCAAGAGATTTTCTGAAGGCCGTTTATCCATCAGTTTTGTCTTTGCCTTCTGCAAATGCGTATCGTAAACACAACTCAATAGAGGTTGGTAAAATATTCCCAAAGCTTCTTGATGAATTTAATATTATCGGTTTGGATGACATGAAATTGCTCATGACAAGATACAAAGATGATTTTTATCGGCTCGGCTATGGGTTTGATCTAGAAACACTCGAAGCAACTTGCAAAATAAAGCAGCCAGACGGAAGTGAGTGCTGCTAGTACAGCAGGCAACACACCCAGGCGGAACTAATTTTTTCTGACACAATAGCAAATGATAACACAACCAGGCGGAATCGGGTTTTGCTATGAGCATATGTAACATGATATGCGAATGTGAGTGTCGATTATGTAAGAAACTCATATCTATAGATTACAGTATACTTTGTTTCTGCAGGTAACTCTTATTGTTGAAAACGCCTTTCGCTTATCTATCAAGCACCCAGCATCAATTTGAGTTTGTAAGTTTTTGCTTGAACTTATCAACAAACTGAAAGCCTCGCGCAATGAAAACACATCAAAAGAATACATCACAACAATGATGAACATTCCAGTTTAATAGCATGACATGTACATATCGCGCTTCAGCAGATTATTTTAAAGCGACAGTCATCAACTATAATTCAACATAAAGTTACACATTGTAATTTTGCCGAAACAAATTATAAATGTTCACTTTACGAGTAAAAACGTTTGCTTTGGCTATTTTTAGGTAGAAGTTTTTATATGGTATTGTTCAATTTGCACAGGCCTTTTTGTGAAATAAATGTAGTTTGAGAATGCTAAATTTGGAATTAAAATATACTAATTTATTCACAACTTTTCGGCACATGACGGAGGATGTTAAAGGTTATTAGTAAAGTGTAAAGATTGGTTTCTTTCATAAGTACGTTGTGAGAAGAACTTATCAGTTGTATAAGTGCATTGTAGTTGCACCACACGAGCGTGATAACTAATCGAAAACGAGAATCTATTTTTCAAATACGAAATATGAAACACTTGGCCGAAAATGATATTTTAAAAATCACTTTCTCCCTTCTTGTTGAATTTTGAAAAAATCAGCCTGATTTTGGTTTGTCTTTCCTTTCCTTTTGTCAGTTCAAAACCTTTTAAACGGAAAGTGATAATTTATATGAACTTTCAGTGTATTTAAAATGATCAAGTAAGATTTTTGCATCCATATTTGGTGTATACGGATAGACACAGAATTTATGCAATGCACGTTGTTGTATTTCCAGCATTAGTTGGAAACGCGAATGCGAACAGGAGAAAGTTGAGGGAGGGTTTTGGAATAAGTCGGTTAAACTTCTTCTTCCTGCTCATATGTACTGGCTAATCGCTGCTGTTTCTTTTTTACGTGAACTGACAATCATGAAATAAAAACGTAAGACAAATATGCCTGTAGTATTTCAGCGGTAAACGTGCGAATATTTTATCCATACGAGTTTTTCAAGCATATTGTGAACTAGAAAAGTGCAATAAAACAGGCAAAGCATATCAGCGTATATATAAGCGTAGTTTCGTCTTCCATTTGCAACTTATATTTACAGTCTCGCCTTTTTCGCAGGTCTTACATTAACCCTGAAAAACAGAATTAAGCACAAATTTCAATAAAACCAGCATATACATAAAGATTTAGGATAAAAAGCGGCAAACGACAAGTGTTTTGTTCTATGTCAAATGAAGGTTTATTATTATTTGGCATAGGTTAGCGCCTGGTTTAAAGTTGTGATATAATGACTTGTACTTCTTTTCATCTCATTAGATAGATAATAAAACTGAGTGCATTAACGTGGGTAGCACATGTCGAGAAAACCCTCTATAGTGAATTGTGCTCTGAAGCTGTAGCCTTCGTCTTACTAAGCTGTTCTCCATAGAAGTGTCAGGCTGTCATTGAATCCACGATCACCGGTCTGATAGTGCTCCTCAAGACATGTTTTTAGGACAGTATATCTGCATAACACTTATCATGGAAAAAACTTAAGAATATGTAGTTCACTTACTGTTGATTATTAAATTATTCAATATTTTCAGGTTTTTAAAAATTTCACTTTGTTTCAGATATTTCAATATATTCGATCACTATATTTGTAAGTAACAGCGCAACTAAGCCACACTATGATAAATCGTCACAACATATTGCTCAGTTCAAACGAATTAATCTGTTTTAATTTAAAGAGCAAACAGACCAATGTTTAGTCCAACAAGCAATAGACATACCATTAATGAACACTTTTTTCCTCTGTTGTCTCAAAATCAGGGAGACTTTTTACAGTAAGTCGTCTAAGATCCAGTTCTATAGCTGTGTTGTAATATGTCAGCGTTTGCTTCAGAGAAATAATATCCTATAAATTCTAGTCTACTATAATACCCCCAACCGATGCTTCCCCTTTATTTCAATGACATTTTTTATTTCAAGGTACATTATTCAACAATTTAAATGTAATAAAATTTAAAATGTAAATTTTAGAGTTTTTCTTTGCGATATGGAATTTAGCTTAAATTAAAAAAATAAGCGAAAGCAAGCAAAATATTTATATCTAGATCTTTTCAATTATGCCATAGTGTACAAAGATAGCCATCAAAATAGTCTTACTTTTCAATATTAATATTGAAAATTTAGAGACTATTGACTATTAAATGTGTCACAAGCTTTCTTTTCCTGGTAATGCAAAAGTTAAGTATGTGGATTGGGTAACTAATGTAAATTTGCAATCGAATTTCTAGTCCCATACAAAACAAGGAACAGACTGTGCGGAAGATTTACTGCATGCTGTATTTTATATATATATATATATATATATATATATATATATATATATATATATATATATATATATATATATATATTATATATATATATATATATATATATATATATATATATATATATATATATATATCCACTCACATAGTTTTCAAATGATATTACTGAAGCAAATTTTACATGGATTTGCCGACGCCAGCATCAGCGATTCATTGGTCGGGTATTTGTTTCTTTCAAGAATTAGAAAATTATCAAGGATTTAGCTTGGTTTGTAAGGTCTTGTCTATTGGTCGTTCTTAAGGTTGCTTTCATAAGAGGTTTCAGATAATATGTGGATGTGTCTGATGAAGCTTTAACGGCGATTCCTTCCCTTTTCTGACCAAGTTGTTTGTTTAGCTATTTCATACAACTTTTCGTTATTGATCCTGCCATCATCTAGGTATCTCCTCGAAAGTTGAGGCATATCAACATCTCCTTGTACTTTGAAAATAGCTGAAAAATATTTTATGTAATTTTTTAAAGTAAAACGTTTAAAGAAATGATAAAAAGCATAAAAATTATTGAATAAGTTTATTTATTTTTTTTTTCTAGAAATATATTCAGAAGCAGGCTATAAAACCGGCACAATAATATGCAACATATTTAAAAAACTCGGATGATGGTTTATTATATTGGTAAAAGTATAAGCTGAAAGAAAGAGTTTCTTTAGAAATTAAAGCAATGATTTGCAATCGATACGAACCTCCACCGGAAGGACCCAAAAGTACGATTTATCTCATTAGAAATTGATTATTACATTTAACTAATGTGAATTGTTACTGGAATCAGAGTTTTTATCTGGTTATTTTCACTCTCTTGTGGATGTACTGAAAATGTATCATTTATGAATGCTTATATTATTTAACTTTAGTATTTATTTAGATAACTAACCCAGTTCTTAAAAAATGACTTGAAATTCACATTAAGCTATCTGTCAAAATTTAATGCCGCACACATTTGTTGGCCAATGTACTTTTTTAAGCACATTGGCAAACAAAAATACAAACATAAATTTTGGCACTGTTAAATTTTAGCATTCTTTCATTGGCACTGGTGAATAAGGTTATGTAGAGAGGACTAATCAGAAATTTGTTATTTATCTCTATAACGGCAATTCTTTATAACAGAATTTTGAGCATCTGTAAATACCCACATTTGAGCATTTTTAAGCACACTCATAGAAATCTTCAATAATTATCTACAAATCTGTCGTATTTCAGACATCGGGAAAAGCTGCCACAAAGAAACAAACAGAGTGATATGTCTCAGTTACTTATACTGCTGTCACCGTTCACGACTAACGCGGGTTACCGTTGTGCTTATGTGGTTTTCTACGCAATTACGTCATTAGTTAGGTTTACTTTTTAGTGCCACATTGCCAGCGTCAAGAATGTTTCAGATGTTCATCATAATTATGGTTTTTATTATTGTTGTTATTCTTATTATTGTTACTATTAACTTAGCAATAAATATAATGCTTAAACTCAAAGCTCTGGTGATTCCCTTGAATGTTGTTTCTAATCATCCATTCATTTTAATATTACAATTAATAAGGGATAGGGAGACATAAAAGATCTAGTATAAAAGATCTGATACACAACATTACTGATTTTAATTGGTAATACGTCTAACCATTTAAAAACAATTTTTCTGACAAAAATACTATAAGACCGTTATCTTTATGCCAAAAAAGCAAATCTAACTCAGTAACTCTGTATTAAAACAGGAGTTTCCTTATATGCAAGGTCCACAGAACACAGATTGAGACATTCTATCTGATTTTTTTTCATTATCTAATTATTCTCTCTTGGTGGTTATCAAACAACAGGCCAGCCGTCTTTATTGACAAAAATATCCGGATGTTATGAAAATCAGACCGCGGTGAAATCCATTATTACTCTTCACATTAGATCAAAACAAATGTCATCAGTGATGAGTTCTGCCTTACTGTTTCATCATTAAGTATCTTCATAATGTAACTACGGTGTTTTCTCGCTTATTCAAACAGTCTCCACTTAAACAGCAAGAGGTCGTGATTTATAGTCATATTTCGCACATGTTTTAGCCTTCGGTGCATCGGCTAAAACACACGCAGACATTTGAACAGGCGAAAACAAAGTAATTGAAGGAGTGGGTAGCTTGACGTTATTGGTTATTAATCAATATTTACCGTTTATAGACTACGCACAGAATGAGTTATACTTTAATATGCATCTTTGCATTCGACTACGTAATAATATCTTTGCCCTCACTGATTTAAGCCAATAGCTGTTTCTTTATATTGTGTTCTTACCAGAGGTTTAAATAAGTAGCTTCAAACAAGTATTGAATAATTTTTATTCACATTTATAAAATAAAACTCGAAGTATTATATTCCACTGATTAAAAAACAGAGTCTTTAAAACAAATACTTAAATCTTTCAAACAGTGCCAAAATTTTAAGCAAATACATGAGTCTTTTAAAGAAATACCAAAGAGATTTTAGCAAATACTTAAGTCTTTTAAACAAATACATATTGTGAAGCCTTACCTTCAAAATTAGAGGACTTTTGATCATTTCCATCTTTTTGTGCCAAATGTTTTGTTTCATTTGTTTTCTAATTAAACAATTAACCATTAAGTTTGTTAAATGTCTGGTGAAAATGCTGTAAAAAGGCCAATTAAGCTATGTAACAAACCACATATTAACTTATTTTGAGTAAAAATGAAGACCTTATTGATCAGCAGCTAAAGGTTAGCAGATCCAAAGCAAAAGCAGCACAAAAGGCATGCATTATAAAAGACCAGCACAAGTGTTCGAAATTAGTAAATATGTGCTTTAGTACTGGCACTTTGATTACAAATAACTTAAATATCTACCTTTCTGACCAAAAGTTGTTAAAGTGGTCAGTCATGTAACAATTTCATGTTGCAATTGCCAGTCTTTTCATGGAATCCATTGATAGCAGATATCTAGGCAATTGGAAAAGGATGTAACCAAGACAGATATACATAAATAACGTTCCACAGTAGTTTTGTTGTTAATAGTGATTTTGTTACGCTCACAGAATTGCTTGCAATTGCAAAATTCCAAATCAACATTGTTACCAAAAACGTATTTAAGCATGTTTACTGTTGTGTCATGCTTTTAGCCATTTTAGCCATAACATAGAGATTTTAGCCATAACATAGAGTTGCAATACAAAAGAGCACTTCTTGTAACTACCAATTCCATGTACAATTTCGTTTAGAATTCCTTATGCCTTGTAATGATTCCCCTGACAAGGAAAACTTGTCCAAACTTAGGTTTCTGTATAAAATCAAAACACAAAAATTGGTTCTGCTTAATGTTTTGGTCTAGTGACAGGATATATGATGAAATTCCACAATGTGTCAAGTTTACAGAGCCTGTTATCCACTGAATCAAATTGTTATTCTATTGCTTTTACAATATTTTGAAGGACTGTGAAGCGCCCAGTCACATATTCCGTGTTGCCATGCCAGTAACATCAGTAGTTGCAAATATATAATTTGCTTCATAGAAACCTTGACAGGATTAAAAGTATAGCAAAAAATCTGTGTTGTCCTAAAATGAAATGGACGGTATTTAATCTTTTTTCCACAACAGAAAGACTACATCACCTATTCTGGCCAAATATAACGAAATATCTTATGTTGATAACATTTCTTGCACTGAACTAAAATTCCTCTTTTATTGCATTACACTAACTATAAGCGCAACATGGACTATTAGCATTACATCAGCTATATGCGCTACATAAACTTTGCATGAATTATAAGCATCGCAAACTATGAGCGTCATGAAGTTATATGAATCAACTCCAGAAATTAAAGTTTTAAAATATTATTGATAAGTTGGGATCTATTTGTAAACCAGTGAAAATGAGAACACTGTCTTTGTTATAAATAATGTTTATTTTTGTACCATGTGGATAATTGTACATCTTAAATTGTTGTATTTTCATTGGTCTTATGATGAGATGTTACGTATGATTATAAAACCCAACGAGCGAATGGAATGGGATTAAAAACTCTCCCGCATCCTTAATGCTTGCAGCACTAACCCGAAAGCTGGCCCACAAGCCTTGCAAACAGCGCCCAAGGTGATGGAGGGCTTACAGATATGCCCAAACATGAGTGTGAGTTTATTTTTTGCTTCACTATCTCTTGTCACTATCTCTTGTAGAATTATAATCTCTCACAAACTAGACGTTAATTGGACCTCTCTGTGATATTTTTTACACAGATGTTACATGTTATGGTGACCTCAAGTAAAACTTTCAGTAGCGTGTAGCGTGATGTTTGCGATGCTGGAAGAGCAATGGAATACGGCTCTACTACTCGCACTGGTACTGGTAATCATGAAATAAAAATGTTTAGCTAGACAGTACGAAAACAACACCAGGTTGCAGAACAATTTTGTATATGCTGTGTAGCAAACCGTGAACTCGATGTCCTTTGGATCATGTAATTGTTGCTCCTGATGATTCTTGTTGATTTTAAGTGTGTGGGAAGTCTTAAAGCTGAGCTTTGACGTAAAGAGCTATCAAATAATATTAAAGAATTAACTAATATGTTGTAGTTTACGTCCAGATAAATAAGTGCTGCATTAGAAGACAGTAAAATGACAGAAACCGAATGTATTACTTGAAGTGAGATATTCGAAATAATGATCACGGATCGATTTAAATTAGTTCATAACAATTTAATTAGTTTTCAAAAGTTCTGCAGGCTTTCATCATATTCTGTTGGCTGGTCTGGGGACGAATACAGCCAAATAAAACCTAGGTTTATATTGTGCTAGCTGCTTATCATTTGGTTATGGGACCAACAATGCACAATTTATTATTTCAAGATCTTTTCAGGCAATATGACTATTACTTTGACTATATCCGAGAAGGTCAAGGTTACCGAGGTACCTCTTACATATCGTCTTTTAGGCCCAAAGGGTCGAAAATAAGTTTAAAATTACTCTCTCTCTCTAACCTTTACGAGATGATGGTCAACTTTCGGTTTATGACTTTGACCATGTCCAAGAAAGTCACGGTCACCGAGGTACCTCTTACGTATGGTCGTTTAAGGCCTAGAGGATCGAAAATAAGTTCGAAATCGCTCTATCTCTAACCGTTCTCGAGATGATGGTCAACTTTTGTTTTGGCTTTGACCATGTCCGAGGAGATCAAAGTCACCGAGGACTCGTTTTAGGCCCAAAGAGTCGAAAATAAGCTTTAAATTGCTGTATCTCTAACCCTTTCGAGATAACGACCCACTTCCAGTTTTTGAAATCGACCATGACGGAGGATGTCAATTGTTATCCAAGGTCATGGTTAAGATAAATGCGGATTTTGCGGCGTCTAATCACTCTCTATCAGTGAGCCAGATTTTATCACCCTTTACCAATTGGGAATAGAACCGCATTTTGCAAGAGCAGTCTTCAACACTTGACAAACATTAAAGGTTCAAAATATCTAAAATTACTTCTTGAATAACATGAAGTTTTTCCACAAGCCGCATAGTCTGTAATACAAATATATTAGCAAACATCACAGCTTGAATTCCGTTTATAAACCGTGTACATCTGCTTGGTTATGTTGGCTCAGCGGCTTTATTGATTGAACGGACTAGCAATTTTTCTCTATGCAGGCAGAGCTCGCGTAACGTCCATAAGCTGTGAAGGTTTGCTCAACCGTTACTTTGCTTTTAAATGCGCTGTATTTATTTATTCCAAAATCAGTCGAGTTCGCATGGCGTTTTAAGCACGGAAACGATATCGTAGACAAAAAAGGCGGGACGCACACCCTCAGATCAAGTTCTACATAAGCAAGAAGTTTTGTGGTCCTAGGGCCTGTAGTGTCAGAGAAGAAGCTGAGACAAGAAAATGAATTTTCACTGTCAAGAAAAAAAGCACCAACGGCTGCGCTCACAAATTCGTATAAGCCTTGACCAAACCAAAGACTTGTCAAGTGTTAAAAAAACCAACCGTTGCAGACGACTTAAACTTGCACACGCATGCTGTGATGGCTTTCATTAAGGGTTGGGACAGTTGGGCGATCAATATAGCGAGGCTGATATTATCACGGCTTAAACTGTTTCACGATATTATCACGGCCTCTGACTAGTTCCACGGACAAACTAAAAAAAACGGAAAAAACATGCCACAGCTGCTTCTAAAGTTTTAGTACAAATTCAATACGCTAGGGGATTTTGGCAAACTCCCAAGTGTAATAATGATATGTAATAAAAACACTCCGCCCTATTGGAGTTATTGTTCCAAAGGGCAGTAAAATATTCTTTGCCACATATCATGTAATATTATTATAACATTCATGGTACGAAAAAGAAAAGGCAATTTAAGACATGTTTTCTAGGCTGAGAGACATTTTATCTGTCTTTTTACAGAGTCTAAAATTTCATTATCATTTTGTAGCTCTAATTTAAAGACTGCTTCGAGAGAGCTAAACTGTTAAGACTCCATTTGGGCAACAAAAGAAAACTTCAATTTCCGTTTAATATTCTGTCAAGGAAAGTTTAATTGAATGTGCTTTCAATGCTTTTATGGTTAACACTGCGTGGCGAATTGCAAGTCACATCAATGATGTTCTCACGTAAGAGTGCTTGTAGTTATACATAAAACCCACACAGACAAAAAGTTTTAAACTTGTGGGCTGGTTCAATGTTTTCAATTGTGTGAAAACAGTCAAAATGCGTCAGACACCGGTAACTTACGTGAAATGCTCAGTGGCATAAAGCAAGCCATCGGACATCTGCTAACAGAAAATACTTCTAAGGACGAAAATCGAGAAGAAACAAATGGACAGGTAGGTGGAGCACTATCACGAACGAGCTTAGATAGCAATGGTCGACCTAGCACGGATTCTTACGATGAGAATGATGTTAATTAGATGTCGATACTATACAGTCTGCTACTCAAGTGTTGAAAGGAAGGTTCGGTGCCACAGGATATATGTTACGCTAATATACACACCTTGCATATGAACAAAACCAACAATTACAGAGACACCTCGTTACTGTGTATGACTGGCAAACTCGATGAAGGGGTAGTTCTACTGAGACTCCGTAAACTCGCTCACAGAGTCTTTGAAGCTCAGGCGGGGATTGATATGATATTTTCGTTGAGGCACCAAGAAGAGAAGTGCTAAGAACGGCAAAAACCGTATCACATAGGCTTTGTCGACCCAACCATAGCGTCAGATACAGTAAGTCGGTCAGGCCTTACAAAATCTACAGAAAAATGCATGCCCTCCAAGACTACTCAATCTAGCAAAATCCTTCCATGAAGACATGCCCAGCACAGTTAAGTATCTTCAGAATGAAATTCACATGTATACTACACGTACACTCGCTTTGAAGAAAAACTATTCAACTCGCGACGTCTTCCAGCAAAATCGAAACGACGTACGGTAACCATCATGAAATTGCTATTCCCTGACGATGCTGCACTAGTAGCGCTAGAAACAAAGCCACAGGCTGCAAAACGCTTGTGAACAATTACCCCTGACATTCAGCGTGACGTAAAATGTCGCTATGGCTAAAAGTGTTAACACCCACCAATCACTGCAATCAACAACACCCCGTTTGAGGATATGGGCATATTTTGGGGGCTCCAATACCACTGAGAACACAATCCTCGATGACCAAATCAATGTCAGAATCGGAAAGACTAGTACCTCTTTCGGTAGATTCACACAACAGGCATGGAAAAACTCAAAATTGACCAATAAAACCGATATGGCGATATCTCAGGCAAGCATCCTAAGTACGCTTCTTTATGGTGACGAAGCATGAACAAGCTACTCTTACCAAGAATAGTAGCTGAATACTTTTCACCTCCGCTGCTTGCGTCACCTGTTTCCGATCAACTGAAAAGACAAGATCCCCAACGAAGAAATCCTGCGAAGAGAGGATATCCCAAAAGCATCTGCGTTCATCAAACAGCAGCTACTACGGTGGTCTCTAAATATACGCTCCATGGATGACGGTCGAAAGCCGAAAGACCTGCTCTACATTTTGATTGGTAATGGGAAACGCCCAAATGGTCGCCTGGAGCTCTTCTTCAAAGTCATGACTGCCGTGACTCTAGATGGTTCAGCGAACCAGAGGATAGACGCAAAATGATAAAATAATTAAACGCAGACGAAGTCGACCAATTACTCCAAAACAGGCAACGAGATTCTGCAGATGTCCATCTTCTTTCACAGACGGACTGATGCCGACGGCGACTGGTCCAGCATACTGATAAGGATTCACCATAAAGCTTGCCTTCTTAGTCCGAGTCACCACACTCTCCTCAAATTTGCTTTATAGTCAATCCTCTCCTCGGTCCACTCCTTATTAATTAATGTGAATCTCTTACTTCTTACGTACTTATTGCCTAAATATTACATAATATGAAAAAGCACGGATTAAATCTCACGACTTGATAGGTCCTGAATGCCCTCAGCTCTACATCAGACCGACCTAAGTAAAATTATTGTATGTTGTTCAGCTTGTAGATCTGGTTCAATATTTCCTAGCCCAGATTATTGGTAGGGACCACCATGAACCTTGCCCTCTCAGTTATACCACACTAGAGGCTTTTCCATAGGTTGAGAACAACAAAATATATATAGCAACATCGAGGACGCTAAAAGGTACTTTTCAGAACTTAGTCCGTAACAGTTACGCTGTCCAGCATTTTAATTATATTAAAACGTTTAACATTCCCAGTTGTAAATAAATTGACAGGTGGTTACTGTGTGCTAGTCGAAAGAATTTATGTCTTACCCGGCTTAAATCTACCTCCTTAAAAAAGTGTCAGTTCTATTAAAACCACCATCATTTCTCTCCTACCTTTTAATGGTTATATTCTTGTTTTATGGGCAACATCTGGACATGGAAGGGGAGAGGTGGCCTGGGGTGTTTAAACCTCTCGTGAAGCTTTTGTTGGATGGTGGACAGTGCAAAAATATTTAAGAAAGTGAGTGCAGTACAAAAAAAAACACTTTAGAAATATATTTAAGACACTTTGTGGTGCTTTTAAATTGCAAGAGATATGCCATAAATTT
Source organism: Protula sp. h YS-2021 (assembly GCA_949752745.1). Classification (NCBI taxonomy): domain Eukaryota; kingdom Metazoa; phylum Annelida; class Polychaeta; order Sabellida; family Serpulidae; genus Protula; species Protula sp. h YS-2021. Next base: position 18,782,671 of record OX457032.1, read on the forward strand.
TTGATTTGTACATGAACACAGAATGTATTGTCAGAGAGCCAAATGATTGTATGAATAACACATTTCCAGTCTATGCAGTGCAATATTTATAAAGAGTGTTCCTTGGAGAATTTGCAAAACTTTTGGCCATTTTTTGGTGCTGCATTTGCTCAATTTAACACATATTCCACCTCAGTATAGACCTAAATGCAGCTTAGGGGAATTTACAACTCGGAATGATACACGTTTTAAGAAATTGAAATGCTTGAAAATGTAACTGTTCCGGAGAAAAGTTCTGAAAAGTACAAGGAACCGTCTCCGGTACAAGTGTGCCCAGTATTTGTGAGATACTGCGTCCATTCATTAATTAATGTGGACCTCTCCGTTGAAGTTATTTCTTGTTTAACGAAAAATATTGCATTATTTGTGAAAGTGTTGGTAAAATTTATCTGAATATAGGTTTAAACATCTTTAAGTTTTTAAAATGCAACTTTAATCATTTTCTTCATACACTCATTTTGAATTAAACTGTGCCTTAATTTAAATGGCTGAAGTTTGATTTTATGGCACATTTGAAATCTATGTTAGTTGACTTAATTGTACTTTGGCCTCATTTTTATATTGTAGGCAACCCCTGAAATTAGAGGAACAAAAATTAAACACTGAAGCGGTTCTTCAGCATCCCATGTGAAGCTATCTCATGATGTGGTGTCATGATGCAGCCTCATAAAGCGATCTCATTATGGGATCATATAAAGCGAACTCATCAAGCGATCTCATGATGTAATGTCATGGTGCAGCCTAATAAAGCGATCTCATTATGGGATCATAAAAAACGAACTCATGAAGCGATCTCATGATGTGGTGTCATAATACGATTTCATAGAACGAACTCTTAAAGCGATCTCATGATGTGGTCTCCTGATGCAGCCTCATTAAGCGATCTCATTATGGGATCCTATAAAGCGAACTCGTGAAGCGATTTCGCAATGCAGCCTCATAATGCGATCTCATGGAATGATCTCATAAAGCGATCTCATGAAGTGATTTCTTGAAGCAATCCCATGTTACGTCTTTTAAACTTAACTTGATTTAATATGTTGCGTGTGCTGTATGTAAAGTGTCTATTAAAATGTGTAATTTTCATGAATATTTAATGTAAATTTACGCTATTTGTGTGCTATGTAACGTTTGTTTTAATCTACTTTATCTAATTTTATTTCTAAATTAGGGCAATATTGTGAAGGTTAACGCAAAACATTCATACTAACATAAGGTTTTCATAGCCAAAAAAATGTTAATTCCGAAAATGGCGTGTCTGTAAAATAAATCAAACAAAATACTTGCTTAAATCTGTAAATTTTGTTATCTGGTTTGTTTCTCGTCAGGTATTCAAGACTTCCCTTTCGCAAAATCGGGTCTTGTTTAGAATTTAGTTTGATATTTGAATTCGTTTCAAATATTCTATAATTTCAAACTGCACATCAAAACTGAAGCCTCGCTATATTGCCAAAGATTCATTAGGCTTTGGTGGTTTAAATGACTGCTAATTTACCACGTCTTATCGCAGAGAAACATGGAGATTACATAAAGATTTTAAGTGAGACAGAAGGTGAATTATTTCATATTAAACAGACGCTTATCTGCACATTAACTGGACAGGTAAAGATGAAATACTAGTGGTTGTAGCACCCTGTTCAAATAATTTCAATTAAATAAAGAGACTTTAACGCCTCGGGGACACTCATATATATTTTTTAAATCTGGCAAAGTTGACTGTCATTTATCTATTTTACTATATTCTGGCATATCAACCAATCATCAACAATTAGGATATTCTATATCATGTAAGTTAAATCGGTGTAAAAAATTATTTCTTTCGTTTACATCATGAAGATTATCCCATTAATTCAACCAAAAAGAATTCAATTTGCAAATGGATTCTGTTTAGTGTTAAATGTTTAATATTTGTTCCGTGTAGGCGTGGCCTTGAGGTCACGTGATTTCCGGAAGAGTCAACAAGTTGTTAAGCACCACCAATACAGTATCAAAACACTTTCAAGTCCACTTCACAAGGCATTCCATTTACTTGAGACCACAGCTGTGACGTCATAGAGACGTATCTCTTTTTATCGTTGGCCAGCCTGTAAATAGCCATAAATATACATGTACACACAGCGTGGTATAATCGGAAGCTCCTCTGTGGTAATGAATATGTGAAAAAAGCGTCGCTTGCCATCACTATATAAGGACTCAGCTCTTCTCCACCAACGGATAACTTTTACACGACATCAAAAACGGCTGCAGCAGTTACCAGAGATGATTAAACTGGACATGTGAACTTATCAAATATTCTTCACACTTTCTATACAGCCATTCTAAAGGAGTTAAGTGTAAGCTGTGAAGCGCATTAAGGAGAGCTAACAACTGTAGAACATCAAGTGAATATCGTTTTAATTGGCACAATTTTTTGGATCTGCTTAATACTTCAAAAGACGACAGCTCATTAAGAGGGGAGGAAGTTAACACATCCCTTGTAACAGAAAAACGGTGCTTTTAATTTGTCCACATATGGTAAGTTAATATTTTTTCCTTACAAAAGTGATAGAGAGTTCGCACAGGTGTTTTGTATTCAAGAAATATTTTATATTTCAGACTTTTGTAATCATATAAATTCAGTATTTTAGGGATTTGCAAATACCCATTAAGAACTGTTTTAAATCATAAAAGCTGTGTTAATTGTGAGAACTACAAATATTTTTTATTATCCACACGATTTATGAGTTTATATAAACAGTTCAGACATAGCGTCCCAGTTAAATTATAACAGGGTCAGATGAAAAAGGGTTTCCGATGTCCTGATTTTTATGTGATGGTTTGACCACTTGTAATCAGTTTATTACGACATGAAGTGTTCGAGTTGTGCTTAAACTGTGACGTCATCAGTTACTTACTCCAGTGCGGACAGGAAAGTTGTCTAAACTTCCTATTCTTTTAAAAAAATATGTATTTGGTATTATGGTGTCACCATGCATATCCAAAAAGAACAATACAAACAAACAAAAACACACACACACACACACACACACATATACGTACACACACACACACACACACACAAGGAGAAAGGGGAACAATTTCGTTTGGGGCATAATTTCATTCAGCACTTCGCGCTTCCCACATAATGGGGTACTTTCAGAAACGTACTCCTCGGCATTAATTCAGAATTAACATTTTGCATTTAGGGGTAATTTTAAAATTCAGGGAAACGCATGGTAACTATTTGGCACGTGAGTGCCCCCAAACCCCTCAACCCCGGGATTTTTATATTGATTTCTGAGAACAACGTGTTTTTTTAGTTCCTCTTTACGTAAAAAGGAACGCAATTGAAAGTCAGATTGGGGGCTTTCAATTTGTAATGTTCTACGGAAAAGGCATTTCTTCTATTAAAAATATTACTTTTATACTGCAATTGAAGTAAAGTATTTATTTAAAATTGCGAGTGATATATGAACCCAAAGTAATCGCCATTTTACGTGTTTTATTGCTATTATTTTTTTTTTCAATTTGAGCGCGTAACTTTATATTTCATTTTAACGTAATGAATTTTTTCAAGTTGATTTTTTTTCTTTTTGTTTTTGTGTGTCTTTGTGATGAAATAAGGTGCTTGTTTGTTTGGCCACTTTCTCAGGGCTGAGGACAACACAGGAAGCCCACTAAAATCAGAAGTGCAATAGATCGTAACTAATGAGTGCATTTTACTTAGAGAAATGTTTTCAAACTACCTATCAATATTAAAAACAAATAAAAGCAGGTGTTTAGACTATCTTTTAATTTTAAAGATAGATCTCAGTTACTAAGAAAATTTTAGAAGCTTCAAAAAAGCATAATTCTGTATTCCATAGCATGAGCGTTTCTGGACAATTCTTGTCCGGCATAAAAAAGGACTGAACACGTTTTTGTATGCAGCATGCCTCTGTTCCTTATCTTACAGCAGCACTCACAAACCAAGTGAGATCATGATCATGAGGATCACTTGATCCATGATGCCCAAACCCCCATCTCCCCGTACCCAACACAAAATAAAAAATAATAAATAAATAATGAATAAATAAATGAATTTTTATTCTTAATAGTGATAATAATGATAATAGTAACAATAATAATAATAAATGTCGAATTCTACGAGATTTGCATCTTTTAAGCGAACATTTCGATTCAATGCCAAAAGTGGTCAACAGAATAGATAATGGCACAAAATGGTTTGCATGCAGTGCTAAACAAAACACCTGACACAAATGGCCTCACCAAAAGAAGCTGGTAAAATATATAATAATAATAATAATAATAATAATAATAATAATAATAATAATAATAATAATAATAATAATAATAATACAAAAATGAGTGTATGAAACATCACGCAGAACATGTATTTAAATAAAATCATTTATATCAAATAAACAGAGCACCTGCCTTCAAAATGTATCTTCTGCGAAGTAAGCAGTGCTTAACACAAAAAAAAACTGTCTGTGATAATGTAAACAAAATGCGCAGTTGTTACTTGACTTGGGAATATGCTGCAATCTGATTCGTCGATTCCCAAGTCATTTTTTTTTCAATGTTGACCTGAACACAAAAAAGTCAAAAGATATTGCGGTTCCTTTTATATTTTCCGAGGAAATAAAAGGGTTATTGTAACAGAACATACAAAATGGTTCCACTGAAGGAGTAAATAGGCCGCAGTGCATATTGACATAGAACAGCAGAGGAGACGATGGCAACAGGTGTCCTCAAAGCATCACAGCTGGATCCGTAGCTCAACACAAGACTGTGCAGTAACACGGCTAGTCAAATGTCATGTAAAGCAATATGATACCAACATATAAGAGGTTAGGACATGGCTGCGTATGATCTCGTGAAGAAGCAGTTTGCGAGAAACAGCGAGGAATCGCGAGGAACACTGTGTGTAAACAACACATTTTTTTGTTTCTTTTTTTTTTTTCTTTCTTTCTTTTTTTTTTTTTTTTTTTTTTTTTGCTGAATAGCATATTTAAGGGACCGTCGAAATAGACCAGCGAAAATACTTGGAGCAAAGATGCAGGGAAAAAAATATATCGTCCCTCTTTGGTCGGGGCGGGTAGAATCCAGTAGGAGGCAACATGTTGAAATAACTGGAAATCGACGTCAATGTTTTTTTGTTTCCAATTTAGCAAAATGACAAGATTGTGGCGTTATTGTAGATTAAAGAAATGCCTGTAATTATTATCTATGGTCGGTGAAATAATGAATGAATGCTATATCATGTAACATATAATAAGCCCGCAAAGAGCTTTATAAGAGATACGTAAACGCGGAAGGGCACTTGCCGTCCTCCTACAGCATAATTTATGGCATGTTTGTTTTGGTTCAAGATTCTACACTTATTTGGATGACAAGCTCATTAATATCTTTGGCCAGTTATTTTCTCGCTGTGGGGGGATAGCTTGCGGACCGGTACAGCTCTCAATCAAAGGCAGAGATGGTTTCGTTGTTAGCAGTTAGCTACGCGTTCAACCTGCTTCTACAGTTTCAGCCATTTAGTACTAACTTTAATATTTTGCAAGTCGAAAACTTGCAAAGAGTATATTTTAGTTGTGCGACGCCAATGTTTCGGATGTTTTTTTCTCTTTACTGGTCCGTCATTTTGTCTTTACTACTTCTCTGGCCAAATTGGCCCTATTACCACCAAATTTCGCACATGCGTAGTATTTGATCTGAAGTGCTCCCTTTTTCTTTTCTTTTCTAAAGCTGTATTTTCGACATTAGCATTTCAATAACTGGCATTTTAAATTGATCCTTGGTATCGATTATTCAAATGCTGATACAGAAAATACTATACATTTCTTTAAAAGGTCACAGAACGAATTTTGTATGGTTTTGATGTTGTTATCGATATCTCTGAATTTATTTTTGATCTCAAAAAAAATAATAAATAAATAAATAAATTGCAAGGAGATTCTACCGCATTTGTTTCTTTATGTCAAACATGAATAGAATACATCAAGGACTAAATTATGTATATCTAAAATCTAATAGACATTGGGAAAATGTGCGTAATGTTGCAAACATGAGTTATCTATATCATTATTTAATTATTGAGGTTTACAGATATCGATATATCACTTAAATACATAAAACTCAAGCTGTTTTCTTTGTGATTTAGTTTCCGGCACTACTATTTTTTATCATCGTGATATCTTAAACCAAACACACCATTCAAAAGCTATTGGCAGGAGGAATTATTAAACTTTGAGTAAAAATCAGCATTTTTTTCTTTCACTGTGACAATCCACTCTGTTTGCTATTTTTATTTTCTATAAATTTATTTGCCACATATTTACCTTTTTTCACATTTTAGTTCCAATTGGTAGCACAAGGGGAAATTAAAACATTGTTAACACTTCGCAACTTTAAAAAATATATCAGTGAAAAACTAAAAACAAGTGTTTGCATTGTCATTATAAAAAAAAATTCTAATCGAACAGAGATGTTGGCCCAAATGATACACTTTTCAGAGCATAACCTGTGTGTATCGTTTGTCTCGGTTTAGTATGCCTTATTTCTGTCTCTCTAACCGATTTAAACCCAATCAAAGACAGAATATGATTTCGATAAGTGAAGACGAAATCGGGTATTTTACGTTCGCTTTATGTCCAAATTTAATGTGATATCCTGAATTTCCGTTTAATAGAAATGTGAAAATTCTTAAAATGAAATTTTCAAAGGCAGTAAAACATACAAAATAACAGATTTCCTCTATACTTTACGAGGGGTCTGTGTAGTTTTACATTTTTCGCATACATTGATCTATTTATTTAATTATTATTTAATTTTTCATGCTTACTTTGAGACTAATCCGCATGTCAACTTTGAAAATTTCAGACCCCTTTGTCATCAAACGCCATTTTTCAGATTTAAAAAAAATAAAATGCAATAAAAATCCATTATTTTATGTATACGTATATACCGATCTACATGCCGCGAAAGTCAAAGAGGCAATTTTTTTCTTATCATACTCTTAACATAAAAAATAAACCTAACAATGTATTCAAAGCACGTATAAAACAGATAAATTAATTCCTTGTTTTCAGATTTTTAAATGCGATATTTTTCGGCAAATCACTTACATAGTTTTAGTTGACTAGCTGTGAGAATGTTGTTTTTGCAGAGTTTAGGAAGTAAAATATAGCAAGAATTCAAACCAGGAGATATTTAAGAATTTTGAAGCCAACCCCATTATTAATGCATGCACCTTATACTGGGATATAAATATCGCTTTGTCGGCTAGAGACGGAGCTCTGACCCAATTATCATCACTTAAGACGAAGATCTGGATAAAATGTCCAACATTAGTAGATACCATAGCTTATGACTAAATTCCACCTACTCAGATACATTTGAAATGACCGCAAGCCGGATTCCGGTACAACTCTTTCCCATCTCAAAGACAGTAGCAAAAAGTGGTCGAAGATTGAGGATTGCTTCCGGAGCCTTCCCATTACGGTACCAAGTACAGCTAAATTCAGACCTTAAAAAATGACAAATTATGTGTACAATTTCTGGACTGACTTGATAACAGAATATTTTTGCTCCAGTATACAAAAAAAAAAACAAAAAAAAAACAAATTGTACAAATTTCTAGAAGCTTGTGAGTGTGTGATTTTTCTGGGACTTTTTAATAGCATTGATTTATCTTCTGGGAAAGCAAGGAAATTGCTTTGGAAAACCATCAGCATATTTAATTGACCTAATTATAGAGATGCTTAGGGCAGGATGCATTGCAAGTAAACAACTATTTAGGTGTGTAAAATAAGTTATTTGGCTAGTTATAGCCAGATGATTTCAAAGAGCTGACAAACTCCTGGGTCTTGCCTTTCCCGGGTCCTTTATTCGAAGAATTGAATTGACCCGTATTTTAAATGTGTCACACAAGCGTCCACATTTGTCAATTGATTATTATATTTTGTATCTGAAAAATGGGCGAATGTTTAATATTACAGAGTTGTAGAGTAACTGTCCTCCTCTTTTTTTGTGTGCTTGTGTAAAGATGATGGCGAAAATGACACAGCAATAATTGTCTTCCCATGTGAGGTCAATGGAAAATTGCAGCCCTTTCCGGTGTAAATTACCGCGAAAGTTTCCCGTGCTTCCATTGGTGCAGCCAAACGTTTGCTTCAAGTCCTAGTTTTTGTGGGCATCTGTTTTTTCCCCTTGGCGGACTCAGCTCCCGTCTCACAGCCTCAGTCTGGACAACGTGTTACAAGTCCATCCTTCCACATCAGTCACTGCCTGTTGGTCTTTGACACCCCACATCCTGAAACATCATCTTGCAATCTCTACCACAGTTGATATAAAGTTTCTATTTATAAAGCGATTGGATATAGGTACGAGGTCAATGTCAACATACTTGGCATGCTGTGGTTAAATATACTGCTAGTATTTCGTGCTCCAGCAAGGTGAAGAGTTGAACTAATATTTGATCAATCACATTCGGAAGTCCATTATTCTTATCAAAGATAAATACTGTACACACCCATTGCCAGAAACTCCAACCCCGCCCCCCACCCCCCCCCCCCCTGAGTTTCTTGATTTCGACCATAAAACTTTGATTATTGATTTCCGTCCCATGACATGACGAAGATATCGTTTCTTACTGTTCTCATAGTGTATTGCTGGCTTTTTCTTGACGCATAATTAATGTATCTCGTGATGATGGGTCCATTCGAGTGCCGAAAAGTCATTTAGTTCAGGTGAGCGTTTAAGCACCTTTGTGCAATTGCTTGAACCGAGTAGGGACTATAATCAAGCCGACTACAAGCCCAGTCTCCCCTAAATTATGCTCACATTATGTGCGAAAAAGTAATCAAATTTTTTTGAGTGAGAGGCTGAAAAAGCGGCGTGTTTAATTTTCCACTTTTGCTCAGTGTAAAATTTTTTTAGAGGGCAGGCTATCATAATCACGATTTTTTGCCCTCAGGACTACGTTTATTTTCAGAGGTAGGGTGGATATTTTTTTCTCAGAAAGGAAACGTGGGTGATGCCTGAAGACATAGTGAGCCTATATATCACCACAACGACAGTGGCAAAAAGTTCTCAGATTTTTTCACCCTCTTCAAAACGATAACGAAATCTTGTCACTTCAAGCAGGTGCCTCGGATGCTGGCACACATATAAAACCACGGGAACCGAAATAATGATCGCCGTGGCTATGAACTGAGCAGCCGGGAAAAGCGTTTGATTTGCAGCAAAGAATTTAGCAAGTCTCAGTTCTTAAGGGAAAGAAATTTTTATCTCTTGAAATTTTCACTGTATAATTATAACATTGAATGAACGTCCTGTATTTTATCACTTTTTGTAATTAAACTTTTATGTCGCGTCTTTTTGGTACAAGGAATAGATGCAATGATATAGGAATTAATAAATGCAGACCTTTAACAAAAGGGTGTCCTTTTCGTCTGCTATAAATGATCCAAATCTTTCAAACTGCGGAAACACAAGTTTTTGGCTAAAATTGGTCTCTTGGCTTGGCTGCCTACGTTGTTGAGTTTAAGAAAGGTTTGTGTTTGTTACGGCTATATGGAGAAGGGGAAGGGGCAATACTGTTCAGACCCTCCACATCAAACTCTGATTTTACCGAATATATAAAACAAGTAGAGTAAACTTAATTGTCAAGACAACAAAACATCAATATATGCATTCATGAAATATTCATGACATATATCTTTTATATTCAAATGAAAACCAGCACGAGCTTTTTTTTTAACTCTTCGGAGAGGTCTTTTATGTGCTTTCCATATCAAAGTGGAAAGTTTCCATGGCAACACCAGAAGCACAGAACATCTAAACTTGTATGGATTTGCATTATGTCTTATCTGTAGCTGCCACAAGGTTTTATGGTATCCAACCAATGAACATTCGTGAAGTTGGCCAAGAAAAGCAACCAGCTATTAAATGACATGAATAAAAAAGAAAATGACAAAAAATGTGGAAAGCAAAGATACATGTAACAAATTGAGAAATTGCTCTGTTCATGCATCTTTGAAGGGAAGTGATGCCTGGGGAAGCGAAGACTGAAAAGCCTGGCCATGTTGTTGGTCTGTTCTTCAGCAATTGGCCTTTCCACTGTCCCATTTAGTCTCGAATGGGAAACATACCTTGGTTTGTGATCAGTTTTGTGCATTGTTATTTTTATCTTTATATCGGAATGATTGAACTTCCTCAGTGCCAAATATGGTTTTCGGTCTTCCCACCTTTTTTTAATTTAATTAATTTTAATTTAATTAAGTGATATGTTTCATATTATATCTTAGGTTTCGTATTGGCTTAAGGTTGGTGTTTCCCTTTTTCTACAAAAAAGATATGCATGATAAAGAAAAAAGCTTAAGTGGAAAAACAGAACTTTGTATCCCGGACGAACTGTCTAGCCTGCCCAAACTTTATAGTCCATAATTCTGTCTCAAAGGGTTTCTCACCGTCTGCTTGGTTAAATATTTCAAAAGTCCATGTTAATCACAGTGCATTAGAACTGTAGTGTATATAGAGCCGGAGATTATATTGAAGGGGGGCAACTATCCTCCGGAAAAGACTCTACTCTAAGGGGAAGCTGTGCATCAGAAAGATGTGAAGTTACAGGAAATACTCTTATAAGGATGTTCCCTAACTACAAGTTGAAAATTACTAACAAAACTTTCATGCTTCTGTATTTCATTTATAGTTGCTAAGGGAAAAGGCAGTAGTTACTGCGATTCTTCTGGGATGTTTTGAGTAAACCCTTATTTAAAGGAATTTATGGTGAAATGGAAATATAGGCCAGTTTCAGTTTTCAAAAAGTCACAAATTTCTATGCGAAATATCCCCACATTTTTTTTTAATGAAAATGAAAAAAAGGTGTTCACACTTTATTTTATAATTAGAGATGTTAATATTTTGATCTACTTATTTTTTGTTGTGTAGAATATGCAGAAATCGTGGGTGCTTTTCTTCGTCGTCTCCATGGCGCTAGTGCTGTGTGTATTTTCAAGGAATATCCCAGAATATAGGTAAGCAATTTTTAGACTAAATAACAACAATCGCCCGGGGGATGTTCACGATGTTTCACATAATGAAATAAAAGCTTAATCGACTAATGATTAGTGAAATAATACTCGTATGTTTTTATCTTATATATAATGAACTAATAGTAGAGAATGAGTACCGCGGATAATTAAAAGCCTTAATGAGTCTGCGCTGAAAGACCGTTTATGTTTCTTGATAGTAATGAGGACAGTTAATTTCATCTCTATTCAAATTACAAGTTAAAAGTTAAAATTGCACCTTATAAATCTTTGTTTTTAATAAGTCAAGCAATTTTTTAAAAATTAGTAAATACGACCTCCGTATAATTATTTGGACTGGATACTATTCCTTCATTTATGGACATCGATACCACTTTGTGATCTTATGGAGAGCTATAAGATTGTTAAACTTGATGCCCCAGTTGTTGGCTTGAAAGATTTTGCGACTTTATAGTAAAAGACAGACGGCCTCTTTCCTTTAAGTTGGTTTATTTCATTATGGCCTGCCTAGTATGCAGGAGAAAACTTTTACACCCACCATATAAAGTATGATATTAAGGCTGTTCCAAATAGCGTAAGTCTTCACCTCAACTTTAATAAGCAATTGGATATTGAGTCAGAGAACATTTATGGCAAAACAGAGAAAACAAAAAAAATCGAAGGACAAATTTTCAGCTTCTTTGTGACTGGTTATGCTAATAACTTTCTGTTCTGAAAATAGTTACATTAAGATTTCTCTACCCTCGTGAGTGCTTAACATTATCTTAAAGCATGGATTCTATTGTGAAAAGAAATTACTAAAACACTTGATTCCCAGTCACTGGAGATTATTTTAGATAAATATTTCGGTGATAATCGATTGATGATAAGATACTGCACCCGATTGTTGTCTGCCAGCAAATTATTTGTATGACTTGTTGCCCATGAGATGTCATAGAGGTGAAGTGCAGACGTCATTCGTTTATCTTTTTGTACATTTAAAATTATTACCCAGAAGATAAAATGTCGACTTCAGATAACGCAAGTAAAAAGATGTATAAAAAAACTTAAGTACAAATAATATAAAAAGTCCAGTCGAGACTGCTGTGTCTTAAAATTTGTAATACTAAAAGTACGAGAAAACAATTTGCATAATGAGACAAATAACTGCACTGTAAATGAAACCATTATCGTATGGCAATTATTCGTATAAACCGGTTAATCGCATAGCGGTCATTCTCATAAACCGAGTTAATTGCATACTTTTCTAAAATCCAATGACATTATTATGCTTAAAACGTACCGGATAATTTCATAAATTTCTTTAAATATCAGCTATGCAATTAAACGGTTTCGACTGTAGTTATTTGTGTATATGTTATAAGACAGATTTCTTTTCTTCCATAACGTTTACATTAAAAACATAATATCTGCTGTATTGGTTGTACGGCATTATTGTTTAATGTAAAAACGTCGTGTTTTGACTGGTTGGATGTTTTTCATATTGTTATTCCCAACCTTATCCATGTACCTATATATACCTGTCACCCGAAATTAAGTGTAATAGACAAAATGGAAGGTTACAACATCATAGACTAAATCTTTATTACTCCAGCTGAAGAAAACTCACACTTTTAAAACCACCAAATGAAAAAGATCAATTCCTTAGGAAACACCATTACCCTTTCGATAATAAGCACTGCTCGGATAATTTTCTTAACGTTTCCCCTTTTTCAGAACATTTGGGATATTTGTCAAATATATATATATATATATATATATATATATATATATATATATATATATATATATATATATATATATATATATATATATATATATGTATATATATATATATAAGATCTGTATTTTGACAAAAGCAAAATAAGAGAATATACGTGTTTGCGCACTGAAACATTGAACGACAAATATTTGAGTTGTAACTACTATTTTGTCATACATCCTTTTCGTATTTTATATGAATACAATCATTGATGTTGTTTTTGTATGTTTTTCTCTCTCAATATAACTTCAAACAGGAATAGGGTCAAAAGGCAATACGCAGATATAATAATAAGCAAACACCAAGCTGACGCAGGTGTAGGGGCATTGGCACCCCAGGCCTGTAAACAAGTAGCGTGTGGCCTTGTTGACTTTGAGAAAAGGTGAATATGTACACTGCTCACAAGACCGGAAGTTATCATGTTGCGTGATGATTTCCACTGGCGAAAAAAAAATGGGCAAGCAAATAAGCATCCATGCTTTCGCGTACTCCTAATTTTTTATGCGAAACGGTATGGAGATGAGACACGAAATATGAAATCATATTGATCCTTTGCAGATTTGCATAACAGTTGCCTTAACATGGACTCTTATTTGCAGAGAGACACAAAAGCCTTAGATTTAGTTTCTGTACACGCTGTTCAACAGTGCGCACAATGTTGTTATACTTTCCATGTCTGTGCGTATGTGTGTTTGTCTTTCTGTGTATATATTTGCATGTATTTCTGTATGTACGTATGTGTGTGTATTTGTTTGTCAGATTTGTTTCTCAGGTCATATATTTATCATAATAAAGGCATATTGTCATTGTCATTTTTGGTTTTTGATGGCCGTTAACGGAAAAGGGTCACTGCCAGTCATTTACAGCACAGAGTGCTGCTATGGTGATTTTCTATCAAGAGCAACAACCTGCTCTATATGCAAATGTGTATATGATGCAACTGGATGGGCACTGATATGTTAGTGCACTGACCGCTTTGATTCGGTCGTGGATTGTCAATTATAAGTGAATGCATTCCTGACTGAAACTAGAGCAACACTGTTTTAAAGATTAAAATATTTTTTCATAGTTAACCTAAGCAAAGCTATTACTTAACTTCAAAATTTCATCATGGCACCGAAAGCTTGCTTTCTATCGAGCTTTAAATTGTTTTGAATTAATGTTGGGATATTTCATTTTTGCCTATGCAAAGAAAAAATCATCTCCTACTATTGTCTTATTTGCAAAAAGGCAAAGTATGACCAGAATGTACTTCCTTTATAGTTTAAGTGCAAATATGTAATTAAAAATTAAAAATATGCTAGATGTTTTGCATATATTTTGAAGAAAATATCCACGAAAAAGATTTTATAAAAAAGAACAAAATAGGTCTCCAATTTAAAAAAATCTGAAACCGTAAAATATTTATCACTGTAAGAAAATGTCGAAATAATGTTTTATCTGTTCAATTCACTTGATCGTTACTTTTTATCGTTCTGGTGACTTGAAAAACAAACCGAAAAAACCTCAAGGTTGTTGTCTGTGACTAGCTAACGAAAGCAACACCATTTCATTGTAAAACAGCAACGTCCTATTTAAGTGTGTCTCAAAGTTAAGAGAAAAGAGCTCCCTGGAAATTAAAACAACAGTGAAGGGAGGGGAGAGAAGTAGAATGAACACAGAAATGACAGATTATTTGACAAACATTGTTTTTTGTTATTATAATTTTATTCAACTAATTTGCAAAGCAAGTCAATAAAAGCATACCCATATTTTTTAGATATTGTTTAGTCAGTCTGTCAGTTCCTGTTGAACTCGTAAATGTTTTTTCGTGCGTGGTAGTCTGGTGGTCTCTCTGTGTGTCTCGTCTGCTTCGACTGCTGTCTGCTTCATAAAAAATATTGTATATTTTGATAAATGCGCCAGCTGTAGTATTTATTTCCTGACTCGGGAACCCAAATCCGCAACTCTATTCAATGTTCCTACCCGAAAGCTGGTCTTTTTATGGTTACATAATCATTAATACTGGGCCTTCTATTTCTTGCATACACTGTCTTTCTCTTCGCACTTGACATTGGCACTCGCACCCAGGTGGAAAAGAACAGGATCAGAACAACGACTTGCCGAGCTCCAGGCTTTTATGGGTTTGAGAAATGGAGGTGGCGGCGGGAAAGTCGGATACGGATTGTTGAATCTCGATGAAATGTAGGTTCTTCATGTAACACCCTGGTGTGTAGTATTAGCTATTACTCCCATTGTTCTAGGGAAACCGACGAGTGCATCCTGTGGAGACAAAGGAAAATTATGTGTTGGGGAAGTTTTCTTAAGTTTATTATTGCTAAGCAAAAGCTGAAGCGATAATACTAGCCTAGTGCCGTGTAAATTATATGCACGACATCCACTACCAAACATTACGACATATAACGATGTTGTTTTTGAGTAATTTGGAACGAGCTGGGAACCATATGGATACACCCTATACTTTAGTGCATTGTATGATACTTTTGAGTACAGCATATTGAAAATTTTAAAACCAAATTCCATCATAACATACTCCACAACCCTGCCTTTATGTCAGATATAATATTACTGAACCAAACCACTTCAAGCTCTGGTCATTTAGCTCTTTAAGCCTGGCATTTACGACTTTGGGAATGCGAATGCACGGAGATTGCATCGCCTCCCTTATCTTCATCAACAACTCACATTTTAGTTTATTTACTTGTGTTATTCTATCCGTTTCTTTTTTCAATATACGCAAAAATAACATATTTTGAAAATGGGTACTTGAAATTTGATTAGTATTATGCCACAAGTTTACTTCCGAATACACAATGAAGACCAGAATTTCATGACAGAATAACACCTTCTAAAAAGAAATTTAGATTTGTAAAAAAACTGCAATGATTATTTAAAAGGGAAAAAATGTAAGAAAGAAAAAAATAAAAGAAGAGAAAAATACAAAGAATTCAAAATAAATTAATTTGAAAAGCAAAAGATAAAAGATGGTAACATATAGTTTTTGTTCGATGAATTTAAAGAAAAGAGTCCTTTCATTGAATGAAATATAACAAAAATAATAATAAAGAACAGATATAGTTATTTGTTTGAGTTTGAAAAGGAGTTAATAATTTGTATTTTTTCATTTTTGCTTGATAATAGTATGCCATTCTTAAACTGAGTTTATTCTCAACCTATTCCTACAACGGATTAAATGGGGTTAGCTAAACCCGCTAAACCACTGAAAAGAGTACGCTCATTAGGTATTAATAGCAAACATGGATCTAAGTCTTTGATCCTTGTGTTCCGTTTACCGATTGCGTTATTGTGTGAATTATTAAATCCAGGGTGTGGAGTATGTTGTGATGAAATATAGTTTTAAAATTTTCCAGTGTATAATATTCAAAAGCATCATTTAATGTAGAAAAGGTTGATGTAACCACATGGTTCTCAGCTCTAGCAAAATTACTCAAAACCAAGGCATTTATATGAATTAATATTTGATAGAGGATTTTGTATATATATTTTACACAGCACTGGGCTAGTATTATTGTTCAGTTTCTACATGGCAATTACAAACTTAAGAAAATCTTTCCCAAACACCTTATTTTCCTTCGTTTCCGTAGGCTGTATGTGTTAAGTGCACTTGTCGATTTCCCCAGAACAATAGGCTAATACCTAATATTATACACCAGGGTGATAATACCTGGATTAATCTCCTAATACGCCCTCAACACACTCCTAACACTCCTTCCCCTTTGCAGGTAAAGATGTTTGTTTGGTCGTTTCCTATGTTTTAATGTTTATTATGTCTACAACAGATTATTATATAAGGCTTTCACATCGCTTTACCCCACTTGATTTCACTTTGTGAAAACAATTAGACAAGGATAAGGCATTGTGTTCTTCGTCAATTCTGATCCTTAATTTTAACTTAACTAGATTAGTACGAATGATCTGCAGCTGAAGAAAGTACTGAGGGGTCAGAATCGACATTCACCCAGGCATCGCAACTGTACCTCCTTACACTTAAAAACTTTGAGAAATATCTTTGCATTGTTTCCGCATAACGTGTTTGATGTAAATAAAGATATTTCATATTATAATTTTGTAAAGTACACTTACACAAAAGGATGATTTATTTTGGCCGAAAACAAGATGTCACAGTTGACAAAATTCGAAAGTACTTTAGATAGGCTAAACTTTGCGTATTACGTTTTGGTTCTGTTGAAATGTTTAGTATGAGAGGCTTTTAATCTAGTTGTTTGAATGTTTCTCCTATCAGGAGAGAGAGAGAGAGAGAGAAATTATTCTCTAAAATTATAGAGACTGTATTATGAAGCAACAAGTGCAAGCGCCAAAATTCGTGCTTCAAGGCACACTTTTGGTACAGCACCAGCTTTGGTTTGCTTTGTTTAAAATATTGCTTCAGTCCGTATCCATTTAGAAAAAGATTACAAATAAGACACCAAAATGTGGATGGAGTCCTAACCCCGCGTAAACGTACGGGGAAAGTGTGAAGTGTAAAAGCCTCCAACCCCTCGGCCGATGACTGCTGAAAGGCTTAGGTTACAATCGTGCATTGCTAGGATTAACTTTTAATATATGTTAAGTGTTTTTTATTTTAACAACTTAAAGTTTTTAATGGGCCTGTGTTATTTGGTTTTTGAAATTCATACCAATACTTTTATATACTAATATTGTTTTGCGCCAATTCGCTTTACCAATTTGCTATTTTAGTAATAAAACCCTTTGATTGCTTTGCAAAAACGAGCGTTTGCATTACCTGGGAAATTTTGATCTGAAAGGTTATCTTATATACCTTTTTCCGAGTAAGAAGAAGATTAATGAAATTTGCTGCTGGGTATTAGTTATTTTTCTCGGTTTCATAATATTGGTGATTTTTCAGCTGTAGTGAATATATATTTAAAAACTGGGCATATCTAACATCCTCATAAAACATATCACGCAACTACCATTCATTGTTTGCGCTCCCTCTTTTGCCATTAAATAAATGCTGCATCTCGACGTACCCGATCCAATCTCACTTAAACGCTGAAACAACAGACAGCAGTAACAAGTCGTGCGGATCCCACTAAATGGAAGAGAACTAAGTCATCACCAAGAAAACTTAATAAAGGGCTGCAAACGCACTGGGATTTTCGATTAATTTGATACACAAATCACAAAATATAGCTTCATTCAATAATCCACTCAGCAGGCCTGTCTAACACCCCCAAAATAAGTTCACTAAAATATAAATATATGGACTGTTTCAATCTGTGGGTGCGCCTAGAGATAACCAGATTATTTGGCACGGTGACATATGACATTCATTTCCAATGACAGCTTGTAAGTTTTGTTATGAGACCCTTGGAGGAATCCTTCAGAATCAACAAAGACTCAGTACTAACATGTAATAAGGATGTAATGTGTGTTATGTTTTAGTTTGTTCTTATACTACTACTACTAATAACAATAATAATAATGATAATAATTAGTAGTAGTAGTAGTAGTAGTAGTAGTAGTAGTAGTAGTAGTAGTAGTAGTAGTAGTAGTATTAATGACCTTTCAATTTATAGCTTTTCTTGAAATCAGTCACAAAAGCATTTTGTAAATTTAGAAGAGTTTTTGTCAGGTCTTGTTTTGTACATTAGATAAACATATTTCCTTCTTATGATTAGAACGTTGTGGATTATGCGCGGCATCAATTAATTCACTGTAATCGGATAACATCTGGTTGCTGTTTTTAGTTTTTAATAAATGTGTTTGATTAACGTATTCCAACGTACGTGTCTGCGCTCGTGCTTTTTCATGATTGCCTGCTGTGTGTTTTGTAAAAACTTTCCGTTTATAGAAGATATTGCATATTTTGTTAAATGCGCATGCGCTTTATGCTGCTCTGGATGTAAGTATTTATTTCTTGCCTCTGAAACTCGAAACCGCAACTGCATTTTTACTCAGGAGCTGACCTTATTTGCTTTAGAGACATTAATGCTTGGCTTCATGTTTCTTGTTTCTTGTCTTTCTCTTTCACACTTGCAATGCACACATACACCTAGATGGAAAAGAACAGGATCAGATCAACGAATAGCCGAGCTACAGGCTTTGATTGCCTTGTCCAATGGAGGTGACGGTGGGGAAGTAGGGCACGGACTAGTGGATCCAACCATTATGTACGTTCTTCATGTAATATATGGGCTGTTCTCCAGCCCCCAGCCCCTTCAGGGGAAAAGGATTTCTTAACATATATGTGGTTTGATCGTTTCATGTATTATATATGTAATAACTTCAACATTATCGCACTCATGCTGTTTTTTTCTTAACCAAGTTGTAAAAACAATGAATCGAGTTGAAGACTTTTTTTCTCCGCCTATTCTAAGCCATAATATTAATATCCTAAAAATATGTTAAAAGGAAAAACAGAGGTTGCTGCAGGGTCAGTATTCAGTGATATATCCAAACTGTACTACTGGTACTTAAATATACTCGCATTGTTTCAGACAAAATTATCTTTGACTTAAGAAAGATATTTTCTATTACGCCCTTGTCAAAAAAATACTTATACACAAGGGTAATTTACTTTGGTTGAAAACATCATGTTGCAGTTAACGAAATTCATAAGTACTTTAGATATGCTAAAAGTTACCTATAACGACCTAGATAAGTAGGAATTTTTGTATGATAGGTTTTTAACCCAGGTGTCGAAATAAACCTAAAAAATCACTTGTGTTTTAAGATTATAGAAACTGTCCAATTTAGCAAGAAGTCCAGAAGCACATAATTCGTGTATTGCATCCTTCTCGCACCATAGTACCAATTTGGTTACATGTTCTTCGCTTAAATTATTGTTTTAGTCCATGACCATTTAGAAAAAGGTCACAAAGAAGCCCACATTGCAAAGCAGAAGTCTAACCTGAACATACGAGGGAAAGTGTGAAGAGTAAAAGCTCAAACACTCCCCCAGCTGAAAACAGCCGAAAGTCTCGGGCTACAATCACACACTGTTCAGAATATATATATATATATATATATTAAGTGTACTTTACTTTATTTTATTTTAACAACCTTAATTTTTATTTGGTCCGATATTTTGGTTTCATACCCATACGTGGATTAACTGACATTGTTCCGTTTCAGTTCATTTTACATATGTATGCTTTTACAATAAATATATTTGGACCACTTTCAAGAACGAGCAAAAATATTTTCATCTGGGAATCTTTATTTTAGAGATTTTTTTATTTAACTAACAGATTATTTATACGAAGTTATTACTCGGTATTACCTAATTTCGCAGCTGTATATTGGTAATGCTATGTCAGATATATTTCAAATACGCTAAGCATCCTCACAAAACATGTCATTTATCATTAAATAAATGCTATATTTCGACATTCCCACCAATTCTCGCTTAAACATCGAAACTAGAGACATGAGTAATAGGTCATGCGGATCCCACTTAAGAGAAGAAAACTAAATGATCACCAAGAAAATTTAATAAAGGGCTGCCAACGCACTGGGATTCTCCACTGATGTCATACACAAATCACATAATATAGCTTCATTCAGTAATCCACACAGCTTGCCTGTCTGGCACCCTGAAATAAGTTCATTAAAACATAAATTTGTAGACTGTTCTCATCTGTGGGACAGCGGCTCAGAGATAAGTAGGTACATTTGGTGCGTTGAGATATGACATTCATTTCCTATGGAAGCTTGTAAGTCTTGTTATGCTCTCTGTCAACATTGAAGGAGTTCTTTAGGGATTATAACGATTGAATATCATTCCTTATTACTAACATGTTATAAGGAGTACACAATTGTGCCTTATATCTTAGTGTATTTTTAATATTAAAATTCTGTTGTAATAATATTTTTGTACTTTAACTTTGATTTTCTTTTCACGTCACGATTTCATTTAAGTCTTTATATGGATTTAATCTTCCATGACCAAAATAAGCATTTATGTTACGTAGTCACATGTTGCAGACTGATGGAAAAGGATACTTTTGCCCAAGACCAGTATTCATAAAGTACTAATGAAGCTGATAATACCAATAACTAACACAATTTCAGTGGAACTAGTATCTATACTAAGCTAGTAGTGTTTTATGAATATGGCAAAAGGTATTCTGTGTAAATGGGTTCTAAGATATGGAAACATACCGAACCCTCCTCCCCCCAGCCAACCCCCTCCCAGGCCGAACCCCTGTTCAAAACCCCCGACTAAAACCTTCATAGGTCTAAACCCCCGACAAAAACCCCCTGTTCCCAAATTATTTCACTGTGTGCTATAAAAAAATTGCATCATTTATTTTCAATTTCAGCTTATCGTTTACACCTCAATGTAGGGAAACTGACAAGATTACCTGAACTCTTAGTTCGCATTTAAAAGCTGAAAATTAACAAATTGATAGATGGAATAAGATTCGTATAAGTAATTGCAATTTTTAATGTACACACACTCATCAATCCTAATAGAAATTGCCATTGCAAAAAGCTGACTGATCTAATCAATCGTAAGAAAAATTCCAATTTCAAAAAGGTTACTGATCTCATCAATCGATGTGTGGAGTGTATTTTATATAGAAGATTAAATTCTTTAGAAGTACAGAAATTGCAATTTTAAATGCCGACTGATCTTATCAATAGGCTTTGAAGTGTAATTTACAATGTGGATTAATCGCATCAAACGTAGAGAAAATTGCAATTTTAAATGTGGGCAAATCTTACAAGCAAAAAATAATAATAATAGGTCTAAAATATAAATTATACTTGAGAACGGGGGTTTCGGTCAGGGAGTTTTAGACCTACTAGGGGTTTTTGTCGGGGGGAGGTTCAGACGGGGGGGTTAGGGCTGGGGGAGTTTCGACCGGGGATTTGGGGCCTAGACACCTAAGATATTGGGCTTTTCCTAACATTGTGGTTAAACATTTGAAGTTGTTTTCGTGGGGCTTGATGTATTTTCAGCTAGTGTTTTTATCTTTCATCTTTCAGCTAGTGTGTACCAAAATTAATTTGAATAGAAATTATAAAATAATTAATTTTAAAAGTAGCGCAATATTACTTTCTCACCTCTAATATTTACAAATACTGGTATACTGGTAAATGAATAATGATTCCACTGGCACCAATGGATTTCTTTTAGATAGAATCTCTATTAGACAATTCTACTCTACTTTTTAAAATTAGAAAATAAATGTTGATGAATAATTTTTGACTTGAATGCATTGAATGTATATAACAGAATAATTGCTTTAATAATCTAAAACTTTGAAAAAGATTCAAAAGGTTTATATATTGTATTGATCTAGCAAGGTTGTTGTGATATACTTAGTAAGTAAAGCTTCTTTCTTGTGCATGTGTTCCATCATTTGAAATTGCAACAGTAGCGACAAGAAAGTGTGTAATGCCGAGGTTATATCTGGAAATCTACATCCCGCCTTGTTTCAGTTGATCTCAAACTTGAAGATATTGACCATTGAAAATCACTAATACCATTCGGTTTGGCCTGTATTTAAAGCATGTTTTGAAAACTGAAGTAAAGATAGCATATGACTTACATGGATACCACGATAGCATTGACGAGTTTTCATATTTTTACTAAGACTAAGCTTTTTTCTGCCTTAACAGTGGAAAGCGAAAGCGATCAGAAGACTACGTCATGGACAGAGAAGAATTTGAAGGTCTGAAAAGACTAGCACTAATCGAAAAAGTTATCAATTCCCTAGTTGGTGACGATGAATCGTGATAAAGGTAAATATGCATCCCAAACAAATGCACTATAGTAAGTGGCACTTTGCCCATACTTATAGACGGCTTTCTTTGCTGGCTGTTTTATAGTATACACAAAACAAACCTATAATGATTTAACGTTTAGGTTAAGTTTCGTCCGGCTTTACATATCATTTGGCTATCGTATCATCTTTATAGTATTTAATCTGCGATGTCTTTTGTCATCCGGAAACTTATGACATTTGATTTTGCGGATTTGTACATATCATTATATTTTAGTCGGTGCATTCGCCGCTCCGTTTAGTCAATGCCACATCTTGATATTGGCATCTGGATATCATGCTGTTTCAAAGTATCCTTTGCAAAGTGTTCATTGTTTACTCCTTCATTAACATACTGAAACCTGAAGAGCGACAGTGGATTAAAAGCTGTGGAACATAATAACACTAATTAAAAATACATGTTTGCCAAAAATCCTTTTGGAATAATATATAACCAAAGCAAAAGTAAACTGAGAATAAAAAACAACTATCACTTCTGCTCAAAGCTATGTATAATTTTATATTTTGTGCTGATAATTATATAATCCTATGGCAAACATTTAATTCATATTAGAATCAAACAAGTCAGTGCCAGTTCTTACTCCCAGTTCATACTACCATAAACAATTTAGACCGCACCATTTCTTTTAAAGTATCAGTTCAGTATTATTGAACTATATTTATGTGCATTTTTAATATGCCGAATGTCTCCGTTTAATTAATTCTGGTGTTAGCTGTAGATTCCAGTGGTGGATTGGGCTGGGGGGTCAGGGGCTGCACCAATCAATCCCACCCCAATTTCATCCTAAAACAAAAAAATGTGACATCACTAACTAGCCTCAGCTATGAGCTTTCCTGATTAAGCCCATTTGTATGCCTACAACTCGCAGCATAATTCAATAGCCAACACGAAAAAGATGCTAAACCACAATTTTGTCGATGCATTAGGATGCGATACTGAACTGTAACATTGCATTTCAATAATCGCTATCAATCAAAGGAGCCATCGAATTCCCTTACAAAAACCAAACAGCATAAATGCTTGATTGATTATAGCAAGCAAAACCGACAACTTGTTTAAAGGTCATTCAAAAACCGCATGCGTACTCAAAAAGGGAAAATACAAAATAAAACAAAAAAAAGAAGATGACGATCGGAGAAAAACAATTGAAAAGAATGGTAAATTACTCAAGTCAATTTAAACAGACATGAAACAGCAGAGGGAACGGGAAGGGATACCTCAAATTTCTAAACCACATAACTTCAATGCAACATCCGCAGTGACAGACACTAACAAATGATTAAATACCACTGCACAAGATGCAAATAAAAACATAAAAATATTCCGCAGAGCAAATATGTGTCACTTGTGTAACATCGAATTAATAGACAAATCACTTTTCATATGCCTAATGTTTATGATGTAGACGCTTCACCACGATAATTTAACATCAACGGCGAGGCAATGGTAATCCCTGTGCTGTCTTAAACAATAATTCACATGTGTAAATTACATTCAATCCCATTCAAAACTAGAAGCTCATTCCGCTAGCGAAATGTTAAACACTTGACAAAACTTAAAACGCAAAAATACTTCCTTCAATGGGTTGTTTCTTGAATAATATATTGCAAACAACACAGCTTGAATACTCTGACAGCACAGAATACACATTTGCTCGGTGAGCTTTGTCATCATCATCATCATCATATACAGTTCTTATATAGCGAGCTCTCACTGCGTAAATAGATAACACGGCGTATGCTAGATCAGTCAATAAAACCTTAAATCAACAGAAACCAAACACTACTCGGCTTATAAGACGTATTCAAGCTGTGTTGTTTGCAATATATTTTTCAAGAAATAACCCATTGAAGGAAGTATTTTTGCGTTTTAATTTTTGTCAAGTGTTTAACATTTTGCTAGCGAAGTGAGGTTCTAGTTCTCTAAAAGGCTTGTTAAGGTTGCGCACTACTCCGTTGTAGTTTCGAAGAAGCATTCTTACAATCTGAATTCTTTTAACAAACGTAACATATTACAACAACTGGCTTTTGAACCATTTTTGCGCTTACTTAATATGCTTCTGTTATAACTATAAAAATGTAGTTTTTGTTGATCAGAATTAGCTAAGTAATTATAAAAGTCAAATACGAATACATCATCAATCTTGAAAATATCACGATGGAGAATATTGTACCAAATGCCATATATATTGAAAAACTGGCAATTGGATCAGTATGCTCAGAGAAGATGTGGTTATAAACTGTTGGACTGTAAGGAATGAAAGCAAAGAATGGATTGCAGAATTCAATAGACCCTCGCAGATCGTTAGCAGGCCTTAATAAAACCAAACAGACTATTTTGGGGGAATTTGTCAAGTAGTGCAACAGTTGATGACGCATAAAAATAACAGCGTTCATGATCATGTCTCGACGGTAACTCATTTCTGTTGTGTTCTTATGAGATTTTTATTGGCCATGCAGAATCATTTTATCTCATGATCAAGATCCATTAGTGTGAAAGTTTGTAACCATTCTCGTAAAAAAATCCTACAAAGCGCTAAATGGATATCCTTTCATACTTATGGCATTTTATTTCCTTCTTAACAAGAATTTATTTATGTGGAGAGAGACAATTTTCAACAAGATAATGGTGAAGTGGTAGGACGCCATGTGGACACAGTCCAACCGACCAAGGTTCCCTAAACGCTCCCCAATAAGTCCTCCTCCCCCAAACGTAAAAGCAGCATACTACACTATTAATAAATCTTCCCTTCAGAAACATGACACTTCTGTACTTGAGATTTTGCATTGCTGCAACAAAAAGTGTGATATTACTTATTGGTTATTTATACCTATTACAATTTCTGCTTGAGGGAATCAGTTTGTAAATGAACTTCGCGTGCAAAACCAACTTTTTCTTTCTTATGCATACTGTAATTAGGTTCTAGCCAACAAAAATACATTTAAAGTCTTATGTTTTAGGTGCTTTTCTATGCATACAAATGTTTTTAATGCGTATTTGAAATTGACTGAAAAGTACTTGAACTTGAAAACATTCCACTCTCTTTTATGGTACAATTTTATTTTTTCTCGTCCTTTTAACTTCAGGAAAACAAGTTTTGGACTGTTTTCTAAACTTGTAAGACACATCAAAGTTACTCTAAATTTATTAAAGCTATTGTTTAAAGTATATTATTTATTTAAGTACAGTTGAGATATTCATTTGCTAATCAACTGCTTTGGATACCTAAATTAATAAAATGAAGGGTGTGTGTGTGGGGGGGGGGGGGGGGAGGTTATGTATGAAGTTTGCTTGCTACCACATAATTTTAAGGGAGATATGCTGGGTACAGTGATGTATCTGTGTTGGATTTATAAGAACGATGCGTTGATGCAAAATTCAACCCGGTTAAATTTTAATACACTCATTAATGTACTCAGTAGTTCATTAGTTAGTGTCTTCTTTTGAATAAAGCGGGAAACTTCAGAGCAAAAAACAGAGGTATAAGGTCTTGGTTTAAAATAAATAAAACTCGATACATATGGTGCGGAGGTGATGTTTAGGGACGGAGGAAGGAGATGTCGTTTCGTAAAGTTCGCGGCATATATATATATATATATATATATATATATATATATATATATATATATATATATATATATATTAAGTATAAGTATATATGCAATAAAGACTTCATAAAATCTACATTTGTGCAAAAACATTATTTGATGCTTTGCGTTTTACATGATAACAGCATTACACCGCAAGCAAAAAAAATTCTGTTTCAACTAGAATATGTAATAGAGGTTCTTCCGCTGGTGCAGTTTGTAAGGTCGTTTAAACATATGATGCACTACAACATAAATGCGAGGTGAATCGTTTACAGCCCATACCAGATTAGTCTGGATATAACCAGTTGAATGACGTATTATTGTCGCAACACTTGATCCTATCATTAGATAAAAAGCTGTAAGACACTTACTAGAAATAGAAAGAGAAATTAGCAGCATGCAAATCTTAAGCAAATCTTTTTTTATTTAAGGCCAGGAATTAAAATACTCTTCTTTCATATGCCAATTTTTAAACATCGGACTCGGCCGTCCCGCGATTTTTTTTTTGTGCTTTCTCGAGAAAAAATAGGCCTGGCCCAGCTTCAGTTTTTTTCCGCAAAATATCGTTTAATGGTTTACAAAACCTCAATTGATATTACCAATTTATAATCGGTAACTTTTAAGCTTGTTTCAAATGTCTCCTGTTTGAAAAAAACGAGCGCCGGAGGCCGAAGGTCAAAATTTTAGAATGCATTTCTCCTCTGAAAAGCCGTCATTTTTTCGGCCTTCCGGGTAAATCTTTTTGCTTTAAACGTTTTTTCTTCACCAATTCCATTTTTTTTTACTTTCATAGATTGCCATTTTTAATTTAACTAATTGAATTACTTTATTTTTTATGCTTAGAGATCAAGAATTCATTCTTCGATATCAATAATTAAATATTTACTATAAAAATTAAGTAACGATATCATTTAAGACAACTGAATGGGAGAACGACATTTGATACTCCTTCATAATGCATTTGATATTCAAATTGTTATTAAATAACGGCGCTGCCAGCTGAAGCTACACGATCTTAAGTTATAAAAAGATTATTTATATAATATAAATAAAGGTATTCAGTTATTATCTGAAAACTCTGAGTTAACGCTTTTGACTCTTTTCTGATTTAAGGTCAGAGTGGATGCCAAAGTGGTAGCAAAGGCTACGCAAACCGCAGCTCGCAGTACCCCGAAGAAAACCATGAATTAAAACCAGCTTTCTAAGAACATTTTATTGAAGCCAGTTTAGATCTACGATATTTCTCAGAGAATCTCAGTTTTCAAAATATAAGTTCTTCTTGTGATCGAATGAAAAAGCAAATATTTTGAGTGGTGAAAAGATTATATTTTTGTGATGTTTTTTTTTCGGTACACTCCTTTGATTAACTATCAATCAATCAATCAATCAATCAATTCATAAGAGAGAACATTTTGTCTTCAGCTGTGTACATCACGATGTCACTTTGGCCTCTGTCACCCAACACCTCCCTCCCTCCCTCCCCTCTCTCCACCTTTGCAATGATACATGGTGTGTAAAACTACATAATTAGCTAATTGTTGTTCTTTCATGTTAAATTCCAATATGCCCATGGAGTGATGCTTTTGAACCGCATACTAGTGTATGAAAAGTATGATAAAAATAAAAACCATGAGATATTCTGTTCAGTTTAAAACTAAAATGAATTTATTGTAACATTGAAATTCAATATTGTATAAAAGATTCATAACGCAAAAATCGATCGAAAGTAATCAATAATCAATATTCCCATGCTGTGTTCATACATTTAAAATTAGTAATTTATTGTCTGTACTTGTCAATTTTTGTCTCTAATATTTATTTGTATATAAACTGTATTATTTATTTGTGCACGAATACATATATTTTGCTGTACTTATTATAAACAAATATTTTTAACAAAACAAAGAAGACTCCCTGCATCCTGGTCTATTTTTAAAATTAATTTCAAAAAGATCTACAAGTTAACGTTCATTTGTTGACCGCCTCCTCCTGTCAACGCCTTTTCAAACTTTTAAATCTGAGACTGGCGTCTAAACTTCAGTGTTAAAACTTTGAATTAAAAAAAGTTGTAAGCAACTTGCAAATCATTACAAGGTTGTAGACAAAAACTAGGTCTTGAGAAATTAATCACGAAATTTTAGAGCAAAATGACGGTCGTCTTCTAAAAATTTAAACTAAAAATTGTACAAATTTTTGTGCTCCAAAAAGTTGCAGTAAAAACTAATTATCATACTCGTATCTTGTACCACCCACAAAAAATAGAGCGTGCATAAAGTTTCCAATTTATCCATGTTTGGACTGAGCAAGTTTTTTTTTTCAGAACAGTAACCGAAACATCATAGCTCCTTTACGTAAATGTCATTAATTGCTAAAAAAAATCATCTTGGTATATGGGTATTTAAATAGCTTATTGAATGGGCATGAAAAAAAACCTTTTCGAATGCGTGCTTGTTGTACTAAAACAGTTGTTTTCATTGACAATTAAGACGACGGTATTTGGAACCACATCAAAGAAGAAATCCGAATACTCGAGGTTCCTTATTTCTTGGTGTTTTTACTATTCGAACATAGAGGTCAAAATGGCGCCTATTGTATACAAAGGTAGAAAACTTTAATTTTGAACTGTGTTTGTTTTAAAGGAAAAGCGCCGAAATGACAAATATGTAATAAGTTTTGGAATATAAAATAAAAGTGAACTGTTGCACCTCTGTTTGTTTTGATATGAATTTAATCACGTGTTCATTTTCAAGATACTTCAACCGTCTTGAATCTTACTTTTCTATTTGTTATCGAAGGGCACCTTAGCGTGAAGTTTTGAAACTGTATAATATCGAGATAGGTAATTCAGGCAATATGTCTCTGAAAGCTGGGGTATTATTAACAATAACGCAATAAACTTGTATTTTCACTCATCTAAAATAAGCGTCAATACGTCACATGCACCTGAAACAGGCGCATTTTAATGAAATCTAGTTCTGATTGGTTATACGTTTTGCGACTCTGCCAGTCTTTGCTGGTGCCCAAGAAAGCTTCGCGACCCGAAAGAAGAGCTTTGAACTTTAAAATGCCTTGGACACAGACAAATGAAGTTGAAAAAAAAGAAAAGAAAACAACCTAATTAAAGTCTCATAACGTTTTTAGGTTTGAACATACATTCCTGGAGAGTTCGCGTTGACAAGGTTTTGAAGCACGGTTAATCCACTTACCCTGAGAAGCTATAAAATTGTAAGCCTTTATTAATAAATTTCAAATCGAGGATATTGAAAACATAATCAAATATTTTCTCATCGAACTGATTTTAAAAATCACTATCATACATACAGATTGGCGCATCGGTGGCAGAAATGACGTTTTTATATCGTACTTTAAGACACTTCACCTCTTGCAAATATAAAAACTGTCTAGTCCAGAAACTTAATATGCATAAAATGTGTAACATAGCTTATTGACACCTAATATCCTTTGAAGTAAGAATGCCAACCTTTGTTCAATAACTCATTTACAAATACAAGTAACACAGCGACAAAGCTGCATAGCCAAAAAAAGTGGCATAACAGGTGACATGCGCAGTGCCTCATTCCTTACACGGGAATCAGCCTATATCACCGACCATGAGCGGTGCCTCATTCCTTACACGGGAAGCAGCCTATATCACCGACCATGAGAGTGCCTTATTCCTTACACTGGAAGCAGCCTATATCACCGACCATGCGCAGTGCCTCATTCCTCACACCGGAAGCAGCCTATATCACCGACCATGAGCAGTGCCTCATTCCTTACACCGGAAGCAGCCTATATCACCGACCATGCGCACTGCCTCATTCCTTACACCGGAAGCAAGCTTTGTTAACGACCACACTCAGTACCTCATTCCTCACACCGGAAGCAGCCTATATCACCGACCATGCGCACTGCCTCATTCCTTACACCGGAAGCAGCCTATATCACCGACCATGCGCAGTGCCTCATTCCTCACACGGGAAGCAGCCTATATCCGACCATTCGCACTGCCTCATTCCTTACACGAGAAGCAGCCTATATCACCGACCATGACAGTGCCTCATTCCTTACACGGGAAGCAGCCTATATCACCGACCATGCGCAGTGCCTCACTCCTTACACCGGAAGCAGCCTATATCACCGACCATGCGCAGTGCCTCATTCCTTACACGGGAAGCAGCCTATATCCGACCATTCGCACTGCCTCATTCCTTACACGAGAAGCAGCCTATATCACCGACCATGACAGTGCCTCATTCCTTACACGGGAAGCAGCCTATATCACCGACCATGCGCAGTGCCTCATTCCTTACACGGGAAGCAGCCTATATCACCGACCATGCGCAGTGCCTCATTCCTTACACGGGAAGCAGCCTATATCACCGACCATGCGCAGTGCCTCATTCCTTACACCGGAAGCAGCCTATATCACGTACCATGAGCAGTGCCTCATTCCTTACACCGGAAGCAAGCTTTATAAACGACCACGCGCAGTACCTCATTCCTTACACCGGAAGCAGCCTATATCACCGACCATGACAGTGCCTCATTCCTTACACGGGAAGCAGCCTATATCACCGACCATGCGCAGTGCCTCATTCCTTACACGGGAAGCAGCCTATATCACCGACCATGCGCAGTGCCTCATTCCTTACACCGGAAGCAGCCTATATCACCGACCATGCGCACTGCCTCATTCCTTACACCGGAAGCAGCCTATATCACCGACCATGCGCAGTGCCTCATTCCTTACACGAGAAGCAGCCTATATCACCGACCATGACAGTGCCTCATTCCTTACACGGGAAGCAGCCTATATCACCGACCATGCGCAGTGCCTCATTCCTCACACCGGAAGCAGCCTATATCACCGACCATGCGCAGTGCCTCATTCCTCACACCGGAAGCAGGCTACATCTCCGACCATGCGCAGTGCCTCATTCCTCACACCGGAAGCAGGCTACATCACCGACCATGCGCAGTGCCTCATTCCTCACACCGGAAGCAGCCTATATCACCGACCATGCGCAGTGCCTCATTCCTCACACCGGAAGCAGGCTATATCACCGACCATGCGCAGTGCCTCATTCCTTACACCGGAAGCAGGCTATATCACCGACCATGCGCACTGCCTCATTCCTCACACCGGAAGCAGCCTATATCACCGACCAGTGCCTCATTCCTTACACCGGACGCAGCCTATATCACCGACCATGCGCAGTGCCTCATTCCTCACACCGGAAGCAGGCTATATCTCCGACCATGCGCAGTGCCTCATTCCTCACACCGGAAGCAGGCTACATCACCGACCATGCGCAGTGCCTCATTCCTCACACCGGAAGCAGGCTACATCACCGACCATGCGCAGTGCCTCATTCCTCACACCGGAAGCAGCCTATATCACCGACCATGAGCAGTGCCTCATTCCTTACAGAAGAAACAGGCTATATATCCGACCATGCGTGTGAACGGAGTAATCCAATGAAAGCAGGCTTTCACAACCCGTTACATCTTTTACCCTCGAATGCCGACCCCACTTCACTGTGGGAATAAAGCCACACCAAGGCAAGTTTATTCATTACCGAAGTATTTTATGATACTTTTATATTATAATAAACCATGTAGAAATCCTTTGATCTTCCCATTTCATTATTTGCACTCGGGCGGCTTTTGAGTCTTCTCGTGCAAACACTGCACTGAGTTAGAGGTCAAATTACAGTACAGATTTTATAAGGACTCTAAACAATCGCTGTCTTTATTATCTTGTTTTATATTTGCAACGAGACACGATGGAAATAGTTTCAATAGTCAGGACAGCTTTTAATAGGTCATGAATTATTTTTCGGTGAAAGGAAGAGGGCAAAATAGAACAAGTTTTGCCGATCTGAATTTGCAAATGTTTTATCATTGCTTTAATTTTCATTTTTATGTGTCTAAAAAAAAAAAAACAAAAACGTGCGGTCGTGTGACTTCTGTAAGTGCACACGAACTTTATAACTTCTCTTCGCGCGCATCCGTAAAGGGTATCCCGACACATTATCCTTTCCACTCAGGCCATCATCACCCCTACAAAAGTTAACGAGTTAAATATGTTTTTTAGGCCTTTTGAAGTTAGGATGAGGGGGATGCATCGGAATCGTTTGGGATGCTTCGAAAATTTGGTCGATGCAGCATTGTAGCAAACACGACTTTGCTCATCCAAATCACTGAAATATGTTGCTTTTTATGTGTTTTTTACAGCGGGATGCTGCGCTTTAAATAAATATGTTGTATTTATAAGGTAGATTTCATCTCCCACCTACAGCAAGATTCATAACCGTAACAAAAGAAAAAAATAACAATAATATATTGATAAAAACTTGTTTTATTGTCTCGTAATGGTCACACTTTGCCCTATGACGTACAGTATTTGATGCATCACATAAACTACAGTTGCCGGTTCTTCTGTCTTCACTGCATTCACGGACAAAATCAAATGACGTTAATAATTTCACGAGCGCGTACGGTTCTTTTATCTGATGACCTTTTTTTTTTATCGTTTTACACGATAATCAAACTTGTCTGCATTAACAAAGATTATCGACATCCTGGTAATCATACGCCGAATAGACTGCCGTCTTAAAAGCAAAAGTAAATAGTTCTCATTTGTGTCTTCATTTTTTTTTTAAACACCGGTGAAGCGTCTCAAACGAAGAGGGATTTCACGCCACAAAAAATCATAAAAAAAAAGATCTTGGCAGTGTAAGTGACTATGGTAACCGGAAGTGTGAATGAAATCTTGTAACTCGCTGATCACTTCAGTCACATTATTAACAAAAACATTGCATGTTTTTGACAAATTACTAATATTGCGAGCCAGCTACGTACAAAATCTCCGAATTTTGCAACTCTTCATTTTCAGGCGACCTTTTATCTAATGGTTTGACCGTAAAATTAATCATAGCGGTTGCCAGCGTTCGCCCCAAAACGCCGGAATTTGAGGAGAAATAGGAAAACGGCTTGTAACTGAAGTAGTTAATTCTCTCAATCAATGTCCATTTCTTCTTCTGGGCAAACACAGCGGCTGGGCGATAAATGACGAATCTGTCAAAGTTCATGGCACGGATTTCTTCTTCAGCTATTCCCTATACAAGATGCAAATAAAATAAAATAAATCGGAAAAAAAACTTATCTCAGCGCGTTGTTATGTATGAACAAGAAGCGGATGGATTTTAAACAACGTAGTTCCCCTCCTCTATTGAGTACTTCTTTTGTGGAATCCCCACCTGGATTGCGGAACAAAACGGTTTAGCCGCCGCAGGGGTTGGCTGTTTTGCAACAATGATTTGCGCTATGCAAAAAAAAATTTTGTTTTAAAATTTTACACATAGAACTCAAAAGGTAAACACCAATGTTTCTTATAAAATTCAAAAGGTTGTACAACCCCCCCTCCCCCCCCCCCCCCCCCACCTTTCCATCGCCGGTTAAAACACGTCCGCATTCATAACTGGTGTTAAAAATAGAGAAAAGTTATACAGCAAAACTGGTACCTTGTTTTTCAAAAACAGCGTACTGCTTTTAGAGTCGACGTTCCTAGCGGACACCATATGGAACTGTTGGCAGCCTTGACCTTTGGCTATTCGCGCCGAGTTCACGCTGTAATCCCTGTCCACCTTCAGCTTCATATTCTTCAAATAAAATAATGACATTTTTAGTGTTCACTTGATTCCATCTCGTGCTGTTAATGCAATGTTTCGAAGCGCCGTGGACTATATATTATTTATTGTTATTTCCATATGGAAAACATTTAAAAAACTAAATCGACGATGCCGGAATGTCTTTGCATAGCATCCATTAGTACTTTCTCTGTTCTCTCGAATAATATATCAAACCATAAGTGGGTTAAAAACAGATCACTTAGAGTATTTTTTGTGAAAAAAAATGTCACCTATTATGGGGGCGGGGTGGTGGGTGGGGAGGGGGGAGGGGGCATGCAGCGAAAGCAAAGAGACCAAGGCTAAGACCAGTGACTTTATGAAGTCTTGAAACATTTTTCAGTGACTTAACAATGTCACTGAGTGAAGCAGCGATAGTAAACGGTCATCTCTTCACAAAGTTTTCAGCGACTTTTTGAAGTCACTGTCTTGACCGATTCACTTTAACATGTTCACAACAAAACTTAAACGTTGACAACTTTTGGAAAACACGACACACACGAGGCTACTACTGCCAGCTCCATTAATCATATTATAAATTATAGGTTACTTTCGCGCTGAACTCGCCTCAGGAATACTAACCCACGCGGCTTGCGTCAGGGGCGGGAACCACAGGACCACACCCAGGCAACCATAGCCTACGTCACACCCGGCAAAGGCATGCGCATGCTCGTCAAGCCGGTCGAAATCCACCACTTTCTGCTCCTGAAACATTCATACAGTCTCATTCAATGAAGTGTAGATTCTTTAACTAGAGCAGTGTGCATAGCGCACATATTCCCCACATGCCCCCCATCAGTTAAACATGGCCATCAATAGTCAATCAACAGCTGAAATTTTCCAAGGCCAGCTGGTCCATTTTCCTTGGACGAACCTCGCACATTTAAAATACCGATCTGTGTTTGTTCCCATAGAACCTACATACCACGTCTCAAGTATTCCAACCCATTTTGAGGGGATCACCCCCAAGATGTCACAGAAGACTTGTTTATTTTTTTAAGAATGGTGTTTAATCGATGCCGCAAGGTACTTACGCAGCAGGCATACCGCTCTTTGTTCTCGAAATTCACTTCTCTCCTCCCAATCAGTACAATTTTCTTGAAGATCTTCGCGTCCAACAGCGTTTCCAAAAGTGATGAGCCAACATCTCCAGTCGAACCTAGGATAAATGCAGTCTTCTCTTGCTTCCTGAATTCACTTATGTTCAAATTCTCATTTTCTTCTTGTGCCACCATTTTTAGTTCACGTTAATCCAAACATGAAGTATCCTGACGTGCTGTACTCAGTCCAGACCTATTACTGAATTGTTAACAAGAAACACTATTTTAGCAATAGTTATTCTTTCATCATGTAAACGATGTAAACAATCAAAACTACAGTATTTTATTCGATACATCAAAAATGTGACAAAGCTGAAGGATCGGATTAGAAACCCATCCGTAAATAGGCCAGTTAGTCTAAATGTGCCGGAATGTAAGGGAAAATCTTATTGCATTCAGCATCAAGTAGCTTAATCTGTGAAAAAACACCTAAATATAATAGATGTTTTAGGTTCGTTGTATTGTGCACAGAAATGTTTACTGCGTTAATTTAATATACGGGCAAGAATTGTAACACAAGATATAAATGCATACAAGCCTTGCAACGCGATATCGACTTCTTTAAAAACTAAAAAATAAATGCTAAACTGAAAGGCTCAGGCAAGTAGACTAGGAGCTACCCAGGGCAAGCGCTCTAAGAAGTGGAACCTTTATGCTTTACTTCATTGCCGTTCTCAATGAACAGCCAACCTCTGCCGTGGTTCGATCTATTACCTATTAGATCTGTTAGTTCCGCAGACCCACTGGCATATATAATACTCTAATATGCGGATTCGTTCTTGGAAATTTGCCGTAAAGTTCTGACATTTCGACCAGAGGGAAACAAGATACAAATTGTTTAAAAAGTGAAATACCTCTATCGTGAGGACACGGTGTTTTTTTCTGCAGTTTGCTACTTGAGTCCTTTTAAAGCTACAATTTCAGTTTTGGAGTCAGCTCACACACAATAAATTGTAACCTATTTCAGTCTAATGTGCAACTGCTTGGTGCTTCCTTTTAGACGTGCAGGGGATCATAGAAAAACAAAGAAGAATTAGTAAAACTCTGCTGTACTAGAAACATGTTTACAAGTGGGCTATAATAATAGTTGTTAAAATCTAATGATAGCTTGTTATAATGTAAAACGTGTATAATAAAAAATACATTTTTTCCCTTGTCATTTCGTTATTATTTAGTCCAAAGAACTTGAACACCATTTGCTTTAGTCCCAGATGATTAACTCTTCAAATAGGGTGGTCGGTGTAGCATCAAACTTCACCCCCACTGAAGCCTCACCCCGGTGGAAATTAGATATCTAATGTTCAACCTCGGTTAAAATGTGCCTATCAAATATTCCTCAAATTAGCACTCTCCCCGGTGAATATTGGCTAATTACAAACAACGTTACAATCGATGTCCCAGAACCAAGATGGTGACGTCAACAAATAAACAGCTGATCAATCTGGCAGGTTTTATTAACTTTTCTCTTGTATAACAAATGATACTTTCAATTTTATGTTACAACATTATGAGATACACTTTCTCAAGTATGTGGATCTAAGGATATCCAATAGTAAAATGAGTAAAGCAGGTTTCAGCCTATCTGCGTCAAAGGTCTCATTCTACCATCCGTCCCAGTCTACGATTTGGGCCTTTTAGTACATAAAAAATGTTCGCAAATATTGTAATTATCCACAAAAGACTGTTGAATTTGTTTTCCAAAAAGCAAAGTTAAATATTGTGGTTGTAAAGACCAATTCTACATTAAACAATTATTTGAGCACATATTTTACTACCAGTAACCTAGATTGAATCCGCCTGTGCCTGTAGCATCGCCTCCTCCCGAAAACAACAATTATCCCGGAAACGATATTTTTTGCCGAACCTCCCGACAACTGCCACTGGTTCTCGAATGTAAAATACTGAGCTGCTATAAGAAAACTGTTAGTATTCACATTTGAAGTCAGGTTTAGCTTAAAATGTAGTCCTATTAGCTCTTAGCAGTCATTTTGGAAAACAAATTGATAGTCTTACAGTTTGCACTTGGGGGTGATAGAATAAATTGGTGAGTTACACCTCAAAAATCCTGCCCGAAAAATATGCATCGGCCTGGCATTTTCGTAAATCATGACATTTCACTTCGCGCACAACAGAAAACTTGTGTAAAATCCTGTATTTGCTTCATACAAAAGCATATCCGGATCGCGTCTAAAACACGAAAGTTATTGCGCAAAAACCATTGAAAAGTGGCGAACGATCCTAGGTTACTGGTATACAGGGCTCGAAATTAGTGGGAGCCCGGGAGCCCGGGAGCCCGAGGCTCCCAGATTTCGCGCCGGGCTCCGAGATTTTTGGATCTCGGAGCCCGGCTGGCTCCCGGAAAATCCGATATTTTTTTTTTTTTACAATACTGAAATCGGATTTTATTTATTGTGACGTCAGAAACTTAACAATGAACTTAATTATTTTTAATGATTTTATGAGAAATCCATGCTTTGAAAACTGCACGCTATAGCACATCAGGTTTCTCCACAATGAATTTGTTCATAATTGATAAGAAATCAGCTTTGAAACATTTCAGGACTACATTGTGGAACTAGAGCAGTGTGCATAGCCCACATATTCCCCACGGGCCTCAATCAGTTAAACATGGCCATCAATAGTCAATCAAGAGCTATAATTTTCCAAGCCCAGTTGGTGTATTTTCCATGGACGAACCTGGCCCATTTACAACACCGATCTGTGTTTGTTCCCATAGAAGCTACATACCAAGTTTCATTAAAATCCCTGCAGTTGTTCTTTAGGTATCGTGTTAACAAACTCATTCCGATGCTGAATAATTTCCAGGATTTGGTAAATTTCAAAGTGCATTTGGATCATTTTCCTTGGGCCAACCTAACCCATTTACCAGACAGACCCACTACTTCAGTGACCATCTACACTATAGGGTTTTCTTCCTGCTAGATTTGATCAAAATCGAATTCGCTATCTCTGAGATACCATGTGCACATAGTCAAAAAGTTGAAAACACACCAAAGTGAAATTAAAAAATAAAACGTTCAAAATACAATTTTTAATCAGAATCAACCTTCGTGATGATGTGCACTATCTGGTGTTTCTAATTCCAGGGTTTGGAAAGGATCCGATGAACTGTTTTAGAGATATCGTGTGAACAAGGTCCAAAACAGCTAAAAACAAACCAAAGTGCCAAAGTACCAAAAGTTCGTCAAAAATTCAATTTTTGACAAAAATAAAAAATAACGCTTTAGTGGTGATCGTCACAGTATGGTCTTTCTTTCTAAATGGTTTGATGAAGGTCTGATGAAATGTTTTAGAGATATCGCGTAAACAAAGTCCAAAACAGTTAAAAAAACACCTAAGTGAAAATTTCAAAAATTAAATTTAAAAAAAAAAAATCAAAGCAATTCCTCAGTGCAAATCTGCACTATATGGTCTTTCTTTCTGCAAGGTATTGTGAAGAACTGATGGGCTATTTTTGAGATATCGCACAAACAAAGTTTAAAAACAGTATTGAAAACACTAAAATAAAAAAAAAAAAATTATCGGACCGCCAAAAAAATTGGTGTGCATCAAGCTACGACCATGGGGGTGAGTCCTGTAAACTTTCAGACCAAATGGCCTACACATCTAAGAAGAATGAGTGATAACGAACGCACAGACGGACGGACAGATAGGCAGACGGGCAGAGCGCAATCCATAAGCCCCTTCCGGGGCACAAAGCCCCGGTTGGGGGCTCAAAAACGAAAAGTGATTGGCGGTCCTGCCTAAGTGATGATCACGTTAGTTACTTCATGATGGTTCAACTGGAATCAGAAGAAATATCTAGCTTTGACCCTAGCCATGTTATTGATCTTTCGGCAACTTCAGGTGTTTGAATAAGGCGTCCCGATATGACGATATGATGGAAAAAAAAGAGGAAAATAATGAAAAAGGCAAACAAGACGTAAATGAAGAAAAAGAAGCTTGGCAGAACTTAAATTTCATGTTATGACAAGTGTGACATTAATAAAAAACGAATACAATGTTGTTTTTTTTCTTTTTTTTTTTTTATTTAATCAAACATGTATACTCCGGGCTCCCAGATTTTGGGTCGGGCTCCCAGATTTTCAGACCCGGGAGCCCGGTGGCTCCAAGTGAGAAAAAAATTAAGTTCGAGCCCTGGTCCCATGTGACTTTCACTCTCTCTCTCTCTCTCTCTTGCTATGGGTCATTTTAGTCCTAGATGACTCTTGCGGTCTTCCTATGACCTTTCTGTCCTAGAAAGATAGAAAGGGTCCGCTGGGACTAGGGTCATTTAGGACTAATATTTTACATTTTTCAGATAATCCATAACCACTGCCCTGGTAAGTATTTTTATATTATGGCCTGGTATGGAAGATTTGTGCTTTAGAACATGTAAAGTAGGTCCCTATTCGAGGGCTTCGTAGCTCTAACAGAGAGTTATGGCGTTATTTAAGGAAGAACGGACTCGGAGCCAAGCCCGGTTCACTCGCTTTCTCGATAGCCCGGTGGATATTTGCCCTAAAAGCCATATCTTCATGCCAAGTCCCACAGATACGTATCTATAGCTCACGATCTTTCAACACGCACAACATATTGTGCGTAAAAGGGTTTACTTGGTCGTTTAAATTTTCGGTCTTGCGGTCATCTTTAGGTGCTTCTTTTATCGCCCACACTGAGCATTGGCTAATTGCACTGCATCCAAAATCACGAAGTTTTAAAAAGTGACCCCTGAGAGATATATTTATGTAAAAGCACAGAGCGAATGGATATTTTAAAAGTAGTTCCTCACTTTATGTGTACTGTTTTCGCGGATCCTCAGTGGGTCTGTAGAGTAAAAATGTGCTATGCACAACAGACCAAACCTCCGTAGAGGTTGGTTGCCGAACAATAACGATAACTGTGGAAATTTATTTTACATTTGGCAAGAGTGTGTATAGAAAAAACCTTCAGTAAAAGTTGATTCTGTTGAGACATACAAGTGCAAAATTGTTACTTGAATGTAATTATCTAAAACATGTCGATATATTCCCGTGTTTTGGAAATAACGAGATTATAGGGGGCGTTTGTATTTTTTGTATATGCAACAGGTTTATGTGACATTCACAGAAGTAAGAAGGCTAACCAATTAAGCTTCTCTGGTAAAAAAAAAAAAAACAAGACTTTAATAAATGGAAACAGCTTAAGTACGGGCGTTTTAGAGAAAGCTCAATGTTTTCGGAGCTGTGATTGGTAAATACATGGGGCGGGCTCCATGTAAGAGATGGACCAGTCAAGTTGCCACCTCATAAACAATATATGCAAACATTCCGTTATGCGGCTAACTGATATTAAGGGTTGGAGGTGCCAATGTGATGTCAAAGGGAATGTTGCAGCCAAATGGAGCTTACTGTACTTCCTAGCAAAACAAGAAAGATCAAATCTTGACTTCTGTTTCATTCCTTTGCCCGTTATTTTTATATTCCACGAAGAGTATAGACTGAGGATGCATATCATTCTTCATTGTTTTCACTCGTAAACACCAGTGCAAGTGATTGACAGGTTCAAGAGCCCTCCTGCAAGCACTAGAGGGTGGTCACTGTGTGATTCTGTGTGTCCTTTATGGATGGGCCCCTACGGGATATTTACCAACAATAGGAACAGAACTTGTTTATAAGACTCGAAATCAGGTTAGCATTATGAAGAGACGCTTTTCCTTTTGCCATTTACATTACTGCAAGATTTTGATTTAAAAGTAGTGTCTGTACTAAGCGATTTAGTGTTACTAGTCAGAATTTGCAAAAATGATGACGAGAAAACCTCTCGTTTTTATGAGAAGAGAAGTTGCATAGGCTTAATCTAAGAAATAAAGATCTTAATTATAATTACAAACGGAAAAGAAACACACAAAACTAAAGCACTTTA
Organism: Protula sp. h YS-2021; assembly: GCA_949752745.1. Taxonomy (NCBI): domain Eukaryota; kingdom Metazoa; phylum Annelida; class Polychaeta; order Sabellida; family Serpulidae; genus Protula; species Protula sp. h YS-2021. The sequence continues at coordinate 18,823,576 of OX457032.1, forward strand.
ATGTAAAAAAAGTAGCTTTATTCTCTTTAAATAATACAATGAATTATAAGCAGTGATTGTCCAACTTTCGTAATGACACTATGAATACATTTTAAAGAACACTTTAACTTTTTTATGTTACTCCAAATAAGTTAAATTTACTACTGAAAGTGAAGTATCCAGCTGCATGCACATGCTTGCACTTCATACAGAATTCATGCTGAAATCTGCTGTAAAACATTTACTCATTCTTTGAAGCTTAACTAAAGGACTGTGCGAACTTATTTCGAACTTTTTCTAATAAAACTGAACACATTTGGAGAAACTACAGCCATCGATTTTACAGCAAGCGCCCCAACAACATTTGCACGAGAGGCAGTAACTGTAGAGGGGGAGGGCGGGTGTTGAGGTTCGTTTTCACAGCCAGCGCCCTGGATTCGGACGAGCTGCAGTAGCTTTAGAGGGCCTTGACGCAAGAGGGAGGGAGTGAGATTCGTACTTATAGCAAGCGTCCCCTACACTCGGACGAGCCGCAGTAGCAGTACAGCGTCTTGCCGGGGACACTGTTCACTTCGTAATTGTAGTCCCACGTCAGCTCCGTGCCCGCCTTGATATACCTGAAGTAAACAGCAGTACACAAGTACTTGATTACCTAAAATTCTGGACAGTGCAGAAGAACCTGAATATTCCTTTGCTTACGTTTAATATTTGCCTTAACAGTGATTCTTGTTTCTAGAAATCTGTTGTTTGTTTGTATGTCAGACTTTTTATTCAGGCCATTTTATTCAGGCTCCACAAACCGGATACGACACATCTGTTAGGGGCTTACTTTGCAGCGAAGAAGGCCACCCACGGGAACCGGAGGTCGTGCGAGTCCACGAACACGTTCTGTACGAATACGTTCGGGTCACAGCCATGCTAGAAAGGAAAACAAAAGTCATTCCTCGTGTTCTCCCAAAAATACAATATCCAAAGTGAATTAATTTAATTTAATTTATTCAAACTAATGAAAACTCATAATACAACAAAAAGAGACTTGAAAGTGATCCCGGAAATAAATCACTACTGACACATGACGAGAAGGAATGGCGTCATTTCCGCATGCGGTCACCGCGCACTTACGTTGAGATAGCGTCCGATGTTGCCCTTTGACTTAGCATCCATCACGTAGCAGAACTCTTCGTTGTAATATGAGCGCAAACCAACTGGTTCTGTGGAAACGGAAAATATCACACAAAAATCATTTTACTCAATTATTTAAAAACTAATTACTTTTTTTTAAATCTATCTTGTTAATTTCTTCTTTTAAAAGATTGATTTTTTATCGTCTTGTTTTATTCTGCGTGATACTCCCGCGTGCAAAAAAACGTGTTTGTAGTCCCCAGTGTGAAAAAAATGCACAAGTGAAAGTGCTGACGGAGTAATCCTGACCTTTCTTCTCAACTTCGTCTTTCTTCTGGCTCTGCTTCTGTGACTTGGGGTCGGGCAAGTTGCTGAACCGTGAATTAGCCGCCCTCGTGCTGCGTCGGGGCCCTCGGGGTGCACCTAGAAAAAAGATACACCCAACACCCGCTCTAATGTCGCAAACAAACCTTGTGTTTGTCGCAGGACAGCAACCGAAGCTACGAGTACTTCCGGCTAACGGGATCTTTTGTTTCTTTACCAAACTTCCTTTTTGTTTCTAAGATAAACTGACTTTACCTTAGCATCAAGATTATCTCATCAACATCTCTCTCCCCCATGCACTCCCCACACTGACCTTTGGGCATCTTCGGTTCGTCCGTTTCATCGTCAGAGTCCATGGTGACGTCATCAGTGTTCAGTGACGTAGGCTCGGTGATCCTGAGCTCGCTTACTTCTTCTGCCACTCCAGTTTCTTCTGCGGAGCCACACACACACAAAACATAAAGATCCACAAGTGCTTCACATAATACAAGGTATTAAAACTGGAAAGAACTTGATAGCAAGTACATACGTTTCAATGACTTTCCAACAATCTTTTTTCCTTCCTTTCTTTTTTTTTTTTTTTTTAACGAGCTAACTAAACCATGTTTGGAAACACGATAATATTACGTATGGCAAGATACGTTATAAAATACCGCTATCGGGCATATGAGCGTAGTCAGCCACAAACACTGGAATGTGTGTGCACGATGGGCTAGGGGCGGGGTAGTGCAATCTTTACTCACCCTTCACTGGCTTCTTCTCTTCTTTCACTTCTTTCTCCTCGTCGCTGAGATCAATAGCTATTACCTCTCCTTTCTCTTTTCTGGCAAAATAACATGAAAATTGAAAAAAAAAAAACAACAACAAAATTTCCTTGTTATACCATTTACTGTTTACTTGTCGTTTTTTCCTCATTATTCCATTTTTGCCACTTTCCCTCCTAATTATTCCATTTACTTTGAGCGTTTCTCTGTAACACACAAGTAAAAGTTAGGTTTTAAATGAATTTCTTAAGTACAAGAGCACTTTTGTATAGGGTGCGGATGTACTTACGCAGCGGCTCTCGTGCCATTTTTCTCCTCCGCTGTCGCAGTCTTGCCATTCTTTCTACAAAACAAAGTGAAATCCCCATGCAGTAAATGATCTTTCAGTATCCTTTAATCTATCTTTTAAAATCACCTCAATCCATTCTCCAGTGAGAGAGTTCCTGTAAGCATATTCTATGACCAAAAGAAAAACTTGTATACGAAACATCTATTTACCTAAGTTCAAATCGCGCAAAGTGCTGAGGTTTCAATGCCTTCGCCAAGGAACTAAACGATTTGTCCTCCTTATATAGTCAAATAATACACTAATCTACCGCCTTCCCCCCATCCCAATCACCACTCTACGTCGATGTATATATACTCGACAGTAAATTTAATCCTTTTTTAAAGCAGGCACTGCAACAAAAGCCTTACTTTTTATTTAGCCTCAGCTGCCTGTCCACCACTTTGCTAACAGAACAATCGCTGCAACAGAAGCAACAGAAAGCATGAAAAGCTTGATCTCAAACGGCAGCTGAAAAAAAAATCACTTTATCATTTTAAATTTCGAACTTTTTAACAGAGAATTTGTTATTTATTTTCGCATGAAATTTTGATCAACAGATTTCCCACGAACGGCAGAAAATAGCTTTGAATTTATTATAAGAATCGTGAATGTGCAAGTAGTGAAAACGTTTTACGTAAATCCGCGGGTTTCACCTTCAGTTAATTCCAAATGCATTTTAACGGCAAAGAAAATGGCAGAGCTTTGTTGTTCGTAAAAAAATCCCTGCGTCCATATTTTATGCTTGGTTTTAAGTACACCGATAATAACGTACTTATGCAATTTGTCGATAGATATGTTACAGGGAAATCTGTGTAATCAGGGATTTCATGAAATCAGTCGGGAATTCGTGTAATGACTGAAAAAATCAAAACTTAACTTTGAATCATCATGTAACTACACTTTTGAAATTTCAAAAAGAAATAGAAGAAATTTTAAATATTTTCAACAGAAAGTAATAATTTTCCAAGTGATTATGAATAAAATACTGAACTAGTAATATAAAGTTGTAAGTTTCCTCTCATCATACATTCCTCATTCAGTTTCCTGTTTATTATTTTAGACGATGACGTCGCATCCCAAGCCGAATCTCAATCTATCTGAACAATTATAAAAATTGTATTGTAATCTTCAATCGCAATTTGCTTCTTTAAAAGGCTAAACGTTTAACCATTAAATGACTTCCCTGGAAATATCGATTACACAGATTCCCTGTAACAGATATCTAGGTGCGATTAATATAGAACACATGCGTGACTCCAGATTCCTGCTCCCCCCTCCCAAAAATCACTGGTATTAACAAACTCTGAGAAATGTTTGTAAAGCTAAGTGCAGTTAAACAACAAAAAAAATCAGAAATGGGAATCAATCCATCACAATAACGAAGTGGGCAAAACAAAGGGAAGATTAACTTTCCATGAACAAACTGAGAAAAAACATTAAATCAGCATTTTATTGCAGGAAGGAAGATGCTATATCAAGTCGAAGTTATGGTAGTCTATGAAATTATCTTTGCTTTATTTCACTCAGTGTTCCACAAAACTCTTAACTACGTTTCAAAGCAGTGCTGAATTTTCTTAAAACAATTCCAACTGACCCGAAGAAAAAATAAATAAATAAATAAAATCATAATTCACTGAATTCACTGAACAAAGTACAATATTCCACCAACCCTACTCAGTTCCGTGAGCTGAACAGGGTTCGTTTTGTACTGTTCTTTTGGCCAATCAGCACACTAAGCAGGGTTCGTTTTGCTTTGTGCTTTTGGCCAATCAGCGACTTGTTTTACTACCAATGGAGGAACTTGGAACCATTAAAGCACATTGTAGGGCTTGTTCCAACTTTTAACATAAGTCCAGAGATCTCGACCAAGAATATTTTTTCTCCACCAGAATCATACTAAACGTAATTTCCTTTTTTTTCTGGTAATTTCTGGTGATTTCTGGAATTTCTGGTAATTTCTGGTATACCTGCCATCATTTTGAGCACCATTAACAACGCCAGAAATTTTTTTACCTACTGTTGTTAGCGTAAATCGCACTGTTGCAATCAGCGGCTGTTACGGCTTTATTTTACTTAAATACTAATCACTACTTGCTTTGCAGCACCCTTCCGCTCTCGCTTGAACACTTGACTAGAAACTTTTGGCTTAACTACGTCTGACCATACTTGGCCACGCGTGTCCCTTGTCCAAGTAGCAGACCATACCGACAGGTTCTCGGCTTCGGGTCACCAAAGCTTCACATAACGAATACACTTCCCGTTTACTTTTTACATTATGAATACACATACCAAACAGAATAATGCGGCCGCCCCCCCCCCCCCAAAAAAAAGAAGAAAAAAAAAACTACTACTTCAGTCGTCACCGGCATTTCAAAAACAAGTCGTGGCATCAACTTGAGATTTATTAATGAGTTTTTTTTTTTTTTTTGTTACAATTTTTTTGACAATTAAGAAACCGGAGTAAAGTAGTGTGAGTCTCCCCCAACCTAATCACCAGATATTTTCAGGGGTGGGTAGGGGAAAGGAGGGCAGATGTGGGACTAGTATAAACTAGTACGGTTCTCAAAAAAAAAAAAACCTAATTACTAGACATATGTACAGCGGCGGAGGGTCGGGCTGGGGCGAGAGGGAGGGGAGTGAGTATTACATATCACGCATCAAGATGTTATATCGGTCCACAGCTGGTGATATCATACAGTTATATATCACTGCAATAGACGTCTCACTGCCACCACCCCGGACCTACCTGTCGTCCGATCCCGACCCTTGTGTGTCGTCCTCCGACTCGGTCATCTCGTCGTCGTCTGACTGCCGCCCTCCGCCGCCACTCGTCTTTCCGGTCGCCCTGTCGCCGTTACGGCCCACCTCGTCATCGCTGATGTCGATGACGTCACTCTCGTAGCCCTCCTTCGTACGCTCAACGATCTCGATGTAGTCGAGCTCGGCCAAGTACTCGTCGCCGAACTGCTGCCCGTCCTGCGCGCCAACAGACACACACGCGCACTCAGTAGGGGCAGAAGCGCGGACGGGTTGGTGGTGGTGGAGCGGGCGGGGGGGGGGGGGCGAGATTTCAACCCCTCCACCACCACCCCATTTTTGTTTGAAAATAGCACGCTTGTCACAATTTCTGATAAAAAGTGCGACCCGAAATCACTCCATGAGAAAATCCCAGTCAAACCCAGACAAATCCTCACCGTTACATCCCGGAGGAGGATGGACGAGGTGTATAATTTAGCAAGCCTCTGCTGTGACTTTATTTTCACATATCAAGCCTGCTCTTATTGTTTAGTTGAGAAACTTGCAACAAACCATGGCTGTTGTTGCAACCGGCTTCTTAAATTTCTTGGAATCTCACTTATTCCGCACTGAAAACTTGATACTAAATTGACCCAACCAACTGTACAATTATTCATCAGTGACAACTTTTGAATATTCAACTGCGGGGGCAGCTTAAGTTTTTTTTTTCTTTACACACTGCTTTAATTTCATTTACCTTTTATACCAGGATTCACTATAGCGACGTAAGGCATCCTGCTTACCTCATCAAGTGAGCCTCTACGAGCCAACATCTTACATATTACACGGGGTTAAATATCACTTTAATCAGACGTTTATTCTTTGGGACTTAGTGAGAGCATTTTAAAGACGTTCAACTGTTGCTACATAGCAAAACCATGAGTTCTAAATCACAAACACGCGACCCAAAACGAGAGTTAATTGGATAATAATCTAACACTGTATTATTTAAAAAAAGAATGTATCATGTAAATAATAATAATAATTAAGATTTTTTTTTTGTTCTGCACGAAATAAGGCACTAGAGAAAAACGTGGGCCAATTCCCGGAAAAGACAAACGTAGACCAACGACCACTGTGTGATACTTCATGATACTTCCTGATACTTCCTGGATTTCAACTGGACTAAGCCTCCCCAGTATATTCCAAAAATAGACCCACGTTTTCTTTTGTGCCCAATTTCGTTCGGAACAAAAAAAAAATACCAAAATTCCTATGTTAAATAAATAGAGTGTCAACTATTGTAGATAGAACAACTGGCTGGCTGAGAGGTGCTGAGAAGCGGGACGTACCTCATTGGCTGCTTGTTCCGTCAGTAATTGACCTGCGTAAGTGGTCAGGTATGTGCCTGCTGGGATATCATCAAGAGCACGAATGCCCCAACCCCTAGTCATACAAATGACATAAACAGCCCAAAAGTCGTACAGTCTAGGACACATAACACTCTAGTCACACAAACTTTCAATACAAAAAAAAAAAAAAAGAAACTTAAGAAAACTGGCAGACACTCGTTGTTTTCAAGACGTGACATCACGCTGGTGACTCATTCATGAAACAATCGTGCAAGGTTCTGGCGTTGTGATTCATGATCCTGAGTGCATTCACACCTGGATTCCGAGTCCCGCACTTGTTCGAACTCTTGGTTCTTGAGCCAACTGTATCTTAAAAATCGCCATAGATCAAATCAGCTGTTTCGAACTCCGGACCAAAGCAATATAAAAGTAGAACCGAACATAGCGAAATAACATTCAAACATTGCTTTACACCAGATTTTGAATTTAGCCACCTGCCAACTAGTGATTGCGTTTCTTAAGTTCCTTCTCGGTCTGTTTGACGTCATCAGCATGGATCCGTAACCACAGCACCAAACATGCAGCAACAATGGGGTCGCAGATTATGCCACATTCTAATTTTAGTAAAATCTCTGTAGGAATGTTTAACCAAAGGTTAAAGTTGGCCAATGTACAGTATGTTAATACAACCTCATAACATAACCTCCCCCCCCCCCCCCCCCCGTACAGTGATCTTCCAAAGCGACGCTGACCCCAGAACGCATTATTGCACTTCTGTATGACTTGGTGGTTACCAAAATCAATGCTGATTGTTTGTTGTTAGCTGCGGAAAAAAATGCCCCCCTCCCGCAGAACGATACGAAAGAACTACAGTGTCTCACAGAACCAAGATGGTGGAGAACTTTTCCAGGACTTTAGAATCTCGTGGCATATGTACATTTAACAAAGTATGGCTCTGAAGGACACAACATTTTCATATCCTGAAAAAAATATTTCAAAATAGTGCGCTAACTTTCAATTTGAACAGACCGCTTTGCTGAAAACACTGGTGAGCTGCATCACCGAGCGACCGAATTTTTCAAAAGCTGGCAGATACCGGATATGTGCACCACTAGCGGTCCGCACTACCCCACGCTTGCTAATAACCCCGAAGATCGGTATTATAAACGGCACAGCAAGACCATCTAATGCTACAGATAACATTGGCTATCTGCACCACAAAAGGTCTCCACCGAAGCCGATACTCGCTATCTGCATTACAGAGGTAATTTTCTGCTGTACTTAACTACTCATCTTTCGATCACAGAACAGATTTTATTTCATTGGTTCAAAATACATGCTCCTTGTTATGGGTTTTATCATTTTGCAATTCAGTCTATGGCTTAAAATAGAATTGTGGAGATAAACACAGTAAAAAACAATGGCGGCCCACGGAAATGTGTTCTTGAGTTTCCATCATACCTCCATGTGACGCTATAGTTCTACACGTAGCCTTTTAAGAGGAGTGGATTCACCAGTGTCAACACGCTTCAACCCTTTTGATTCGCCAACAGAAACGGACTTAAAAGCAGTAAGCCAGAGGTTATCGGGGGATGGGGGGGGGGGGGGGGTAGTGGGCGGACCTCGAGCTGTCACCTAATAAACGCACATGCAGTTTTATGATCAGTGGTCTGTGGACCATGCATGCGGGACTACAAACATAACACCTTCAAACAGCGTTCCTTATGAAGTCTGGCTTGTTCTACCCAATCAAAACCCGGCTATCAAACGGAGAAAAGTCCACCAATAGTTGTTAGGTGTTCCATGGTAAAGCATGCAAAAAATCTGCAACCAACAGCGTTACACGACAGCCTGCTATAGGCAAGAACACTACACAAGCAAGCTCGTGTTTTTAAAACAAAAAACCTGGACAAAAAAAAAAACGAATAACAAATGAAGCGGACCAAATGCCTAGGTCGTCAAAACAACTGTTAAAAAGAGAATCCACACCCCTTAACTGAACAAAACAAAAAAGGCGTGACACACAAGCTAGCTACACAACATGAACTCGTTTTTTTATTCTCTCTTTCTCATTTTTTTTTACCTCATTGGCTTCGTTTTCATGGAGTACTTTGCCGGTGAAGGTACATATATAGGAACCGTCCGGTATGTCATGTACGCACCGCACACCCCATCCCCTGTTACAGTGTAAAAAAAAGTAACATCCAGTTTTTAGAACAACAGGAATCCAGGCTTTTTTTTTGGCAACTGTTTTAGTTTTTTTTAATATCTGCATCAAGCATCGTGTCATTTTGGTACAAAATTTCCTTCTTTTTCGGTTAGAATACGGTCTAGTTGAATTATTACTAAAACACTTACCACGAAAAAATGAGTGGATCAGTGTTTAAATAAAAGAAAACAATTTTAATAAGTACAGCGAAAGTGATTTTGGTTTTGCCACAAGAATAAAACAGGTTAGGAAAGTTTATATAAGCTTAAGCAATCCCAGACATAAAATGAAGGACTGTTTGTCATGCAGATGCTAAAAACTTCAGAAAAAAAAACAGACCGGTGGTGGCGTGCCTAGGGCAGCATAAGACACTTTTATTATTACGGACCCTTGTATTAAAAATTAAATGTAACACATAACACAGGCTGAAAGCATCCGTGAAATACATTTTTAAGTGGTATATAAGCGATTAACAGCAGCGAACGGTACGCAGAATGCATCAACATGAGGAGAGAGGACAGAACGGAAACTACTTAACGGAGAAACTGGTCACAAAACTTCAACCATCGGGTAGGTTAACAGATTACTTCAAAACCCAAGTTTTTATTTTGGCTCGCAAACAAAGATGAAAATTTATGTATGACTGCGTGCTGTGATTTTAAAGGACCCCCAAATATTTTTTACAAGGGTTTCTTTCAATGTTATGGACAGCAGTTAAAAATTGACAAATATTTAACACTTCACACTGAGAAGCAGAAAATATCTTGCAAAGGCACCTCGAAAGGGCACGTGTCCTGCAAAGGCACCTCAAAAGAGCACGTGTCTTGCAAAGGCACACCACTATGAGAAAAGGTCTTGCAAGGCTACCTCAAAATAGCAACACCAGTCTTGAAGCGACCCAACACTGTTATTCCTCCCGTATTTAATTGTCATGACACATCTTTTCTCTTGCTTAAATACAGACCAAAACACCGTCCAAAAACAAGTTCACCAACTTTTGACTTCCCATCCGTGAAGCCTCCAATGTGCCTGTTTATCGGACGGACTCTTCACGCATCTTGCTGCGTAAAACCCCTCAAGACAACACAAAACGGATAAAACAACGGATGCACGAACGGACAGGGTAATTTGTCTAGACTCAAAATCCGCCACCCAAGTTTTAGCAAATAACTAAACAACTCTAGTAACTCTAGTATTTTTTTCTCCCAGTATTAGTACAGGAACTAAAATCTCAACCAATGAGTAAATTAATGTGCTGGTTCAAAAAAAAAAATTAAAACAAAAATTCTAAAACTATATACTAGAGTTCAGGACATAAAGTAGAGAAAAGAACAGAATAATTAAGTGAAAAAAAGATGTCGACATACTGTTTTATTTTACGATGCAGAATGCAACATAGAAGAGTAAGGAGGGGAGAATTTGCGCTCGAGCTAACAGAAAAGTAGTCTTTATGCCCTGTTAAATCTCATGCATTTTATACTTATAAACTAATCTAAGTACTTGTATAGAGATTCGTCGCCTTTACCCTCCCCTTCCCCCCAAAAAACATCAGAAAAAGACATGAATAAACATCTCAGTCAACGGGAAAGTGTTCACGCTTGTTCTTCACCTCTCTACTTATTGCTTGATGCCATTAAAACTCTCTTAGTCGGTCCGTGTTTTTTTTTTGTTGTTTTTTTTTGGTGTGTGTGTATTTTTTTTTTCATTCGTCTTCAGATTCTGAACTACTTTTCCCGGCAAATATCTCAAAACGCGTTGTTTTAACACTGGTGAATCCATCCACATATGCGACCCGTTATTGCCATATATACTTTGTACATTCAAAGCGAGGGGGGCAAAAATGCGTTTTTTTCCATTCCGTTACAACACACAAAACTTGTCACACCTATAGATATTATGCAAATTAGAACAGACACCGGAAAACGCGACTAATTTCAACATGTTCAATGTTAAAACTCATTTACAAAAGTCATCAATGCCTTACCGACACTACACTATAATAGTAAAACTTTCCTATTTCAACATTATTTCAACAGTTTACATTCTACCAATCACATACAAATCTAATTTTATAACTTGATTTTAATTTTTAATCAACAAAACTTCCATACTTTGATACAGCTAACCAAAGTTCACCATCTATTGATTTTAAACATAGACAAACTGCTAATTTTTTAGGAACAGAGGACAGGAACCTACTTGTTCTCGGTTCTGAAGACCTGCAGTCTTTGCATCAGACCATTCTGCACAACGCGATTTACACAGCGGTGGTCGCACTTACAGTTCGCGTTACACTCATAAACCCTGCAAAAGGCAACGGCACCATGTTTTCTCTCTCTCTCTCTCTCTTTTATTTATTTATTTTTTTTTTATTTTTTTATTATTTTTCTTTGCTGGTTTCTCAGTGGTTTCCTAAACATCCCTATGATGAGCTGCCGCACTACAGTGTCCGACTGAAACATTCAGTAACTACAGAATTATGCATTCTCCGAGTCTAAGTGTCTATTACAGTCGCTGTTGGACGCGGATAAATGTAACTGGGATACAGAAAACAATTCCAGTTATCTGATTGTCATTAAAGAAGGACGTTTTTATTAAAGGACCATTAATGTCTTGCTCATTACCAAACAACTCTTACACGTCCCAATAAAAAGCACCATCGGTGGTGCACGTACCCCGTGGGGACTTGCTGCAGGAGGCGGCGGTGCTCGTAGCCCGTGACGATGTCGTTGTTAGGTGTTACCTGGGACGCCTCCATGGTTAGCTGGATGCACGCGCACTTCTTGGGATCCTACAACGACCATAATTATTCTTGTAACACGCATGTATTCGATATGTTTTACTTTAACTTTCTTTATTTTATCATCTATTTATTCCTGTAGTCATTTTTGCTTACCTTTTTTTTTTCTTTTTTCTTTCAAAAGACCCAGTATCTAACACATGGATTCTAGAAAGTAATACTGAATAGCTTGATACAATCATCGTGGTCAAAAGCCTTGCGACCCTTCAATGAGAATTTCAATTGAATTCTGATATCGATATTTTATTTATTCTCCTACACAATGTGAGGTGAAATTTCATGGAAGGTGACCCTCTAACCCCATTCTCCCCACCTTTCTGTGTTCAGGAGTTGACTTACCCTACAGCCATCGGTGCAATCGCATCCAACTCGGAACTGGCTACTCGCGCCCAAGTTAACACCTTTGCCGGGCACCCGCTCCGTCGAGTATTCCACGTATTCCGGATATTGCCGATTGATGCCGTTGACGCACGAGATCGGCACGTTCTCCTTGCCGTACGACAGGTCCTTGATATCACAAAATGTCTGCAAAACACACACACACACACAACTGCTGTGGTGCGAACGTAAGCTCACGTTAGGTTTCCTGAACCGTTCAGTCAAAAGAGTCAACTGCATCCATATAAGTTCTGAACTTAACATAGCTGGAAAATAGTCACAGGTAGGCCATTTAGTCAGTTCTCCCAACAGAATAAGTCATCACCTCCGCACACCACTCATGACCACAATACGCCCGATTTCACATAAACTTCAAAGCTCTTACCAACTTCAATAAATTTAATTTTTTACTTCTTTACCAAAGCCCTGAATATGCAAACAACGATGCCCGGGGGGGGGGGGGGAGGGGGATGGGGGCATACCTTGATGGACACGAATTCAGCATCGGTGCGGAGGCCGGCATCAAAGCAGAAGAGATCGATGGTGAGGTTGGAGTTGGTCTTGACGAGGTAGGCATCCACCTCGTTGATGGTCCGCAGGGAGCGGCCACAGGGGGCACGATACAGCACGCTACGGCGGATAGTCGACGCTTTCTGCCAGCACTGGCGCCTGCCCGACACACACACGACACGACCCAGATACATACAACGTGACGTAGTCACACACGTCACGTGCAGGTCACGTGACGTCACGAGGCGATTACTTGCAATCCGCTATATATATAAGAGACTAACACATAAGCAACGAGACGAAAAATCAACATACCACTCAGCTGCTATCGAATTCGCTACCCTCTTTTTTTATTGTCATTTTTTTTTCTCAACTGCTTATAGAAACAATGCCTGAAACGATAGCGTGAGAACGAACCATAATGTGAGGACTACAAAATACGTCGCGCCATGACCAGTCCGGCTGGTAAGACCGACAGTAAGAGACGTACCCCCCACCCGCCGTACCTCTCCCAGCCGCAGAGCTGTGGGATAAGCAGACAGTTGTGCCCCCGGAACTTGATCGGTTCGTCGTCCGCACCCTCCAGGCACTTCCGGCTGCACTCGTGTTGCACTGAAAAAAAAGAAACATGACGTACCAATATGCTGCTAGATGCAGCCTTCCCCCTCTCACCCCCTCTCCCCCCCCTAACCTTTTCTCGCCAGAGCTCAGTCATAACGTATAACGCAATATCCAACGCAAAATTCCACCCAACTGGCCTGAAGTCGTCGTAACAAATATTAAAATACATTGAAATGAAACATAATTTCATCTACTTCATTTTTATTTTTAAGCGGTTTTAAATCATATTTTTTTCTTTACTGCTATGACCTTTCTCCTCTTTTGAGTCACACGCTCACCGTATTTTCTGCCGATGACCCCCTTCAGCTTGTTCGTCGTGACCACATGCCCATCTGTATCTGAAAATGCCAACAAACACGGCCAGTGCCCACCCAGACGAACACGGAACCGTTACTCACACAGCCACCATCAAAGAAGCAGTTTCTCGATATATTAAATCAAGTATTTTAGTTGCAGAAACCAAACTTTAACACGCATACGGCGGCATATGGCATCACATAACAAGTACGGACATTTTTGGTTTCGTTGCGACTCTCGCAGTCGTAAAACCTAGTTTATGTATCTTTAAAGTAATTTTAAATGTCACATTATTAGCACACACTTTATTCTAGTTTCAGCTGCGAATACTTGAAATGTTTCAGAGAACAGAAACACCACTGCACATGCACAAACATGACGTCATTGGAACGATTAATACCTGGAGCATTCTGGGATAGTCTCTCCTGCAGCACCGATGCAATGTCAGTCTTACCCGCGCCCTCTGCAAGTACCAAACAAAACAAGTCTATTCGCACCACAGTACAAATACATTTGTTTATGTGTAAATGTGCCGGACAAAATGCTCAGCCGTAGCGTATCCGGCTAGACATTACTTAAATCCATAACGATTTCCGATGATAAATTGTTTGTATACGTCATTAAATGGTTGTGTTGTCTATCAGTATTTTAAGAAATATTTTAAGCCATTGGCGCAACAGCTGTATCAGCACATTAAGAGAAACCAACTATAGCGCGTGAAAAAAGTAAAGCAAAAAACTAATAAATTGAGTATCAATGGCCCATGGACGCACGTGGCTTTTTGGCAGTGCTTTTCCTGGCAACAGATTTCTTTCTTTGATCGTCATCTTCCATAGCTGAAAAAATTACAGGACGTTAATTGCAAATGCTTCGAAGCTTGAAACATTTTAGAAATAAAGAAAAATTTATACTTCATAAACTGTAATCTGTTTATTTTACTTTCGCTAACAAACGCCAGTTACGGGCGGTGTAGGCATGGGGGAGGGGTGGGGGTAGTCACCCATTGATGATGCTCGGCCTGCTCGTTCACGCCGCTCAGGTACTCCACCACGCGCAAGAGGGGGTAAGCTGTCGTGGTGGTGGGACGCGTGGGGAGGGGGGGGGCGGGCGGTGAAGGGTGCATCCACCCGCGAACACTACTCACCATTGTCAGCCTGCTCGTTCACGCCGCTCAGGTACTCCACCACGTGCTTGCGCTTGTTGACGGTGAAGTGACGTCGACTGACGCCCACGCCGCGCTGCCGCGACTGCTCCTGGTGGGCCTACCAACAACACGGACGCGGCTTTACCAAAGCAACACTACACACGCTATTTACAATTCTAGAATGCATCAATTTATTATATTTAATCAACCAAGAAATTCCTTTTTTTTGTTTTTTATTTGTTCATCATTCAGTTCAAACCTTTTCAGACCTCTTTGATTTTCATTGTTTTGTTTTGTTTTTTTTTTTGTTTTTTTTTTTTTTTTTTGCAGCCGAAGGCCTCACCAACTCCGTATATAGCGGCTCAAGGCGCGTAGAGCCGCGGTAGATCCACTCCGTCCACGTGCGGTGCTCCGTCTCAAACAGCATCTTGACGAGGCTGGCGTCGACTGCCTCCACCTTGGCGAGCCACCACTTGCCATTCCACTCCGTCTTCACCTTCTGGCCCGGCTGGAGCCGCACCATCGGCCTCTGCATTAAGTGACAGCAGCACAAACAAGGATGGAATTGTACAATAAACAATTACTCACTTCAGGCCAACCAGCAGTAGACATTTACCGGTCATATTTTTTTCCTGAACATTAATTTTACTTAAATTTTTTTTTGGCACTTCAAAATTAAGATCTCAAATGATACCACATAAATTGACCACAAATGAAGACAGGAAATCAGCTCTCCAAAACGAACCTTAAACCAGTTTAAATTGACAACAAATTCGCCAAAACATAATCATTTAACACTACCGAGTATAGTTGTATTGAAACGCTTACCTCTGGGTACTGCTTCAGATAGCCTTCAATGAACGATCGGGAATCTTCGTAAGTATCCTCCCACACATTAGCACCTAAATGAAAAACACGATACAACTTAGACGAAGAAATGCTTAAGGGGTATTTATGTATATTTTTTTCGTTAGGGGAAGTGGGGGGGGGGGGTGGGAGAGATAAATTGATATATTTACAGAGTCCTTAAGTGGTTGTAGTGTCACCATACCACCAATAAACAGTCCTATAAAGCATCAAACGGAAATAAAATTGGCATGTGACGTAAAGTGCAAAGGCAGCTTGAAGACACACTGGAGAAGAGAGTACTCACTTTGTTCGCAGACCTTGTGTATTTCCTTGTGAGTATTGTACTGCGCATATCCATCGTCAAAGAACACCAAGTACCTGTACCAACGTCATATACTACATCTCACACTGACGCTATCAAATGCGCACTTTTAAATCACGACTAGACATCTGGGGCCGATTTCACAACTTCTGTCTAGATCTGATTTGGAGATAACTCAGTCTAGACCGCGGTTAAGACTGGGTTTTAGACCACAGTGAATTTCACAGCCTCGGTCCAGACCACATTCATATGTGATCTTCTATGTCTGTCTAAACTGAAAAAAACCCTGTCTAGACTGAGTTTGAAACCTGATTTCACACCCGGTCTAGACTTAAGTTGTGTAATCAGCTCCTGATGTAAGTAAACCGCAATGAAGTGCAAATACCTTAAACCAAAGCTAAAGCAGTATCCTTCAAACAGAGTTATACACTACAACGTAATGCGGCAGGACAGGAGAAAAGAACTCAAAAACACGCCCAAAAGGGGACGAAATAACCAGTGAAAACAAGGCAAAATGGGGGGGGGGGGGCTGGGGGGGGGGGGCTGGGGGGGGGACCAGGAGTACCTATACGAGTTGCGGGCGCTGGGTGGTTCTGCCACGATGCCCGCGTAGTATGATGTACTGCCCTCGTCATCCCGGTACAGCGCTGAAACAGTCACACCAGTCAGTAGGCGTCATATTTTTATCGTGAAGGAAAACAAATTTGACTACTTAAGCCTGGCTGAACTATTTGCTAACCCCCTTCTCTACCCCCCCCCCCCCCCCTCAACTCGAAACAAAAAATTTGCCCACGGTTAAATTCTTGCTTCTTTTTTTCACGCGGAAAGTTCGATTAACCCCATAAGGACACGAACGCCCGTAACATCCAGTTTATCTCGATTTTTTTTGCAACTAATAACTGCACATACGATATTGACCAAGGCTAACCTTTCACGGCACATTTTACTTAAGAATGTATGTGCAATTGACAATGAGCGGCCTAGGAAATCAAAAAAAAAAAAATAATAAAAACACATTAAAAAAAAATTAAAACATACCAATGACCCTATTGCCCACGGGCAGTACTTCCGGCGGGTGGTCGCTGAAAGCTAAGTGCTTGGCCCCAATCACCTTCATGCCCTTGGCGTCGAACTTCAACTTGTATTTTCGCTACAATTAGACAAATATTTCAACTCAACTGGAGTAAGGTCAAAGCCCATCTTACGACAAAAGAAATTCTACCATATGCACTTATTTTCATCATTTTGCGCCAGCGATAAAATATTAAAACATCCAGGAGTGTGCAGGTCACTGTGGGGCTAAATAAACAGTCTCCTGTGTTTGAACGAAGATCTTTTTTTACATAAACCTCAGGAGAAACGGGTGAGCAGTAATAGAACATACAAGAGAGCACGGGGAACTTACTTCAAGTCGGGGCCTGTCCTCGTTCTGTATTTCAATCAGCGAGCCTTTATGCCAGATATCCGTATGTTTCTTCCCATACAACTTCATCCCGACCACCAAGTCCCTGCAGAAATAATCAGGCCGCTGTGCTTACGAGAAAGGTGTGCTGGGATTTGGTTGAGGCAAGGATGGAGAGAGGGGGGAAGGAGCTGCCGCACCAATAGCTTCCAGGCACTATACTATCCTTTTTTTCCTTTTTTTTTTTTTTGGGCTACGAAATCAAGGATTTCAGCGTGATTTTAAAAAAGCATGCCAGGTGTACTCCCTCAAACCCCAATCCCGGATGACCCACAGCAGTATTTATGACACCGAGCCACTTTACAATCGAGCCAGCAGAAAGCCAAAACGTGAAGTGTCCACTTCTATTAAACTCTTCTGTGTAACTGTCTTTTGTTAGTACAGGTTTCATACATACTTCATTAAACATTTGGATATTAGAACTAACTACCGGCATTGTGTTGTAATTTTACCTCTTAAAGCAAAACACCCTCCACCAGATCAATTTTTATTGCACAACCGCTTAACTGATTTGAAGCTACTTCCATATTTTAAAACGAATTCTAAGTGCAGAAAAACTCACGGATACTTGAATGGCTGTTGGCTTCTGGATGCGGACTGCAAAGACAAGACATAGCCACCTTCTCACAAAACCGAATTTTCAAGCGCCACAAAACCTTTCTTTGGCTTTGCGTCAAAGATGTAGTTTTATTCTGAATCTTCAAGTCATATTTTACCGAAGTGAATACACCAGTAAACACATATTATTACTCCATCCCACTGGCCACGTCATATTTGTAAATGAGCGTGACGTCATTCCTCGACGTGCTGCTTCTAAACCATGGCGAAAAAGGTTATGCCCAAGTAAAAATATTCAACTCGATATCTAAGCAACCAAAACAATTGTGTCGGCTTGCTCAAAAATCACCAAATAAAGAGTGAATTAACAGTGTATTGAACCAAAGTTAGATCCGTGTTACCTGGAAGGGCGCCCCCCTGACAATGGAGCGTAGATTCTGTGGCGGATGGTGCGGCGCCCGCAGCTGCAACAGCTGCTGTCTCAGCTGCTCCTGATTGGGGGTGTTGTGCGGGATGAAGTACTGAATGACCGTCTCACCTCTCTCGTTCATTACTTGCCTGATTTGCACCACATTCCTGTATGGCAGGCAATAACACAACTTGGCGGCAAACAATTCAACATGGCGGCATTAAAATTCAAAGTATCAACTAAAAATGAAGCCTTTCGACATTTACTAACTACCAGTTACACATGTTGCAGGAATCACTGATGTGCTATGCCCTAAAGGAATAAAATGGCTGAACCTTCAAAAGTACTTACTGCTGCATTCACAGCTGCAAATTCGGACAGGAAGTGACCTCTTTACCTTGGATTTTGCAAACTATGACCAGCAAGGGGTTGTCTTATTTGCCAACATTGGCAAATAGCCTCGTAGCCTCATGCGCGTCTCCACAACAAACGCATCTGACGCTGTTTGTAAAGTACACAGTCACCTGAATTCAGGTCTAAAGTGCACACGCACCTGAGATTAGGCGGCAGCTTCCTCTTGAGCTGTTGTTGTATGCTCATCTGCTGCGGAGGCTGGTATGTGGTCTGCACGAACTGCACGTCATCGTCCGAGTCCGATTCGGGCTCTCTGCATCAGCCGAAAACAACAGCGACATAAGATCAATAAAACTGAATTGAATTCATCGATAAATCCACAAATTGAGCGACCACGGTGACCAAAAATGTGCGCCATTTTTCAACCATGTATTGCCATAATTTTCCTGAACGGTTTGACTGCAGTCATGCATGAAATATAAGATATCAATATAATGAGCTAATTTAATGTTTTATAAAATAGAATTACATGAAACATAAAAACTGCACCATGGTTACAGCATCCAGGTGTGGTTTTAGTTTGGTCCTGAAAGAAAAATTCTTCCAGGTTTCTCCTGGTTTCTTTCATGGTCAGAAAGAAAGGTCTTTTGAACTGGAGAAAACCCACCCCTGCGTGTCGAGACCACACAACCCATCATAGAACAACAAATACAATGCATACTGCGTAGCTTCTTCCTTTTCTCGCGATGCCTTCAGAGCTTCCAGCTTAGCACGGCACTCGTCAATTTCCTTATCAATCTCGGCAGCTCTCCCTGGCAAAGATACGACAGAAACATCGGTGGCATACTTGTCACAGCAAAGATATTGACATTGTTCTTTTTTGACAGCACATTTTTTTTTTAATTTGAGCAATGGCCTGTTATTTTCCCCTTTCATGTGATTTTGGTGTTTTTTTATTTGTGTGTGTGTTGGGTGGAGGGGGGGGGTTAACAAGGCAATGCTTATCCGAACTTTTTCGGATATAATTTAGGTCTTCATCGCAATTACTAATATCCTATAACATTTCTTAATACTCTTCCTACAGAAGCTGAGTAAACATAATGTCCTGGATCTACATTCTTCGGTACTTCACAGCGCCAATCAATATTTTCAACAGTATATTTATCTTCTGCATGCCTTAAACTGATTCGATCCATCACAAATAAAGATGTACATTGGAAGAATACCCGAATTGAAAAGCCTTTTCTCACGACTTTCACTGTTTTGTACTTTGTCTTTTAATCAATTACACCCTCTCCGTGCAGCTTCCGCACATTCGAGAACACGTTTCCCTACTTCTTCTAAAGTTAATATTGCAAATATTTATAATTGCAACATATCGCTTATAGTGACGCACTCACGTTGCCGCCCAAACCCAGTTTCCCGCTAACTGGACGGAATATGAACCGCTACTGCAAAATGCGATGCCGGAGAGGCTTAAAAGTGCTTACGTTCCAACTTGTCAACCCCCTTCATTTCATTTTCGTAGAGTCTGTCAAGAACGGCAGCCGCGCCCATGTCCACAAAGGCCTTGTACACCATACGCCACAGCAGCGCGTCCTCCTCGTCGTCGTTCGTTTCCATGGAAACGTCGTTGTCGTCGCTGTCACTCTCCAAGCCCAGCAAGCGCTTCGCAATACTTTCGGGTCGGGCCTTGGAATGCAGTTCCTCCAGTGTCTTCACATCTGAAAATAAAACAAGCCATCATCGACAGCACAGCCCCCACCGAACTGGGTGTCCTCAAAAGTAGGTCAATATAAAAAACAACAACACGCACCTAGCCACTATGCCAGGCCATCCTTATATTTAATACCAAAATAAACGCGCTATCAGGATAGGAGTGAAAAGAAGTATGGACAAGTCACCATAATGCCGATTCACCATACCTTCCTTTTACCAAGCCACCATACTTTCGAAAATGCTTACCAACTCACCCCAGGTCTTGCCTACTTTTTTTACCCCATTTTATACCATATCTGGATGGCGGTGCAGTCAGATTAATAAAAGAGACATTGCCGCTTAACAGGGAAATTGGCTGCTACTGGAAAATAGTGTTTAAAATGTAAAAAGTACAGGGGGAAAGAAATTTTTAATTACAATTACAATAAATCAATTGCAATTTGATTTATTGCAACAAAATTAACCATCTCTCCAGCTTACATCCAAACAATGGTGAATTGGTATCAAGTTATGGTGAGTTGATAACCAAACCGGCAATGGACGGACAACACCTAAACTTATAACCTCTCTTCGGGGTCTGAACCCCTCGTTGGGGGCTAAAATATAGTCAGTAAAAGCAATCACAAGACGCTTTACTTTCCATTCACAAAATCGACCACTGGCGCAATGGTTACAAGTATATTCTAAGACAAGTAAAACACAACCTATTCAGCATTTGAAGATCGCTTCGAAACATGCCATAAAACTGTTGAAGAAAAGAAATAAACAGTACCAAAAAACAGACCTTGTTGAAGCAATTCAGCATTCTTCCGAATCATGTCCGTGGTCTGCTCTAACTCCTCACACGCTTCCTCTCTTGTCGTATCACTTGAAACATCAGGCAATATATGTGGGGTATCGCACTCCATTGAATCATAATCACCATCAGGCCTATTTATGTCCTTGGAAACTATTCCAACAGTGTCATCACGCGTATCCTCGGTTTTATTCACAGCATCACTCAAGACATAGTCTGTTATTTCTTCTTTGGCACTCAGTGATTCTTTACTTTCAGTTCTGTTTTCTTTTGCTGTATTTGGATTCACTTTTGAGGCACTCTTATCGTCACTGCTCGTACTACTGGCTCTTGAATCAGCAGAGTTGCACTCTTTTATATCCAGTACTTGAGTGCTTTCACTTTTCCCCACCGACACTCCGGCATCTTCGCTCTCCATTTTGATGTCGCTTTTCACTGATTCCAGATTCGTGATTACATCACTGGTCTTCATGGCGTCCAAATGCTTCACCACATCCTCATCTTTCACCTCGTTTGCTTTATCGGTATCTCTGTTTGCAACAACATTGTTTGCAGCATCTTTGCACTCAACTGTCACATACTCCTCTTTTACTTTTGCACCTTCCTCGTGAACTCTTCCACCAGGCTCTGCAAATACAGCATCCTCCGCTTGGTCATTTTCTTTGGTCGCATTTTCATGCACCAGTTTGTCATCGCTCTTCGTAACTTCACCTTCCCCCACTCCATCCATTCTTTATTTCCTTTGCGCTGCTTTCATAGAACATCTATAATAATACAGTTTTCTATTTGAATGAAATCTTTTTTCTGCATCACCCTTTAACTCTCTACCGATGACTATATAGCTTTAATGGGCTTGCCTTACCTAGTTAAACATTTTTTGTTTGATTTAAAAAAATTACTTCTTGGGTACCCCTCATTTCAGTTACTTCTCGGGCACACTTTATTTACTTCTTCGTGTGTATCATAACACGGAAGCTTCAACACAAAACTCAAAACAAAAAAAAAAAGATTCGCGCACGCGCATTGAGAGGAAAACAAAAGATGTCCGCCCCCCCCCCCCCCTGTGGGAATTTGTGGTTATTTCTTAAACTTGTTTTTTTAGAAAAATATCAACATATGTACAGTTTGCAGCAACACACTTTCTTTGAGGGCACTCCATAACACTTCCTAAATCTTGGTGTGTATCTTGATATATTATAATATCACCACACAGGTGCCTCAAAGCGAGCGTAGTTGACTTTTCATATCATTGTAAAGCGAGGACTTGAACCGGGTACGCCGAACCTCAATAGCGGCCGCTTCTTGGAGCTAGGTAGAAGATAACACACAAGGAGTAAAAAAATATATCAAGTATAAATAATAAAAAGTTGACTTGGAGCTATCTTCTACAAGGAAATGCAATTGTGGTCCATGGCCTATCACGTTAGACAGAAAGGACTAGTCCTGGATGACTCTTGCGGTCCTCCTATGACAGCAAGATTCACAGTTATCATGATAGAGCTTAACATTGATGTCAATTTTGGCATTCTCGGTGCACGACTCTTGCCAATGACATTATTTTAGAAAGGGTCATCACATAAATGACCCTATCATAAAAGTCGAAAAAAAAATGCGCCAAGATACTTCTCTCCTCAGTGTACTTACTAAGAAAAGGGCTATAAGTTCGAACCTCGGTTTGTGGAATGTGAGCCGAAGGATTCATAGCCTAGAAATTAGATATTAATATCCATTTCTATTGCGTACAGGAACTGGGACCCTTTCTGTCTTAGGAAGACAGAAAAGGTTCGCTGGGACTAAGATAGAGCCACGAAGCGGTACTCTACAAAGTTTCCACGCACCTGACTGAGAGATGTACGATGTTTTACAAGTTAGAGCTGACTCGGAGCTAAGACTAAGAAAGGGCCAGCTGACTCGGAGCTAGACAAGAAGGGGTAGAACGAGCAACCGAAATTGAAATGCCTTCGTAATTAACAGTTTTGCATACTGGACTGATTTTGAAGCCATGAAAGTCCCACGTGATTAATTATAAAGCAGTTAAACGATTGAACTTCAACCACTTCCCGACGCTTGTTTTGGAAGAAACTCATAACCATAGTCTAAGGTGTAGAAATTGTACAGTACGTTCGGTGAAGGATGGCTAGATACAGGTTAGACTTGAAAGCAATGTGTTGGGGCTGGTGTTGATACTTATATACACACATTTCCGCCTTTAGTGGCCAGAATGAAACAACTAAGGGTTAAAATTAAACAACTCTTTAGTAGATTTATCATAAGGATACTGCAAAACAAATAATTATAATTGAAGACTTTTGGCTGATTTTAATTCATACTTACATTGGAATTTTTAAAAGTTCAATCGATCATTCAATCAATCAATCAATCAATGTGTTTATTTTCCAAGGATACATATATTGTACAATGTAAAAGAAAAAATGTCGTCGTTTTGGATACAAAGTTTAGTTACTGCGTAAAAATTATAAAAAAAAACAACAACATTAATTCATTCTGTATATTAAATGAGGTATTCTCGGAAAAGGGTAGATCGAGAAAGTTAATAACTTGTGAAGAGCCGATCTCCCGGATGTCAGACAACTCATCCAAAAACCAACTCACCCAAAACATGACCAACTCACCCAAAACCTCTGGACGACTCACCCAAAAGTTTTGGACTACTCACCCAAAGCCCTTGGACGACTCACCCAATTTTACAAGACGGTGTGAAATGTTTATAAGAGGCTTTTAAAAATATTTTATTGATGTTTACAATTCAGCCTGCATCTTTTCCCCTAGTTATATTTGTATTTGAAGTTAGTAACAACATCAAAATGACTAAAATTTAAGTAAACTTTTATTTAAGTGAAACATTCGTTCATTAAAGTGTGTAACTACATATCAATACAGATCTCAAATGCATTTAATACGAGCAAAGTTAGTTTATTCAGTCATAATGTCATTCGGCGCACGACTCCGGAAAAATCTCATTAATATTCCAACAAATAAGAGGCCCTTTGGCTGAACGACCCAGGGAATCAGTAATAAGCTGTTCACCCCAGGAGTTAAGCGACTCCGAACTGAACTGTTGTGACAGGCCATTGTTCATTTAATTGCACTTTATAATTACTTTTCAGCTTTTATGTGTCGCACTATTAGGATTAACACGAGCGACTCCGAGAGAAAATTGCAATTAAATATCTGTTCGCCGAAAATTATGCAAGTTTAATTATCGAAAGAAAAACGCTGACTTATTTGCGGTTAAATGATAAATTTTTTTTTGGGTGAGTCGTCCAAGACTTTGGGTGAGTTGTCCAAAATTATTGGGTGAGTCGTCCAAAATTATTGGGTGAGTTGCCCAAAATTTTGGGTGAGTCGTCCAAGATTTTGGGTGAGTTGTCCAAGGATTTTTTGGGTGAGTTGGTTTTTGGGTAAGTTGTCTTGCTCCCGATCTACCTACTATGTGCTGCCTAACTTTGCTAATACCATAGAACTACATCACACACACTTTTATCTAACAAAACGCCATGTCTCAGCATACTATATATACATGTTTAACAATTATTTCCTAAATCTATTTTAGTTCAGATGCTTACATACACAGAATTACGCTGTTATGTTTAACTGTTAAAAAATGCTTTATTCGATTATTTATATGTACTTATCAAACTAGCCCTGTACGCTTTTTTGAACATTTCAGAAGTAGTTTTATTTTTTAATTTCAAGTCCAGACTATTCCATAAGTTAACATCAACTGAAGTTAAACAAAAACTTTTCAGGGTTTCTTTTATATTTAACACAAAATTTTCCGCTTTGCCTTGTGCTATGATTATTAATAAGAAAATGATTGTTGATTCTTTCAGGTAAACTGTTTTGTGTTGCTTTGTACTTAAAACAGCCGGTTTTTAGCTTTACCACATCTACAAATTTTAGAAGATTAAATTTGACAAGGATTGGATCTGTGTGTGATCTAACTGGGGAATGGTTAATTATTCTAACTGCTTTCTTTTGTAATTTTATAACACTTTCTAATCTTGATCGATATGTATTTCCCCATATCTCACAAAATAGCTAAGATATGGTAGGATTAGGGCACAGTACAAGGTATATAAAGACGAGCAATCGAGCAGATATTTCACTTTATACAGTACCGAAACACTTTTTGCTACCTTGTTCTGCACATGTTTTAATTGATTCGACCACGACAATTTACTATCGATAATTATTCCCAAGAATTTCGTCAAAAACACTCTTTCTAATGCAGTACCATTTATATTTAAGTTGAAATCACAATTAGAATGCTAATTGAAAATACAATAGACCTAGTTTTACCTATATTTAACGATAGTATATTTGCTTTGAACCATATATCTAGCTTTTTAACTCCAAACAAATTATTTCACATATTTCATCTAGTTCTGAACCAGTGTAAAGCAAATTTGTATCGTCAGCAAATAATATGATTTCATTAAACCAGACACGTTGCACAAATCATTAATATATAGCAGAAATAGGGTTGGTCCTAAAATTGAGCCTTGTGGAACTCCACAGACCGCTTTTGAAACATCTGAGTCCATGCCGTTGTAATGAACATACTGTAGTCTTGAAGACAAATAACTAGTCAGCCAAAGCAAACTTGTACCTCGAATGCCATACATTTCTAGTTTTTTTAAAACAAAATTTCATGATTTATGGTATCAAAAGCCTTACGTAAATCAATAAAAACTCCAACTGTTGTTATTTGCTTGTCTAGAGAATCAGTTATTTCCTCTAAAAATTCTATTAATGCCAAAGAAGTAGAATGATTTTGTCTGAAACCATATTGGCCAGAATGCAAGACGCAATGTTTATTGATAGAGGATAGAAGACGAACGTTAAAGAGTTTTTCTACGATTTTCGAAAATTGTGGTAGCAAAGCTACAGGACGATAATTCGTAAAAATGCTGTTGTCACCAGATTTGAATAATGGAATTAGAGTTTTCGGGATAGTATTTTAATCATGCTTTAAGCTGCATTTTAAAATGGGTGGTTTACGCATAGGAACGAATAATATCCAGTGTTATGGATAAGAGAAGATCGCAGTTTATTCATTGAACGCTGAAGAGATAATCCGAAGATGCTGAATCTCAATCTAGCCAATTGTAGATCGTGGCGGATTCATGTGCGCTCTAATGGCAGCTAACGGAACCACAATTTATTAGCTTTTTTTTATCCCGACATGCAAGCCAAAATCAACCATTAGGTTTTGAACTGTCATGCACAAATGATATACTGTGTTGTTTTACCCAAATTATGAAAGCGTCTCCAAAGATATCAAAGTTTTGTAGCGTACATGGTCCGTTTTATAAGATGTAAAATAATGTATGTGAAAAGAGTCAAATAAAATCTGTTGTATTATCCACGAGATTACAAAGTCAATTCTCGTGGCACTACATACGTGCACAAACATGTTCACAAACAGGTTGAGACTGAGCTACTGCATGCTGTAATATAAACTTTGAAAGTGCGAGGAGGGTCCAGGAACCATATCAAGACTGGACATTACATAAAATAAACTCTGTATCCCAAACTTAACACTGATGCAGTTTCCGTTAAGACTGCTGATGTGGTTTCTGTAATATTGTTGATAGTGTTACAAAACTATCCACCCTTGGGTATTGTTTAATGAATATGTTCTATCTGTTCAAGTAGCTATGTGACGTAATAACCAAGATGGCTTTGGTGTAAATAAAGACTTCAACATAAATTCAGTCGCATCATTCCGTAACACAACATGGTGGTTACCACGATGAAAGAGATATGTAGGGCCAGTGATTCAGCTCAGTCAGAAATTTAGTGCACTCAACGCCTCAAACAGAAGAAATGGCAACAAAAGCAATTCCCGCCCCTCAAACGTTCGATTTCAGGAAGCCGGAGGAGTGGGGCCGATGGCATACTCGTTTTGAGCGATGTCTAGCTACCGCCAAAATAACTGATGACGAAGAAAAAGTAAACACCCTAGTATACTGCATGGGTATCGAAGCGGAAGACATTTTAACCAGTTTTCAGTTATCCAGTGATGGGAAAAACAGATCTTCAGTGGGAAGAAAAATCTGGTGTTTGAACGTGTCAAATTTAGTAACGTTGTTAAGCATTGATGAAACGGTAGCAAACTTCATGAAAGACTTGTAGATTAAGATTGAAAAGTGTAACTATGGCGCCATGAAAGAAGAACTTTTACACGACCACATTGTTGCGGGAATCAGAGATAAAAGTTATCAGAACAGTTGCAGAGTGAGAAAGATCTGAAATTTCAAGACGCCATAGACAAGGCACGAACGCGGGAATCCGTTCAAAGACAGTCTGCGCACTTAAACACATTCCACCCTGCTCAAGCCAACATGGTGTGCAAACAACCATTCCACAGGGACTTAAAGACACAAAAAACCAGTAAAAACCAATCCCCAATCCGTGCAGCGCCAAGACGTCATTCAAAACAACAACCGCCATGCCACTGGTGTCGTAATAACAAACATTTCAAACATGTCCCGCAAAATATTCTACGTGATGCTTCTGCAAGAAAAACGGGCATTGGGTGGTTGTCT
The DNA here is from genome assembly GCA_949752745.1 of Protula sp. h YS-2021. NCBI lineage: Eukaryota > Metazoa > Annelida > Polychaeta > Sabellida > Serpulidae > Protula > Protula sp. h YS-2021. The sequence goes on from OX457032.1 coordinate 18,851,184, forward strand.
GCAGTACCAAGCAAAAGAAACGCAATGAAACGAAGTGAGGGCTGAAGACCACTATCAGGACATCGACCCAGTTCCATTCCGTGTACAGGGCAGTGAAGAGCAGTTCTGAGGGGCTGTTCATATCAAGGACAAGGAAGATAAGTTTATGCTAGATGTAACGGTAAATCAACATCCCGTTTTGTTCAAAATAGACACCGGAGCAGATGTATCGGTAATCAGTTTTAATTTATACAATCGAGCAGCTAAACAGGTTCTCTTGGAACTTCCAGAAAAAGTTCTAGTAGGTGCAAATTTTGAGCCGTTACAAGTACTTGGTCGGTTGAATGCGCGATCTGTTACTAAATTCAACAAGGCTTGTTCAAAAAATTTTTATGTCGTCAAAAATTTGGCCACACCCTTACTGGACAAATCTACAATAAGTAAATTGCAACCTTTTAGCATTGCGAGTACAATAACTTCACTCGATTTTAAACACAATATCCTGGAAAAGTTTACAAAATTATTTTCTGGCTTAGGGATGATAAAAGATTTCGAGTACAAAACAGAAATCGAACCGGATGTGCAGCCATTTGCAATAAACACACCAAGGTTAAAAGAGCGTTAGATGACATGGTGCAGCAAGGGGTAATTCGGCGTTTCGAACCAAACGAGGCTTCACCCTGGTGTGCTGGAATGGTGGTGGTTCGAAAACAAAAAAAAACGGGACAAGTACGCATTTGCGTCGATTTAACTCAACTAAACAAGTACGTAACACGTCCCAGATATCACCTTCCCGCAGTTGAATCAACACTCGCTGAGTTGCAGGACTCCAAAATATTCATAAAACTTGACGCAAATAGCTCCTTTTTCAGATCAAACTTGCTGAAGAATCGCAGGGTCTACCTCAATTCATTACACCATTTAGAAGATATTGCTTTTTATGGCTTCCATTTGGTATTTCAAGTGGGTCAGAGGTATTCCAGGAGGTTATGAAGGATATTGCGGACAACAACCACATGTCAATATTCAAAATTCCTTAACACAGAGGTAAGTTTTGTGTGACATAAGATTGGTCCTAGTGGTATTTGCCGGATGACAGCAAAATAAAGGTTATCACTCATATGCCTACACTCACAAATATAACAGAGCTACGTCGTTTTTTAGGAATGGCAACCAGTTTATCCCAGATCTCGCCAACATGACACAGCCATTGCGTGAACTCCTCAAAAAGGAAATGATTGGTCATGGTTTAAACAACAACAAATAGCTCTGGAGAAATTAAAGAACTCAGTTCTCCAAACACACTGAAGACGTACAGTGTCAAACACGAAACCAGAATCATGACTGACAGCTCATCATTTGGGCTGGGTGCAGTCCTGCTGCAAAAAGAGCCAACTACAGGTGAATTTAGACCTATCTCATACGCGAGTAGAAGTCTAATGACTGTGAGCGACGATATGCACAAATTGAAAAAGAGGCTTTGGCCTTGATCAGGTTGTGAAAAATTTGCTGAGTATGTCTTAGACTTAGATTTCACGTTAGTCACCGACCATAAGCCGTTGTTGCCTATACTTGCCAAAGAGAGGCTCGACAAAATACCACCTAGGATAACTCGATTCGGTTCAGATTCAATATACAGCATTTACCAGGCAAGGAAATGTACATTCCGGATACCCTGAGCCTGGCTCCATTGTCCACAACATAAGAAGTCAAAGCAAATTTAGCTGAGGAAACGGAAGCATTTGTCAAGCAGGTAATTGAAGTTCTTCCTGTCACTGAATAAAAGTTAGAACAAATTCGCGAACTTCAACATAAAGATGAAGTGTGCACGCGAATAATGTTGTACACCCAGGAAGGTTGTCCTGATAAAAGTCAAATTAAGTCAGATAAAATCCTGATGAAGGTCCAAATAATTTACTCCCTTATATACAGTTTGCTGTGGAGTACTCTTTTCAAGATGGTCTCCTACTAAAGGACAGCAGAATCCTTATTCCGTCCTAAATGCGTCTTGAAATTTTAGATCGTATACACGACGGCCATCTTCGCATTACCAAATGCCGAGAAAAAGCAAGAACTTCAGTTTGGTGGGTTGGCCTATCAAAACAGATTGAACACATGGCCGAAAATTGCCTGATCTGTATTAGACAGCAGCTTAAAACTGTGGAGCCATTGCAACCTACCCCACTTCCAGACAGACGTTTGCAGAAGGTAGCTTCCAATTATGCGACCTTCGAGGTAAGACCTATTTAGTAGTGGTAGATTACTATTCCAGGTATTTTGAAATTGCTCTACTTAAAGATGGTCAAAATGCAGGTGCTATAATAAATCACCTCAAATTGATTTTTCCAGAAATGGAATCCCGGAAATTTTAGTTTCCGACAATGACGAACAACTACAGAACAGTGCAATGGCGGAATTCAGTACAATTCTCTCCATTTAACATCCTCGCCAACTCGTGCAAGCGGAAATGGGAGCGCCGAGATAGTGGTAAAACATTCAAACCCCTCATGAAAAATGACGATCCTTCCATAGCACTTCTCAATTATAGGCCAACTTCCATCCATAACGGATAGAGCCCTGCTGAACTTTTATTAGAATAACATTACCAACAGCCCCATACCTACTGAAACCCGGCTAGCAGCTGCAGGACATGCGCAGCAAAGAAGACGTTTGCAAGCAGAATATGACATTTTATCATGACAGAAAACACAATGCTAAATCCCTCTCACAGCTCATACCAGGTCAGCCGGAACATATTAGAGATAACGGAAAGGAGGGATAATTTCAGAACAGCTTCCATAGAATCAAAGATCCTATAAGGTAAAGGTCTGTTGCCCATCTCCACTTAGGGACATCTTTCGTAGAAATCGAAACGCATTAATTGCTCTTCTTCTTCCCAATCAAAACATGATAAAAAACTTCGGGTAATAAAGCGCAAAATCATACCAGCCCGTGTAAGAGCTCAGATAGTTCTCAAGTTTATCAAAACCAAAACATTAAAAAACTGTTGGATAAGAAAACATTGTACCTGGTACTGGTACCAAAGATAAAGGAAAGAAAACATCGTTTACTACGAGGTCAAGAAGGACAACGAAGAGACCCGATAAACAATTTGGTGAACAAATTTTGGACTACGGAATGGACTCTGGAAAATACAGTTTGATGTTAATCGCTTGCGTGAATAATTCTCTTATAGGTATTTTGTTTATTATTTTTTTTACTTATCTAATTTTTAAAACAAATTAGTTCATATTGTTTATATTGTTTTATCTATTGTCGCCCACTTAGCAGACTCGTCAAACAAGCGACACCTGAAGTGAAAAAGGAGATGAGTCAGAATTGAGTGAAGTATTTTTCCTATGCTTATGCTTCTTAATGTTATTTCTGCGTTCATATTTTTTTATGTTTTAAAAGAAATGTACTTTAGTGTTGTTTTGCAAGAAGCAACATTTAAGTCATTTTTGTACTCATTTACAAACTGATGTTTCTCTATTATCGCTCTCATATATTTATTGTGTAAAATTCAAACCAGTAAAATGCTTAAAAAGTATTGGAAGTTTAATAAGTATTCTTCGCATGAAATGAATTCGTGTATTTTTTTATTAAAGCAGTATCTAATGCTTTTTTTGTTTAAGAAAAGGAGATGTAATGTTATGATAGTATTACAGCTATCCACCCTTGGGTATTGTTCACTGAAACTGTTCTATCTGATCATGTGACCATGTGACGTAATAACCGTGATGGTTTGGGTATAAATAAAGATTTCAACATAAATTCAGTCGCATCATTCCGTAACACAACAATCTAGTAAAGTATTCATAAAAGAATGAATAATAAAATAAGTTTTGACATAAAAATTATGGCCAGCCTCAAGGCAAAAATCATACCAAAAATATTTGCTTTTATCTCGGCAGTAAAATGAAATTTAAATTAAATGCTTCAGACATATTGTAGTTCAGTTATATATTGTATTAAATTCATGTTTTAAAACTGTTTCTAACATTTATCGCGATAAATACAGAAAAGGCGGGTCACTGAACTCTGAAGGTCATTTAAATTGTCAAAAACAATCAATGAACAAATAATAAACACAGTTTATTAACCGGTTCATCATATAACAGCTCTTTGGTACATTTTATTTAATTTCTTCGAATTATCTTTTGAAAAAATCTTTCCACTCCAAAGCAATTTTCTGAAATATTTGTTTACATACAGATGTTTTAAATGAACCAGTCATACCCCATGGTAAATCTTTCAACATTGAAAAACAAACCAAGAAGATGACAGTGCCGTATATTAACAGATCGTTCGCACATTATCACGTGTTTCTATTATTCTTGATTTCTCTGAGGAACGTATACATTTCGTGTTACTGCACATAACGTTTTTCGGAAATCCTTGGTACAATCATTCATTGAAATCAATAGCACATTGCGACTTAACAGAAAACCCCAATTTTATTCATATTTCATTCAATTAATCTTTTAATTATTCTCATATACTCGACTTTAATTGAGATATAAATATCCAGTTCAATTAATCTTCTGGTTTAGCATAACCGGTAAAATAACCAGCAATAAATCTAAAAACTTATTTCTGCGATCAGAAGCGACTGGTTACAGCATTTTGTCTGAATGAAAGTCTATTAAAACATTCAGTGACCGAGCTTCTACAGTAGCTACATTAAGCTTCCAATGGCGATTTAAAGAAATGCCACTTTTAATTTCGAAAATATCGTCTTGTAGACTACGAAACCATTACTGGATTTTCCAATGTGTTTAACATTGGTTATCGCGATCCATAATAGATATTTTGCGTGATATTACATAGTACATTTTGAACAGCTTTTCCCGTTTACTATGTTTACCATGCAGTGTCAACAAACCAACCAATTTGTGTCCGTGAAGTTCCTGTCATGTGATCGAAACATTCCAAACTTATCGCGACCCTATAGACTGCCGCAACTCTCCTTGTGAGGTTGCAACCACTAGCTCTTCTGTGCCAATCACGCAAACACTAGGGTTGACACAAACTTGACACAGCATCAAGTAGTGCAGTCGCTCATAATAACCTCTGACACTCGGTTGAGTCGCTCACGTGGATGTCACAGCTGCGTCGTACATGTAACAGTCACGACACCTCTACATTATGTCGGGTTGCTACATCACGGTGTAAGCATCGATCATTTTTCATGATACGAGGATCCTCTCCAGCTTCACCTGGGGTGTCGAGCTTGGCGACGGTTTGTGTATTACTGAGACAAAAAATACACATAATACGATTATCGACACATGTATCGAGTGCGAGCCAATATCGTGAGGGCAAAGATATTTCCCGCGGCAGTGTTTCTGTTGTATGCAGCTGTCACGACTTGAGCATGGATCGATCATGTGCCTGGGGTCCATGCAGCTGGTCGTCACTGTCACTATACGTACTAGTGACGGGTTGTATGTGTGCGGAGTCGCTACTGACACGGGTCATGTACGCTACGAGTCGCCACTCGCACGACCTGTGGCAGCGACGGATCGGTCATGTGACGGGTTGCTGGGATCACGAGTCATATAGGTAACGAGACGTCATTACCACGACCTGCAGCAGAGACGGTTCGATCATGTGATGAGTTAATGCTATCACAATTGTGCTTGCAACGGGTTGTCACTGTCACGTTCCGTACCGATATCCATTATGTCACAAGAAGCAAATCGGAGTTTTATTCAATTAAAGTTCTCGACTCACAATATGATCAAAAACGACTATATAACGTCACAAAGGAGCTTCTAGGTTGGTCTAAGTCTGGCACACTCCCAACAAATATTGAACAGGAAGTCATGCTTAACATATTCTACGAGTTTTTCTTGGAAAAAATTATTAAAATTAGAAATAATATTTCTAGTGCTGACCGCTCCAAAATTTTTGAAGAATTTCGTGAACTCAATGGTTCATTCTGTAGGTCAAAACTGTCTGAATTTAGACCTGTTACCAAAGCAGAACTCAAAAGTATTATTGAAAAGTCATCCCGGGCTATCTGCTCGCTTTATCCACTTATTTCATGGTTGCTGAAAGTGTGTAGTAATAAATTCTTGGATATTCTTACGAACATTGTGAATTTATCCCTGTCCAACGCTGAAGTGTCTTAAAATCTAAAGTGTGTCCTCGTCGTACCTCTTCTCAAGAAAGCCAGTCTGGATTCAGATATTTTGAAAAACTACCATCCTGTTTCGAATCTAAGATATGTTTCCAAAATCGTTGAACGTGTAGTAGCAGCTCAGTTGAATCAACATCTTATCACACACAGTCTTTTGGATAAATATCAATCAGCCTATCGCATGTTCTGTTCCACCGAAACTGCACTGTTACGCCATCAGAGTGATGTCATGAACGCTCTTGACACGAAGTCTATGGTTGCACTAGCGATATTAGATCTTAGTGCAGCTTTCGACGCCATTGACATCGCTAGGCTGTTCACACGGTCTATACCACCGCTTTGGAGTAAGCGATCATGCTTTATCATGGCTTAAGTCCTACTTACATAACCGAACTCTGTCTGTGATCGTGAATGGCTTTACCTCATCAACTGCTGCCATCAGTCATGGTGTGCCCCAGGGCTCTGTTTTAAGCCCTATTTTATTCACCGTCTATGATACTCCGCTGGCGGATATAGCTAATAAATATAACGTTAAATATCACTTCTATGCTGATGATTCGCAAATTTATATTGCTTTTGATCACAAAAAGGACACTGCAAAGGCTATCAGCACTATTGAAGAATGTATTCTAGCTTTCAAGAAATGGATGCGTGCCAGTTTTTTTGAAACTCAACGATGACAAGACTGAACTTATTTTATTTGGCTCAAAATGTAATTTGTCGTAAAACATAGCTAGAAGTCGACGATTTTTTAGCTCCTCAGGCCACTAAGTTGTTAGTTCGCGCATATGTTATATCTCGCTTGGATTACTCCAACTCTCTACCCTATGGTGTTAATAAATCATTAATTCGCAAGCTTCAAGTCATGCAAAACTAGGCAGCTCGTCTTATCTCCAAAACAAACAGATTTGACTATGCGACGCCCCTACTCATCGAACTGCACTGGCTGCCGTTTGAACAAGGGATTTTATTCAAAATTCTAGTCATTGTTTTTAACTGTATTCATGCACGCGCACCTCACTATCTATTGGATATAGTAACACCGTGCCGGAACTGTCGCTAGATCCGATCGGGCAACCAAGGATTATTGGTGGAACACAAAACCAACAAAAGATGCGGTGATAGAGCATTAGTGAATTTTGCTCCTAAACTATGGAACTCGCTGCCTATTCATTTTAGATACATAAATAATGTTGCAGCTTTTCAAAGAGCTCTTAAAACACACCTTTTTATAATGCATATTTTGTCAACTATTTTGTAATAGTATTATAATTGTTCACCTGTATCTTTTTAACATATAATTGTATACTTTGTTCAGCACTTGGAGCTTATTATTAGATAAAGTGCTATACAAATGTATTAAATAATAATAATAATAATAATAATAATAATAATAATATCTTAGATCATACCATCAGTCGTGACTATCATGGGTCGTGTTTGAGACTGGTCGGTGCTATCACGACTCATTCATATTACGTGTCTTAGACGGGGCGTCATTGCACCGGGTCGTGTCTGCGGCAACTCAGTCACATGTCACTCGCTGCAGCGACGGGTATCAACGCTGTGTCGGGTCGTGAATGTCACGGATTATTTTTAAAACGCTATAAAGGAATTACACCGACCTTTTCACTCGTTTGCAGTTAATAAGCAATGTTGAAGTCGTATTATATTTCCTTAAGTATTTTAGTGATACAGAACAGTGGTAAGTACTTATAACATTTGTTTTTGTTGTAGATTCACTTTCAATCCCTGACTCATGTCCGCATATCAAGCGAGCAGTGATCCGCGCTCTAGATGTACCGCGTGTCTTTGCCGATGGAGCATACAGCCATGTACACTGGACAACCGTTATTCGTCTTGAGGATTCTCTGTTCTCCTTTTTGCTTCCACAACAGGAGACAGTTAGGGTACGCAATAAAAGCCGGAAACGCTATAAGAGCGAGAAATCTTTGGCTTCAGTATACATGTTGTCGCCCACCGCCCTCATCTCAGTCGATAAAGCGGATACGGAGGGGTTACGACAGTCAAAGAAACTGAAACTTAAAACACTCCCAGCTGCTTGATCTTTTGTCACCGCATCGACACCTGGGGTTTGTTTTCTCGACCCAGGTCAGGTTGACGTTACGTCGGCGTGGGGTACACGTATCATCACCGCAACTCCTGCTATACAGGCAAATCAATCATTATTCTATTCAATCAGTGACAGCGACGACTTTATTGAACGATCTCAATATGGAGACTAATAAGTTAGTTCAGGATGTGCCTGTACAGGATTTAGATATCACAAACGAAATGGATTTAAACATTACGACGGCAGTGAAACAAGAAACAATACCGCGTAGGCAGGAGCTTTCTCCATTGAAACACTTTGCTTTAAGTTTGAATCTATATCCAGACACTTTAATACACACATCGGACGAGGAACTTAAAGTGTTATGCGGTCTTGCCTTGAAATCGATAACGTTACGCTTTAATGGGGTCCCGTCGGCCACTTTTTCTACGGAACTGTCCTCTCCTAAAGATACTCAACGTCTGTCTCTGCCTTTCATGGTCCTTATACAGCATTGAAGCAGACATCATTTGCAAGAGGATCAAATTTTTGGCTCGTCCTCTTCTTCCCCAGTGGACAACTCCTCGTAGGAGAGGAGGAACCAGCGGTCATGAGTGCGCAAGAGCAACTTCCGTCCACGCTTGGTACATGACCAGTGGTACATAACACACCCTAGTTACCGATTTCGACTTCGGTATCTCACCTTGCTCTACAGTCAACTGCCCGAGCTTCGGCGCTGCCCTTGTCGCAGTCGATGTCATACCATGCCTCTCCCTTTATGACACCGGAAGATTATAAGCCTTTACGGCTAGTACACACTCCTACTCCGCCGGGCGTTGAGATCGTACCAGACGACTGAAAGAAGCGTTTACTGTCGATTTATCGGCATTAGATTTCCTTTCAAGGATATTATTAAGTTTACAGCAGACAATTCTTCCGCTTCTATCACCCGTACAAATCAGTAGACCGCCTTTTTGCTTCGCGGCTCAGTCGCAACTGCCTACACGTGAAGACTTGCTGGCACTCTCCACGGCTCCATGTGTGCCGAACGTATTGCAGGCCAGGATGGAGGAGTTGCAAGCTTTACAGGATCTACGTCCGCGCCAGGCGTCACGTCTTCTGCCGTCCAAGGTATTACATGTCAAGACAACTACGTATCAGTCGAACGACGGTGTATTGCAGACCCAACCGCTCACCTACCCTTGTGACATGGACACGTGGCTCTCTACCGTGAACCTTGAGTCCAGCGTTCTATTGTTTAAACGTGACTGTAGGTATCTAGAGATAAAGTGGCAAATCCTGTTTGCAAACCCTGTCCTTTCAAGATGCGGCCTTTCGAGCACTTAGGAAGTTCGTTGATCCCGGCACGAATATCTTGCTCGACTGTGTGGTTGCAGTTTCGTCAGACTTGTTAAAACTTAATGCTTATCTGCTCACATCGTTAGTCGTACCACGGCGAAATCAAGTGCTACCACACTCAAATATAAGTAGAGAAGACGCATGTAAACTATGTTTTGCGCCCATAGATTCAACCAAACTGTTTCCACCGAAAATACTAAAGAGTGTCATCGAGTCAGTGTAAGTAAAATCGCCGGACGCACTGATGTCTAAAGCACTGACCCTTCATAGTAACAGAATGAGGCAACGCCAAACGGCAATTCCGCCAGCGGCAACGCCGAAAAAGAGACCGGGTCCATCGTTAGTGTCGACCCCACAGGTCAAGAAACATAAGCTGGACACATAAAAGCAAAATACCCCTCCCAAGAAGAGGTAGCAACCAATCAAAGTATCCAGCCGAGAAAGCACTGCAATCTGTACCACATACTTTAGACTTTTGTGAAGATTTGGTTTATTCATTTCCAAAATCGAGCATAAATTTCAGCGCAGGGTGGAAGGGTAAGGCATTTATGGCCAGCTTGGCAAGCGTTTCGAGCTCCCAAACACATAGTCAGTTGGTTTTGTTGGGAATACTCTTTACCGTTTACAAGAGACAGGTCTGATCGTCAAATCCTTCCACCGGGGCATGCCACCGGGTCATCTGATACGCCTCTGTTTGTTAGCTCTGAAGGATCTCGATTGGTGGTCGTGTCAACTCAGTCTTCTGAAAAATGTACCTTTCTCTCTCCAAGCCCCCATCGAAGAAGGTATAGAACGTTGCATCTTGCAACGGTTGGGGTTTCTTTTCCCAGGGACACACGTGAAAGGTGCATTGGTCGAATCACGAAACAAATTCCACATTAATGCGTTGGAATTGAAGGCAGCGTTCCTTGCTCGTCAAGGTAACTTGGCTCAGTTTGTGATCGAGAATAAGACAATGATATTTTATTTGTCCAAGCAGGGCGGCATGCGCTCATCAACGTTGTCTCACCAAATAGGTCCTCTTGCAATCTCATAGCAGTGGCTTTGTCATTCAAGCATCACACATTGCAGGCAGTGTGGATATTTTGGCCGATCTAGCTTCCAGAATGGGCGAGGTCGTTCATACGGAGTGGTTCGTAGCGGATTACAAGTTTCATTGGATTGCAACACAATCTCCGTGGGGTCCATCCCAGGTGGATGTCTTTGCCAATAGTCTCAATCATCGTCTTCCAGTGTACATTTCTCCATTTTCGGACTTCGCAGCTTAAGCGATCGATTGCTGTGCCAGTCGCCTCCAACGGTGTGGTTTGCGTTTCCTCCGTCCTCTCTAGTGTTGAAAGTCCTTGTAAAAATTTGGCATGAGAAACCAAACTGTCTGTTGCTAGTAGCTCCCGATCTTCCAGAACTGCCTTGGTTTCCTTTGTTGAGGTGGTAACCGTGCGGCAAGAGTTTGTCCATTCCCCCGGAATATGGCAGTCTGCGTCAACCTCATTGAGAATATTATTACCTAAATCCTCAGTTGTTTCGACTGAAACTATGGTGTGTAAGTTTTCCTTCATGAAAACCGAGGCTTTCTCTCAAAAAGTGATGCAGAGAATGGACAGGATCCACAAAGATTCCACGAATAAGGTTTACTTGTCATATTGGCAACTTTTCGAGTCATGGGGTGTTGACAGAGGCATCAATCCTGTGGCAGCTACTGCAGTGGCTGATTTCTTTCTTTACCTGTTCTAAGTCAGGAGAGTTTCAGTTAGATCGATTATAACATGCCACTCAGCTCTCACAATTGTTCCAAGGCGGGCATAGGGTTATGATTTGTCTACGTGTGATGTGTTGTTGGATTAACTCAGGTCGTTTTAACTAAAACAACCTATTTCCAAGGGAAAAGTGGTGCCTTGGGACTTGTTCGTCGTGTTGAAATATCTCACGTTTCCACTTTCTACCACTCAGTCATTTCAGACAAGCTAGTTACCTTGAAATGTGTTTTTCTTGTGTCACTGGCGTCAATCAAGCGTCACGAGGGAATACACGCATTACAAAACTCGATTCATCAGGTTAATGGATCATGGAAGGCGGTGGTGCTAAAACCTTTGCTGTCTTTTCTGGGCAAGAAGCACATTACGACCAAGGGCTTAGGTACATTTCAGCAAATTGTGATACCAGCCTTGTCGGATGCACGTTCACGTGGCAGTGTCGACACCGCGTCGTTATGCCCCGGTCTCCCTACTACGCGCATATAGTAAGCGATCAAGTACTCACAGTAGCACGTTACCGTAGCTAAAAGCTATATGCATAAATTAATATTGGCTTCTGTTGCCTTCTGTTGGTGTAGTACTTGCACAAACAGTTACCAAATGTGTTTATAACCCACTTGCCCCTGAAATGCATCACAAAAAGCAGACAATCAATTAAGAACTGCTATCAGCTCTTTGTGTTTGAATAGCAAGGCTTTTAACCAGACATACAGTAATAAAGGCCATTAGTTGCTAGCTTGTCACCAAGCAACAAATTATATAAATCACACAAACTGAACTGGCCTCTTCAGTGAGACTAAAGGTTTTGGAATCGGAAAGTATTTAATTAAATAGGATACGTTTCAGTGTATCAAATATGAACTGTAATTAATCTCAACAAAGATTACAAAAACATGAAAATAGTTTTGTCTTTATATTCAAACTACTAATAATGCACTATAAAGAGTGATAAAACATTAAATTCTAACCGAACCAAATTCGCTGGGGCAAAAAACACCGGATAAAATCCATCTGGAAAATCCGCCAAAGATAAAAAACCATCCGCTGAAACCGGCTATATATATTGAAAGCTTATTATATTTTGAGGAATTAAACATGTTTTCCTAGTTCTGTTTTTATTACAGTAAAAATGTACAATAGACAAAGACAACAGTAAATCTTCAAACATTGTGATTCTAAAATTTAAATGATCTGAAGATCAAATCTTCAAATTTACCACTTTACAGAGAATATCAATTGCACTTTTAAACTGAACAAGCACAGTCCCAATCAACATATTTTTTCTGGAGTAGATGTAATTGACCACTTACCAATTTTTAGTCTGTTAGATTTTGATCCAGGGTGGCTTTTTCAAGACGGGTTGTATCCTGACAACTTTATATCACACTGACACCTATATATGAAGTCAAAGTGATGTAAAGTTGTCAATACATTATCGGAGAATTAATGAGAATTATTTTTCTTGGAAACTGTTGTTATATTCTGAAATACTTGAACACTTGCAGTTTTGCTTGCACAATGGTATTCATTTTTTTAGTTTAGATTATTTAGAGAGAAATGTGGTTGCACAGTAATAGATATTGAACGATATTAATTGAAGGTTTTTATATTAACACGAGAAGATGTACAATAATCGATACAGTAATATTTAAAATAATTAGCTGAACAAATTAAAAAGCAACATTCATATTGGGAGATGACTCGATTGCTATTTGTAAGTGGAGTAAAAAGTTGTGTATTAAGAAAATTTTAATGATAACCAGTGCAGTAATATTTGAAGTAGCTAAGTGAAAACAAAGCGGCAAGCCTATGAATAATCAATAGAGAAACATAACTGATTCAGCAATTTGTTTTCTTGATTTTTGCTTTTTGGTTTGAGGATTATTGGAGATTTAGTTAATTTAGATACAACAGAATTGATAAACTTAACTGTTTTTCGACTTGTTTTTTAAAACATATTTCGCTAAAAACAGACATAAATTAAGTTAAATGATTACAAACAGAAACCTTGTTTTAATATGGGATGCATTACAAGCAAGGAAAAGGCATATAATAAAAATGTTTCAACAACGCCTAATAAATTCTGTAGCAAAAAGAAAGAGCAGTCTATTGTGCACTGCGCCTCTAAAGATAAAGCCAGACAAGATGATGACCAGTCTCTTGAACATGCCAAAAGAAATACAATTTCGCATTCAAACGAGAAGGATATCGTGGAACTGTCCAACAGGTATAGCCAAAATAACCTTTCAAACTTTACAGGTACGCCTGTTGCCAGAAAACCACAAAGACTCTTACCAGACACGCCTGGACCAAACAAAAACTCGCGTGAGTCGTTATTTACTTTTACTTTTGTGACTGGCTTTCCTTTTAGAGTAGCCATCATATTTTAGTTTTATTTCAGCTCTACAAAATTTAACAAAATTCATGAATTGTTGTAATTCAGTCATTAACATATTATGTTTTCTGTTTAGTATGAAATTTAGTTCAAATGAGAGGAATGTTATATGGCAGTGCTTAAACTTGCTAACATTGTTCAACTGCTTTCTGTGTGTTCTAAAGGGTTTCTAAACACAATAAGACAATAGACAGCTCTTTTCATTTCTTGCAATAAAAGGTAGATTATACATGTGAAATTCAAATATTTAAATTAATAAAACCAATGCAAAAAGCCAAACGTATATATGTGTTATAAAATATACCTTGATATATATAGTAGATTACATATTATAGCTGAAAACCCCTGTTTTAAAATTATGCCCTTTAGTTAAGAACACTTAATTTCTTTTTCTTCGAATAGCAAAGAAAATTTTGAAGGCCTTGTATGATTACAAACCTCGTCAACCTGACGAACTTGGATTTAAGAAAAATGACAGATTGCAGTTCCTATCGGAAGGGTAAAGTTATATTTTTCGTGTGATAAGTCCTGTAGATATCCTAAAAGGACAAGTTGTATTGTGTAAAAGGGTTTAATACCACCATATCGACAGACAACCTAAGTTGTAAATGTATAATAACGTAGAAAAACCTTTCCACCAAATCATCTACTGTACTTAAATCGAAGTAACAACACTTCTTGACTTGATTACAGCATTAGGACAATGCCAGCGTCAATGCCTGAACGACGATTTTTGGGTTCTAAACGATCTTTTAGTCATTCGTCTTTGTCAAATAAACTCCTATGAAACTCGTCCACATGAATAAATTTTGACACCATTTATGATCATGTAAGTAGGTATAAGACAGGGAAATCTCTAAATTCAGTAAGAAAATAAAATATATTTAAGTTTTCAGATTTGAGAGAAAATATACTGATAGGACATCCGCTCACTTATATGATTATTGTTAAGCAATTACTTTGTAGGTGATCCCTAATTTTCAACCAAATCTTTCTTCCTATTTCTAGGAAAAAGGCATTATAAAGACTTTCTGAATTGTGAAGATGGTTAACAACCCTAACTGTATGTTAGAGATTTTTAATATCCATAAACATTCAAAATTATATGGCCAAGCTACTCAGAAATTATATAAACAAACTGATCCACTTCTTCCTTAAGGCTTGAAGCTACAACAACATGATATTGTCTTCAACGAAATATCAAACAAACTATTAAATTTTAAACTCGAGTGAAAGATTGATAATGTATTGTCAAAAATAACATGGTAGTGTATTCAATCTAAACAGATATAATTTTCAGCTTTGTATTGTACCATCTTAGTTCACAATGCTATAAAAGATAGATATGTGATATCGGTTTTCCCTACATAATTGCATTAGTGTTTACTTTTGCAATGTCTTTATAGTTTGTATTAATGGCATTTTCGTCTCATTAAATATAGTTGTAAACGTCGGCACTAAATTAAAACGAAAGCAAATGTCCCAGTAATTAAGCGAGCTTAAATGAAATAATTTGCTATAATATCTCATAAATAACAAGCAGTATAGTACAAATATCCCATTTATAGTAAGGAGGAAAATGGCTGGTGGACTGCAAAACATATATTTACTGGAGAATGCGGTTATATTCCAAGCAACTATGTAGTGAAGGACAACAAAGATCCAGAGTCACAAGAGTAAGTAAAAAATAACAACTCGTTAGCATTTGATTTGAACTTAAAATGATAACTGAAAAAATAATCTTGTCATTGTAAGTTATAGTTTTCTTTGTGGTTTAGATGGTGGTTTGATGTAGATAGAAGACAGAGTGATAAGCTACTGGCATTACCTCAAAATCCGAACGGAACATTTCTAGTCAGAGCAACCTCAGGTATTTTATACGAATACAGTCTCTTCTATTTTTTTTTGTGAATTTAATAGAAGTTATACCTATACCAATAATAGGGCCACTCAAATTGTGGCCTTTTTCAAATTTAAATCTGCATCTGTGGAACTTAATACTTGCTAATAAAGTTTTAAAAGTGTAATTATAAAGTGGAGAGACAATATACCTAAACATCTAAATCATTACTCAATAAAATTGTGTTTTGCACCTAAACTACTATCACTAGTTCTCTTGTGCCATTTTAGATAAAACGTCGTATGCCCTGTCTGTTGCCATGGTAAACAAGAAAAAAGTAAACGATGCAGGTGTCAAACACTATCGTATTCGCGTGATGGATGATAAGAAAAGATGTTTTATTAATCCAAGACGTTGCTTTGACTCCGTAGTTGAGTTGATAGAGCACTATAAAGGTATTGTAGCATTATAGCAAATTTCTCTTTATGAAATACATACATTAAAGTAAATCGTAAGCAGGACAGTGATATGCCGATACGATTTTTATATTTTCCCTAAACATAAAAAAACTGTTTGTTGTTGTCTCTTAAACATTTTAATGCAATATATATACTTCGGTTTTATTTGTGTATAATAAAATTCTTGATTCAAGAAAAATAGAAACACCAAAAGCTATTACAATACTGTTGTTGAAAAACTAATATGCAAGATT
The DNA here is from genome assembly GCA_949752745.1 of Protula sp. h YS-2021. Lineage (NCBI taxonomy): Eukaryota > Metazoa > Annelida > Polychaeta > Sabellida > Serpulidae > Protula > Protula sp. h YS-2021. The sequence continues at coordinate 18,867,421 of OX457032.1, forward strand.
AACTCCCTTTGAAATAACTTGGTCGTGACAGCCAGGAAGGATGGCTTGTGTTGTCGATTAACTAGACCATGTCCAAGAGAGCCAATTGCAGTTCCATTTAAGGAAATAGAAGTGGAACGCAGTGCAATAGAAATACAAACGAAACTTGGGGCAGGAATGTTTGGAGAAGTGTGGAAAGGTCTGTAACCAGTCATGTGTTGCATAATGGATATAGCTCGTCATTTAACTAAGTATTAATGAAAATTGTTCATTTATTTATTAATTTTGACGAATTATAATTTTTGCAAAAGGACAGTTGGAATTTATCCTGATTTGTTTGCAAAACTTTGTCGAAAGTGACCAGTCGCGGTGTAAATTTATAAATATAAGTAACATTTGCAGTCTGAATATTTGGTGCGGTGTAAACAGATTTGCATAACAGTGTTACTAGATAAGCATACTTCGTGACTATGCTTTACATTGATTACAATAATTTTTTATTATTACTAAATAACAGTTGTAAGTTATCATAATCCGCATTTTGAATACAATCTCCCTTTCTATCATTGTAGTTTTTATTTTACTGACTTGTGACTCGTGTTTGAAAAAGACCATATAAGTTATAAACCTGATGTGTGGGTTTTTTTCAAGTATTTTTTGCAAAGACAGTTACTTACATTACATATATTCAATTATCTAACTATTTAAATAAAGATTTCATTCGCAAGAATGTAAGCGCTCTTTAGCCTTGACATTTATTCTTCGACACACCTTTTTAAATTTACACACATGAAAATCAGCAATAGCTTTCACTTCTCATTCAGTTTGATTGAAAAATTGAAAATATCTTAAATTTTATATTGTTTCATTTACTACGATTCAGGTAATCATTTACATCCACTTAAAACAGAATAAACAGTAACATATAACAACCCTTACAACCCTGGAATTCAAAATAATAAACAATAAATAATTATCAGTAGAATAAAATGGCATAATTTTGGCTTTGTTCAACAACATTGAAAAACGAAACTTTGTTAGTCTACTTTTTAATTGTTTTCTTTTAGGTAAATGGAAAAATGTTATTGAAGTAGCGGTTAAAACTTTAAAACCAGGAACAATGTCAGCTGAAGCTTTCCTCGAAGAAGCCAAATTCATGCATCAGTTGCGGCATCCCAAGCTCGTACAACTTATGGGCGTATGCACAGCCGAAGAACCAATGTATATAATTACAGAACTGATGGAACACGGTGCTTTACTGCACTATTTGAGATCTGAAAAACGTTTCATCCAGTTCACTGACATTGTCGATATGGCTGCGCAGGTATTGATATCTTATTATGCTCATGAATTATTTGGCATTTTCTTGACAATAAAATAGCACCACCTTGATCAAAGTTGCACATTTAATTTCAAAATTTTCAATATGTGCAGCAATTTATTCAATGATTTTCGTGACATTGTCATTTTTTTTTTGTTTTACTGATCCCTGTCGCATTTGGACATTGAATGTTTGAGACACTTCCTAACAGATTGCCAGTGGAATGTCATATCTTGAAGCAAAAAGTTTTATTCATCGAGATGTGAGGGCAGCAAATATGTTGGTGGGCTTAAATACCACAGTTAAGGTTGCCGATTTTGGTTTGGCTAGAGTCGTAGAAGATAACGAATATACAGCGCATGTCGGTATGAATATCTGTGGTGTGAATGTATGCCAAATAATTCATATATTTTATATAATTGTTACCCATGTCAATATTCCAAATTAAAGTCAAGAATATCGCTCATTTCCTGGTATAGAAAAATTTTCAGTGCCCCCTTGTATGTTTGAGTTGTAACATGTTTTGCTCTCGGTAGAATTTATATATTTTGTTATGTGAACAACTTTATACATTTAATTATATTTTTCTGCTCCGACTGTAATCTGGAACTGTATTCATGTGCAGCATGCCATAAAAATATTCTTGACTGATACACGGTTAAATAGTATAATAACTTGTAACAACCCTACATTTACTTTCAGAAACAAAATTTCCAATAAAATGGACAGCTCCTGAAGCGGCCTTTAGTAGGCAATTCTCTACGAAATCTGATGTCTGGTCATTTGGGGTGCTTCTGTATGAAATGATTACTTATGGAGGTGATCCCTATCCAGGTTATTTTTATGATCACAAATACGCTTAAATGCTATTGAAAACTGTGTTCCTAATATGGTTAATCTGATTTAAAACAGATCAATAACTTTCTGATTGTTATTAAAACCATATATGTCTATTTGACAAGTTAGTAATCTTGGTTTGGTTTTATCAAAAAACATTTTTAGATTTCGTTGTAATGAAAAACATAAAAAAGAAATTATTGTGTATTTACCTGTCTATACACTATAAAGCTAAAAGATCCAACTAAAAACACTATTTTGTCCTGTTCTTTATGCATCAACTTCACCCAGATATGCGGGGTCAAGAAGCACTACGACGTGTAGAACAAGGATACCGCATGCCACAACCAACAGAACAGGAATGTCCGGACTCATTCTACGAAATGATGTTAAAGTGCTGGGATTCGGAAGCAGTTAACAGACCAACATTTGCATTTCTTTACGACTTCTTTGGCGATTATTTCGTAGCAACTGAGAAGTGCTACACTGAGAATATTTGTTAAAATGTTAAAGTGCATTTATTTGTAAAAAAAATATTTTGCAACTACAAAACGGGTATGACAAAACGAAAACGGTTTTAAATTGGTATTAGACACACGAAGCCTGTAAATCGCACCGTCACAGATCATTTTATATTTTTAAGCACACCATGATACCCTTTCAGACTAGCTCAAATTAACACCTGTGAAATTCAATCTTAATTCTTTGTTTGGTTTGTTAGTATTTTAGGAGTGCTGAGTTTGAGAATCATCTTCTATTAGGAAAAAATTGGCAGTTTGAGTTTTACCTTGTGTGCGATGCAAAAGATCAGTAGCATCTATGGCAGAGTACAAAGTAATTTTGATCTTTGATTCTGCAGTATCCGTGAAAGATGTTAGAAAACTAAGTTAACACGTACATAAATAAATTTTTTCTCTGTCTTCATAGCAGGAAAACAGACTTGTTTGCAAAAAAAGCAATAAGTGTTGTGTATATGTGTAGCCAGTGACTTCCGGTTGTAAATAAAGACATGGCGGCAACTTTGCGTCTGTTTAGTTTCAAATAGTGTTTCTACGTAGCCACCTCACGCGTATAACAAATGGCGACGAGCAAATCGTGTTGCGTCGGACCGCAGAGGTTATGAGGTTCTGGTGGAGAAGAAAGACGCAGAGGAAAGTACCGAAGATAACGGAAAAGTGAGTGTTTGCTGAAGTGACTTCTGAATGATGGCATCACTGATCGGACGATTGGAGCCCTTTGACGAGACTGCTGGTGACTGGGAGCTGTACAATGAGAGACCTATTCCTTGCTACATAGCCGTGCTACATATCAACAAAGACGTTCGAGCAAATTGGTGAGTTGCTGCAAGAACATCTCAGTCCAAAGCCCAACGTGATAGCAGAGAGATAAGCGTCAGCAACAGACGGGTGAGTCGGTGACAGATTACGTGGGCGTCCTCCAAAAGCATTGTGAGCATTGTGAGTTCGGTGAGCGTCTGGCAGAGCACCTCAGAGATCAGCTGGTTTGTGGGATAAAGAACGAAAATGTCCTGAAAAGATTGTTGTCGGAGAAAATTTTAACCTACCAGAAGGCCAAGGAGATAGCAATTGCCATGGAAAAGGCCATGAAGGATGTATCGGAAATCCAAGGAGCATCGGCAAATGTTAACAAGTTGCATAGGACCACTGGAAATCGTTGCTTCAGGTGTGGCAGGAATGGTCATGGCCCCGAGGATTGCCGTTTTAAGGACGAGAAATGCCACAACTGCGGTAAAAAAGGCCACATTAAGAGAAGATGCAAGATGAAAAAATCTGGTAAGTCATCTTTCGAGAGCAAAAAGATCGGGACAGACCAGTTTAAGAAGCGAAAGCCAAAGAAGAAAGTTTTTTATGTTGATGACGATGAAGTGACCACTGATAGTGAAGATTCTAATGGCGACAGCACTTCCTGTTCAGATCTCGGCTATACGGAAGTTGTTTGCGATGTAAACAACAATAGCGAGAAGAAATGTGTGTCCATTACGATCAGTCCTAAAATAAACGGTAAAATGATCAAAATGGAGCTTGATACAGGATCTTCGCTTTCGATAACATCAAAAAGGGATTATCAGCGCCATCTTGGTAAATTACAGCTGCAAAGAACAAATGTTGTGTTAAAAACCTATACTGGAGAATGTGTAAGGCCAGAAGGGTACGTGAATGTTCTGGTGGAACACGAAGGCAAGGAACATCGTTTGCGGCTGTACATTCTTCACGGTGGAGGTCACCCTTTGTTTGGTAGAGATTGGCTCCGACACATCAAGTTAAATTGGCACGAAATCAGGTCCATACGGATGACTCGAGGTGAGAAGAAATTAGACCATCTTCTAGAAAAGTACAGTGAGTATTTCGGCAAAGAATTGGGTGAGCTAAAAGGGATAACTGCGAAGTTACACCTCAAAGAAGGAGTTACCCCTAAATTTTGCAAACCTAGACAAGTCCCGTTTGCAATGAGGGGCAAGGTCGACAAGGAGCTGGACAACATGGTAGTAAAGGGATCCTTTCACCGGTAGAGTGGAGCGATTGGGCTGCACCCATTGTCCCAATTCTGAAGAAGGACGGTTCTGTCAGGATATGTGGCGATTTTATGGTCACTGTCAACCCACAGCTCAATGTTGACTCGTACCCATTGCCTACTATTGAGAGCATGTTAGCAACATTGGCAGGTGGAGAGAAATTTTCAAAGATAGACCTCAAAACGGCGTATCTTCAAATGGTAGTGGACGAAGAATCGAGAAAATACCTGACCATCAACACACAGAAAGGACTTTTTGTTTTCAATCGCCTGGCGTATGGTATTTCCCCAGCTGCTTCTATTTGGCAACGCCCAATTGAACAGGTTTTAAAAGGTATCAAAAACGTGCAGTGTATTTTGGATGATATGATAATCACCGGTTCAGACGATGACGATCACCTATGTACCTTCGAGAAAGTCTTTCAGCGATTAATAGAATACGGCCTTAAAGTCAACCCCAACAAGTGTGAGTTTTTCAAAGATTCCATTGAATTTGTTTCTCACATCGTCGACAAAGACGGAATCCACAAGACCGATTCGAAAGTCAAGGCAGTAACAGATGCGCCAGCTCCAAGAAATGTTTCTGAATTACGAAGCTGGGTCGCCCTGGTGAACTGTTACCACCGCTTCCTACCCAACTTGTCTACGATACTACATCCATTGCACCAGTTGCTCCACAAAAATCAGAAATAGCTATGGACAGACTCATGTGAAACGGCTTTTAAGAAAACGAAGGATCTCATCACATCTGATCTCGTTTTAGTACATTATGATCCGAAACTGCCGCTTCGACTGCACTGTGACGCATCATCAAAAGGTATTTCTGGAGTTATTTCGCATATCTACCCAGATGGAAGCGAACGCCCCATTAGTTTTGCATCCCGAACATTGTCAAAAGCTGAACAAAATTATTCACAAATCGATCGAGAGGCCCTCAGCCTCATTTGGAGCATCAAGAAATTCAACATATACCTGTTTGCCCGAAAATTTACTCTAGTTACCAACTGCAGTTTGGTTTCGATCTTCAATCCCAAAAAAGGTATTTCAACAACTACGGCTTCGCTGATGCAAAGATACTCCATTTTTCTTACTGACTATAATTATGAAATTGAATACTAAAAGACAAGTGAACATGCTAACGCTGACGGGTTAAGTAGACTACCCCTTCCGGTAAGCCAGAAAAATTCGTCAGGAGAGAGAGCAATATTCTACGCTGCCCTACTCGACAACTTTCCGATTTCATTAAAACAAATTGCCCAGGCAACGTCAAAAGACCAGGTATTGTCAAGAGTTTTCGAATTCACAAGAGATGGCTGGCCCGGTAAAGTTGAAGAAGATCTTTCTCCTTATCATTCACATGAATCAGAATAATCAATTTCACAAGAGTGTCTGCTCATTGGAAACAGAGTGGTTATTCCGGAAAAGTTCCAGAGAGCATTCCTGCAAGAACTCCATAGTGCCCATCCTGGTATGGTGAAAATGAAAAAAAATTGGCTAGATCGTACATTTGGTAGCCCAATATCGACAGAGATATCGAAACACAAGCTAAAATGTGCCCGAGCTGCTTCGAGATCCAACAAGAGCTACAGTGCACCCCAGGGAATGGCCAAGTCAGCCGTGGAAAAGGATCCACATTGATTTTGAAGGACCTTTTCAAGGCCATATGTTTATCATAATAGTCGATGCACACTCCAGATGGCCAGAGGTACGGATCATGGAAAAAATCACTGCCCTGGAAACTGTCAAAGTACTTCAAGAACTGTTTAGCGCCTATGGAATTTGTGATGTTATCTGTACAGATAATGGTACAACCTTCCATTCTGAAGCCTTCCAGAAATTCTTAAAACTACATGGAATTATTCACAAAACTACGAGTCCTTTTAAACCCTCGCGAAACGGTTTAGCAGAACGTATGGTTCAGAGTCTGAAATCTAGTCTCAAATCTATGAAGCACGAACTTCGTTCAATGCACGAGAAAGTAGCCAAATTTCTACTCATGTATCGATCAACTAAAAACGCAACTACTAACGAGACCCCATCCTTGTTATTCCTAGGACGTGAAATCAAAACAAGGCTGGATTTGGCAAAACCTAGTTTGCGCGACATCGTTTACAGAAATGTAAACACCAAAGACGAATTTCAGCGCCGTTCTTTTAGTGTGGGTGATGAAGTGCTTGTGAGGGACTATCGACAAAAGCACGGAAAATGGACATTTGCAGTTATCTCGCGAAAAATCGGAACGTTAATGTATGAAGTTTTGGTTGACAATTCAATTTGGAGAAGACACGTTGACCAAATCCGTTGTTCACAACACCCGGTTGAAGAAAAACATATCAAGAGCGATAATGCCCCTCAGCCATTAATTGTTTTACCCAAGCCCACTGAACCTAACCTGACAGTAGACCGTACAGCTATTCCGTGTAGCATAGCGCCATCTTCATCTGGTGAAACCATGATTTCAAAAGAGAAACCCGCTGTTTCTAGCCGAAAAACTGTGACAGTTAGAATTCCAGAGCCTTCTGTCAATGTTTCACACCCCGTTTCACCGGCTAAAGCAAAAACTGAAATTTCAAGTGTCGGTAGTCGTGTATCGCGATCAGGTCGTTCTGTAAGATCGCCAAAGAAGCACGGTTTCGAGGGCTAACTGTTAGTTAAATGTCGTACAATAAAGATATTTTGCTATATTCAATTATTATTTATTTATTCTAAGCCAATATTAACGTTTTATGTTTTTTTAATGTTGTACAGGTGCTGATTTGATAGCTGATTGCAGTTCAGTTAAAGTGCTGATAACGTTGCTGTAATGTTGACAATTTTTACAGTTAATCGACATTTCAGCTGCTGTAATTGTGTACAGTAAATATAAAGAGAGGAGAATTTTGGATTTATTTTTTGCATTTAATTGCTTATAATATATCTGAGCTAAGTGGCAAGTTTAAGGTTATGGTTTAGATATCTCTGAAGTAGTTATTTTGCATATTCGTTGTCCTTTATAATTACTTCGAGCTTCATTTCCATGCCTGTTAAGTGATCCTTTGAAGTCAATCATGGATCGAGTTTATAATCAGAGAACGTCGAATCGCAGTGATAGCGATAATATAGAGTGAAGACAAAAAAAGTTGAAAAAGTAAAATTCCGCAATTTTCAGGTAATTTAATTGATACATTCTGTCTAGTATAGTTATAAATTTTATATCTCTTTGTTCTGCTGGTAGCAAAATAGTAGTTAAAGCACAGTTAAGCAGCTAAAGCACAGTTAAGCAGTAATCTACACAGTAAGTCTTGTTTCAGTACGCGGGTAATGTTGTGTATATGTGTAGCCAGTGACTTCCGGTTGTAAATTAAGACATGGCGGCAACTTGGCGTCTGTTTAGTTTCAATTAGTGTTTCCACGTAGCCACCTCACGCGTATACTAATAAGTTTCTCAATGACGCACCAAAATTAAAAAGCTGTTGTAATGAAAGTTGTTTGAAAGTAACTCGGCACTCAACATGGTTATTGAAATCGAGCGCTGAAGATTTGTGTCAAAGGAGGGCTTTCAACTTTAAAAATTACCTTAAGTATCAAGCTTACCAATTTTTACTTTTCTGAAAACACAAAGTTTAACAGTCCATTTTTATAAATTTAGAGGAGGGGATGCAAAAAAAAAAAAAAAGAGGAACACTAATTGGATAATTTGGAGACTTATTGGGATTTCAGTCCTGATGAGCGCATCTCTGGTCCGGGTTTGCTTTTTTGCTTAACCCATTGAGTTAATCCATCGTTCATTTTCGTGAATTTGACATACTTTTAAACTTGTCTTAAGTCACAAAGTTGCATTTTTGATTATGTCATTTGTTAACTTTTGTGAATAGAGCGGCAGGGATTTTTGCTTCTGCCCAATTGTTTTACATGTAATTGCTACAGAAACCCTATGGGGCATGATTAATGATGTGTGCGTAAAACGTTATCGAGAAGTTGTTTGTCATTTTCTCTGACATTTAACTCTTGACGGTTTCACAAGCAATGGAAACGTTCTTCTGTTTAGCTTTAGAATTGTTTGTCATCATTTCTCATTTCGTTGTTGTCCAACAACCGACCTCTACGGCGGTTTTGTCCATTGTGTAGACCGGCAAGCGTCGTTAATAAACGACCGGTTTCGATTATTCCATGCGTCCTTCACCTTTCGACCATACCCCCAAAAAACTTTTTGTTCCGTAACTTGTCGGCTTCAGTGCCGACTGTCAACAGTTGAAAAGTGAACATAAAAATTGTGTTTTATTTCTCAATCAAAAAGAATTTAATTGCAACCTTAACAGTTTATTGAAAAAGTCTATCAAGACCTGTTTCAAGAAGGCGAGGTCTTTGTTTTTTATGCAGGCGATAATACCGTTTCAGGCTATAGTACCGTTGTTATAAACAGATGACCTCTCAGAGATGTCGTCGATAATACAGTATTTGTGCAATATTTCAGTATTTCCAAAATGTCATTTGTTTTAATGAACAATGTATAACAAATATAACGCATTTTTTTATCTCTTTGAATTTTCCATCCAGTTCTTTCTGATTTATTCCATTATATGCAACTGAAATGCCCCACCTGATGTAGTTCTTACGTGTCGTAAAAATTACCCGATACCAAAGCTACTCTAGAGTTTCTTGTGGGAACCAATTTATCCATTGTGTAACACCTTTTACTCAGCAGACCCACTGGGGATTCCGCGCAAAAATAGGACTCATAAAGGAGATGAACAACTTTTTAAAACAAACCACTAAAATACAGATTTTAGTGACTTGGGCACTCGGATACACCTTTTTCACCAATGTGCGAGAATAGAAAGCTCTAACTGCTCTGGGTTTATACAGAACAGACAGATTTCACCAGAGGTCAGCTGTTTTATAACAAAGTTCTTATTAAGCATGTTCACAGGATTATCTTACTAACTTTTCTTACCATAGCTATGAACTTAGCCCTTGTGTTTTTGTGGCTTGGCCAATCAGAACATGAAATACAGCTTTGTTTACAATATGGTGGTGTATGCTTGGAAATTTGTATCTAGAAATGAATATTCTTTAATATTAGCGATAATTCTCTCTAGATAGAACGTAGTTGTTGTACGAAGCTCTCATGTTAGTAGTTTCATCTCACCCAAATGCGTTAACATGTAATATTAGTAACTGTAGCTGTCATATTCAATGCTGTGATTTCCTGAAATAGAAACAATTACAAATGCATACCCGAAATCGATAAGGAAATCGATAGATCGACAAGAATGACAAGTTTGATCTTGATAGACAATAACATACTTTTCTCACTTTTGTCTTGTATATCCTTAGCAAGCAATTTTTGACCGAGTATATTACGTAATTGTGTATAGTATCATATGTTATAGTCTTAGCGGACCCTTTCTATCTTCCTAGGGCAGAAAGGACCACAGTTTCTGTAAAAGAAATGGCTATTGATCTCAACTTTCGAGATTGTTGATCATTCAAGGCCACCGAGGTTCGAACTGGTAGGCTTTGTATTAAAAACACTGAGAAGGGCCCTGGCGCATTATTTCTGACTTCAACGATATGGCGGGCGATAATGAGGCTTCTGTATCATGATCTGAGGAAAACGTCTATTTTTGTCGGTAAAAAAAGTATTATTTGACTATAAAAATTGTGCGCCATAATTAATAATAGGGCCATTTATGTGATGAACCCTTTCTAAAGTAACGGTATTGGCCATAGTTGTGTTCTGGGATTGTCAAAATTGACACCAACAGTAAGTTCTATTATAGGAACTATGACTCTTGCGGTCGTAGGAAGACCGCAAGAGTCATCTAGGACTACATATATTGCATATAGCTGTCGGTGTTTTCTCTAGAGATTCAGTATGGAAAAACATCTGAACAAACCATGAGTACAACGGGGTGGCATACCAGCGATTTGAACCAGTGTAATTCTCATATTGGTTTAAGAAAATGGTGATGCTTATAGTGTGACAGTGATGAAAATAACATATGAGATTTCTTTTCGTAGTGGTTCGAAGGACACTCATAGCCATGGACAGGTACAACACAGTTCATAAGCTTGGCAGTGGCGCATGTGGAGCAGTCTATCTGGTTAGACAAAAAGACACAGACAGGTATATTACTATGGTTGTGATTGAAAAGTAAATAGCGCCTTTAGATTTTTTCTCCAAGGTTAATAATAATTTTGCACTTATTGCTGGAAGTTAGTTTACTTTGGTAAGTTTCTTTTTTCTGAAGTATTTATCTGGCAGGAGCATTTAATTTTATTTTTTCATACATCACACAGAGTGTTTGTCGGACTAGCAAAAGAATTTACGTGGATAAATATATGCAGAAATATTTAAAACATATGACAACAGAAAATGGCTTGTTCGAGATGTTTCTGTTCCGTGGTTCTTGTAGGTTATATGCCCTAAAGAAAATTCAACTAGATGAAAACAGGAGAAACAGAACAAAATCAGCCGTGTTAAAAGAAGCTAAGTAAGCTTTTACATATTTTGCACAAAACCTTACGGTCGGCAGGTGAATTATCGTTCTGGTGGGTGTAAAAATGTCAGCTTTGCAGCAATCGATATTCATTATAGTATTCAAACATTAGTGGTTTGTGCGTTGTTTTCTCGATCTAGATAAAAGGTCTATGTTTTGAAAGATTTGGTGTCATTTTAAAATATGATTAAATGGGCTTTTTTGCATACTGAGCATGTGATGATGTTATGATTTAATAGAATCCTGGCGACGTTAAAACACCCAAACATTGTTGCGTATCATGATTCATTCTTTGACGATTCAGAAGAGTTCTTATATATTGTTCAGGTAATGCTTTTTAACATCCAAAATACATTATTATATATATTTGACGTTTTCTTTTGACCATTGTACCAAGATTGTCCAAGCATGTTATTTTACAGGGTAGGGTACTAAATTGTCTCTCTCTGTCCATCTTAACAGTATAATGCTGTGCCCTGTGCAAGGTCTTAGTTACTTTCGGGCTTAAAATTCTTTACGTAAATTCTATTCGTAAATAATTTGTGAGCTAAAGAGGAATTGACCCCAAATTCATAAATAAATAATGGATAAAATGAGCTATTCTTGCAACAGCATTATGAGTTATATTTTAAAATGAGATTTTTTGCAGGATTATTGCGATGGTGGAACGCTTGACGATAAAATTCAGGACACGTCGAGGGTACATATAAATTTTGAAAATTTGCTAATATTGCTATTTTCTCGCGGTAGGTTTCTGTATTAAAACAAGTGATGCGATTTTATTTTGAGTAAGATTTTTTACAATGTTTTAAAAAATTCCCAGGTGTGTACAGCATTACATCTCTAACTACTTAAACTTTAAAATGACATCTATTGACTGCTTTTTGCAGAAAAAGGAGCATTTCGGAGAGAAACAGATTATAAGGTGGTTTATACAGCTCACTATGGCTGTTCAGTACATGCATTCAAAGAAAATACTGCACAGGTTTGAAATTTTTACCTTTCCATTTGATCCAAAAACTTTGAGGCGCTTTAATTATTCAGTTTATGAGTTTCACATATAGACCGGAATGAAAAACAGTGCACAAAGTGGTTAACATAAATGATAGTGGAACATTTGTTTGCCATGGAAACTATGCCTCGAACCTAGCGATATACTTGACAATCGTTGTTAAGAAGTTTGCATGGTGACTGTTTATTTTGCGTCCATTGTAGAGATTTGAAGACTCAGAATGTGTTTATGAATAAGGGAGGCACCACGTGTAAGCTGGGTAAGTACTCACGTTCTGCTGTCACGTGGAAGTCGGTAGAATTTCTCGTATTAGGTCTTGCCTTGATGTTATAGTTTGGCTTTTCATTTTGCTTTTCCAAAGTTCAACATTTTCTAAAAGGTCAATGATACTTCGTGTTGATTCAAAGTAGGTCAACATCTGTTAATTCTTGACGTCTTATCGAGTGAGGACTGGACTTTCAGGTGATTTTGGTATCTCCAAAATGATGGAAGCCACGGTGGATGTAGCGAGCACGTGTGTGGGCACGCCTTGTTATCTAGCACCGGAAATGTGCCAGGATATACCCTACAGCTCCAAGGCCGATGTCTGGGTACCGACCTAGCTTATCCATCAGTGTATATATTTACCGTACAAGACGAGAAGTGGCGTCTCTTTTCAGAAGTGTGGTGTAATAAAATGCACACTAAAATAACCTAAATTAAAAAATTAGGTTTTTACAGCGATTGAATAATCTTAGGTATTGTTTTTATTTATTTTGTAATTATTCATGGTTACGGTTAGTGTTAATATTTTTTTTTGGGGTATTATTTGTTGTATTGTTTTATTAGTTTTATTATTTATTTATTTTTTTTTTGCATCTTGCAGGCGCTCGGGTGTCTGCTGTATGAGATGTGTACACTGCGGCCCGCCTTTGAGGCACACAACTTAATTAGTCTCTTCTACAAAATCATCAAGGCGGATGTGGAGGTACGTGGCGCCACCTTGTGGGAAACCGGAGAAATACCGCTGAGTGTAGCCGTTGTATCCACATCATGAGATAACAATTAAATTATTATAAATAGCTCTCCTTGACTAGTAATGGTTTTTTATTGTGCCTTGTCCTTAAGTCAGCCGTATAAATAACTCATTTTATTATTAGATTCAACATTGTGCTAGTGAGCGAAAAAGATTTTGATTTTCGAAATATTTTAATATTTCAAATGATAAATTAGCATCAGTAACTAAAGATGTCGCTGTTGATGTTTGTTTTCAGCCTTTACCGGAGCAGTATTCAGAAGGCTTGAGGCAAGTCGTGCACGCGGTACTCAACAAATCACCAGACGATCGGCCCAGGTATTTTGTGTACTTCAAGGTCATCCGTTAAGTGCACACGCCCTTATACGTTAAATGTATGATACTTTTTTCTAAATGATTTTTGTGTTGTCTGATTTTGGTTTTACCTTTTTCTATGCGCCATCGAATGGCGTCTTTTGTCATAGTTTTTACCTTTGCCATTTCATGTGTTTTGTGTCTATGTTGGGCTGAGTGTTTAGAAGCAATATATGTACACAAATTGTATTTAGTGGCTACTGCGCTTTGTATGTTGTTTGTGTACAACTTATTAAAATATATATGTATTTGTTTATTATTTTCGTGGTCAGTGCCAGACAGATACTTATGCTGCCTTATGTGAAAGACAATTTGGCTGAGTTTATCGCCGAGTTAATGACAGCCAACGAACTCAGAGATGTCCCCGAAAAGTCAGCCAAGTCCCGAGGCCCGGTTAGCTCAAGAAGCGAAACTCGTACGCAACCTTTGACCAGGTTTGCAGTTCCGATAAAGAAACACTTTCATGAATGAAATATACTATTTCTGAATATAAGTAAATAGAAATATTGTTTATGTTCTAATACACATCAGTGAAATGCAATGACCGAAGTTATATAATTTGCTTCAGCGTTGAGATAAACACTGTAGCCTATTTTGTGTGTTTGAAAGCAAGACGTTTTACTTTGAAAATGAAACTATTAAAAGTGAAGAAAAGGTCAGTATTTTACTTGATGTCTGCTACATAGCCGCAGCAAATCTGTGGAGGCTAGCCCGTCGTCAGTTCGACGTCGCATTGACAAGAACTGGCAAGAGCGGCATCGCTTGTCCCAGACCATGGATTCTGCCGTCAAGCTGAACATTCCACAAACTGAGAAAACACCCCGGCGGACCCCGACCAGTCCTACGCCTAGAAAAGGTTCTTCTGTTTACATTGTCATGTTTGTGTGCAAGCCAAGCTGCTTTATAGTGGCCTTGCAGTGTCCGTCAGTGTATATTCTAACAACACATAAAAGTGAATTTCGGCATTCGGTCAGTGCATTTGACTTAAGTCGTATGCGTTTACAGTGTTTATACATTGACTTCCCTTCTGTTGCAATTTGTGAACGGTGGAAAAAGAAGGGAGTGGGTGTGGGGGCGGAGGGAGGGGGGGGGGGGGGGTAGGTTGCGGCTTGGTACGACCGCATTACGGAAGGTTCTAAACAGGCAGTTGAGAGCATTGCTGTTTTGCAGAGAAGCATGTGTGTGATTTATGTGGGCGGACATTCAGCATGCCCCATTTCCTCACAAAACACCTCAAGAGAACTCACGAAGGTAGGGCAGCCCCTGCCTAACCCCCGAGTCCCTGCAAACCCTGCCTAACCCGAACTCCTCGTCCCCATCTTCCCCATCTGCGCTGCTGTGAGCTAATACGATGCAGAATAACACACTAATTAGTCCACTCACCTTTATGATGTTGATTTTGCTCCAAGCAAAGCGTAGTCTTAGTCTAATAGCGACTGATTTGAATAAACGATTTAATTATGTTAACAATCGATAGTTGGATTATGGCACTGAGGATTGGGAGGTTGAGTCGTCATATTTTCTTTCCATATACGCTTCTAGAAACCTCTGACGTGACTGCATAAAATGTACATAATGTATATTTAATAATATTTTTTTTTACCACTGAACTGAATTGATTCGGTGGCAAAACTGTACATTGAACTGTTTGCTTTGTCTGAGGTGATATCTGTGTGTGCGTGTACTGTTTGTTTTACAGTAAAATTGCTGTGACGTGTGCGAAAAATATGCTTCTCTTCTTAGTTCTGTTACTGAACATCTATTTTTAGTTATAAAACCTAAATTTTAATAAATGACAAGTGATTTAGTTATAATTTAACTTACTGTGATCCATACTTACAATCCGTCCTTTCAAAACATTTGTACAAATTTCCACAAATTTGTAGAGCCAAATTTAAAGAAATTTTGATATTTTTTTTTAGACAAAGTTTCACATGTAACAGCTCTGCGTTAATTTATTCTAAAGAAGTTCCCACATGGTATCGCGTGGAATAATGGTGCAGAATGATAAAATACACGAAGTAAGTTGCTCGAAACTGAAACCGACGATTCTTTGATTTGGGGTTTGGTCAAGTCAACCCTCGACCTCGGGCTGGGTTTTGTAGGGCTCCTTGTATTGGTTTCTATGTGGATAAAGGCTTTCAAAGCTATTACATAGAGTTTGACCAATAGGCGCTGGTTTGAGTGACAGCCAAGATAAACCAATAGAAAAGCAGGAGGTCAAGTGCTCACCGGAAGCGGATGCCGTGCAGTACGAGGATGATTTCGAGAAGGATTCGGACAACGAACAGGACGATGTTGACTACAAGGGTGGCGATGGTAAGCATTAAAGTCGCTCAGTCTGAACATGGCTTGATGCCATCGCCCATTCTCATGTTCAGATAAAGTTTCTAAAAGCTTCAAGCGCTTCCATGAGAGTCAGTGTGAGTCGGAGAAATACTGGTACGAAGTACAACATATCATGCGCATGCGGAAAAAAAGGCCGTGAGAGTAGGTAACCGGGTGGGTGATAATAGGTCATATTGTGTTTTGGGTGGGCGATAATAAGTTGATTTTTAAGTGGGCGATTATGAGATAATGTGTACTGGTCTTGCAGACGAGATCGAAGAGGTGCTGAGTCAGGGATCGGCAGACGACACTGATGACGAATACGCAGACGACTTCGAAGAGTATGATTCAGCCGATGTACGTTTACACAATACTAATATTTAATGTTATCTTAACATTAAACAGTACAAAGCATAAACATCTGCGTGTGTATTTTAAGCTGTAGATATGATGCGGTAGTAAATTTGCTAGCAGTTCCTGGAACGAAACTTTCCAGAAATTAAACAGAAAAGTCTCCAAGCTTAATCAATGTATAATAAATGTTGCAAGTATATGTATAAGAACATCATATTGAAAAAAAAAATCTGTCCCGTTTTGAAGATTTATTGTGCGTGTTGTGATGTACAGTTCAACTCTTTTAATCTCACAGTGGTTGAACTGCTTAATAACGTGTCGTTTGAAAATCCTATTCTTTATTCGCAAATTTTAAATACTACCGAAT
Organism: Protula sp. h YS-2021; assembly: GCA_949752745.1. Classification (NCBI taxonomy): domain Eukaryota; kingdom Metazoa; phylum Annelida; class Polychaeta; order Sabellida; family Serpulidae; genus Protula; species Protula sp. h YS-2021. The sequence continues at coordinate 18,884,002 of OX457032.1, forward strand.
AATAAGATTAACCGGGTCATATGCACAACTTTGTTTAGATAAAGGGCTAAGCGATAAACCGGTTTCGATTGTGCTGTAGAAGAGGCTCACGTGTAGTACGTCGCGTTCATGACTAACACCTTCCTCCGGCCCCCCCCCCGCGATGTTACAGTGCTGACTACCCAAAAACGTCGCGTTTCTGGCGCGCAATTTGCTATGACGCGCACGCGCAATTTTTTTTTTATCAGGATTTGGATGGCATGGTAAACCACGCCCGGGAACTACTTGACGACGACTACAGCGACGATGATGACGTCATCCTGGACGACGAGCCCTCCTCCTTCCACAACTCCTATAAAGGCTTGTTGCAAGAGTGAGTAAGAAACCCCTGACCACCCCCCCCCCCCCCTCTTCCATCCAAGAAATGAATAAATAAAATATATAAAAAATCACTAAATAAAAAAGTAATGAATAAATACATAGCAAATAAATAGATGTAAAAATAAATAAACGTAACTAAATTAAATTTAATGTGTTCTGCGTATTGACAGACAGGTTGCTAGAGAATAAACAGTCAAAAAAACAAAAACAAACAAAAAAAAAACAAAAAAAAAAAAAACGAAGGTGAGTTTAAATTAGCTTGTATGAAAAGCTTATATCCCATGTTAATGGTTGGCTGGGAGTTGTTACTGGGAAGAAATTCCTTTAGAGGCTTACATGTTTTGTACAGGCATGCTCTGGCGCGGCTAGGTAAGAAGAAGTACAAGGAATTAACGGGAGGCAAGCGCTTGAAAGATATCACAGAGGAGGATCTAAGGTAGAACCGCGTGTTTTCTTGTCATATTCAGTTCAGTGAGGGTAGTTGGGGTTAACCTTACATACAGCGACGGAAACAGACTAATCTAGTCATATCACACAGTTAGTTTTGTTTTCCCAATAATCTTAGACATGCGATAGAGAACTAAATAAAAACATGTTTATTTCATATTTTATAATAATTATTATTGACTGTGTCAGTTAATGTCTAATCACTTATGTTTGACCACGTGTATTGTTTGATTTCTTTTGTTGTTATCAGGTTTCGATCACGTGGTTTTCTTCTCACTGTGTTTCCCAGTTGCTAGGTTTAGATAACGTGTTTTTCTTGTTGTCAGGTCTTAATCACGTGTTTTTTCCTCCTGTTGCTAGGTTTGACTGTGTGTATTTGTATCCTGTTACTAGGCTGTCCATCGCGCGGAAGTCAGATGACGACCACGTAGAGACGTGCTTCCTCGTCGAACTCCTCAACGACAAGCCGTCATGACGGCGCTTACTCAGCCAGTCAGCCAGACACTCAGCCAGCCAACACACTGTCGTATTCGCAGTCTACACGGCATCATGCCGTAGAGTGGTGCTGGTACCCGCGGCACACATGCAAGGCCAGAAGGCTCCTGGCGGCGCAGTCACGTGATCATGATGGCGTGGTCACGTGCACACACCGATGCTTCCGAGCTGGCTAGAACTAGAATGTTTAGCAGTATGTATCCTGGAGTGTTAAAAATTTACCATAAATGTGTTACATATTGGATTAGTCAGGCTATATAATTAAATAAGACATTATTTTTGACTTGTCGGTCAGAACATAAACAATACCCTAAATATTGCTATCAGGATAGCGGGAAATTTTTTCGCATTGTCAATCTTTTCGCTTAAGTTATTACGTTTTGACACATAAAGCTGCTTGAGAAAGACTGCCACAAGCTGAATGCAACGTGGTAGGCTATAAACGGTATTGAAAGGGTTGTCTATAAGCCAGTTCACGGTTTCAAGTGCGCATTCTCAGTGGAGGAAATTCGCAGGATTCCAGTGGGGAAAAACAAAAAGAAACAAATAAGGAAAGTGTGTTAAAAGTTGATTTTTCTCTGCCATAACCTATTGATAAGGTGTTAAGACTTTGTTAGATTTGGGGAATATTTTTTTATAAGATATTATAAAAATGGTTTTCTAATACAAAAAAAGCTCTATATCTATTTCAAAATGATTTTGATGTATTTCTTAATTGACTTCTATGCCTGAAAGTTTCTCTACTTCTGTGTTTATCCCCCCTCCCCAACTCAAAAAAAAAAAATGTTGGTCCTGTTTTTTGTGTAAATCCCTTAGACGAAACTGTGAACCTGCTTATTCGGTGAGAAATTCCTTGTAAACTAAAGGCCAAAGCATCACGTGGCTGCCTCGCTATGTGCGTGTAATAATTAAATGAAACAAACGAGATTATTAAGAACTGACGCAACACCAGACCCGTTGGTTCTGCTAAATATAAATATTGTTAAAATTACTATTACTGTTATTATTTAACGGGTATGATTTAAGAATTTAGAAGAGTAACTTTACATGTTTTTTCAGCCAATGAGAAAGCTGGTAGGATTTTCTATTATTTTGCGTGAGCTTTTCAAGGAATTAGTGTTAGAGTAGTCGAGTTGGTATAGTGAACTGTGTATCCGTGATGACGTCACCGCATACTGTGATGCTTGTATGTATTTGATTATCATTTTGTTAGTATTATTTTAATGAGAAAAGGGGTAGTGTTTTTGATAATACTGGCAAAGCCAGGTGTAGCTTGACATGCAGTGAAATGAGGGGGTTGGGGGGGGGAGGGGGGAGGAAGGAAAGGGGGTAAACGCAAGTATTTTACGCAAATTCACCCAGTGTCGGTAATCCATGGGCGGGGGATGGGGGAGGGTAACGTTACGTCATGGGCGGGGGGTGGGGGGGAGGCTAACGTTACGTCAGGTTCATGCGTTTTAAACGGTAAGGGGACGGGGTGGAGGAGGGTGGGGGTGGGGGGTTGTCGTTCATGATACAACTGTTGGGTATGTTACACCTGCTGTAAAAGATTTGTTTATAGGGGTGGGGGAGGGGGTGGAGATATGGTTGTATTGTGAACATATATTCAACCAGGGTGCTCCGGTTTTTATTTTGTTCAGTCGAGAATTTTTAAAGCTTATGCGTTTTCGTTTCTACTCCGTCCACGTTCCCAGTATTGAAGTGTAAAGAAGAAAAACAGGGTCTTGTTCAGTAGCAGTTCGTGCATATATTTTTTATTTTCTTTTCTTTTTCAACATAATGTTCTTGATGCGGTCATTGGGCTTATAGTTGAATTTCTGTCCTTTCAAACTATGATAACTATGAAAAATCCTCATGTCCACGTTTCATGACACCTTACAATATTTTCTTGGGCCCCGTGTGATAAACACCCACCCACTCATCCAAAGTGTGGTGTATAAAATCTAAAACCTCACTTCATTAAGAATCGTGACGGATGAAACGTCCTGAAATACTCAAAGTAAGCATTATATCATAGCATTTTAAAAGCTGCCTTTTTGTTGTTTATTTCATCATAGAAATGTCAAATCCAGTTGAATTCATTAATCACGTGACCCATCATATGTCGAATGTTTTTGTTTACTTTTGCAACAGGTGTGTTGTTATCGCCCACCCTGTATTTTTGCTTTTAGTCCTGGTATTTTTTCAGTACTGATTCACATTGAGCATTTTATACACAATAAAATTGTTTTTGAAAATTTCGCATGTGTTTTTTTGCTTTTGCGGGGGGGGGGGGGAGGGGTGGGGGTGGGGGCACGCTTGGGATCATGTGTTACCATTCGTATCCAAAAAAAAAGGAGAAAGGGGGAAATTTTGAGGCCAGGCGAGGTCCGTGCGAGTGCCAGTTTCGTCAAAAAGGGGGTACTTTTCATGCAGCACTCCGCGTTACCCACAAAAAAGGGTATTCTTTGGATTTGGTTGAAAAAAAAAACAGTGTCCACATTGTCCACCTTTGACCTGGAGTGCGGGCGTGGGGTGGTATAAAGATAGCCAAATGTTTAAAAATTAAAAATGGTAAAAAACATTCCCTAGCTTCATGCAGGAGGTTTTGAAACAGTTTTTCCTCAATGTCCCAGTGTGCTATGGTGTTAGACTTGTACGGTCATTGATTTGGGTAAATGCTGCAATGTGATTGGTGAAGTGCATAATTTTTCAATGTTGACTGGAACGCTCAAGTCCGCGGATATTGCAATTAACTGTAATCAAAATACTGACCAGATACTACAACGTTTACCAAAAGGTAAACATTTTTTACAGATCAACAATACTTCATGTGCTATGAAAATAAATATCTGCTAATTGGTTGGTGTAGGTAAAATCTCAAGCCTGCATTTCCCTGGTTGGGATAGTCGTAGCTGAGGCCGTCTGCCATGGTATCCACAAAAGTTAACTTCACAGTTAACTCTACTCCTAGAAGCGAAAATCAGTTGATCTAGCCATGTGACACAATGTTTAGAGAACTTAGAAAACAGGTCAAATTTATTGATTAACTATCGGATGTCCCGGCTGTGCAGGCAGTTAAAGGCAGTTAAGGGAATTGTTAACTGTACAGTTAACTTTTGTGAATACCAGGCCTGGTGATTTGCAGCAATAAGAGGCAGTTCTTAATCCATTGATGCTTCTATTGACACTAAAACACGCACCAATGAGAAAAAAACGTAAACTATGTTGTTCTGTGGAACGTACCCATGCCCTATGTTTCAAACACAATTACATTTCCATCTCTCTCTCTTTGCCACCCTTTACTAAAAGGCTCTTGCCATAGCCATTTAAACCGACCCCTCCCCCTCCTCGCCCACTCATGCCAGCCCAAGAATGCCTGGAGGGAATGATCGATTGCTCTATCCAGTACCTTTTTTATCATTATCTATATGAGGATAACTGGATGCATAAGTAAATAATTGCTTTTGTGGCGGATTGTGCTGTGCCGAACAGATGTAACACAGCTTTATCATATTGATTGTGGGACGGGGGTTTAGGAGTGGGAGGGAGGGGAGCAAATAGGTCTCTGGCCTTACAAAAAGGCAAAAAAAAAAAATGACATGCTGGATCTGTTCCTTCCGGGCCCGGTTGTTGATGGAATGCTTTTGTTGAAATCTGTCGATCTTTTAACTTAATTCTATATTATTTATATCAATGAAAGATTTTTGAGATCAAAAGTTAGATAAGAGATATCACAAATTTAAGCATTCATATCAAAAATTAGTTCTTAAGAAAAATTAATTGCTGAATTAATGATATCAGTATTTATATTTCTGATATGATATAAATATAAAAATTCTTTTAATGATATCAAGAATGGTCTGGTATCACATATTAAGGCAGTTCGCGAAGTCAAAATTAGATTTTGACTAATTCAGCTTTGTGTGTCAAAAAAGTCTTTTTCTTTTGTGTGCAAGTGTAATTGTGACCTAAAAATGAACATGTGATCTAAAAAAGAATAAAATATATGCTATATATAAATAATATGTATCATTGATTGGATTATTGATATCGTGAATTCACTTCTCTATTGTCATCAATAAAAGAAGTAGTGAAGAATTTAATTAATAAGATCAATAATTCAATTTCTGATTGTCAATTATTGAATTCTTGACATGAGAAATTCATTTACTGATATCAGTCAGTATCAATAAATGTGAAAATGGGATTCCGTAGCTCTCGCCCTATGTGAAACTATGTGAAATGCGTGTGCTTGAACCGCAAAATTTCAATGGTCATTCTTCCATAGAAAAATTTTAATGAATTTTAAAACAAAATAGAGGAGTATTAGGTAAACATGCTAAAATTTATTTCCACCAGATTTCAACCTCCTACCACCAACCGTCTCAGACTGGTTCCCTGGACAATATAAGAAAAAAAAAGGGGAAAAAGGGAAAATGGCAAATGGAGGGAAATACTCGTGCGATTTCAATCAACTGCAGGGATAGAAAATCTCCAAGTTTAATATGCTAATGCCATTGCAGTAAAAACATATATGTGCCTAAGTGTAAAATAACTCCGCATAAGATATTGTGTATTTACGCTGGCTTGGATAGCGTGACAACATTGGCTCTGTAATAGGCAACTTACAGTGGCGGTTTAGAAATTATAAAGTTGGTGTGTAGAAGTCACTTTCGAAACTTCAGCACTTGTTTTGCTCTTTTTCAATTTTACGTTGGGATATCACAAATATTTCAACTTATTTGCGCTCATTTTTGGACATGTTGTAGGTAGTATATATTGTTCAACAATGGTTTTGTTTCGGCAGTACTTTGCTTACTAATATCTGTCTAAATAAGTTTAACTATTTATGTGATACTCCATTGTAAAGTTTTAAAAAAAAATAGCAGAAAAGTGCCGAATTGGCGAATGTTATTTCTACCGAATCTTTAAAGTTTCACTTTATTCACTTATAGGATTACTTGTTTGTACTCTATTCAAGTTTCTGTACATGTAATAAATTTGAGGATAAAAAGCTTGTTGGAGATCATTTGCAGTGCACATAGCCTACTTTTACCCTTTCAAACCAGTGATTTTTCCTCCAGAGTGCACGGCGATAAATTCAGGTGAGTGACGAATGTATAAAAAGTCATTTTGCTAAACAGTGAAAAAAAGCTTCCCTTTCGTATATTCAAGAAAGAAATGAATGCATCGCTTTGACAACATAAAAAATGTCAGAAAATGTGAATTCAGCATGATAAAATTTAAACTATTGAAACAGGCACATAAACTTATCTTGTGACAATTTCCCTACACTCCCTTCCCCCAGCCCCACTCTCAATCCCACCAACATCGTGCCATTCGGCCTATTTATAATGTTGGCGCATTAGGAATTTCAAATCTCTTTTAAAAGCTTGACTTCTAAGCTAATATTAGAATCCGCAATCTTCAAGGTTCGTTAACAACGCTCTGTACAAAAAAGTGAATAAAAGGAGCTATGAGGCATACATGTGTACCTGATTTTATGTATTTCAAACTTGAAAGCGGGCAACCGTAACAAACAGCTTTATTTTTCAAAACACGAACATCACGTAACGTTCTGAAAAAACCGAGTCAGTTGTACAGTAGTTTCATTCGCTGTGAATATTAGGGTCATACTTTGCCTTGTCGAGTGGGTAGATCGTGTTTGATTTCATAAAGCTTTAAGAATGAAAACACATCTATTGATTGTGGCCACAAAGCCTCTTTTAGACCTGATACAGGTGCACTGGTTGCTCCAGTTTGTTCTTGGCTATGTTAAGTGTACCACTGAACGAGGTTTACTGCCTAGCTTATTTTATCCAATTATTGATTCCTGGTAGTAAATGTTTGGAAAAAAACACGCCAGTCCACTTCTTCTAGTTAATTTACGCCGTGCTACTGATTTCCTCGCTTAAAGCGACGATAAAACATACGGCAATCGCTTGATATTTTATATAAAATTCTTTGGAGTATTTTAAGCGGAGAATTCGACGGTAAGATGGCCCTACTGATTGTGAGCATATAATTCTTGAATAGCAACTTGGCATTACAAAAAGAATTAACGTTGTTGTAATTACGTAAGATCTGTTTTAACACTTGCTCAAATGCGATGTCAAAATTCAAACGAAAGGATAAAAAAATCTAATAACTTATTTCCCATTTGTTGCGACTCTCTGTCATTCGTTATTTGAAATAAAAACTGCAGAGGTGAGTATCGATTGGGACAGGGAAGGAAGAGTGAGTTGAAGAGTGGAACATTACTGTGGTACAACAGGGGCATTACCGTGGCAAAACAGGGGAGCATTACTGTGGTACAACAGGGGCATTACCGTGGCAGAACAGGAGAGAATTACTGTGGCGCAACACGAACATTACCGTGGCATGACAGGGGAGCATTACTGTGATACAACAGGGGCATTACCGTGTCAGAACAAGGGAGCATTACTGTGATACAACAGGGGCAGTACCGTGGCACATCAGGGGAGCATTACTGTGATACAACAGGTGCATTACCGTGTCAGAACAAGGGAGCATTACTGTGGTACAACAGGGGCATTACCGTTGCATGACAGGGAGCATTACTGTGATACAACAGGGGCATTACCGTGGCAGAACAGGAGGGAATTACTTTGGCGCAACACGACATTACCGTGGCATGACAGGGGAGCATTACTGTGATACAACAGGGGCACTACCGTGGCAGAACAGGGGAGCATTACTATGGTACAACAGAGGCATTACCGTTGCATGACACGGGAGCATTACTGTGATAAAACAGGGGCATTACCGTGGCACATCAGGGGAGCATTACTGTGATACAACAGGTGCATTACCGTAGCAGAACAGGGGATCATTACTGCGGTACAACAGGGACATTACTGTGGCACAACAGGGAAGCATTACTGTGATACAACAGGGACACTACCGTGGCAGAACAGGGGATCATTACTGTTGTACAACAGGGGTATTACTGTGGCAGCACAGGGGAGAATTGCTGTAGCAGGACCAAAGAGTATTACTGTTGCAGATCAGGGGAGAATTATTGTGGTAGAACAGAACAGTACGTTGGTAGAACAGGGCGCATCATTGTTGTAGGTGGACATCACTGTGGTATAACAGAGGAGAACTACTGTGATAGAACAGGGGAGAATTATTGTGGTAGAATAACGGGCATTACTTTGGTAAAACAGGTGAGAACTGCAGTGGTAGAACAGTGGGTTATTGTGGTAGGACAGAGGGCATTACTGTGGGAGAACAGGTGAGAACTGCTGCGATAGAACAGGGGAGAACCACCTGTAGTGGAACAAGGGGTATTACTGTGGTAGAAGGGAGGGGGCATTTCTGAGGTAGAACAGGAGAACATTACTTAGGGAAATCAGGAGATTCTCTAACTGGTAAAACATGGGGCATCAGACAGAACAAGGAAACAGCTTTAAGTGCCACTCCGTGATTTTGGATGTGCTAAAGACTCTTTATTTATTTATTTATTTATTTATTTTTATTTGTATTTTTTTGTTTTGCTATTGCTGTTGTATTTTTGCAGAGAAAAGTGTGAAGCATGGAAGCTGCAGCTGAAGACCCACTGCGAAAAGACTTTAAAAGCAAATCAAAGAAAGCCTTTATATTGGGATACACTGGAGGAGTGGGCAGAGCATTGGTAGAGGATTTGGTAGAAGAAGCCCTTTTTCAAAAAATAGTCCTGATAGGAAGGCGAGAAGTACCAATGAAAGACGGAGAAAAATATGCATGTATAGTACGTGTCTCCACTGTGGTGGGTGAGGGGTTAGTGAATATACTTTTTATATGCAGTTTAAACCGGAAATGGAATCACCTTTGGGACTGAACAAGAGCGCGATCGATTTCCGGGGTGGTCCTGTTGTCCTAGATGTGGTTTATTTCAGTACTATTGAAAAGTGGCCCTATTTGTAATTTGGTTCGGCATGTAGGGTGGTCCTATCCCGGTGTTCCTCTGTACTTCGCATTTCCTTAGGCCTGTGCCAGAGAATCAAAAGATGTATGTTTATATTTATTTGTCAAATCTTTAAAAATACAATGACCTAGTTAGCCATCTTTGCTCTAAAGATAAAAATTTGTCGGAACAAAACTTATTATTTCCTTTTTATTCCGGAAAAACTGGTAAAATATATGAATTGTAAACAATTCCCATATATATATATATGGGAATATATAATATATATATATAATATATATATATATATATATATATATATATATATATATATATATATATATATATATATATATATATATATATATGTGTGTGTGTGTATGTGTGTGTGTGTGTGTTTGCCCAAGCGCGAATGTCAGATTACAGCTGCTTCTTCAGAGGAGTAGATTGCAATTATTTTCGAATTTTCTATATTAAAGTTGTCACTATGTTTTACTAAACTCATAAATTCCAAAAATATTGAATAATTGGTTGCAATATGCCAAGACATTCCTGGTTATGATTTGAAACACTGTAACGTCTAATTTTTTTCTGCCTTAAAATACAATAATAATAATAATAATAATAATAATAATAATAATAATAATAATAACGTTGACCTTTCTATATAAACATAACCATTTTTCTATTTGGACAGATGTCGATTAACTGACGTCTAATCAACGTTGTGGACAAGTTGAAAATGGAAGTCAAAACAACGTATATCTCCCATCTTTGGGAAAGCAACGCCATATAGACTTTGGGGATACAACTAAAATCATGTTCTCATATTCTAATATTTTACGTCGTCACTTTCTATTTTTGTCTATTTTCAAAGTAACCTGTCATGGTTGCCATGTTCTGCCAGCAATAACGCAGGGAGATTGATTTTCGTTGTGAGTCCATCGTCTATACAACGTTGAACCAAAGGCGTTGATTAGACGCCGGAGAAAATTGCATTTTGGTTGCAATCAAAAACAACATCTAAATAAGGCTGCTTTCCCAAAGTCTTTTCAGCGTTGTCTCGAAGACGTTGATCTTTGGTCGCAACCAATCACAATCAAAGTATATCCAGAGTTGATATGATTTCGTCGTGTAGACATCGCACCCTCAAATCCACGTTGATTGACCTTAGAATGTTCACTGGGTAGTCTATATAGACGTCAAACCGTAGAGTGCAGACTGATAAGTAAAGTGGAACCAACGTTGGTTAACAGATTGTGAAATAACATTGCAGGAGCAAAAAGTTATTGACTTCGAGAAGCTAGAAGAGCACAAGTCAGCGTTCAGCGGTTGTGACGTGGGATATTGTTGCTTAGGAACCACTCGATCAAAGGCGGGGAAGGTAAGGGTCTTAGTGAAATATAGGTTAAAAGCTCAGTTTTAGAATTTAGATGGGCTGTATGCAAAGAAACGTCAGGTCGCTCCCAAAATCTGCTGGTATCGCTGTTATGTTTCGCTTAATGCTACGAGACCGCCGAAGTGTTCGCTTGGTGGTTAATTTTCTCATTTATAATTTGTCATAATTTTACGTGAATTTTTAAGCATTCATAGGTAACTTTTGTATTTGAGTTTTACTGATTTGGACATATATGTAAGGGTTGACACCAAAAATGCTGTGCAAATGGGAGGGGGGAGATGGAGGGATTGGTAAAAAAGTGAACTTTTCCATGTGTACTCTATGAATGGTTTGTGAGTGATTGCAATGTATTCAGATATTCTGGCAATGGGTAGACCACCAAACTTATTATTTTAGGCTGGTTTTATAAAAGTTGACCATGACTATGTAGTGAACAGCGCGCAAATAGCTAAGGAGGAAGGCTGCAAGGAATTTCACGTTGTTACATCTCAGGGAGCAGATGCCAGTTCATCCCTTCTCTACATCAGGGTCAAGGTAATGAAATATACAGACTGTCACCGCCACCTGTGAACTAATGTTTTTCGATACCGTGGGTTTTAATATCTTATTTCCTGTTCGGTTTTGGAAAGCTCGAATTTAATATTTTAAAGATTGTCGCTTTTGGCAATTTTTCCAACATTAAAATCTTTTGCCAATTACCGTCTTATACATTTACTTAGATACTAAGGAGAGAAGTTCCAATAATACTTACCAAGATACCAACAGCGGGTAGAGTATCGCGTAATATATATATATATATATATATATATATATGAATTTCCCGCAATTTGGTGTTTTGCTTGTGCTGCTGCCCCTTCTGAGCATAGCAAAATTATGGACCTCGACCTCAAAGTTCAAATTAAATTTTTACAACAAGTAGAATGTTGTCTCGAAGTAATAAAGGTCTGAGCTAATTGATAACAACTATGAAAATATGTTTTCTAAATGTTGAATTTTATCTGTCGATAAACAAGTCTGGTTTCAATTTTATCTCAGGGTGAAGTAGAAAACGAACTGAAAGAGCTGCAGTTTGAAAGATTATTCATCTACCGTCCAGGATTTTTGTATGTGGAGCGAGATGAATTTCGATGTGGCGAATGCTTTTTTAAATGTTGTTGTGCACCCTTAAAATGTTGCCTTGGTACCGCAATGACCATGCCTGGGAACGTTCTCACAAGTGCGATGATATGTAAGACTATCACCCCAAGTGGTGACCCGGATGTGCACTGGGAATGCCTCGACAATAGAACAATTCATCAGCTTGGGAAACAATAACACATCGGAGCATTCTTTTGAATTTAACAAGCGTTAACAAACCAAGTTAGTGACAAAATCCTTGTTGTTTGCAATCCTCTTGCAAAAAATACAGAAAGTCTTTGAACTAGCTTTGTAGCTTGTAAATTTCATTGTTTTTGGCTTTGCATAGTGTTATGAATTATTTCAAGATTTATTTACATGATCACGAAAATTTCTCTTTAGTAAACCTGCAAATATTCTGGTGTAGGACGGTTGATCAACCTGCAATTTGACCAACCGCAATTTGACCAAACGCCATTTGACCAACTACGACTAAATAGCAAAATGCCGGTATTTAGACAAAAAAACTACGTACCTGAGATGGCACTACAGGGTCCACCAGGTCTGGGTCTGTTTGGTATAGGGGGGATTAATGGGGCACATCCCATGACAGAGAAAGGATAAGCACACACTCTCATTCATGCAGTTGAGCCCGTCTTTGAATTTATATTTTTCTGTGAATCCTGTGAAAAAGTTGGTCATATGCCATTTTTCTGTTAAGGGGTTGGTTAAATATCTATCGCTCAATTTGCGGTTGGTAAAATGGCGGTTGGCAAATTGCGTTTGGTCAAATTGTATGTACCCAAATATTCAGCTATGCCCAAATGAATCACGCGGCAAATGTTTACTAACTGGTTCATCAATAACAGGGCTACACTCAGCAAAATAGTGTCTTGATGAACTGCAGTATAATCACTGACACAGTTGGAAGAGGAATCGTAAAAAAGCTTTATTGTAAAGAGGGTATTTTGCTGGTATAAATATAAATTGTGTATCCTTGTTTTCAAAGGAAAAATTGAGGTTAAAGGTTATCAAATAACGAGGTGACCGAGGGTACCCAGCTTTGACAAATGATAGCACAAAAGTATCGTATTTTGCACTGTTTTAAATGATATGCGCATCGAAGAATCCTTAACTGGAATACATGGTAGTTTAGCGACCTACATTTTAAGGAAAAAAACTTTGACAGAAAAGTAAGGATTAGTTCATATATGGAATTACAAGCGAGACTGAATAATGCGTAAAGCGAAATAAAAGATTTCCGAATAGCTCGAGGGAAAGGAAAACTGTTCGGATACTGGAGTGTTCGGATATAAGAAAATACAGTAAACAGTTACTGTATAGGACATATAACATGGACTATGGTGCAGTGTGTGGAAGATATGATATGTGTCTGCTGTCTCTGGTAAATTCGTACACAAAATTAAAGAGAAAAATGTCTAATAAACCTATTAAAATCATTATTCCCTTTTACACTATTTACGAAAATTTTATCACTTTATACTTTTATAAACAATAATTTTATACTTTTATAAACAGTAATTGATTTCACACGTCTTTCTCACAATCTTAAGCAGTTTACCATCTGAAACAAAATAAGTAAACAGTTCACCAAAACATATAGTCAACTCAGTCAGTTGTTATGGCCAAAAAACTGGTAATCCTACTTTGTTGGATATTGGTCGACCTCTTACTCACAGCTTTTGACCTAAGTTATCTCAATACCGATAAGTGCAATTTAAAAAAACAGTTAAGATAATGATCACCCTATTAAAGGGTGATTAAGAAGCTTATGACACAGTGGCATAAAATAATTGTACTTATTTAGCATTATGTGAATTCGGATTAAAAAGTATGGAACACATTGAGAAAAAAGAGCTGTGTGTTCTGAGTATTTAGTAGACGCATTATTAACAAATCACAGGACAAGATGTGTGTCGCAACTGAGGTGACAAAGGGAAAAATACAGAATTTTCTGAATTTGGATATAGGAAGTTGAATTCGGGGGAACGATTTCGAATTCGGTTCTAGGAGAATTCGAATATGGAAAGTTCGGGTATCAGACGTTTCACAGTACTTTTATTTCGAAGGTGTAATTAGTTAAATACTGTAATTAAACTCCAAGTTATTTGTTTGCAAAGGTTTCCTCGTAATTTCTGTTTACGGTGTTTGTATTTTAAAAAAGCAATACCTTGCAGTTGTGATTTTTCCCCATCTATTCGATTTTGTATAAATTTTGAGACAGTTGTACGAAATTTATTTAGAAACTTTCAAGTAGGCGCGCAAAACAATTTTCGCAAAAGGTTCAAGTTTCCACATTATTTTCATGGTTCAGACTATTTTATATATTAATAATTCCAAATTAAGTTTTATAAAACAAAATGGTCAAAGACTACAACGAAACATTTCGCGAATATATCACAATATCAGTTCTTGGTTATTACTGCGGTTTTAAAAATGGTTTAGATGATCTAAATCGGTTTGAATTTGCTGTTTGGAATGAAAATTATCTATCTGAATTTAAATTTGACTGTTCTTGTAGCTACTTTTTATCACGATCAAATTAGCTGTCATTTTTACGAGATCGAGAATGTAGCGTTCAAATGTGTTTATGATAATGTACGGTGTGTGATATGTTTTGTTTGTGCTCAGTCTACAAGTTGTCACATTCTGCAAGTTCTACTATACGATACTTTTTTTCTTTTCACTTTCTGTATCATTGTGTTTTCTTTGAAAGAAGATACAGATTATTTTGAGGGGGCACATAGACTGTGCCCAAATCCCGCATAATGCTTGCAAGTAAAGAGTTTTTTGCTTTTCTTCGTTTATAAACTATAATCGAACTTTGAATAATCTTACCCAAAGTTACTGATAGTTGATAATCTTCGACGCTGTTCTCACTGCATGGTAACAGATATTAGCATCAATTATAACACGCACCAATTGAGTAATGCACTCCCGTAAAAATGAAAGGATAAGAAACCGTCAGCGCGCTCTAACCGCATACAAAAGTCACAAAGCAAATTCACAGAAAAACAATGGACATGACTCCGAGATACTATGACGATGGCTTTGTGACAGAAAACGTTTTCATTTCCATTGCGCAAATTGCTATGCTACACTCGTATCGCAGGACAATACCATAAAATTTGCGAGCAAAATCTCGAGTTTTGTGCTTTTTCCGCTATCTATGAATCAATTTTGCTTGTTTGTGTTATAATGGGGATAGATCCTTATGGAAGGCCAGTGAACTCACCACTGCGTGGTTCGTTCACAGGTCTTCCACGCCTACTCGAATCCCATACAAAACATTCAGCTCCATGATCTATCCCAATGATAAAATAATTAGAAAATCAAATAGTTTTCTCTCTTAGGTCCTGTATTTTTAATTCACACGAAAATCTAGGACAATGTAAACAAAGTTGTGGTCTTTCTCACAAAGCGGTTAAAATATGTACCAGGAGTGGGGTGATTGGGACAAAAAGCAATGTGTCATGCCGGTTTATGAGATGTTACTGCACGGAGCCACAGAAAACTGAACAAAATTAAGAGCAGCTCCAGGTGCACATTTCCCTGTGCTGAAAAACTGAATTCCTGGAGTCTGACATGAGTTCTACGGCAAAGAAAGGAATCCGTTGCTATGGTAAACACGAGCCAAGAATGGGACAGTTGATGCAACCAACAGAGCACTTGTAAATTCTCTGTTATTCTGTTGTTTACCAAACGACAACCTCTATGACTTCGGTGGTTGGGGGTTTTAACGTACAAGACCGTGTGAAGTTACTGAATAGTCCAAAAAAAAGTGCGCATTGAAGGACTGTGGGATTTATTTTCCAAAAATTCATCCGTCTTGTGTTTACGTATGAGGTTAATAATGTCAGAGGTAGCCCCATCCACAACAACGCTTTGCACTGTTTAGCACGTGGCTGAGTGCAGCGATTTTGTTCATTAGTGAAAGGAAAATGGAAGCCATACCTAAAATGCAAAGCAAAAAAGGTACAAGTACGAAGAAATGTTACTGGCATTACCACTGATGTGTCTGTCTTCCTCAAGCAATGATTTCAGTGCAGAAATCGTGAAAAACAACAAAAGATGTGAAACAGGAGGATGTCCCCTCTTATCTCACAAGGCGATTATTTAGTGTTTCATGGCTAACTACGTCGTCGCTGTACGATAAGATGATAAGATAAGATAACAATGCATAAGGCGATATAAATCTAGCATTTGAAATAGAGACATATATCTTCCAGAAAGGATGTGTTTTAGGACAGGAACAGAACATTATCACATATATCCATACACTGGATACAGGAGGCATTGTTTGGAGTTTTATAGAGTATATGTGGAATGATACTCAGAAAATTAGCCTTTGCGACTCCAGAAAAGTCTTGTTTAAGTGTGACCGTTCTCGATACCTAAACACTATGAACATCTCATCTGCAGGGCCTTACATTTTTTTGAAAGCGCTCATTAGCTTGTGGATATATGCCGGCCACCATCCCGGTAATATCCATATCCCATCCAATTTTTTTGGCTGTTGATTCATAAGGCAGCCTTCTCCTAAATGGCGTTTTCGAGCTTTCAGCACTTTTTCTTCAAAATTGGGGGCTTGAAAGTGGGATGCCCGGGGAGCACTGAGAATGGGTAGGCAAGTACACCTACCTATCCTTTATCCACCATGGGGACCCATCCAAACCGCCACTACCAAACTCCAGGGGTGGCTGGACGCATCGAGCCCCGGTGTGCCCATAGGGGGGATGCAATATTCGGAATAACTATCTTCCCTGCTGAGGTAGCCGGAGTTGCTTCCCAAAGTAGTGGGGGTTTCTGAGCATTTTGAATTGATGGGTCAGATGGGAAATGGACTTCGTAGCCATTTGGTCTAGCTAATATTAAGAGCTTGAAATATCAGTACGTGTTACATATTTGGATTTCAAGTACTGTATCCGTGGTGATATTTTCAGCCGAGAATGTAAGCTTATAACAATACAAATTTGAAATTACAAAGCAAATAACAGGAACAGATACCTCACTTTTTCGTGATGAGTGGTACGAGTATAAGACACCGTAACTGCCAAAATGCTACCTAGCACCATAACCGGTAATTGGTAATGCAAAGATGAAATAGCGTTATGAATGTCAACATCTTCATCAAATACACAGATGTCACAGAATGTGGTATAACCTGATGAAGCTGTGTTTTGCAAATATTTTCAGGTGTGTGTAAGAGAGTGTATCGGAATTATTCTGAAGATCAAATGCGTGAAGCGATTTCCATGGTGCGAAGACGTTGTATGAACCAGACCAAAGCTGCACGGTACTATGGCGTTCCCAAACAAACGCTGTCCAGGCGGTGCAAGCCAGAAAAACCGAAGAACATACGACTCTTCAGCCCTGAGGAAGAATTGGCCATATGTGAATATATTCACTTTATGCGTTCGATTGGAGCTCCTTTGTGGCGTAATGACATCAGACCGTTGTTGCAGGTGTGCCTATTTGTATTTACGTTTTCAGAATTGCATGAAATTTTCAAAGTCATATTCCTTGAGTGTGAGAGTAAATTGTTATCAAATTGTAATTTCATGACAATGTTCTGTAAAAATGGCATTTAGCGGCGTATGAGCGTTTACATAAGAGTATGCATAAATTTATACAATGCTTAGTTTCAACAGAATGATGTTAACTGAAAATGTAGCTTGTCAAACCAGGTACTTCTTCGTGCGAGTAAGAGACCAAGAATATTTACGGAAAACAGTCCCAGTGATCAGTGGTTCAGGAACTTCCTGAAAAGATATCCGGACTTGAAAGAAAGTAAATGTCGTGGCTGTTCCGCAGCTGCTGAGTCTTTTCTTTCCACCGCGGTGTTGGATAAGCACTTTGAGAGATTAGGTTTGTGCTTCAGCTTTTCAGTTACGCATTTTCAATTGCAAAACCAAAGAATTGCTATGTCGACAGTAGACGCGGTATCAGACGTTAATGAATGTGTTTGGGCATGTAAAAATGATTACACATTGCGAATACCAGCTGCTTCTGCTATTCTGACATCATGCGCAGGGAACTAATTAATCCTTCCACAGAGTATTGGCTGAAAAAAACTTGGAATATTTGACAAACCCGAGAAAGTTTTCAACGCAGATGAAACATGAATCGGCAAAAAGGACAGTTTCAACACTGATAAAATTCTCGGAACTCGTGGAAAACCAACTTTTCAGACCGAGGTTAAATATTTTTTCTGCATTTGTCAGGAATCTATGACAGCCCAGTCTCTTAAGTACTGGTGGTCGTTCACACGGGAACGGATTCCAACTGGCCAGCTACAATGGAATGTCATAATCTTAGTGTAGATTAACCAGCCATCGTTATTTCATGATGTAATAATGTGAATAATGTGAATAGACGAGTCTCAAACGGCGTCTAGATTCTTAAAAAATCCGGTGTTTAACATTTCACAGATTGTGTCATTGAATTATATCACAGCAATGATGTGTGCCTCTGCGAGTGGAAGGATTCTTCCGACGTTTCTGATTTATGAGAACAACTGGCCTTGCATATCTCTTGACAGCAATATTCCTCCTGATTGGCATTACGCTAGAGCGCCTAACGGTAAGAGATTATTATGTTGTTTTAAGTGCAAAGATACACACACACACACTTGTCTGAAACCATCAATATTATTTAGTCCTGTTTTTCCTTCTTCTCCGTTTCAGGATACATGGATCAGGAGCTTTTCAAGCTCTGGTTCGTGAATGTGTTTTTGCCAAATTGCGGTTGGGAAAAACCAGTTATGCTCGTGCTGGACAACCACTCATCACACATCAATCCAGACACGATGAAGCTGGCGTTGGCGAATGATGTTTGTGTCACATTTCTATTTTTCTATGTTTACAATTGCAATTGCATTCAAATCCAGAACAATCAACATTTCTGGTTATATTGGCTGTGTTGATCCAAATAATGATACGACTTGCCTAGTATTTTTATCTGTGAATATTTAACAGGTGTTGTTCTTCTTCTTGCCACCATGTACCACGCACGTGTTACAACCGCTAGACGTAGGAGTATTCGGTCCCCTGAAAGCAAAATTTTACAGTCTGTGTGCCTGTGCTTCCCTGATCAGTCGGAATGAAATCGTGAATCGACTGCGCTTTCCCGCAGTTTGGCATCATGCCATAACCCAGGCGTGCACAAAGTAATTGGTTGTGTCAAGCTTTGCCAGAACTGGAATTTGCCCTTTTGATCCGCTTGCGGTTGATCGAAGTGACATCCTGGACAGCAAAGTTGTGAAGAAGGGGTAACAAACGTAGTAAGAAAGAAGTAGTTAAGCTATCGTAAGTTTATGTAAGTTATTATAAACACAACAGTAATGCAATGCACCAAAATACACCTGCACAATCGCTAACCTTTGATGTCAACAAAATTGCATTTAAATTCAAATGTAAGTCACTATTTTGACAAGTGGCCGAAATTTCATACAAATGAAAAAAGTACTCCTTTCATTGCCTGAACAGCGGGCCTTATGTACTAAAAACACGGTTCAGTTGCCTCCTACTCGCCTCTAATGTCATATCTTTGCGTTTTGGCGTTTGCTCGTAGAATGAACCTCATTACTGAGGCACTAGAGGCGGATCCATGACCAACCTGTGGTCAACGACCGTTTCCCTTGCTTGCGGTACGACGGCTGACACCAGCACAACAACAAGCATTTCCTAATTTAACATCAAATAAGCATCCTGCACGAAAGCGTAAAATTGTGTCTGAAGCGCGCGTGGTGAAAGGCAGTGACGTTCTCAACAAACTGCTCGATATGCAAAAGACTGAACAACAATTACAAGAATGCAAGTTGGCGAACGAAATCACCAAACAGCCACAGGCAAGCCCTTTTGACACACAGTTATGTGCATGTTTTATGGTTCTGCATTTTTTTGGATAAACAATTTACCGCTGTGATGTATTAAAGGTATGTAGAGCAGTACAGATATTGCTTGCTCATATCAAGAATGCATGATGCAAGACATTTACCATAAAACTGTGAGTTTTGATTATATTCAGGACATGACTGAAACACCGAGGGATTGCTCCAAATGGACTGAGAATGCTAAAGCCAGGTTCCGAAAAAAAACGCAAAATGGTAAGCACATGGCTGACAGCTATCGCTTCAAATTGTGTCACAAAATGTTTATGCGGCTATAGTAATTGATAAGTTCATGAAATCTTTACCAACCCACTGATAATGTGATTTGTGCTTTTGCCAATTTGTGGTCGTTGAAACAGAACTTATGTTTTTTTTCATCTGCAGGATGATTTTAAATATACCAGTTCCAGTGCTACAACGAGTCTGCAGCAGACAACAGATATAAAAAGTCCCATGGTAACTGCCACTGAAGACAAGAACGTAAAACATTTTAACTCTACATTTCATAAACTGATGCATTGCTGAAAGATATACTTTTTCAATGCCAATCATTACAGGCCATTATTCTCATTTCATACACATTTGCTGATGTTATACAGGCAATAAATAAATCCTTTATTGGACAGTGTCATTTACGTTGAATTTAAAGCATGCCGCATATCGAGGAAAGCTAATGAAATATTTTGATTTTCATACACATGTTCTTTCTGCCAGAAAGACAGAGTTAAATCACCAAAGGTCAAGGAGAACGTCTGGCTTCGTGGCCTGAAGTTTGAGCCGTACCTGGTCAAGCAGGCAGATATTGAAACGCTTCGAGGACGAAATTGGCTGAATGACAACGTATGTATCATGTTCTGCTATGGAATAAGACACGGTAACTACTTAGACAGGTCGTAAGAAGGAGATTGCAACTTGCAGTGAAAAAACACCTTTATAGCCCTGCTTATTTCTAACACATATGCTTTGTTTTCACGGAAGTTTTATCAAAAAGTGATCTTTTTTCTTTATGCAGATAATCGATGCTTATCTCAAGGTGGTTTGTAACAAAGTCAACACCGAGAAGCAGATTGTGTACGCATTGCCAAGTTTCATCTTCAGGCTGTGGAGCAAAGGTGACTTCGATGCATGCCTGTACCTGCAGCAACAACAATAACAATTTCATCCTTGAACTTGTAGGAATAACCTTGCAAGTTAAAAGTTAACCATGTTAAGTGTAGGCTGAACTAATGAGACACCTGCTTACTATCATACCTTTACAAATAGTTGGAGAGTGAGACACTGAGCCAATTTATGACACATATAGCAAACACAAGTAGACGAATACTCTTTATTTCTTACAGATACCGTTGTTCAGCTATCGTTGGATAATAGTGCCGGTATGCCATCGGAACCATTGGCTAGCTCTTGCTGTACACATTCCAGAAGCTACGTGTCACGTTCTAAATTCAATGCACTCATCGGAAGTGACACACTTAGTTGTACGGCTGTGGCGCCTATACTTGGAGCACCTAGAAAATTCTCTAGAGGAAACCTCATCTGTTTCCCATGAAATATCATCACAACAGCTGAGTCTCCAGCAGAGAGACAGCGTAAACTGTGGTGTAATTATGCTCCGAGTGCGTATAGCAAACCCGGTTTGCACATATAAAATGCATGTAATGGCTGTGTGTACAACACAACATCTCGCTTAAACCGTCCCTGTCTTGGGCGATAACAGTTAAACACAACACATTGTTCCTGGAAGTTAACTGGTAGAAATGGTTATAACTATTTTTAGTCTTACATTTCATGTCATTGTAAACACTTCTTTTAAGGGCTTTTGAAATTCTAGGAATATTGCCATTTTCCTCAGCCCAACTGCTTTATGATTCTGCCCATGGGTATGTTTTTTCCTGTCACCCATCAAAACTATGTCTATTATTACTTGATCCAATCATGCAGCAACAATACCTAGATATGTAATTGCATCTCTTGTCCTCTGGGGCCAGCCTTCTAGAAATCCAGTAACGTCTTCAGCTATGGCAAGTGCAAGAGCTCATATTGAGAACACCTTACTGAAAGAAGGGATTGATGAAAATGATGACGACTATTGCCAGGCGTACCACTGCAGTGGCTCCGGATTCAGATGGGTCATGTGTGACCGGTGCTGTCGCTGGTTACACTATTCTTGTACTGGTATATCACGGAATCCTTAAAGGAAATGGTTGTGCTACATATGTCTTGCACTGACTACTTAACTGTTTCCCCGTTACGTCCATCAGGTCTAGTGAATATGGAAAGTCATTACAAACTTTGCATTTTATTGTCAGTCCAATAAAAAGCCATGCTCTTTGTATTTCCAGGAGTGTTTCATACGCAGATTTCTTTTACAAGTTTTTATGTTAAATGATACGAATCATCATATTTCGTAAGTACTACAGGTCATTTTTAATAATTTATTTATTTATATTCATATTTACTAATTTATCTTTCCTATAGCTTATTTATGAAGTTAAATATCTATTTAGTGTTTAAGTCAACAGTACCGTGCTGGTACGTAAAACTTACTTTTATATATTTGGGAATGTAGAGAAAGAGTAAGATATTTTGCAACTTTTCCATAAACTTTTTAAGACAGGACAGCACCGTTTCGTGCATGCTTAATGTTTATTGGGCATAAATGCGTACCATTTAGAACTGAAATTGCCGTGTAACGTACAGTATATTTGACCTTTCTCAAAGCTCCTCATTACTTAGTCGCTTCTAGAAATTTATCTGATATAAGCCAGATTGCCAATTCTTTTAAATTGTACTGCAATTTTAAGGAACAATGAACTTCAATTCAGTCCCGACCAAAATAACTACTCACAAAATAGTGACACTGTCGTTTATGATATGTTGCAGAAAAGTCGTAAAACATTGGTCTCGAAATCTCTGTTCTATTTTCTAAAGGCAAAGGATTTACATTTCCAGTTCCAGAAATTGCATTACTTATGGAATTGTTAATGTTCTGCCTCTTTGCAAAGTGTATTGTTGTGTATTGTTGTGTTATATCAAATAAACCAGTCATGCTGTTGAATCAAGTTTGTATTTCAATGTGGCGTTTTCGCTGGAAAACTATCGGATATCTTTGCTATTATATACCGCTCTTATCTTCCTTTCACTACCTGCGTATGATTATGTACTTTTCGTACAAAGTAATAACTATTTGCTCCTTTCTTTTTATTCTTCTTTATTTCGGGTGCCCCTCATTAATTTCCCATGTCTGCCTTAAATTATGTGCACCGCTGTGACGACCGTAGCCTCTTCAGCCAAAAAACAACTCAGCTGTTTCGTTTGAGAAATATTGTTGTAACCTTGCGGTTGATCACTACTTTATCGCCAACCGAAGGTTATTTGGAAAGGGGAGAGAGTGCAGTAGATGTGGGCTACGAATCCAACTAGTCGCCTTACGGCATAAACGCAGAAGATAACTGTTATCTGATTTATTTATTTCTCCATAAGAACGAACAATATTTTACAATTAGCGTTGCAATTTAAACCCTACACGTTACACGGAGCGTCATACGTCCGAGTTAATCTATCAACTACTAAGAATAAAACACAGACATCCAAACCCCCGAACTAACCAACTAGTAAACAACCCCCAGCCCGATGCCACCGACCAGGACAGGGAACCATCGAAACCCACATGCAATAGCCTGGCAGAGAAGTGGGGAGAAGGGACGACCTCAACGAGGATACTGTACACTTATCTGATCTCAGCGGAGACTTTAAAGTGTGCCCCTTATTCTCGCCTTGGTGGCTCAGCTTAGGCTGTTGTGATTTAGCTCCTCAGAGGGGAGTTTGGAGTGTCTTAGTTGGGTTTGCCCATTACACTCTGCTGAACTGCAGAATATCCCGAGTATTTATATACCTAAGTGACGTCATTCTGACGTAAACACAGCGGCGTAGGAATATCTTATTTATACATTTCTTTTAAAGCTGTCTTTCAACATTATTTATATTTCAACTTTTATGTAACACATTTATAAATTCATTAAATATGATTTCATTACATTATATTTACACAAAACATCATGAAACAGAGACGACAAGGCACTATTTTTTGTACCGCGTCACCGCCTCCAGTATCGAGTATACCACAACATGGAAGTATCTCCCAAAACTATGGCGGACATTGATTTTCTCTATTTATGACCATTTCCCGTGCTCTACAGGATCACGAACGAGTTTGAAACATTTATCGATAAGTAAACAAACAAATCAAGGGTCTAACACTATCCCCCTCATAAAAAAGAGAGACCACAGGTCGAACGGATAATCTTAAACCTTAATAACAGGAATGTCTCCATTTACAACTGATTAATGCTTTTGGTTTTATAAAACACGCAAGAAGACAAATTCAAGAAGTTAATGCTGTTCAAATGTTAAATTTAATATATTGTAAAACATAAATGCCTTCGAAACACTTAACTTCCTTGTAACTGTACACACGGACACACAATATAAAATCGTGATGCATTTATTATATAAAAATTACTTTTCGGGATGAAAGTTGGTTTAGAACCCTTCTTTTCTTACTAGTAAAGTGGGCGGGCTCTACAGACGGACTACTTTCAGTACCGACCAATGAGAAGCTACAACTGTTTACTACGAACAGTTCATTCATAAAAACCCGACAATACGGAAGAAACATTCTTCCGACATTTTCGCGATAACTAAGCGAGAAAACAGAAACATTCAAATATATACAGAACATATATCATACATGAAACATTCTTCGTGGATTTGAACTCAGAATGGCTGTAGAAAAGAACATATTAAACGAATAAATACACTCTTAGTGCACTTGTATGCAAAAACATCACCAGTGACTATCTCCTTTCTACGAGTACACGGTACCTTATTGCCAAGGCAACCACAATGTACTCAATCCCAATACTGAATTAATTTAGCTGGGCCAGTGCATAACGCACCTGATGTCAACACTTTAGTTTAGCACTTGAGAAACCGAGATTTTCTTGGCTAATATACACAGAAACACACTTGTCTTCTGACATTGGGAATTTACACCCCAGCATATGCACTTCACTTTATTTATATGCAGAATATACCATTCTTGCGGATAGCTACCAGCACGCAAAAATCTAAACTTTTGAGTGCCCGTGCCGGGGGTCGAACC
This sequence comes from Protula sp. h YS-2021, assembly GCA_949752745.1. NCBI lineage: Eukaryota > Metazoa > Annelida > Polychaeta > Sabellida > Serpulidae > Protula > Protula sp. h YS-2021. Next base: position 18,908,786 of record OX457032.1, read on the forward strand.
ACCGAACTTCAGCACAGTAAAAAAAATATAAAACGTTAACCAGAACGAGACAACCACTATACGATCACGGCCACAGAGGCCGGTGTGTGGATCGTGTAAAATTTTGCAGACAAAACCGTTTTATATAATAAAAGTTTTTTTTCCACACTTTTAATTTTACCGGCAGTCACAAGACTGCTGAACTGAACTACCATCAGAATGACCTCTTATAAGACGGCCTATACACGTGTGCACTGTAACACCGTGTTACACACCGTTAGCATAGCACAAAGCTATGAACACTTTTTTTTTTTTTTTTTTACATAACATATAAAGCTGAAAAGAAAAACATAGAATTCAATACAAAGCATATGTAGCTGACAAGCAAAACATGAATTCAACATACTCTGTGCACGCATAAGAAAATGTTCCACATTAGGCACGCTGCTTGCACTAATTATCCTTTCAGCAACTGCAATTTTGACTTACCTGACAGCTCTGCCTTTACATGCCAAAGAGTTATAAATTTTTTTTTTTCTCTCCCCCTCCAAAGAAGAAGCTAAAATAGCACTACCTTTTAGCTAAAGCATTTGAATGGCATGAAAAGAACAGGCCTGAGACGCAAGTCAAAATACTAAGTTGCTTATTTATAAATACATAGAATATGAATCACAATCCTTGATGCTCGACTGTAACCGCTGGAATTTTGCAGAGTTGCTTGTGAAACTGCGAACTGTTCGTTAGCGGGACGTATTTCCACGCTACTTCCGATTGAGCCTGGTCGCTCGCACGGGGTAGTTCCCTTTGGACCTCCTTGACATCCTATTGATTTGGATGCCAAGGGACTGCAGCACTTCCGCGTTGACGTCTTGACCACCAGAACATCTTTTTGCCCCCCGTGAACTAGTCACGGACACAGATGAGGGGGGGGGGGAGCAGGAATTTGGGTATAAACGGCCCAAACACCTTAGATCAAATAGCACAATCCACTTTTTTTTTTTTATATGGGAAAGCTCTAAAACCCAGGATACAACGGGTGTATATTCGCGTGTGGGACTAACGAGGGGGGGGGGGGGGCTCTCTGGTTAAACCAGTTATTTTTTCCTCATTGCGCTATAGCAGTCTGATTGACTTTGTTGAGCGCGGAGAAAATGCGGACTCATAAGGCCCAATTATTCATACTGGGGCATCCGGTCAGTTAACATGGGACACACCTCAGTGGGTGTACACTAATTACAACTTGGCATCTGGACCAGCCAGAGATAATGTGCCTAATGTTGTAAAATCGACGGGATATGTATTGAGGAGCATCTGTGCACCACACAGAATACAATCTAATTTACATTTGTAAAACGTTGCTATGTTTGAAATTCAGGGGAGTTAATTTTATGGTTAGTTCCCATAAACTACACATGATGCCAGCCAGGTGCATGGCTTCAAAGCCAGACACTTTAACCGACGCACTGAATTAAACCGAAAAAGCGTGTTTTTTTTTTTTTTTTCGCTAGATTCTGAAAATCGCCTGGGAGGGCGTATTTTTCTGCCATAGCGTTTTTTCAGCCTGAAATTATCGTCGTTGCGATGTTGCGCATGGGATAATTCCTGACTGCTGGGTGAATTTGTTTTATTCCCCATGTCTCCATAAGGCAACGTTTCGGACAGGGATATTTCATCCTGGGTTTCGGACGCTGTTAACGTCATGGAACCGGGAGAAGTTGCACTTAGGATTGGGGGATTTAGCACGTCATTAGGACCGCGATAGACATTCTCACGTGTACGGATGGAGCCGTCAGATTTTCGGACAATCACAATGCACGAGGACCACGGATTGGCTGAGGGACTAATGACGTCCATCTCTAGCAATCGGTCAATTTCTTTATTGACAGCGTCCTTCAGGTGTATAGGAATCTGCCTTGGGGGTAATTTCACACGTTTGTTGTCCCCTGTAGGGATGGTGAGTTTTAAAATGTCACACCTGCCTATATCAGTACCTCCCGCAGAAAACACATTACCATACGCCGATAAAAAATTGCGAGAGCGGACATATTGTTCGGGCGTGAAATCGGCCGAACTACGGTCCAAAAGGTCTTGTAGATGGTAAAGCAGGGGTCTCTCCTTGACAACAGCAACGTCTGGCCTGGGAACTTCGCCCTTTTTATTATGACGTTTGGTGTCTGGAGTATAAGTGGTGCGGTCGGCGTTTTGAAACGCACGTACGCTCATCACCGGATGAGCGACCGCTAAAACTGTGTTCTTAAGAACAACTTTGGGTTCGTCCGAGGCATTTATAACCCAAAGGGGTATAAATCCCTTACTGGGGTCGACGAGGACTTTGCCTGCCACCAATCCTTGCTCAGGGGCTAAGGACGCTACCGGCTCCGTAACGGAGCAGGGACCCAATTTCCCTCTACTGTGGACTTTCCCTTGCACTATATACTCACTCCGTGGGGGAATGGTCACAGTCTGAATTGCGCTAATGCGACAGCTTACAAACTGACCAGTGTTTTCCTTAAACGAAAGGGGCTTACCATTGATCGAGAATGATTTCTCGGCGTAATTAATTTCACAAGAGTTGGCTTTCATAAAGTCCAACCCTATTAGACCTTCGGATTCTATGTCCGCTATAACCGTGTCGTGTGTAACGCACATTTGTCCGAACCGAAACGGAATGTCAGTCATCCCCAAGACCGGGAGTTCGCTTCCATCAGCTAAATAGAGCTTGTCGAGAAAGGGAAGCAATTTGGGCTGGACCTCGGGGCATATTTTGTGGAAAACGGAGCTCGCGAGAATAGTCACGCTGCTACCTGTATCTATGATCATGTCAACGGACTGATCATAGATTTGCCCTTCCATATATAGCCCAGCGAGTCCAGTCTTAAGGACACTCGCATTCACGAAATGCTCCTTTGTGGGTCTTGGAGGTTGTGAGACTGGGGTGCGACCCGAATCGCCAGTCTCTACCAGTTTTCCGGATTTTGTTCCCTCCGGGCCTCATTTTGAGGGGAACTGTTTCGAGTTTTCTCTGGACATCGAGGGGCGATGTGGTCTGGATCGCCACAGACGTAGCACTCCACTTTGTCACGAGGGCGCTTGGACTCATATGAACGAGAGGGCCGCTCGTCATTGGAGTCATAGCTTTCCCCTCTAGAGTGTGCCCTCCTGCGCCCGGACCTTTCCTGAGACCGCGGTCGGCGCTTTGGGGGAGGCCTACGTCTGGGCCTATTTCCCTGAGACCTCTCTAGCCGTTCTAGTTTGTTAGAGAGTTCGGTGAGTGCCGAAGACGTCTGAGACATATCTCGGACTTGGATCAGTCTCTGTACTGTCTTCTTTGCACTAGCCGGTGAGTCAGGAGCACGAGACTTGTATCCTTTCCCCCCTTTCTTTGGCTGTTTGGGGCTCGCGACCACTTGCCGTACGGACCCGCTCTGACGCTTTGTGGGGCGGGACTTCTCGGCATTCTGTATAGCCTCGAAGTTGATGGCTAACATCACCGCGTCCTTCACATTGCGTAGCTTTTCAAGCTTGAGCTTGATCCGTAGGTCGGGATCGGTCACGGCCTCGATAAAATGCCTAAGGGTCAGGATATGGACCATGTCCGTAGGAGCAGTCGGATATGCCTTTGTAACAAGGCGGGAGACCGACTCAGCCAACTCCTGGTAGGACTCTTTGCTACTCTTGGTCCGAGTTTGGAGCTGGGTCATGTACAACTCAGACTGGCCTTCCGTACCGAACCGTTCGGATAGGGCCGTGGTAATGGCCTGGAAATCACATAGCTCTCCGGGAGTAAGGGTACTCAGGAGCTTTTGTGCGTTTCCTTTGAGGCTAACCGAGAGGTACTGAGCCTTCTGGACCTCGGACCACCTGTTCAGGTTGGCACAGATATCAAAATGAATCAGATATTCAGCCAGGGCCGTCTTCCCATCAAACTTGTCAGGCATGACAGTCTTTTGCTTGGCGGGACGGCCGGACTCACTTGCGCAATCATGCTGCACCACCCTTTCAGACACAGGGACACTGGGACACCGACGGGTATCGCCTATGTGTGTCGGTCTGAAGGGATTTACAGGAGATTCCCTACCACTATAGCTGGACACCGGTGAGTCGCCTCTCCTGTCCCTGTATTGGTCAGCCAACGCAACGCGAGGACCAGGGACGGGGCGGGCCACCTCAGGGACTCTACTTACCCTTACCTGTTCCGTAACCGGTACGGGGACAAAACGGGAATTTGGGCATGGTAACCGTGTAGAGAACCTAGGCCCCTGAAAGCGTGGTGTGGGGATACACCGTGCTCCAGGAAAACCAGCTACATTTTGGTGAACGGGGAAAACATTACGCGCCACTCCAAATTCGGGTCTACTTGGACCTACCGGGCGTACTGGCGTAAAAGAACGCTCATTCCCCTGGGATTGAGTTGTGTGCAGCATACCTGCCAACTTGTCCAGTGTACTTTGTAATTGCGATAACTGACGCTCTTGTTGGTCTAACCGCTCCGAGATAACGGAGTGCTGAGACAAAACGGACGCATTATGCTCCTGTCTCACAGACCTTTCTTGCCAGTCAGCTAGACCTTCCCGGGACCCTGCAGTCAAACCCATCTGTTCGATAGGAACAGTGTCCGCCCTTGCGAACGAGTCACCTGCACTTGGAGCCCTCCCACCAGGGAAATTGAGAATGACCTCAGGGTCACTATCGTTGTAGGGGTCGAAATTACAGGCGTATGCGCCCTCTTCCCCTCTTGGAGAAAGCGACCGATGAGACATTATGCAATTGGGGTCGTTTTTTTCACACTACAAAGTAAAACGTGTACTTATGGACACTGTTCTGTAGTTTTTTTTCTAACTAAACTAGAAAAAATACAGCTAAACACAGTATGCAGTAAAATATATTTCAAAGTGTTAGTAAACGAATTCTCGCACGAAACGTAAACGAAGTCTACTGCACCGCTAAGAGAAAAAAATGTGCTGCCACCACAGTGTTTTCACGATGAAACACAGAAACGTTAAAATAGCGTGAGCGGCTAACAATCGGACACGTATGGGTGCTTTTTTTCTGAGCCGTACTTATAACTAAAGGCAAAAAAAAATCTGCCGCTTGCCAGGTTGTGTTACAGGCTCAGAACCACCGCTGCTACCAGTGTTGTAACCTTGCGGTTGATCACTACTTTATCGCCAACCGAAGGTTATTTGGAAAGGGGAGAGAGTGCAGTAGATGTGGGCTACGAATCCAACTAGTCGCCTTACGGCATAAACGCAGAAGATAACTGTTATCTGATTTATTTATTTCTCCATAAGAACGAACAATATTTTACAATTAGCGTTGCAATTTAAACCCTACACGTTACACGGAGCGTCATACGTCCGAGTTAATCTATCAACTACTAAGAATAAAACACAGACATCCAAACCCCCGAACTAACCAACTAGTAAACAACCCCCAGCCCGATGCCACCGACCAGGACAGGGAACCATCGAAACCCACATGCAATAGCCTGGCAGAGAAGTGGGGAGAAGGGACGACCTCAACGAGGATACTGTACACTTATCTGATCTCAGCGGAGACTTTAAAGTGTGCCCCTTATTCTCGCCTTGGTGGCTCAGCTTAGGCTGTTGTGATTTAGCTCCTCAGAGGGGAGTTTGGAGTGTCTTAGTTGGGTTTGCCCATTACACTCTGCTGAACTGCAGAATATCCCGAGTATTTATATACCTAAGTGACGTCATTCTGACGTAAACACAGCGGCGTAGGAATATCTTATTTATACATTTCTTTTAAAGCTGTCTTTCAACATTATTTATATTTCAACTTTTATGTAACACATTTATAAATTCATTAAATATGATTTCATTACATTATATTTACACAAAACATCATGAAACAGAGACGACAAGGCACTATTTTTTGTACCGCGTCACCGCCTCCAGTATCGAGTATACCACAACATGGAAGTATCTCCCAAAACTATGGCGGACATTGATTTTCTCTATTTATGACCATTTCCCGTGCTCTACAGGATCACGAACGAGTTTGAAACATTTATCGATAAGTAAACAAACAAATCAAGGGTCTAACAATATTCGTGATTTCTGAGTAAACCACACCGTAGACTCGCTGCTTCTGTATACATTTCTTCGAAGGATAGGTATATATACATTCTTAGAACTGATAGTTGTATGTCACAGCCTATAACCTTGATTTTCGCCCACTTTGGTACTCTGCCCCATCCTACCTTCCAGCCCATACTCGTAAGCCAATTCGCACTTTTGACGTTTGCCGAAAAGTTTTTGCGTTTCGGCTGAATTCATGTGGGATAAGGATATAAAGAAATCATAGAAAATACCGGCAAAAATCAACAAAATTCCATTTTACCAGAAACATATTCACATGTTGATAATAAAAGGGACTGAATAACATGTAAAATAGTTTTTAAAAGATCATATGATGGCTTTATAAATTTGAAAGTGTGCATGTTGAAAGAAAATTAGCATTTTGATGTTTTTCCCTTATCATTTCTTTATAATTTAACCCCCAACATTTTCAGTCGAAACAACACCTCCACCGAAAAAATCCGAAAGTGCAAATTGGCTTATTCTCTAGTCGGAAACAGGTACTCTGTCTCATCCTACCCTCCAGCTCAATCTCTGGTCGGAAACAGGTAATTTTTATCCTTATTTGTAAAAGAATTTAAGTTTGAGGATAGAGCAGAATAGCTTTTTCATCCTTATTTTAAAAAATAAGGAGATCCTTAAAAATAAGGACAGAGCAGAATACCACTCCCGTTTTTGCCTTCTGTTCTTTCATTTTTTACCCGGTTCCCTCGCAGTCGAAATTCAAAATTCTTGTGTGATTTGGCTTACGTGGGTCCATGACAGACTGAATTATTTTAATACCGACGTGCACAGCTTCCTCCAGTCTATCTTAGAATATAATTATGTAAACTGTACACTACATGTAATCTCAAGAATAATGACGTCCTTAAATTTAAGGACAGAGCAGAATACCACTCCAGCTCATATCATACTCGGAACATAAAAGAAATTGAAACTTGACACTATTTGTTAAAACGTTTAATAACTTTTTTAAATAGCATACGGGTTGTGTTAAAAACTCTACTGCTGTTTAGTGCAAGAGAAATTTGACATTTAGGCGAAATTTCTCTATTCTTGCGGACCCCTTCATGCAATGCATTGTGGGTAACTGTGGGCATTATGAGCGATATTTGGAGTTTGTCGCAGTTTTATACGAATACAAATTCTTTGATATTTAAGTTAAGTAATAACATTTTTTAAACGGTAAAAACTACTTAAAGTTCCTGGCATGTGACAAGTAGGTCAAAATATATGCAATCACAGAATATGAAAAAGACCCTGTTATATTTGGTATAAAACAATTGAGAAACTATGCGACGCAAGCACTGGCATTTTTGATCACGTGATGAAAACACGGTTATTTTTATTCGAAACGCAGAATTTTCGTCCAATTATAATGGAAACGCCCAAAGTGTGATTTGGCTTATATTGACCCCATCTGCAACAACTGCAGCAAAACTAGCTCCGAGTCAGCCCTTTCTTTAACTCCAAGTCAGCTCTTCATTATTTATACTTGGTATATTTTTTTATCAGAGGATCGCTTTTGGGAGCTACTCTTTCTTAAATTACTTCGGGACTGGCAGTGGGCAGCAGGTTGCGAGAGTGCCAATGTCGGTAGCTGCAACTACTCCGGTGTGCTTACAGACAAAGTATTAGTGTCACCACAAAGGCTTGAATTTCGGTGAATCTTTAACTAGCACCGCATTTAGGTTAGTTTCTGCCATAGCAACCGTGCAGGACTGGAGAGGCAATTCAGCACACCGAAGCTCACATATTGATCGCAGCGAACAAGTTTCGGAGTTGAAAAGGCCGAAAAACTCGCCTTTTGCTACCAATCGCTCAGTAAATGAACAACTGAACTTGCATAATTATCTGAACAGTTGAACTTGTGGACAGTTATTTGTAGTATTGAACTTGCGGACAGTTATGAGAACAATTGAATTTGTGGATAGTTATCGGAGATATTGTCAAATGTAGACGTTTTTAGAAATATCTTACAAGACAGAGCTATGACGTGTGCAATAAATTGTTAAAGGCGTGGTATTTTTTTCCCTTTTACTCTGCTTCCATTTTTGGAGTTTAATTTAAATACCCCCCCCCCCCCCCCCATCCAAAAAAAAAAATCCGATTTAAATAAACAAAAAAAAACTAATAATAATAAAATTAAAAAATCATGATTTGAAAAACAAATTGGATTTTTTTTCAGGTCTTGTTTTCTATCAGTTTCATTACTTAATCGGTCCATATCTAATGTTGAATACGCTTAAATGACCCACATTAGCAGAACTAAGAGAAATAGCTAGACTCACTTTACTCTGTAAAATTCGAAATTACCTTTTCCGCATACACCACATGAATCAGATCAATATTCTTGTACCTAACAACACCACTAGAGGTGCATCTCGTATATTTACCCCCAAGCGCAAGATGCAACTACTTTTACTCATTCTTCCCGCGCACAATTACGCAGCAGAATTCAGTACCACCTGTTGTGGACCCTAGTCCCACCCTAGAAAATTTCATAACTAAACTAATTTTTAAGAACTGTTTCGTTACCGCTGCGGTAGCCCTCAGTTTTAGTAATATCGAGGAGAAGAAGATAATTTAAGCTATTCAACTGTCTTACAGTTTGGCATTTGTTTCGGAGTTGGGGCCGGAAACATGAGCTATACGAATTTGAGCATGATAAGTACGCAGCTGTAGTTCCGAGTCAGATCTTCCTTACTTATACTTCATACATCTCCCCGTCAGAACTACGAAGCCTTTCATTGTTCCGCTAATAGCGATCAATTTTATAAGTTCTGAGGCACGAATTCTGCGTACCAGTATCAATTAAACAAACATTTACTGAAAGTTCATGTACAATATACCCTTTTTGCAAATCAGGCGCAATTTTTAATAAACATCATATCTTTATTCCTTCGTTAAAGTGAAGAAAATTTAGCTTTCACGCTCAGCTGTCAGTGACCAAAATGTTAAATAAATTGGTCGTGTGTTTTTTGTAAATGGACCATGTCTTATTTGTAAAATATATACTTAAATAATTGATGGATGTTCAATTAGGCATAAATTTAATAAACCCGCAATCTTTAAATTATAATTTCTTCCATGCTTTTTAAAATATCAGTTCAAAAGTTTATGATGTATAATTACGAAATTCATTTTCACTTTTCATGCAGTAAACCATGCTCTCTGTATGTAAACAAAGGTCGACTGTAGCCGGAGATTTGTGGTATTTTCACAATCTTTTTTTAAAGATTTCGTAAAACAAAAGTTCTAATTCAAAGGCGTAGTACTTTGAAGGCTTTTAGCAAACGCTAATGAAGACTTGTGGGGAGTTTAATCTCGCACAAAATCGCCACAGGGGTACCTCAGAGCGAGCACAGTTGGGTTCTATAATCATTAGATAGAGAGGAATTGAAGCGATAGGCTTATCCCTGAGTAGCAAACCACTTTATCATTTTTATTTTGTAATATCTCTCACAGTAGCGAGCCACTTCTTGGAGCAAACGAGTACGCACCCTGCCACATTTTGGAAAATATGCTTTTCAAATCAGCAAGTATGCCAAAATGCTCAGGGCGTGATTCTGAGCCACGTTCGTACTTACAGCTATTTTATTTTCTGAAGTGTTGTTTGACTATATAGTCAGTTATTGTGTGCTGGCAACAATATGCATTCTGAAGTCAAAATTACTTGTTAGAAAATGATTGGCCCCCCCCCCCCCCCAAAAAAAAAAAAAAAAAACAAAAGAAAGAAAGAAAACTGCTAAACAGTGGTTATTGGTAAACGTTGCACGCAAAAGTCAGATATATCTGCCATTTACGACATCAACAGATAACTGTGAATACTTGCACCAATGGTTGCAAATTATCTCCCTGAGTGACAGGGGAAGAGTCGCGGTTCTGACAGTTTATGTTGCCATGGGTGTCAAATTTCCCAATGTCAACGCATGACACAAGGTTTTTCTGGCAATGATGCGTTACGTAAATGCACCATTATAAATTATGGTGTACAGTGTTGAAGGTAGGCAAGAAATTGTTGTCGAGAAGATATAACAACATGTCACTGGTGTCCACACATAATCTGTTGGTCCACTGTTGTAGTGTTCGGTGCATTCTGGCAACCCTGCCTCAGCAAACGTTTGTTTAACAGTTGCTGAAATATTAAAATGTGAATTGATATGTACAACAGAACTAAGAGCTGTGGACATTATGGCAGAGCATGGGGCTCATGTGACGTCACTAGGTGACGACAAACCGTCAGTGTTTGAAGTCCTGGCACAGGATGGCTTGCTGGCGTCCCTGAAACCCGCGTTAAAATATGCCTTAAAGGTTTGTATTTGACTTGTGTCACATTCGTGTTTTTTCTCCTGAAGTTTTCTACAAAAAATATCATTTTTAATATGTTTTATTGCAAGTTTTGCTGTGTAACTTGACATGTTTTTCACACTGTATCCTTGATACAATGTTACATTAGATAGAACTTAAGAATATATAAGCAGTGCTTTTAATTCGTGTGGGAATCGGAAAAATATTAATTCAAAATGCTGAAGCATAAAGTGTGCAAAATGTGACTTTAGATTCTCGGCCAGGGCAATCCAGCACGGTTTGGGGTACTCTACAGATACGCTGACGAAATCTATGCGGTGTTTGATTGGATGCTAGAGAGTTTCTACTTAAAGCACTACAGTAGGTTTTGAAATCACTCTCCAAACAAGGGAAGATTTTTGTAAGCTTCCTTACTCTTTTACACGTGAGACCCGTTAGCGAGCAGGCACTGGTGGTTGCAAATAACAGTAGATTAGATTTTAGGTAAATTCTGTTTCTGCCCGCCAGCAGTGCTAAATTAATGGACCGGTTAACATACACAAGAAACTCGTTTAGGGCCGGGAAACTGTTCATTTTACAAAGGTATTCCGTAATTAAATGTGACTTAATCATGCGTGGTGGTATCAAAAATATTTTTCAACCACACCGCTTTCACTATAGTGAAAAAATAATAGAACATTTTGATATGATTGAGGTGATGTGCATATGCTATTGTTTCTGTCACAGGTGCCTCGTTTTCAGAGAATTTTTACGGCATGAAAAGAGTTCATCATTCTAGTCAAGACCAGGAGCAAACGTCGCTGCCTGCGCATGTCCGCTCCAAGTCACTCGCCTTCCTCGTAAGGTTCTAACTGCGTATTTCGGTTCTATTTCGCAGGGCGTTCTGCCATTGATTGATTCTAGAGAGGAAGTAAAAAAGGTTCGGGGGGGGGGGGGTAGGGGGAGTTGTGCCGAGCTCAAATCCGGCTCGACGTGGTGAGCAGGGGATTGCATCAGCTAAGCGAATGCAGTGTTAGATCATCCTGGAATGCAGCTGGTCTTCCAGCGACCTCTTTTAAGTAATAAATTTTATATTTATAGTGTGTAATTTTTTATGCGCTACCATTTCTTTAAATTAAATTGATGGTGCACGCCTTACGTCTCAATAGTATTGCTTATGAAAACTAGACCTTTATTGCAGGTGTTAGTGCCATATTTTAAAGACAAATGTGCCAGACTGTATGAAGCCCTACTGGACAAGCAAGACCGGGGCGTCTATACACGACAAGATCCGTCTTTTCGGCTGAAACTGGAGAAAGTTTTTCTCAGGATTTACCCTTACCTTCACTCGTTATGGCAAGTCATTGGCTTCGCTGTGTTAGTGGCTTACGTCGTGGGTCACAGCGCTTACCACTCCCCTATGCTGTACCTGAGTGGTGTAACCCTACAGCATTTGAGCGAGGACGACATTCGGCGGCATGTACGCAGCAGTCGGCGTGAACTGAATTTACACGGGAAGAGGTCAGTGTATTAATTTTTCCTATTTACGTGACCCCAGATACGTTGTTGTAGATGTAGTCTGGTCTGAAACAGGAGAAGTTTAAGATTTCGAGCAATGATTCACTTTCAGAACATACTAGTTCAGGGATAAGTAGTTATGAAACTTAAATGGGTTTGGTCCCATTTCGATTTTTCAGTTTATTATTTACAGATACCATCTGATAAACATAGTTTTTGACTGGTCTGAAGTAGTACAAATAGAGGAATGGCGACTTTGTTAACGGGCAGTGGAAGAGGGCTGAATGCCAGCGAGCGGGACATAGCATCGTTGTGTTTACAGTCTGCTGCGGCGCGTGTGGGCAGTGTGTAAGTACGGCGTGGGTCTGACAGCCATGGGCATGTCCAGTGTGCTCTCCGTCACCGTCTTCTTCCTCCAGTTCTTAGAGTGGTGGTACTCTAACGACAACCGCATGACGTCGCTGACCACGCTACCGACGCCCAACCCTCCCCCAAAGGTGTGTACTGTTAACTGACTCCGTATGTGTGTACTGATAACCAAGGCCCCTCCTTCCTCCAATGATGTACTTGTAACCGACGCTCCGCCTTCCTGCGTAGGTTTGTGCTGATACCCGACGCCCACCGCCCTCCTCCGCAATGTGTACTGATAAGCGACACCCCGCCCACCTCCTCCATTTGTAAGTACTGATGACGTCGCTGACTACGCTACCGACGCCCCGCCCTCCAAAGGTATGTACTGATACCCGACGCCCCGCCCTCCACCGCATCGATGCACTTCTAAACAGCGACCCGTGCTCCTGCCCGGTAAAAACTAGTAACTGACGAGGTATGCACTCCAAGCCCAATGCTTTGCCTAGGCAGACTCCATGCAAAACATCTTTGACAAGCCTGAATGTCAGTTTCTTTTCGACTTATTAAAGTTTCGAGGGGAAAAACTTTATACTTCTGGGAGACATGATAGTATAGTAATTACAAGTATTTTATGTTGAAATAGGACGTTTGAACATGTTTTAGGTGTTTATGTTTGAGCTCATTCTCCTTGTGTTGTAGTCAGTAGCAACAGGAGCAGTCCCCACAGTAGCTGTGATATGTCCTCTCTGCCACAAACTTAGAACTAACGACACTGCACTGGCTATATCCGGGTATGGAAATAAGAGAAAAACAACAACTGCTGCTGCTTTATGGGGTGGTTGTTAAAGCGGTGGGGGGGGGGGGGGGAGGGGGAGGAGTTGTTTTGCGTTGTTCACTTAAAAAGATGGCACTTTTAGCAGTTGCTAGTGAAAGTTAATAATAACTAGTATATGAACAGGTCTGGTGTAAGATAGGTTATATAGTAAAGAAGTACTGGAAAATATTTGAAACACGAAAGTGATACTTTGAGAAAATTTTAAAGCAAATCGACGTTGTCCTTTGAAATAAACTCCGAAATGTTGCGTCCTGTAATAGGACGAAGTGTGAACTTGCAATGCATTCATTAAATGTAGTGGCAAATGTCGAATAGATGTAACTCATAAGTTTTCGGTTGTTCACAGGTATGTCTTTTGCTACCCGTGCATCTACACCTATGTACAACAACATGGCCGGTGCCCGGTGACGTCATATCCGGCAAGCACAGAACATTTAGTAAAGTTGTATATAGCGGAGACTTGAAATTAAAACGCGTTCAGTTTGTAATTTCTAGTAATGATTTTGATGAAAAGGTTACACATACCCGCCACCCCCCCCCCTTCCAACCAAAGATAAAAAGTTGGTGGGGGTGATCTTGGATATTTGCCCTTACACTTCCAGTCATCGCAGCTTTGTTCATGAGGTAGATACAATTTGCAAGTTTTGAACTGTTGTCGGACAATGTGAACTCTTCACACATCACTCACGGCAATCGAGAAGCATCGACACTGTAGTTGTTTCACAATGTTCTAATACACCATAATAGATTGTTATACAAATATTTAGCACACAAGTCATTGTTCTACGAGGAAAGCCTTAAGTCACGGGATTTTTCTTTATTTGTTACATAAATAGCTTTATTATTTTTTTACACAGATATTGTTATATATTCGCGTTTTTATACTATGAAATAAAATGTACTGAAATGAGAATGGCGTTTTAATGAAGCGTGTGGAAAAATGATGAGCTGTAGCAGGGTTGGTCGATTTTTTCCAAGGTGGTAAAAACCGGGTTTTTTTTTTTTTTTGCATGACAGCTGTGGAAAAAATCCGACGCTCTGCTGTTTCGCATCGTACTACTGATCTCAGATGTCCTCCTATAACCTCTTACGGTGTATGTCCTCCGGTAACAGTAGCTGCTTTTAGCCGCACCATTCTGTTTATAATATTTACTTATTGGATAGTAGCCGATGACGTTTTATTTTACTATTCTGGGTATCTGAGCACTGTTTGTTTAAATGTAACAATTTCTTCTTAAGAAGGCTTAGAAGAACTATGTGCATCTTAGTCCATGTACCCATGTCTCAACTGTCACTCAATTCCCCGACCACTTTTCATTGGTCAATTGATTAGGGCTCAGGAGCCGCAAGCAGTATTGATGAGTAAAAATGCTTTCCTAGCGTGAATACCACCTCACTTGCCCAAATAATACTTAATTATAAACTGTCCATTAGCACCCGAGTGTGTGTTTGTATTCTCAATTACTACGGCAATTTCGCCATATTTACATGTGGATAAAATTCCGAAGTGTACCATCAATATTTCAGGTAAATTCCAGTGTTTTCCTTTTTTCATTTTTGTTATTTTCCGTTTTTTTCTCTGGTAACATAGGGGGCTGCAGAATTCGGACCTCTATTCCTTAAATTGGGTCCAGTTAAGAAGATCTACTAATGAAAAAAGGAAGAATAAAATTTATCGTTATTTCAATCTTTTATTGTATATCACAATTTGTTCCGTTCCACTTAAGACTTCATCATATATACTGTGAACAAATGACAAAATATTTCACTGGAATACAGACACTTTTTCCCATACACCCCCTCTCTTCCTCCACAAAGCCTTCCTTCCTGTCTGCTCGGACATTATGGATAGGAGATGTTTTAAATTATCAAAACAATTCTTGTCATGTTGGCCACTTTTCGCATTTCATATTTTAACATTTCATAAAATGCTGCCACACATGTCCTAAACACTTCTCGATTTTCTCCATTCTTATTAAAGTCTCTCTCTCTCTCTCTCTCTCTCTCTCTCTCTCTCTCTCTCTCTCTCTCTCTCTCTCTCTGTTTTAATACATGAATATTCACATAACATCGCACATATGCAAATATGATTGTGCTGTATACTGATCAAAATACGTTAAGCTCTGAGACGTGCTTTTCATAAGAATTTTTCCCAAATGTAAATATCACCACTAACTCCAAACCGCACAAAAAAAAGATGTTGTGCAGACCACGAATCGCTACTGTCTTTTTCACGTGTGCCTGGTTTCCCTCTCAAGGTTTTCGGGCACATGATTTTACTGTGAACAGTGTTCTGATCAGAATTCCATATTTTCCGAGATGTCGAGATACACGTCGTAGGCCTCACGATTGCAGTTGCCGTCCTGTGTGAAGACGTACCTATGGAACGTGCCATCGACACAAACCGCTGTAAGCAACACACAAAAAAAGCCATTCATCTCAATGGTCGCTGGAATGTACACGTGCAAACGAGTAACTGAATTTAAGGATGCAAAGAGAAACTTAGATATTAGACACACAAACTTAATTCCCAACATAGACAGGGGTTTATGGATGTGTGGGACGGATTGAGAGGGGGGACTGTACTGTCGGGGGGGGGGGGGGGGGATCCGAAATTGTTTGGTGGGGCTGCGGGTGGCAGTTGGGGTGAGATAACTGAGGGTGGTAGTGGTGTTGGGGCGTGAGGGGAAAAGTGGAGAACTAGACTCCAAAACTGAGAAAATTTTCCATTTACACGTGACGAATTACCCCTTCCTAGGGAACTGTCTACCGTCCAACTAGCCTACGAGTATGTGTTTAATTGCACCGACCAAATGCACTTCCAACCTTTAGCTCTATCTCACATCTAATTTTTGAGAACTTTTTTTTTAAATACTGCACGGAGGTGCTTGACCCGTAGTGATGGCGTCAGACCTATAACAGAGTGCGGAGAGGCGAAGGCGCAAATACAGGGGCACTCCGTGGGCACAGTGAAGTTAGCAAGGCTCCACTGTGATTCCCCATACGTTCCCAGGAAACCCATTTTCTTAAATCTGTAAAACAAATCAAAGATGCTTTAACGGATTAAATCAAATGAAAGAGAGATAACATGTGTAAACTGAGACTTCTAGTGTTAAAGCAAATGCAGGTTATGTTAAAAAAAATGTTGATCTACGTCAAAATTTTCCAAACTAATCAATAACATTCTTATGTTGACTCGAAACAAGTTACATGATCTAACTGGCTATTTGTAATATCTATCGTCATTTAGGGTTCATTTAAGGTCAACATTGAAAAACTACCGACTTGGGAATCGGGCACTCACTTAACACCGTGTTTATGTATGTATCATTATATCTGCAATTTAACTGACCACAATACTGACTATTTCAGAAAGGTATTACACATGAACAACGGCGCGTTGTTACAAAACAGCTGGCCTCTGGAGAGATCTATCTGTTGCGCATGAATACAAAGCGGATGTAGACAAAAAGAAGATCGGCTCTTTCAGATAAAAGTACCATTTTTTAGAGTGGGTTGGCGAAACAAACAGAGGACCGAATTGTTGTTGGGTTGGCTGTTAGGCACCGGTAAAAAGTCACTTACGCAGAGCGTCTGTTAAGATTTGTGTTTTGCACGGCAAAGATGTGCACTGTGCCTTTGTCGCTGGACGCACAAAGGAACGCTGAGTCTCGGCTGAAATTCATGCTGAAAGAAATATTGGTATTTTATTGCAAACACTTTCCTCTCACGTTTTTAACAAAGTGGGGGGGGGGCACATTTTAAGAACTAACATTTGGGAGAAACCAATCCCAATATGTCTAACTACCTGATAAGGTTAGGTGTTTTTAACTCTTCCAGACAGTTTTCAAATTCCCATGGAAGCGGCCTTTTCAGTCACACTTTTCTCTTCCCTGTTTGCATTATTATAGGCTATGAAATTATATTCATGTGCTTTATGGACTCTGGTCTACTTACCAGTAAAATATAGCAGTGTCCGTTCCACGCCGCAATGATATTCATATGCTGTATGGACTTTGGTCTACTTACCAGTAAAATATAGCAGTGTCCGTTCCACGCCGTAATTCCAGTTTACGTCTGCGCTGTAGTATGTCAAATATGACAATTCTTGTTCCCTAAAACAAACAACAGAGAAGCACGTGGACTTGGTACAAAAAAAACAAAAAAAACAAGTGAACAGTTGTGCCTTCCACAAAAGATCAGTAAACAGTTATCAACAATAATTTTAACTTTCAAGTTGTGTTGAAAACTATTCGTACGTACTCAAAACAACAGCAGCCCCCACCCCCACTTTTCGCCGGAAAATTCCTTAGCTAAGTGATAAACAGAAAACTGAAGCCTATCCCATCTCAATGGACTTTTAGGTGAGAATTACCAGAAAGAGACAATATTAGCCGAACTATCTTTGGGATAAAAATAGTCATTTTCCGAACTATCTTTGGGATAAAAATAGTCATTTTCCGAACTATCTTTGGGATAAAAATAGTCATTTTGACAAGGACTTACGCTTTTGGACGCAGTGGCGACTAAGGTTCCTTGCTGGTTGATGGCCAGACAGGCGATCTCATTCTCGTGGGCGTCGAGCGTGACCGGATGGGTGGAGCCGCCGGGTTCTTCTGTCGACAGGTCCTGAATTACAACGTCATTTGGGATGTTACACTTTTTGCCTTCAAATGGTGCCAAATAAATCACGAACCGTATTGAAACTGTCAGTGACAGTTCTGCGCATTCTTGTCAATATGTGACATACATTAGGAAGTCATCATGAGGAAAAAATACGGTATCGCAGACAAACCGCGATCTTGTTTGAGCATAAAAGTGACACACGGATAAATTAAAAACAGACAAACACGTAAACATAAGGAAAGCAATAAGATACGACTAAGTTCTCACCACAATTTGTATTTTGCCTTTCGCATATGCAGGGAATACAAGCATCTGTCGTTCTAGGCCAGGGTTCACTTCACACAAACCTGCGACCAGAGTGTGTAAAAACCACAACTGTGACGCGCAGAACACTTTTATTTTAGATGCAGTACACCACGTTTATTTTAAACACGCTTCTCTTGCTATTTTCTTGGTATTGCTGTTTTGAAGTAACCGCTTACTACATACTTCATGTAATTCTAAATGATAAGGGCAAATAATGTTGTAAACAAAACAAAAACTCTTAACTCAAGGGCATGTGTCATATTAATTGTCAATTATTGTCCAGTTAAATGAAAACGTTGATTTTGTAACAAATTTGACCATCTGACAGATTATGCATGGTTTTACGTTGCACTGTGTCTCACAGTCAACATTTTAGATATTTCACAACCCTGAATATCTTTTTCTTACATAATCCTTTTACAGCAAAGTGCCTCCATCACCCTTGAAATAAGCGCTATTTTACCTAGGGGGTTATTGCCCGTGGATAGGGACTTCAGCAGCTCTACGTCATTGGGGAAATGAAAGACATGAATTTCAGTCCGTAGCACTACGATGAGCCTGTACAAAGCCAAGAACACATTTACGAATCACAGATATTGATTCACAATATAATGTCTCTCTCTACACTTTCCTTGAGAAACAGAATGTTCTCTTTGAGTTAGCAAATATTTATATTTGAATTATGTATCTGGAAAGTGTTCTTAGATATCACTCCTTTGACGTTTACGTTTCAAATTGCAAAGGCAAGAAGTTAATAGAAATATACAAGAAAAAAAAATGACAGCATTTCAAACTCCTTAACAAGCCCGCCACAACTTCATCTATATTTAGAAATCCTATCAAAGTCGATTTCAGGACTCAAAGCAGACATACGTCTTTTCTGCGGGATGGCGGGGGGGGGGGGGGGGGGAGGGGAAGGGGGGGGGGTAAGTTGCATACTGAAAACGTGGCAATTCACTGACTTGTCCTTGCGCATCCTGACATTAAGCACGGGCTGCGAAAACGTGGCCTCCATCACAAGCTTCTTAGAGCTCTCTTTTTGTGAGTCGTCCCATATTAACACTGCAAATACAAGTCGTGTTTCATTTGCTTGATCCATTTTCTGAACAACGATAACAGAACAGAACGGAATTAACCGACCTATGTGTTGAACCACTTTTGGTGTTTTATCAATTTCACCCTCAGTACTTGTCGACTCAAATAAATTGAAATCTTCTGTTACAACGTAATATTCTTGGAGCAACAGTCTTGACATAAAGGTAACCAAAATCTTGACTTAAAAATTCTAGTGGCAAACAGTATTTTACAGAGAAAATGAGAGCAAAGGCACAGTCTTTAACAGTATCTTTCTCCAGGCATTTCCTAAACTAGACAGTAGTGGGGGCGGGGGGGGGGGGAAGAGAGACAGGGGAAGGAGGTGAACATCTCTTTCCCCAGCTGTTACCAAGACAATTATTTATTGACAGTAAAGTACTCAGAAAGCATGTTAATCAGTAAAGTAATCAGAAACATGTTAATCAGGGAAGTAATCAGAAACATGTTAATGGGTAAAGTAATCAGAAACATGTTAATCAGTAAAGTAATCAGAAAACATGTTAATCAGTTGCTAATTACTATTGTACTTAAGTCACCTGTGTTCTCCGCGTACTTCGGAATGGTGCCGCCCCCTACCAATGCTATGAGATTTGTCCGGTGTAACATCTCAACGTGACCGAGGCTACCCACAGTCTCACAGCCTGCGAAAATTAGAAATTATTTGACGTCCAGAAAGCCTCACGACAACTGCTGCTAGCCTCTCAAAGCTCAGAATCTTATATAACGCACAAGGCTTTGTTTTATAATTTACAAAAGAATTCGCTAGTAGCAGTTTGATGCTTATAATACATTTAAATTCACTTATGCAGCCCACACGTCACCATTCGCTTGAACAGCTGAATATAAGAAGAAAACCTTGGAACAGTCATCCTTTTTCCTTTGTCTAATCGAATTCTATCCTATTTCCATGTGGAAAAAAATCGAATGGTTGTTTGATTTGCCTTAAAATTTCGTGTCCAAAATCCGCGTACTACAGTTCCTGGCGGTTACCTTGGTGTAGTTTCTCCCTCAAGGGATCCACGTTATAAACCTTAAACCCATTTTCCATGGCACATGTGAAGCAACCTAGAGATTAAAAGAACACTATTAATCGACAAAGCTGATAATAAGTTGCATCTTCAAAGTGAGACTAATGACGTCATAAGCGACCTTACACTTGAACTTGATTTTGAGCAGACGATAAAATATAACAGGGTTGCAGGTTATAACATGACATAAAACGACCCACGCCAGACAGAAGGCACGTTCCATGGCATAACATGTTACAACATTAAAAAAATTCCGTACGCAGTTATGAGCATTGACTCTAAGAAATTAAAACTGCAAACATAATTTTGAGACTTTTATTTTTTTTTTAGAAGATCATGCATTTACAATTTTTCTACCAAATTAGAGAAAAAAAACGGAACAGTGGTATTTACCGGGGACTGGAGTAAAAAACGGGTTGCAGAAAACACACATACTTACTTTGGTCTTGGTTGAAGCGCAGTTTAATTACCCCTCCTTGACTCATCATGAAACACGTTTTTTCCTTCTCAAAAATGTCTCAGTATTTAAGACATTTACAATAGAACATTTTTCAGCATATATGGCAATTCAGATTTGATCCTGCAAAGTAAATGAATAAACATAAACTCATTAATATCGGATTTCTAAGACAAAATATACTGCATTGTTATTCATTGTTTGACCCACAATAAGGCACCGTGATTGCAAAATGAGGCAGCATGCAGCAACAGGCATTAAACTCCCTCCTGTACCCGATTTTTAATACATGCAATATGAACAACAGCTGTTAAGTTTCAGATTAAAATGGTTAATAAATAAGAGAAATTTTAACGAATGTGATGAGTGAGGCTTGTATGTCCTCCAGGCACCAACTGATTGGTACCAACCCGCAAATACTTCAAAACCAGGACGAAAGACTTCAGCAAGCGAAACCCATCTCTGCTTCTGAGAAAATCAATGGATTCGTTCAAATAACTACATTCTATAATACTAACAGCGTTACTATCTGCGACAACCCCTCATCCCACCGGAAATACACCTTGAAACTTTGTCGACGAAAATACAAGTTTGTCTGATAGATTTTTATTCCTAAATTTGAGCGATTACACCTGTGGCAAGTCAATGTAAACAAATCTGTGCAAGTCACATTAGACAAAAAAAAAAGATTTTTTAGTATCTTTTCAACCTCTTTTTTTTTAATTTTAAATAAATACATGTCCCGTACGAGTGAAGCAGAACGAATAGTCACAGCAGATCCAAATTGGTGAAATAAAAACGAACATTGTCCGTTACTGAAAACATTTCTTTCCAATACATGTTCTTGACCATCGTGAAATTCCAAACCGGCAAAATTAGTGATAACTGAAAAATTAGTCGCACTGAACGATGCTATTACAAAAACTATAGTTTTTTCTCGAACCAGAATTTATAATTTGTTCGTAGATTTGTAAAGAAAGTGTAATAAAAGTGCGTTTCTGCCCCAAAACAATTTTGTTGCCAGGGGAAATCCCTCGCAAGGTGATTGGTTGATCTACTCTTGTGACATCAGCGTGTGAGAAAGAAATTTGATTTGTCATGTATCACAACGTAAGGAATATTTGGGTCGAAAGGGTTCCCAATTTTGCCCTTTTCTTATTAAATGGAGTCTGAATATAACATTTTATTGTCACCAACTATAATCTCCTGTAACCAATTTTATCTCCTTTATGTCAAGTATATAGGCGGATTCATATTAGCCTTTTGCCGAAATGTTTCTGCGTTTCGACCGAACGCAAAAATCAACAAAATTCCATTTTCCAGCAATATATTCACAAGTTGCCTATGAAAGGGGCTGAATAATGAGTAAAATGATTTTTGAAAGATCATATGATGGCTTTTTACATTCGAAAAGCGCATGTTTTTCAATGATCGGATCTGAAAAGATCCAGAGCCTCGTAAGCTGAGATCAATGGCCATTTCTATTACAGGACCTGTGACCTTTTCAGACCAAGGAAGACAGAAAGTGTCTACTGGGTACTAAAATCTCATTCTACGTTCCGGATCTTGTACACTTATCTTGTACGCTTATCCGAAGTACCACACTACGAAAGGAAAAACGGTGTGAATCACGCTTACAAAGTACTGAGACCATATTTCCCAGAAAATAACGCAGTTTCTTTCTTCTTTTCTAACTCTTAACAGCTGACAACCGGAAGTTTCTCTATTTACAAACAAACGACTCATTTGGGGATGCCTGTATGCTGCTAAATTTGGGAATTTTATGAGGGGTCGAAGGCCCCGTAATGAAATTGTGATTTTATAAGGAAACGGTGTAGATTTAATAACTGCATTTTCCGGGCTTTGCATGGGAACCAGCCATACTTTGCAACCACTTCCTTTTCCAGAATGGCTTTGAAATAACTGCTAGTAAAGTAAAATTGATACCGTTTTATTCCAACCCACTACTCTACTAACATCGAATAATAACGATATCAACAGTTCAAAATCGAGCGTCCCTAATCTGTCATCTACCGTACAAGCATATATGCCGTCCGATGACCGTATTTACATATCCAATGTTCGAAATTCAGTGCCACTGTGCAACTATCCCTATACACGGACATATCCCTGTCCTATTCACATGCTAATTCCTCCTGAAGGACCGTTGACCCCTTGAGCCACCTCGACCACGAAAGCGGTGTCTTGGATCGTACCCATAGCTCGACTGCTTGTAGGCTGGGTTGTACTTGCTGTAATTTGGTCTGTAAACACACAGAAATCATTAGCATGTGTGCTAATGTGTGCATCCCCCACTCGAATTCTAACTGAAAGACTATTCTATTCCTTTGACATTTGATTTCATAAGGAAACCGTTTCACCCGAAAGTTGTCCTCAATTTAATCCCAGGGCGGGTGAGGTGGGAGTTATTTGGTAGATAGATAGATAGATATTTTATTTATCCAAACTTGCAACTAGGTAGTTGAATTGCTTTCGAAAAATAGAAAAATGACAACATGCATGTGTATTTCTACATAGAAACAAGACTATGATATATTTCTACATGGATACAAGACTACAGTACACAGATTCTATAGAAAGTTTCTTAGATTTTCGTTTTTTTTTTAACGACTGTTCTTTTTATATGTGTTGTTTTAATAGATAATCAGAATGTACGTCTCTTTTTATTCTTTTTTTCTACGAAAAAGCACCTAAACAGAGAATTAAAATTGAAGATTAAAGAGGCAGTGAGGAATGAACGAGTTCTTATAACGACTTGTATTAACTTGTGGTACTGGCAGTTTCTCAATATTTCTCGTGTTACAGTTTTTCTTGTAATGGGTAGCAGGTGGTGTATCTTGTCAGTATTATCTTGGATCTTCAGGAAGAATCTTCGACATATGTCTTTTCTTTTATCTTCGAGAGTTTGAATGTTTAATTCCTTTAGACTTTCAATGTATAGTTCATTGGGTGTTATTATTCTTACGGCTCGCTTTTGCATTGTTTCAATGCTTTTACTTTGTTTTTCAGTTAGACATGTGCTCCATGCTGGTATAGCGTATTCAAGTTGAGGTCTCACAATTGATTTATACACATTGCGCAAGTCTTTCTTGGAAGCCCCAGATCTTTTTAAGATGGGAAATAAATACAGTTTTTTCGTGTTTTCTTTATCATGTCGGTAACATGTATGTCCCATTTCAAATTGTTTTGTATGGTCACACCTACTAGTTTTGCCGTGTTAACTCTTTCTCTCGATTGTCCTTCTATTGTAATCGGCGGAATATTTTTTGCTTGTGTTTGATTTCCAAAGGCTATGATCATCTCCTTTGTTTTATTTGCATTTATCTTCATGTCGTTTTCTTTTGTCCATTGTGCTATCCTATTGATTTCTTCTTGGAGAACAGATTCATTTACGTTGCTTTTATCAAAAATTTCCGAGATTGTTGTGTCATCAACATATTTATACAGGGATAGCACTGAGTCCAGATCTTTAATCATTTCGCAAAAGCTTTCCATTCACCATAAGCTGCCTTGAGGCACAGTTCCTTTCATATGGACAGGTTTTGAGAGGTGTTTTCCGATCTTTACTTTTTGGGTTCTATTTGTAAGAAAATGTTTTAACCAAATCACTATAAACTGGGGTGCATTTGAGGATGAAATTTTTTTCATTAGTTTGTGATGGTTTATTCTGTCGAATGCTTTGGCGTAGTCAAGAAATATAATTCTCACTATTTTCCCTTCGTCAGATGCTTCGAACCATTGATGTAGTATTTCAACTAGCATGTGTGTCGTCGAAACTCTCTTTTTATTCCCAAACTGATGTGTATCTTCGTCTTTTTTAGTTGATGTAAATGCTTTTATTTGAATTCTTTAGAGTTCTTTGGCCACAATGGATGTTAATGATATTGGTCTTAAGTCTTGCTCTATTGATTTAGGAGGGTATTTTTTTGGTATTGGAGTGACAATTGCTTCTTTCCATTTGTCTGGTGTATAGCCTTCCCTTATTGAGCTATTGAATATTGCTGTAATTGAAAGTGCCAGATACGCTGCAAGGTCTCTTATCATCCATCCTTCAATTTGGTCTGGTCCTGGAGCTTTACCTGTTTTAACCTATCTGAGCTGCTTTTCAATTCCTTGTACTGATATCAAAAAAATGGTCAGGCACAGTCTCGTTCGGTTGATTTGTCTCAGTGTCTGGTTCAAGTGAAGGGAGGTCGTCAGATATACTTTGAAAGAAGTTATTTATATTTTCAGCTAAAAGAGCGGTATTATCATCCGTTGTTTCGTTGGCTAGTGCTTGAAGAGAAGATGTTTTGTTCTTTTTATCTAAGCCCGTCAGGACTTTTATATGTTTCCACCACTGGTTACTATTCTTTTCGTTGATTTGCAGCATGCTTCTAGAATTTCTTTCTGAGATATTTCGTCATTCGATTTATTTGATTTCTTAGTTTTTTGTATTGGGTGGTTTCTCCTTTCTTTCGTATTTTGTCTCGCTCAGCTATGACATTTTTAAATTCGCTTGTTACCCATGGTTTGTTAGTGTTATGACGTTTACGCGTTTTGAATGGGAAATAACCATCAATGAGGGCTGTCATTTTTCGGTTAAATATTTCAAATTTTGCTTCGCAAGTTGATGCTTGGAAGAAGTTAGTCCAATTTATCTTGCTAAGTTCGTAGGCAAACATATTTCTTTCGTTTTGACCTTGGACCCTAATTGTAATTGTCCTGTATGAATTTTTTGGAGCTTGGTATACAGGGTTAGGGCGTATCATAAATGCTCTCTGGTCAGATTTTCCCAGATGAGGCATTACTTCCCGTGGTTTGTAGTACTTATTTAGATTTGTAATACACTTGTCTAAGATCGCATCCTTTCTCGTCGGTTCTTAATCAGTTGCTTTGCGCTGTAGTGGTTTAGAAGAAATTCTTCTGGTAATTTGTTGTAGTCACCGATAATCATAAAACCAGCCTGTGGGTATTTGCTAAGCAGATAATCTAGCCCTTGAGACAAGTGCTCATTCATATCTCAGTTATTTGCATTTGGTGGGTGGTAGATTGCTATGAGGATTATATTTGATACGTTTCTTGGTAGTTTGGGGGGGGGGCGGATAGTAATGAATATTGTCTCTAGATATTCGTTTTCACATTCTTTCCATCTTTTATAAGGTAGGGTTGTTTTGATGTAGAAGCAGACACCTCCTCCTCTTTTTTTATCTCTATCTCTTCTGATCATTTCATAGTCATTAATGTCTAGACAGTGGTCAGGGGTTTCTTCTTTTTAAGCCATGTCTCAGAAATGATTGCGATATCAATATCATTCGTTGTTATTTAGCATCTAAGCTCATCTAATTTGTTACTCAAGGATCTTGCATTCGTATAATATAAGGTGGGGGAAAAGTGCTAGATTTCTGCTATTTAATTTATCAATATTTGTATTGGTTCCAATCTTTTTATGATTTGGATCTTTAAGAATTGGTAGTTGCTATTGGATTGTAAAACTGCCTTGGATTCCTGTCATTTGCAACGTGTCGGCGTTGTGTACTATTTCTCCTCTTTTTATTTTTAAGCCAGTTTCTCCAAGTTGCCTTCTTTGTTTCAGTTCTTCTACCACTTTTTTGTTTTCCAGGCGTTGCTGCAAGGTTATGTCAGGTGCTATAAATATAATATTTTGATCAAGGTTTTTTAGGGTTAATAGAAGTGGACGGACTTTCTGGGAATTTTCGATGTTGAACTGACCGAACCTTCTTGTTTGAACGACTTCTAAATTTTTTACCTCTAGTTCTTTGCAAATTTCTCTTAGTTGGGTTGGGACATGACCTTTTTCGCCAAGGTTGTATGCAATTAAGTTATTCTTCCTGCTTTCTCTATCGTTGTATTCTTTAAGTGAGTTTATAATCGTTGATTGTTTTTGAGCTGGAGGGTTAGCACTTATGCTATTCTGTAGTGATGTAGATACTGCACTGAGTTCTTTCACTCTGTCTGCGTACGTACTGATCATAGTTTTATTTGTTTTGATTATTTCCTCAGTAGCTACTTCGCTTTTATTTATGTTTGTTGTTTGGGTCTTAGCGAGTTCTTTTACAGTATTTTCTAGGGAATTCGGTCCAGTCGGTAGGGAGGTTTGGTGGTATTTTTGCGTTCTGTAGTTTTCCATTAGTTTTTTGTGAGTTGCCATGCATGCTTTACAAATAAATTTTAGAGCGTGGCTGTTGCTTGCGAGCATTTTATAGTCGGTATATGCAATGTCTGCACATGTTATGCACGCCCATTTTTTGCACGTTTCACTTTCAAGATATCTGTTCTTTGGTTCAATATGTGTGCATATGTCGCAAGGGTATCGGTTTTCTTGGTCGGGCTTTTTTCTAGTGTCTTCGTTTACTTTTGTTGCTTTAATCGAGGTTGTTAGTTTTGCTGATTCAATGGTGTTGTTTTCCCTTTCTGGTATAGGCGAGGAGAACAGATCTAGCTGTTCTCTTATTGATGTATTTAGTTCATTTTCCGAGGTCAGCTGTGCTGTGCTGTTGGTGCTTTGTGTTCTGTGAGAGAACTACAGTTTCACCATTAATAATGATTTGTCCATTCATAGGGTCTTCTCCGTTGACTCTGTAGTTTGCTCCTTGATGTTCATCTTCTTTGGGGCTGCTCAGATTATCACTGTTGTTCGCCGAGGCAAAGTAGGTCTTTTTCGTTAAATTTTCCATGTTTTGTATGTGACGTTGATCCCATCTCATGTCCTCACTTTTCCTGAATTTGACGCTGTCGTCTCTTGAGTCGCACATACAGCACTGTTTGTTCCTAGTTCTTTCGGATTTCCTTACACTGGATTTCATTTTGTCGTGTATTTGCAGGGGGAACCCCCGTGATCTGTTTGTTCTTTGTAACCAGTGAGCGTTATTTAAAGAAGTTCGGGGGACGCTGACTCGCTCTTCTCAAACTCGTTCAATTTCTTTACAACGGTCTTGTTTTATCGCTCTGAGTTTATATCACGTTGAAGTACAAAAAGTATTATATTATATTAGCGTTTCCGAAAATGTTCTTTGTCTATGACACCATTTATAGCTAATTTGGTATTTTTTATTTTTGGCCAGCAACCGAAATGGCTACCCGCACCGCACGGTTTCCTTATAAAATCATAATTTCATTACGGAGCCTTCGGCCCCTCATAAAATTCCCAATTTTATGTCGGAAACCAGTGCAGTGCATATTTAATAACTGCATGTTCAAAGCTCTCTTAAGATTACGATAAGACAGACTTAACAAATTTTTCCTTCCCGGAACTGTTTTCCACTGGTTTCCTGTAGAATTTTCTAAAAGTGCCAACTTTTTTTCCAGCACGCTGTATTTAGAATGCAATCCACTGGCACCCCCAAATCTGCCATTTTGAAGTACTAGCTCCCAAGGTAGAGTGGGTTGTCCACACGTCAGAGTCAATTCAAGCTATACCCAGGAGTTGCTTGAGCCAGCCAGCAATTGTGCATGGCTTAATCGGTTTCTACGGGCTGGCGGACGACAAAAGCGGCCTGCATCCCCCAGCGGCTTTATTTTCTGATCAGATATTCGTTCAAACATGCTAACGGATCTAAAAATCCGTCCTCCGAAAAACTGCAAATATCCACTCTCGTGGGGGTTGGCCAATCCTTCTAATTTTCGATAATTCGCGTATAAAAACATCACTATCATTTTACCCCTCTGATCAGCCATGTATTGTGTGTCCAAAAGTCTTAAATCAGACGACCTTCCCATTGTGGTGAGAGCCACCAACATAGCCAATTTTACTCCAAATTTTTCCTGAATAAGAACCCTGAATTAGCCCCCATGGCCCGCATTTACACCAGTACCCTTTCTACGTCCCAAACACTAGAGTATTTCAATTTTGGAGGATCGCGGTTGAAAATGCCGGCCATTATCGCTCGAATTTCAGTATTTTCGCCTACCGGTAGCTTGTTTTTAGGGGGGTGTAGGACAGAAATAGCCGATCTGTAGTCATTGATGGTACTATAGGCCGTTTCTTCTCTATTCATCGTTCTTAGGAAGTTCCCTATCTGCACTACAGTTGCTTGAAAAGGATAAATCGATCGTGTGCGAACCCAGCTACCCCATTTTCGCCAGGCGGACTCGTAAGCGTCTTTTGTACCCCCTGCCATTTGTCCATGTACAAATCCGTTGCTTCGTTAGAAGAGCCTGTCTGAGAGACACGTCTCCGGACACCTTGATGTTCGTCCAATTCAGTTGAAAACTGTCCTGGTCCGTCTTTTAATTCACAAATTTCTCTTAATTGTGTGTTCGTCCTGCTCGCAAACAAATCTATCTCCGGGCCGCCCATTATTTCCGTAATTTTTAGAAAAATTGTCTGTCTGGCATCCAGTCGCTCGAGTCCGTCCCATTTCTCGATAATCTGTCTGCTACCCGACTCTCGGTTCCCGGAAGATAGACCCCTGCCACTGGACTTTTTGTTTATCTGAGCCACGACCGTAGTGTTGTCCATATTTAGAGTAATATGAGTGTTCGCCATGTCCTTCGCAAATGTTTTGTTTGACATGAGTCCCGCTTTCAATTCTTTGGCGTTTATGTGCCAACCTTGTTCCGTCCCTGTCCAAACCCCTTTTATTTGGTTCTGTCCCGACCAGGCCTCCAGCCCGCTCGTTATTACTATTTCCAGATCTTTCATTGTTAAGGACCTCCTATTGGTTGTTTTCAGGGAATTTATCTACCAATTCACCTCTTCCCTGCTTTCCTCACTCAAATGACCAAATTCTTGTAATTTTAGTCCCCCCCCCCAGCAGACCCCGAACACGCCGCATCTGCAAATGCCGATAATGGAGAAAGGCGAGGCCTACCGAACCCGCCGCTATCAAACTCGCAAATTTTCTGACTATTATTGTCGTTTGGGGACAACACCCCTTTCTCCCAACATTTCTGGATAACCGATTTCATTCTGTCCTCTGTCAAAGATATCTTCATTCGTTGTGAATCTTCGAGAAATCCCAAATACTGGATTTATAATCGACTTTTATGAGGAAACCCAGATTTTCCAGGATGAAAATCACCGACTTCAGATCTCTCTCTAGTTTTTTCGGGTCCTTATTGAGCAATATTAGGTCATCCAGGAATATCATTAAGTGTATCCCCATTCTCCGACAAAAACTGATAATAGGTTTCAGTATCTTCGTGAAGATACGGGGGGGGGGGGAGGGGCTGGACCCAGACCGAATACCATTGCTAGGAATTTGTAGAGCTTCCCTTTCCACTTGAATATTAAGTATATCTGATGGATTTCGTGTATTTGGACTATGAAGTATGCATCCTTTAGATCGAGCTTTACCATGAAATCGTTCGATCTTATCATACTATCAAATCCTTCATCGTTTCTGTCTTGAAATGTCGGTATTTTATTAATTTGTTCAGGAGTCTCAGATAGAATACTGGTCTATACCCCCACTTTTCTTCGGTCTGAGTAAAAGATGGCTGCTGTTGGCTGGGTCACCTCTTTTTGCTCTTTTGCCAGCATTTGATTGACCTCTCTTTGAATGTTTTCCCTCTCTATCCTGCTGAACCTTGGGCAGTGGGGCTCCTTTGTTTGAAACGGCATGGTTTCGAATTCTAGTCTTATACCCGAAACGTAAGATAAAATCACTGGGTCCCTTGTGAATGTTTCCCAATTGTTGCGAAACATTTCCAGCCTCCCCCCCCCCCAACCGCTTTGCTCTTAGGACGGGTGTTAGAGTCTCTAAGCTTAGATTTTCTACAGGTTTCCTTATTCTTTTGTGTTCCGGTCTCTCTTCGTTTACCATTCGAGATTTTAACAAAATAGGAGTTTGATTTTTCTTTTTCCCCATATCCCCCTGAGAACTGTAGACATATTTAGGGTCTTGACTACAGGTTATAACTCCTTGACTACCTCACCCTTTACTAAGTTTGAGGTACCTCCTGCCTGGTTCGTACAAGCCTTGGAATGGACCTCTCTTGCGGCCTCTACCATAAGAACTAGATGAGGGCCTATCCGGAAAGGGCTCCTTGTCTGTTCTGTTAAACTCCTTGGCGTCCTTTTTCTTTTGCACTGCTTTTTGATGATTTTCTGAAACCTGGTTCCCAGTAAACGCTTTCCCCTCAGCTTTGCTGAGTGCCTCTTTAAAAGCTTTTGAGCCTTCTTGGGGTTGCCCATCAACTCATCAATGATAAGAATATTGCGATAATAATTCAAGTGCACATTGGCCTGCCCCAGAAGAATGACCCTCTTCTCTATCAATTGGAGGATCTCCCTAACATCCAGCTGTTTGGTCGGACCATGTTTCATAACATGGTCGATTAACTTCCAGAGCCTAATGAAAGGGCCCATGGCCGCCATTAAAGTTCTTTGAATATGTTCCAGTGCCCGGTCCCGAACAGTAATAGAGTTAACATCCTTCCCCTCCAACGTTTCTTCCCAGTCTTCACTAAGCTTGGGGATAACAAACGCTTTACATTCCGGCACCGGGCACTCATCTTTGACTTTCTTTATATCTTCCGGTTTAACGTACTTCAGAAAGAACTTTGAAACAAATTTGTCCAAATTCGACGGTAAGGTTTGGTTAGGACTTCTCGCTTGGGTCAAACTGCCCATAGTCGACCACTCCCCCGCTCGAATCACTATCACTGTCGTCACTACTGGAGGTAACGAAAGAATCACTTCCCGAGTCATTGCTAGAGTCCGAAGTAACAAATTTTGAGCGTTTGTGTGTCTTCTTAGGGGACCGTTTACGCTTGCCTAAACCATTATGACTGGTAGCAGTGACCTGGCATCCCTTTTATCCCAACCTCGGTGGGGGGACCTGCACTCGAATTGCTAGCCCCCTGGTCATTTTCATCCCTCTCCTGTTAAAAAAGGGAGTAAATTAACTGAGATTCATTGTGACAGGAAGTCACAAAACATAGATATTTGTCAAATCAGTAGCACTTTAGTAAATTCGCAATACCATATATATATATATATATATTGAACTTTATTTCTGGAACACACTATTGAACACACTTAGCACTCTATTGTATCGCAAGAGTGTCAGCTAAAATAACTTTCAAATACCAAAAGTAAAAATACAATGTTTTTGAAGATTTGAAGGCCTCAGATTGTTCCTCAAAATGTTCGTTAAAATTGTTAAAAAGGTAATTTCGAATTCTTACAAAATACTGAAATGTACTTTCCAGCTAAACACATTTTATAATTTCAAAAACATCTGCTAGTAGCCACGTAAGCCATCGGTACATGTATCCAGCGCTATGCATTGCCTTTCATGATCTGAAAATGAGATTTCAAAGACTGACACTAAATATAATTTGCTCATTTACACTTGTTTAATTGTTTTTTATCAACGAATCAGCCGCACACGACAGTTTTAAGGTGACCGTTAAAACAAATGCTTCTTGTACTGCCAAATTATTAGCCTTCAAGACAAGTACTAAATTTTTCCTCAAGATGATCCATATACGTTCAAGAGCCTCTATTATGCGCTTTGTGCATATATTAATTCGTTACCTGTTTCTCTCTTCACAGATTAGAGTTACGCTACCGTACCTATTCATCAGACTGTTTACTAATTAGCATCCTTCACCCTTCCTCCATTAGAGGAGACGGGGCAGGCACCAAATTTTTGGCACTGTTAGCCCGGGTGTCTGGTAACAAACAACACGTGGTACTCTTTCCTGAGCTCCACGCATCGTTCTTTTTGCTTGGCAGCACAAGGAGGTGAGCAACCAGACGCACCGGAATCCGGGACCTCACTTAACGAATATAGGAAAGAGAGGAACAAACGTTGACAATATTCCTATTTCCTTGAAACACCATCTGCGCCAGACACCGTCTGGCATCTCAAATGTCTAATGGAGTTACAATTGACAGACAGGAACAACATACGTATAAGAAAATAGGTTAGAGATTTTCACAGCCTCTGCGCTGCTTATCGTCTGCGTTTTTGGATGTGGTAAGTGTTTTATATTAGATACCACATTTTTTGCAGTGGCAGACACAAACAGGGGACAGGTCTTAGCGATCAAACTAATGCATCTTTATGACGCCTTAGCAGCAATAGTCTCCGATGATAAATATGCGTGAGTCATGGCAATGGCAATAAAAATATAAAATTTAAATAGTGATCGAGGTTGCACCTCCGATTTCTTATCAGTTACGAATTAATGTTAAGACAGGTACATTAGGTCATTTTTTAAGAAAACTTGATTTCCAAAGGAATCACAAATGCATAATTGTTTTTTATAAGACTGTGCCAGTAAGATTTAAACCGCTCAACTTTCATCCCACCACAGGGACAGGAAAATGTTGAAATCATAAAATAATTTGTGTGTTCTTGTTCTTTTTGTCTCGGAATTTAGTTCCCTATTGAATCAGCTTCAGATGAATTGAAACTGGAGCCAACTAAATATTTTCTGATCAAGAGCACCTGAACTCGTATCTGTAACTAAAGTTTTAGCAATATTATGTTTTAAAATAACGTTTAATATAAGAAGTTAATATTTTCCTTTACAGCAGAGTCGAAAGTCCAAATGAATAATTCCTGTCCATGCACAATTTGAAACAAAAATATAACTTGCTTCTAAACTATTAAGATGCTTATCGGCCATTGCTTTAATGCTGTCGCAGCATCAAAATATTTATGGAGGCAGTGGCTCTGTGGTTACTGCATCTGCATGCTTCTTACCAAATAATAAAAGGTATATGGAAATATACAGAAATGAAAGCATCTATTCGAGTTAGCGTAGATAGTTTGCTTTGCCTTCAGCCCTTGTTAGTAAACTGCAGTTGGGGCATGTTGATTGTTCAATTAATATCATGATACTATGATGAGAGAATAGTGCATTCACAAGGTCAGACAAAAGCACCTGAATTGAATTCAATCAAAATAATTGAATCTTGTGGATGAATTATCAGCAAAATAAATATAGCAAATTCGAGTGAGCAAGTCCATGTTCAACATAATATTATTATAAAACGAAGGATTAATGTCGATAAATAATGAATATCAGTTTTCGAATGAAATAAATGAGTCTGTGATTAATCCATTGAGGAAACCGTAAAGATAATTTAACCATTGCCATGAAATAAAAATTAAATATGTAAATCAGTTTGTGTTAGGGCCAATTGAATGTGGTTTTGGAGGCAGGTCTTCACTCAAAAACTGAGGTGGTCCGATTTCTTTCATTCCTTATCTTCTGCTTTGTTCTCTGATAAACCCCTCCACAGTAAGAACTCCCACTCCCAGATTTAGCATTTGCTCTGTGCTAAAATTTTAAAATAACATGAAAAAGATGAACATGACGGTAATCCATCACCTCACAGCGAAGAATCAATTTTGTAACGTTCTTTGTAGTGTTACTTTTTGTCAGAAAAAGGAATAAATGGAGTAATTACAAAAAAAGTAGTTTGGCGTTTACTAAAATAGACTGATGCGATATTCGATAGATCATTATAAATAAATATTGTCAATTGCTGAACAATTTTATTTTATTTGCTATTCTCGTTATTCTCGTTCAAATCTATTCCTTTTAGTTTCAGCACATAGGCTGTGATGTTGAAATAATTACGTGATGTACGTTAGTTAATGAGATGGCTAATTGTTTTAAAGTGTCTCTCACCTGCAGTTTCACTTTGATTACATTGTAATTTCATGTCTAAAAGGACCCAATATACGCCTTGAGCTTTTTGGACATTTTGTGATTTGAAATCGTTAATGTGTAGTATATAAAAACATCAAAATATATCTGCTCCTACATTTTTTGAATACTACACATAAAATTTTCAGCCCACTGTGCCTATAGAGTTGCCTTAGTGATTCGGTAATCTCAAGCTTTAAAAATATTGTTTATGATAACTTTCTGTTCGCTGCCGTATATGAGCTTGGAAGTTACGATGATTTTAGCTTACGTGATACCACACAAGGTATTCTTAAATGCTTTACTGATACAGATATTGTATTTATATGCCTTTCAGTTACATATAACCTTTTATCCGTGAGCCTCTAAATTGTGGATTCAGCCTCCAATTCGAGGCCCAAGCGATGTTGAACCCCTTGAGTCGTATATGAACTGTCCTGCTGTAAGACCCTGAGCTACCTATAAGCCTCCCACCAGAACGTCATCAGCTATGCCCTTATTCTTGATATGATTAAATATGTTTGATAGATATTAGTAGAAAGTAAATATAAATTAAATGAAGTAATTTCTCCGTGCCTCGGAGGTTATCAGTCCTCCTAACAATCCTACTGATTTGATTGTTTTAGAGTGATCATTACAATGTTCATGACTATGGTTATTGCACCTGCATTTTGCTCAACTTAAAAGCAAAAGCATATTTGCATAATCATTGCACCTGCATTTTGCTCAACTTAAAAGAAAAACCATATTTGCATAATCATTCTTGTTAGTCATTAGTGTTTGTAGAAAAAACGTTCATGGACCAAATATAGATCGGACATAGAACATAGCACTTTGGCATTGGAAACGAAGAATTATTCATGGTCGTATTTAAATAGAACAGAGAGGCAACGTTTTTAGCAGAGGCTTCACTTCTCTTTTGATTTTATACTAAAGGACCATTTAAGTTGGAAAAAATCAACAATTATATACTCTGCGAGCTATTAGCAAGTTTTGTTATGATATGGATGAATAAGTTCTTAACGAGGCCGGTTGAAATCTGGTTCAACTCACCCAAAGCTGGAGGTGTATTGGAAATGCCCCTTTTGGTACTCAGACATACATAACCAAAAATGTGCAGAGAAGCAGTTCTGTAAAAACAGTGAAAGAATGTTTTATTCCTGTAACTTGATAAATGATTGGCGTACTTTTTTACTATCTGGTTTTACGACAGTTCAATACTTATCTATCATATTTTGCATTGACCTTTGTATTACTTCTGAGGGTGAAAAGAAGGGTCTGATGAGGGATTAAAATGTTTAAAGTTGATTTATATTAAGAGAATGCATAATCAAATTGTGATTGATAATGCACATATAAAACAGTGCGATAATATGAAGAATTATATGTCATATGTTATAATTCATGTATATGGAAAGTTAGAGGGCGAGAGTGTGCGTGTGTGTATGTGTGTGTTTGTGTTTGTGTGTGTGATTGTGTTGAAAAGCGAGAGAGGGAAAGAGAGAGAGAGAGAGAGAGAGAGAGAGAGAGAGAGAGAGAGAGAGAGAGAGAGAGAGAGAGAGAGAGAGAGAGCCCGCTCAGAAAGTTAATGCATCCCAGTCGGTTACATCTGTGATCTGAACTAAAAAAATACTACATTTTACTCAAAATATTATAACAATTAAAATCTCATACTTGATCAGATATTACAGCAAGCTGATATAGAAATTATTTTTGGATTTGATGTTCATGAACTTGGAAATTTAAGAATTACCTGCAAAGAAGCTAATAAAGTTGATAATAACTGAGAAATTTGTTAGAAAGATGAAGTCTGTATTCTGTGTTCAATTTATATATGAAATATGCTTCGGTAAAGTTATAGATGGAACAAATTCACTTAAATCTGACAAATTTCTCAATTTCAAGGGATTTACTTCGTTCACTGCGTTCGGCCAGGACGAAAATAGTCTGGTTTTTAATCCTTTACATGGAAATACTATCCTAACACTCTTTCTATAAGTGACAAATGGCGGGGCTTACGGCGTTTGATGGCCATTGTTTTTCTTGAAATCGGCATTTTGTTTTAGAATTCTTATAATCTGGATATCAAACGCTTCTTTCTCGCTTAAATTACAATTATTAAGGAATAGTCTGACCTGAAGCAAAACAAAAAAGTGGACATAATATGTCCTTAAATACATCATTCATTCTGTCCCAATAGCTTAATTCTATGGCTGCGAATAAGCTTGGCTGTAAGAAAATTCATGTTTATCTTATTTTCAAACAAGTTCCAAAAATGTTTAAATTTTAACAATGTTAATTCCTTTTCTTCTGACATTGACCACAAACTCATTTACCAAATAAGAGAGAAAGTTATCAGAAACGAAATTTTTATGCTTAATTTGTCTTAGAAAATTTGTCAAAAAATAATAAATGAAAAATTCCTATACGGAAAGAACGATCCGTTGCAATAGTGTTACAAAATGTTCATGACGTTATTATGATTTAATCAATATGACGTTTCATCAACTTCAAGTTTACATTGTGTGTGGAAGTCTACATGGCAAAAATCTGGGTATGGCGAAAACTGGGTGTAGGGGTCCTTTTTTCTGTAATAGTCTGAATTTTTCAACGTCTCCACAAATCGGAGATTTTTCTAAATTTATTCACTGTTGCGTCAAAAACGTTAATTAACCGTCGCAAAAAGTTTAGTTTTTGGCAGCGGAAAGCAGCGTCATATCTAAACAGCGTTCTCACCCCAAAGATGTCAGAAACGTTGCGTAAACGTTGATTTATGGTCGCAGCAAGTCACAACAAAATTACACCAAGATTTAATATTGTAAAGTGTTTTTGAGAACAAAATCAGCGTCTACACATCGTTGCTTATCATTCGTCTATTCAACATTGTGTTGTGTAGAGTTTTGATGCAAATTGCAATTAGTATGACTTTTAAGAAAGATTTTTAAATAATTCTGAAATTTTAAATGTTCATAATCTTATTTTTTGTGTCCCCAACTGTAATTTTTGCTACTCACTAGCAAAAACGGTCTAGTTTGAATTGCCATGATAACAAATGGGTGTAGTTACAATATGAGTGGAAAACTCATATTATTTAAGGATTACACTTTTTGAACTTGTAAGAGATATGTTTTGTGTTAATCGAGATATAAGAGAAAGTAAATTTCATTCGATAATTATGTAAATGATGCGTGTTTTTCAGTGCAGGAGTCAATGTTAACGATTTGGTAATTATTCATGTAAAGCACATGGTGTGTAGTAAACAATTGTTGTATTCGTCTGCTTGAAATGCACATTGGGAGATCAACAATATTAGCGCGAAATAGCCAAAGTTCAAAATAATGCAAATAATGGATAGAAAATTAATTAAAATATGCACCAATGTTTCCTTGGTAGTTGTAATATTATATGTGTTACTAAAAATTTTACCCAAAGACACAATTGGCAAAGAAAACAAATCAGTGTATAAGAGATCATTTTCAAGGCAAAAAATAAACACAAATGAAAATGCTTTGAGGAGAAAGAACGGTGTATGTGTGAAAGGAAAAGAGGCATTAGATATGGATTGGATAAAAAAACAACTGCCTGATTTCATAAAGGTATACAATAAAAGGCTGCAGGTTAGAGACATAGACGGTACCCATGTCATTCATCAGTTTGCACTCTGGTGTTTTATACATCACTTAAAACCGAACTTTATAATAGAAAGTGGAATTCTCAAGGGCCATGGCACATGGATGCTACGCCAAGCCGCTCCAGAAGCTCGTCTTATATTACTTGACCCATACGGTTACGATTTGAAATATGAAGACAGAAAGTATGATACCGTCTACTTAACTAAGAAAAACTTCAGTGATTTTAAAGACATCAATTGGACGAAATACGTCGTTCCCGAACAAACGCTTCTTTTCATAGATGACCACGAAAATCTCCTTCTTCGCGTTTTGCAAGCGCATGAGGCAGGCTTTCAACATGTCATATTTGACGATAACTACCCCTTAGGTATAGGTGATGCCACCGGTCTTATGGTTTACTGTAGCTATATGCTTGGAGAGCTCACTAAGGAACAAATAATCGTGACAACTAAGATTGGCTTTGGGAGTAAAGTTACACATCATCCGTTGACAGGCAATGAGGAGCAAACGATTCGAGAAGTGTTCACAAATGTTCTTGAACAATACTACGAATTTCCGATGATATGGAATGTGAAACCAGCCAAATACGTGGATAAGTCTAACACAAATTATTTGTTTTCAACCACAAATGGAGCAGCACTTCTAACGGAATATGGTTTGGATATAATACCTATACTCAATAAAACTAATATATATAGCAATATTCTGTATCTTAAGCTGACTCCTCATTTGTAAAATCTATAGTGGGAATCACTCTCTTACTGTTTGAAATAGGGGTAATTGTATATGAGCTATCTTGAAAATGAACAGTTTCATGTCGTTGTTATGTCTATTATATCTTATATATCAGTACGGTCTGGGTTATTAAGAAGTTTTACATTTCCCCGATATTTGTTGGTACTCCTTAGTATATGATACAACGTATCTCAAGGGACGAACAGAAAGGCTTGGTATGTTATGTCGCTCTTCACTTATCCAGTTTACTTTTAGTAAAGTATAAACTTACATAGACTTGCCTTCATCCAGGACCTAATACACCAGAACCGCGGGATTGGACCACCCCGCGAATAGGACCACACCGGATATCGAACCACTTTTCGCCAGAACCGAATGAAACCCATTGGTTTCTATTAGTAAGGAACCCCACAAATCGGACCACTTTTATGAGTCCCAAACGCAGACAGAACCCCGGAAATCGGACCAGCCTACGAGCATGACATGTACTCAAACAAATATCAATTGGGGGTATCGATGTTGGGGATTATAATGTTTAATGATCACAGATTCGTTGACTGCTTTGATTGGGGTGGGGATTACGCGTTCTTGAGTACGCAAAGAACTTGATTGATTAAAATAAACTAGGTCAATGTGATTACAAAACGCACAAAATACACTAGTTACCAAGTGCCCCCTGATAACATTTGGTACCTGCGATATTTCATACCGAGCAAAATGTAATAGAAATAAATACTTAACCTTGTTGCTGTAGTCCTTTGCACGGCTGGCTGCGGCATTGTCATTCTACCTGGCTGGTGTCGCAGGAGCTGAAACAGAAAGAACAAAGTCATGTAGAGACGTCTCATAGAATCAGTGGAAAAGCTTACGAGTTACAGAAAAAATAAAACCGCACAAAATACACGAGTTACCAAGTGCCCCCGGGTAACACTTGGTACCTGCGATATTTCGTACGAAGCAAAATCTAAGACAAATAAATACTTAACTTTGTTGCTGTAGTCCTTTCGATGGCTGGCTGTGGCATTCTCCCCCTCCATGGCTGGTGTCGCAGGAGCTGAAACAGAAAGAAGAAAGTCATGTAGAGAGGTCTTATAGAATCAGCATAAAAGCTTACAAGTTACAGAAAAAAATAAAACCGCACAAAATACACGAGTTACCAAGTGCCCCCGGATAACACTTGGTAACTGCGATACTTCGTACGGAGCAAAATGTAAGAGAAATAAATACTTAGCTTTGTTGCTGCAGACCTCTCGATGGCTGGCTGTGGCATTCTCCTACTCATTGGCTGGTGTCGCAGGAGCTGAAACAGAAAGAAGAAAGTCATGTAGAGAGGTCTTATAGAATCAGCGGAAAAGCTTACGAGTTACAGAAAAAATAAAACCGCACAAAATACACGAGTTACCAAGTGCCCCCGGATAACACTTGGTACCTGCGATATTTCGTACGGAGATAATGTAAGAGAAATAAATACTTAACTTTGTTGCTGTAGTCCTCTCGATGGCTGGCTGTGGCATTCTCCTCCTCAATGGCTGGTGTCGCAGGAGCTGAAACAGAAAGAAGAAAGTCATGTAGAGAGGTCTTATAGAATCAGCGGTTAAGCTTACGAGTTACAGAAAAAATAAAACCGCACAAAATACACGAGTTACCAAGTGCCCCCGGATAACACTTGGTACCTGCAATATTTCGTACGGAGCAAAATGTAAGAGAAATAAATACTTAACTTTGTTGCTGTAGTCCTCTCGATGGCTGGCTGTGGCATTCTCCTCCTCCCTGGCTGGTGTCGCAGGAGCTGAAACAGAAAGAAGAAAGTCATGTAGAGAGGTCTTATAGAATCAGCGGAAAAGCTTACGAGTTACAGAAAAAATAAAACCGCACAAAATACACGAGTTACCAAGTGCCCCGGATAACACTTGGTACCTGCGATATTTCGTACGGAGCAAAACGTGAGAGAAATTAATACTTAACTTTGTTGCTGTTGTCCTCTCGATGGCTGGCTGTGGCATTCTCCTCCTCCCTGGCTGGTGTCGCAGGAGCTGAAACAGAAAGATGAAAGTCATGTAGAGAGGTCTTATAGAATCAGCGGAAAAGCTTACGAGTTACAGAAGAAATAAAACCGCACAAAATACACGAGTTACCAAGTGCCCCCGGATAACACTTGGTACCTGCGATATTTCGTACGGAGCAAAATGTAAGAGAAATAAATACTTAACTTTGTTGCTGTAGTCCTCTAGATGGCTGGCTGTGGCATTCTCCTCCTTCCTGGCTGGTGTCGCAGGAGCTGAAACAGAAAGAAGAAAGTCATGTAGAGAGGTCTTATAGAATCAGCGGAAAAGCTTACGAGTGACAGAAAAAATAAAACCGCACAAAATACACGAGTTACCAAGTGCCCCCGAATAACACTTGGTACCTGCGATATTTCGTACGGAGTAAAATGTAAGAGAAATAAATACTTAACTTTGTTGCTGTTGTCCTCTCGATGGTGGCTGTGGCATTCTCCTCCTCAATGGCTGGTGTCGCAGGAGCTGAAACAGAAAGAAGAAAGTCATGTAGAGAGGTCTTATAGAATCAGCGGAAAAGCTTACGAGTTACAGAAAAAATAAAACCGCACAAAATACACGAGTTACCAAGTGCCCCCGGGTAACACTTGGTACCTGCGATATTTCGTACGAAGCAAAATCTAAGACAAATAAATACTTAACTTTGTTGCTGTAGTCCTTTCGATGGCTGGCTGTGGCATTCTCCCCCTCCATGGCTGGTGTCGCAGGAGCTGAAACAGAAAGAAGAAAGTCATGTAGAGAGGTCTTATAGAATCAGCATAAAAGCTTACAAGTTACAGAAAAAAATAAAACCGCACAAAATACACGAGTTACCAAGTGCCCCCGGATAACACTTGGTAACTGCGATACTTCGTACGGAGCAAAATGTAAGAGAAATAAATACTTAGCTTTGTTGCTGCAGACCTCTCGATGGCTGGCTGTGGCATTCTCCTACTCATTGGCTGGTGTCGCAGGAGCTGAAACAGAAAGAAGAAAGTCATGTAGAGAGGTCTTATAGAATCAGCGGAAAAGCTTACGAGTTACAGAAAAAATAAAACCGCACAAAATACACGAGTTACCAAGTGCCCCCGGATAACACTTGGTACCTGCGATATTTCGTACGGAGATAATGTAAGAGAAATAAATACTTAACTTTGTTGCTGTAGTCCTCTCGATGGCTGGCTGTGGCATTCTCCTCCTCAATGGCTGGTGTCGCAGGAGCTGAAACAGAAAGAAGAAAGTCATGTAGAGAGGTCTTATAGAATCAGCGGAAAAGCTTACGAGTTACAGAAAAAATAAAACCGCACAAAATACACGAGTTACCAAGTGCCCCCGGATAACACTTGGTACCTTCGATATTTCGTACGGAGCAAAATGTAAGAGAAATAAATACTTAACTTTGTTGCTGTAGTCCTCTCGATGGCTGGCTGTGGCATTCTCCTCCTCCCTGGCTGGTCTTGTAGGAGCTGAAACAGAAAGAAGAAAGTCATGTAGAGAGGTCTTATAGAATCAGCGGAAAAGCTTACGAGTGACAGAAAAAATAAAACCGCACAAAACACACGAGTTACCAAGTGCCCCGGATAACACTTGGTACCTGCGATATTTCGTACGGAGCAAAATGTAAGAGAAATAAATACTTAACTTTGTTGCTGTAGTCCTCTCGATGGCTGGCTGTGGCATTCTCCTCCTCCCTGGCTGGTGTCGCAGGATCTGAAACAGAAAGAAGAAAGTCATGTAGAGAGGTCTTATAGAATCAGCGGAAAAGCTTACGAGTTACAGAAAAAATAAAACCGCACAAAATACACGAGTTACCAAGTGCCCCGGATAACAATTGGTATCTGCGATATTTCATACGGAGGAAATTGTACGAGAAATAAATACTTAACTTTGTTGCTGTAGTCCTCACGATGGCTGGCTGTGGCATTCTCCTCCTTCCTGGCTGGTGTCGCAGGAGCTGAAACAGAAAGAAGAAAGTCATGTAGAGAGGTCTTATAGAATCAGCGGATAAGCTTACGAGTTACAGAAAAAATAAAACCGCACAAAATACACGAGTTACCAAGTGCCCCCGGATAACACTTGGTACCTGCAATATTTCGTACGGAGCAAAATGTAAGAGAAATAAATACTTAACTTTGTTGCTGTAGTCCTCTCGATGGCTGGCTGTGGCATTCTCCTCCTCCCTGGCTGGTGTCGCAGGAGCTGAAACAGAAAGAAGAAAGTCATGTAGAGAGGTCTTATAGAATCAGCGGAAAAGCTTACGAGTTACAGAAGAAATAAAACCGCACAAAATACACGAGTTACCAAGTGCCCCCGGATAACACTTGGTACCTGCGATATTTCGTACGGAGCAAAATGTAAGAGAAATAAATACTTAACTTTGTTGCTGTAGTCCTCTAGATGGCTGGCTGTGGCATTCTCCTCCTTCCTGGCTGGTGTCGCAGGAGCTGAAACAGAAAGAAGAAAGTCATGTAGAGAGGTCTTATAGAATCAGCGGAAAAGCTTACGAGTGACAGAAAAAATAAAACCGCACAAAATACACGAGTTACCAAGTGCCCCCGAATAACACTTGGTACCTGCGATATTTCGTACGGAGTAAAATGTAAGAGAAATAAATACTTAACTTTGTTGCTGTTGTCCTCTCGATGGTGGCTGTGGCATTCTCCTCCTCAATGGCTGGTGTCGCAGGAGCTGAAACAGAAAGAAGAAAGTCATGTAGAGAGGTCTTATAGAATCAGCGGAAAAGCTTACGAGTTACAGAAAAAATAAAACCGCACAAAATACACGAGTTACCAAGTGCCCCCGGGTAACACTTGGTACCTGCGATATTTCGTACGAAGCAAAATCTAAGACAAATAAATACTTAACTTTGTTGCTGTAGTCCTTTCGATGGCTGGCTGTGGCATTCTCCCCCTCCATGGCTGGTGTCGCAGGAGCTGAAACAGAAAGAAGAAAGTCATGTAGAGAGGTCTTATAGAATCAGCATAAAAGCTTACAAGTTACAGAAAAAAATAAAACCGCACAAAATACACGAGTTACCAAGTGCCCCCGGATAACACTTGGTACCTGCGATATTTCGTACGGAGCAAAATGTGAGAGAAATTAATACTTAACTTTGTTGCTGTTGTCCTCTCGATGGCTGGCTGTGGCATTCTCCTCCTCCCTGGCTGGTGTCGCAGGAGCTGAAACAGAAAGAAGAAAGTCATGTAGAGAGGTCTTATAGAATCAGCGGAAAAGCTTACGAGTTACAGAAGAAATAAAACCGCACAAAATTCACGAGTTACCAAGTGCCCCGGATAACACTTGGTACCTGCGATATTTCGTACGGAGCAAAATGTAAGAGAAATAAATACTTAACTTTGTTGCTGTAGTCCTCTCGATGGCTGGCTGTGGCATTCTCCTCCTCAATGGCTGGTGTCGCAGGAGCTGAAACAGAAAGAAGAAAGTCATGTAGAGAGGTCTTATAGAATCAGCGGAAAAGCTTACGAGTTACAGAAAAAATAAAACCGCACAAAATACACGAGTTACCAAGTGCCCCCGGATAACACTTGGTACCTGCGATATTTCGTACGGAGTAAAATGTAAGAGAAATAAATACTTAACTTTGTTGCTGTTGTCCTCTCGATGGTGGCTGTGGCATTCTCCTCCTCAATGGCTGGTGTCGCAGGAGCTGAAACAGAAAGAAGAAAGTCATGTAGCGAGGTCTTATAGAATCAGCGGAAAAGCTTACGAGTTACAGAAGAAATAAAACCGCACAAAATACACGAGTTACCAAGTGCCCCCGGATAACACTTGGTACCTGCGATATTTCGTACGGAGCAAAATGTAAGAGAAATAAATACTTAACTTTGTTGCTGTAGTCCTCTAGA
The DNA here is from genome assembly GCA_949752745.1 of Protula sp. h YS-2021. NCBI lineage: Eukaryota > Metazoa > Annelida > Polychaeta > Sabellida > Serpulidae > Protula > Protula sp. h YS-2021. The sequence continues at coordinate 18,953,276 of OX457032.1, forward strand.
TGGCTGGCTGTGGCATTCTCCTCCTTCCTGGCTGGTGTCGCAGGAGCTGAAACAGAAAGAAGAAAGTCATGTAGAGAGGTCTTATAGAATCAGCGGAAAAGCTTACGAGTGACAGAAAAAATAAAACCGCACAAAATACACGAGTTACCAAGTGCCCCCGAATAACACTTGGTACCTGCGATATTTCGTACGGAGTAAAATGTAAGAGAAATAAATACTTAACTTTGTTGCTGTTGTCCTCTCGATGGTGGCTGTGGCATTCTCCTCCTCAATGGCTGGTGTCGCAGGAGCTGAAACAGAAAGAAGAAAGTCATGTAGAGAGGTCTTGTAGAATCAGCGAAAAAGCTTACGAGTTACAGAAAAAATAAAACCGCACAAAATACACGAGTTACCAAGTGCCCCGGATAACACTTGGTACCTGCGATATTTCGTACGGAGCAAAATGTAAGAGAAATAAATACTTAACTTTGTTGCTGTAGTCCTCTAGATGGCTGGCTGTGGCATGCTTCTCCTTCCTGGCTGGTGTCGCAGGAGCTGAAACAGAAAGAAGAAAGTCATGTAGAGAGGTCTTATAGAATCAGCGGAAAAGCTTACGAGTGACAGAAAAAATAAAACCGCACAAAATACACGAGTTACCAAGTGCCCCCGAATAACACTTGGTACCTGCGATATTTCGTACGGAGTAAAATGAAAGAGAAATAAATACTTAACTTTGTTGCTGTTGTCCTCTCGATGGTGGCTGTGGCATTCTCCTCCTCAATGGCTGGTGTCGCAGGAGCTGAAACAGAAAGAAGAAAGTCATGTAGAGAGGTCTTATAGAATCAGCGAAAAAGCTTACGAGTTACAGAAAAAATAAAACCGCACAAAATACACGAGTTACCAAGTGCCCCGGATAACACTTGGTACCTGCGATATTTCGTACGGAGCAAAATGTAAGAGAAATAAATACTTAACTTTGTTGCTGTAGTCCTCTCGATGGCTGGCTGTGGCATTCTCCTCCTCCCTGGCTGGTGTCGCAGGAGCTGAAACAGAAAGAAGAAAGTCATGTAGAGAGGTCTTATAGAATCAGCGGAAAAGCTTACGAGTTACAGAAAAAATAAAACCGCACAAAATACACGAGTTACCAAGTGCCCCCGGATAACACTTGGTACCTGCGATATTTCGTACGGAGCAAAATGTAAGAGAAATAAATACTTAACTTTGTTGATGTAGTCCTCTCGATGGCAGGCTGTGGCATTCTCCTCCTTCCTGGATGGTGTCGCAGGAGCTGAAACAGAAAGAAGAAAGTCATGTAGAGAGGTCTTATAGAATCAGCGGAAAAGCTTACGAGTTACAGAAAAAATAAAACCGCACAAAATACACGAGTTACCAAGTGCCCCCGGATAACACTTGGTACCTGCGATATTTCGTACGGAGTAAAATGTAAGAGAAATAAATACTTAACTTTGTTGCTGTTGTCCTCTCGATGGTGGCTGTGGCATTCTCCTCCTCAATGGCTGGTGTCGCAGGAGCTGAAACAGAAAGAAGAAAGTCATGTAGAGAGGTCTTATAGAATCAGCGGAAAAGCTTACGAGTTACAGAAAAAATAAAACCGCACAAAATACACGAGTTACCAAGTGCCCCGGATAACACTTGGTACCTGCGATATTTCGTACGGAGCAAAATGTAAGAGAAATAAATACTTAACTTTGTTGCTGTAGTCCTCTCGATGGCTGGCTGTGGCATTCTCCTCCTCCCTGGCTGGTGTCGCAGGAGCTGAAACAGAAAGAAGAAAGTCATGTAGAGAGGTCTTATAGAATCAGCGGAAAAGCTTACGAGTTACAGAAAAAATAAAACCGCACAAAATACACGAGTTACCAAGTGCCCCGGATAACACTTGGTACCTGCGATATTTCGTACGGAGCAAAATGTAAGAGAAATAAATACTTAACTTTGTTGCTGTTGTCCTCCCTATGGTGGCTGTGGTATTCTCCTACTCCCTGGCTGGTGTCGCAGGAGCTGAAACAGAAAGAAGAAAGTCATGTAGAGAGGTCTTATAGAATCAGCGGAAAAGCTTACGAGTTACAGAAAAAATAAAACCGCACAAAATACACGAGTTACCAAGTGCCCCGGATAACACTTGGTACCTGCGATATTTCGTACGGAGCAAAATGTAAGAGAAATAAATACTTAACTTTGTTGCTGTAGTCCTCTAGATGGCTGGCTGTGGCATTCTCCTCCTCCCTGGCTGGTGTCGCAGGAGCTGAAACAGAAAGAAGAAAGTCATGTAGAGAGGTCTTATAGAATCAGCGGAAAAGCTTACGAGTTACAGAAAAAATAAAACCGCACAAAATACACGAGTTACCAAGTGCCCCGGATAACACTTGGTACCTGCGATATTTCGTACGGAGCAAAATGTAAGAGAAATAAATACTTAACTTTGTTGCTGTAGTCCTCTCGATGGCTGGCTGTGGCATTCTCCTCCTCCCTGGCTGGTGTCGCAGGAGCTGAAACAGAAAGAAGAAAGTCATGTAGAGAGGTCTTATAGAATCAGCGGAAAAGCTTACGAGTTACAGAAAAAATAAAACCGCACAAAATACACGAGTTACCAAGTGCCCCGGATAACACTTGGTACCTGCGATATTTCGTACGGAGCAAAATGTAAGAGAAATAAATACTTAACTTTGTTGCTGTTGTCCTCCCTATGGTGGCTGTGGCATTCTCCTCCTCGCTGGCTGGTGTCGCAGGAGCTGAAACAGAAAGAAGAAAGTCATGTAGAGAGGTCTTATAGAATCAGCGGAAAAGCTTACGAGTTAAAGAAAAAATAAAACCGCACAAAATACACGAGTTACCAAGTGCCCCGGATAACACTTGGTACCTGCGATATTTCGTACGGAGCAAAATGTAAGAGAAATAAATACTTAACTTTGTTGCTGTAGTCCTCTCGATGGCTGGCTGTGGCATTCTCCTCCTCAATGGCTGGTGTCGCAGGAGCTGAAACAGAAAGAAGAAAGTCATGTAGAGAGGTCTTATAGAATCAGCGGAAAAGCTTACGAGTTACAGAAAAAATAAAACCGCACAAAATACACGAGTTACCAAGTGCCCCGGATAACACTTGGTACCTGCGATATTTCGTACGGAGCAAAATGTAAGAGAAATAAATACTTAACTTTGTTGCTGTAGTCCTCTCGATGGCTGGCGATGGCATTCTCCTCCTCCCTGGCTGGTGTTGCAGGAGCTGAAACAGAAAGAAGAAAGTCATGTAGAGAGGTCTTATAGAATCAGCGGAAAAGCTTACGAGTTACAGAAAAATAAAACCGCACAAAATACACGAGTTACCAAGTGCCCCGGATAACACTTGGTACCTGTGATATTTCGCACGGAGCAAAATGTAAGAGAAATAAATACTTAACTTTGTTGCTGTAGTCCTCTCGATGGCTGGCTGTGGCATTCTCCTCCTCCCTGGCTGGTGTCGCAGGAGCTGAAACAGAAAGAAGAAAGTCATGTAGAGAGGTCTTATAGAATCAGCGGAAAAGCTTACGAGTTACAGAAAAAATAAAACCGCACAAAATACACGAGTTACCAAGTGCCCCGGATAACACTTGGTACCTGCGATATTTCGTACGGAGCAAAATGTAAGAGAAATAAATACTTAACTTTGTTGCTGTAGTCCTCTCGATGGCTGGCGATGGCATTCTCCTCCTCCCTGGCTGGTGTTGCAGGAGCTGAAACAGAAAGAAGAAAGTCATGTAGAGAGGTCTTATAGAATCAGCGGAAAAGCTTACGAGTTACAGAAAAATAAAACCGCACAAAATACACGAGTTACCAAGTGCCCCGGATAACACTTGGTACCTGCGATATTTCGCACGGAGCAAAATGTAAGAGAAATAAATACTTAACTTTGTTGCTGTAGTCCTCTCGATGGCTGGCTGTGGCATTCTCCTCCTCCCTGACTGGTGTCGCAGGAGCTGAAACAGAAAGAAGAAAGTCATGTAGAGAGGTCTTATAGAATCAGCGGAAAAGCTTACGAGTTACAGAAAAAATAAAACCGCACAAAATACACGAGTTACCAAGTGCCCCCGGATAACACTTGGTACCTGCGATATTTCGTACGGAGCAAAATGTAAGAGAAATAAATACTTAACTTTGTTGCTGTTGTCCTCCCTATGGTGGCTGTGGCATTCTCCTCCTCCCTGGCTGGTGTCGCAGGAGCTGAAACAGAAAGAAGAAAGTCATGTAGAGAGGTTTTATAGAATCAGCGGAAAAGCTTACGAGTTACAGAAAAAATAAAACCGCACAAAATACACGAGTTACCAAGTGCCCCGGATAACACTTGGTACCTGCGATATTTCGTACGGAGCAAAATGTAAGAGAAATAAATACTTAACTTTGTTGCTGTAGTCCTCTCGATGGCTGGATGTGGCATTCTCCTTCTCAATGGCTGGTGTCGCAGGAGCTGAAACAGAAAGAAGAAAGTCATGTAGAGAGGTCTTATAGAATCAGCGGAAAAGCTTACGAGTTACAGAAAAAATAAAACCGCACAAAATACACGAGTTACCAAGTGCCCCGGATAACACTTGGTACCTGCGATATTTCGTACGGAGCAAAATGTAAGAGAAATAAATACTTAACTTTGTTGCTGTAGTCCTCTCGATGGCTGGCTGTGGCATTCTCCTCCTCCCTGGCTGGTGTCGCAGGAGCTGAAACAGAAAGAAGAAAGTCATGTAGAGAGGTCTTATAGAATCAGCGGAAAAGCTTACGAGTTACAGAAAAAATAAAACCGCACAAAATACACGAGTTACCAAGTGCCCCGGATAACACTTGGTACCTGCGATATTTCGTACGGAGCAAAATGTAAGAGAAATAAATACTTAACTTTGTTGCTGTAGTCCTCTCGATGGCTGGCGATGGCATTCTCCTCCTCTCTGGCTGGTGTTGCAGGAGCTGAAACAGAAAGAAGAAAGTCATGTAGAGAGGTCTTATAGAATCAGCGGAAAAGCTTACGAGTTACAGAAAAAATAAAACCGCACAAAATACACGAGTTACCAAGTGCCCCGGATAACACTTGGTACCTGCGATATTTCGTACGGAGCAAAATGTCAGAGAAATAAATACTTAACTTTGTTGCTGTAGTCCTCTCGATGGCTGGCGATGGCATTCTCCTCCTCCCTGGCTGGTGTTGCAGGAGCTGAAACAGAAAGAAGAAAGTCATGTAGAGAGGTCTTATAGAATCAGCGGAAAAGCTTTCGAGTTACAGAAAAATAAAACCGCACAAAATACACGAGTTACCAAGTGCCCCGGATAACACTTGGTACCTGCGATATTTCGCACGGAGCAAAATGTAAGAGAAATAAATACTTAACTTTGTTGCTGTAGTCCTCTCGATGGCTGGCTGTGGCATTCTCCTCCTCCCTGACTGGTGTCGCAGGAGCTGAAACAGAAAGAAGAAAGTCATGTAGAGAGGTCTTATAGAATCAGCGGAAAAGCTTACGAGTTACAGAAAAAATACAAAATACAAGCATAAGCTTTCTTGCTAACTTTACATGCCTTCTCTACATATTCTTTCCTTTCTGTTTCAGGATGCCTGGACGCCAGCCATAGACAGGGACCTCTCTACATGACTTTCTTCTTTCCGTTTCAGCTCCTGCGACACCTTTGTCACTCCGCTGAACAGTATACGGTTTGTTGACGTACACGTCATTTTGTGACGTCGTTTCAGTGAAGTCGCACCGACGCTGTGACTACGTTGCTTTATACTGTTCTTTTTGTAATATCTCCACACGATTTCACTTTTCCCCAGTAAACATCAGAACGTTGCAACAATTTTGGATAGGTGTCGATTATGCGATGTCTGTTCAACGTTGCAAAAAGGTTAAAAATAGAAGTTGAAACAAAGTCTATATCTCGATATTTTATAGACGTAAGAAGAGCGACGTTGTAATTCGTGTATTTTGCCGAGAGTTTCTATGTATCTGGGATTTGGACAAAAGAGAAAACCACTAAAACAATATTGTCCATGGACAATGCCCCAGCTCACGAATGCTGATGCCAAGATTTATGATATGTAAGTATAACCCATAACCCAAAGTTCAAGACAGTGAGGCCATGTATCTGGAGTCAGTCAAGATTTTAATACGAACACGGTTTATCGACAATATATCCGCCAATTTTGAAAGAATCGCCAAAAAAGTAATAGCCACGTGGACAGATATACCATCACCTTTCATCAAAATTTTAAAATGTCTCCGTTTAATTCCTGGGAGGAGATACATTTTCATGAAAATTGTTTTCGGCTAATATTTCCACCAATTTAGGCCAAAAGAATGCAATAGCCAAAGCCTACTGCCTTTAATCAGAATTTCAAGAGATTAAGGCCAAATACCTAGAGCCAGTTGTGTTTTCAAGCGAATTGATTTTAGCGAATCACCACAAAAGTTATAGCCAAACAGGTACTTATTTCCGCTTCCATAATTCAAAATTTTAGGAAGGTAATATTATATTCCTAGCGTTAGTAAAGATTTTAGTTTGGCCAGAAGGTAGCAACGCTTGCTACCTTCACGTAAAATTTCTAGACAGTAAGACTATTTTCCTGAAGTTCGTCAAGATTTAACTTTCTGTTTTTTTTCGCCAAATTTTGACCAAGTACTTGAAAAGTAATAGTCAGGTAGGTATTAATGCTTGCTCCCTTCACCTTAAAATTCAAGACAGCAAGACTATTTTCCTGGAGTTAGTTAAGATTTTACCAAAAAAAGTTTTTCGCCAATATTTCTGCCAATCTTTGGCGAATCACCAAAATAAATAACAGCTAGGCGGACACCTATGCAGTCTACCTTCCATCAAAATTGCAGAATATTTCCATAAAAAGCCTAGGAGATAACTTTTAAAGAAAACGGGTTTTTGCCCCCGAATAGCCAAAAAATAGCCACTTAAGTAGTAATGTGCGCTGCTGTTACTTAAAATTACAACTTAATCAGGTTATTTTCCTGGAGTTCGTTAAGATTTTACAGATTTTTTTATCCAGATTTCCGTAAATATTTGACCAATCACCAAAAGAAACGATATCTAGTTAGGTAATATTGCCTGCTAGCTTTACTTAAAAAAATAACAGTAAGATTTTTTTTGTTCTTGAAGATTTTAATAATTTTTTCTTCTTTAGTTTTTTAGCAAAATTTTCGCAAATTTTTTACCAATCACAAAAAATTGTAACAGCCAAGCAGGCAGTAAGGTCGGCTACATTCCCTCAAAATTCCAAGACAGCAAGACTATTTTCCAGCAGTTAGTTAAGTTTTTACTTTAAAAATTTGGGTTTTCGCCAAAATTTCCGCCAATTTTTTGGCGAATCACCAGAAAAGTAATGTCCAGGTTGGTAATTATGTGTGCTCCCTTTCCTTACAGTTTCAAGAAAGTAAGACTATTTCCTGGAACTAGTTAAGATTTTACAAAAAATTACTTTATTCGCCAATATTTCAAGTCAATTTTTGGCAAATCGCCAAAACAAATAACAGAAAGGTGGACACCTATGCATCCTACATTCCACAAGAATTAGAGCTTGTTTCCATGAATATCCGAGGAGATACGTTTTGCAGAAAATTGGGTTTTGACCAGTATGTATGCTAATTTTTGACGAATTGCCAAAAGAGTAATAGCCACTTATCTAGTAATCTGTGCTACTTAATATTACAAGGCAATGAGGCTAGTTTCCTGGAGTTTGTTAAGATTTCCTTTTTCGCCAAGAGGAAATACTAAATGGAGAGTGCATAGGTGAATTCTAGGAAAGATTCCACTTCTTTTTTAACCAATTATTACCTAACCGATAAAAGAATACTAAAACTCCACGGAAGATCTACTTGTGAACAGGGAAGGCGGAGGAATCTCGGTATGGAGGAAAGGAAGGAAGGAAAGAAAGAAGAAAAGAAAGAGAGAAAAAAGAAAGAGAGTTTTATATATTGATTTTGTCATGTAATTTTGATTTAATTTTAAGTCCGCTACAGAAAAATGTAAATCTAATTTACTGCCTCTGACCTTCTTCAAAAAAAAAAGAAAAAGAAAAAGAAAAGAAACACGCATTGCATACCTCTAAATTTGTCCCCTGTGAATAGAACCTGTATTTTGCCATAATATTCTCTGTTTATTTGGCAGCAATATGTTTATTTGCTGTATACAAAAGTTAGAAAAATATTATACCTTTTGTAGCGATGAGCTTCAATCATCAACCTAAATTTTTACCCCAAAAAAATAAGAATATTAAGCATAAAATAAAATAGTGAAAAATTACAAAGCTGTAAAATCGAGTTAAAACCTAGCCCTTGGATAAATCCACTTTCTATCTCTAAAATTTTCTTTTCACTTACCAAACTCCAGTTCAAGATTGTTTTACTTGTCGGATTTTGACCTGAGATGGCTTTTTGTCCGGATTTTGTCCGGCGATTGCTGCCCCAGCGGGGGTTGTTTCTCTGTTACCATTTGAACGGTTCCGGTGTAGTCGGCATGTTTCTGCAGTGTACAGCAAAAGAAATAATTAATAACTGTGAGAAATCAATCGACTCCCGTATATAAGAGGCTTATTTCGCCCCCACCCCCCTTCCCTGGAGTTCACAAGCCATCCCTGATGGCAATGCCTAACGGGGCAGCAGAGATATGATGCGTCGACAGCTCCTGATGCCACCCCGGTCGTCGTCGCGAGATGGGGTAGCAGGAGTGTAAGCGCGACAATAACCGCACCTCGAAAAGAAGTATTTCATTACGACCTAAAACTATTTCGTCACGATTGCAAATTTCTATTATCAGCAGGTTACTCTTGTGACCAACTAATAAAAAAAGAAAAGAAAAAAAAAGTAGATAAATATACTGAAATATACTGCAATACCCATAACCCCCTATTCACATTCGCCAATGACTTGAATGACAAGCTTAAACCGCTCTATTACAAAGTTTGGCTTAAAACGGTTTGGCTTAACTAAACCTGTTTGAACAAACAAAAAAAATGAGGCTTAATTAAACACAGAGAAATCTGTTTAAACTTGTTTAAGCCGGTGTATGAAAAGAGTAAAAACACTGGGAAAGCGAATTTCAAAAAACGTCGGGAGAGCGACGTTCTAAAGACAACGTGAAAACGACTTTCTTTAAGACATCGGGAGAGCGATCATTAAAATGGCCTCGAGACAGTTTCTATTCTCGCGTACTTTTTATTATTTATATATATATTATTTTACACATTTTAGTTACTTTTTACTTCACCATATATATTTTACACATTTTAGTTACTATTTACTTCACCATATATATTTTACACATTTTAGTTACTATTTACTTCACCATATATATTTTTTATAATTAAACATTAAACATGAGCTTTATCACTAGTTTGTAAAACCTCATGTGCTTACTGAATATCAGTCTTTTCGAATAGATTTCATAATTTTGGAACGCGAAAAATGAATTACGGGGCGTGTAAAATTTATGCATTTCAATGCAAATTCTGTAATTTGTTTTCAGAATAACAAAAACCATGTGCATAAAATGGTAGTGACCTGGACAACATAAATAGCGGTTCGAGAAAGAATTAAAAATTTTCTGGTGTATTAATTGCACATAAATACCATAGAGATACACAAAACTTGTTGGTGCGCGAATGTCGTGAAATTTATTGCGCGTTCTATAGACGACGGGAGGCGACATTCTAAAGATGCTGGGACAACAATGTTCTGTAGACGCCAGCCCAGCGACGTTCTAAAGATACGGGGAGAGAGTCGTCCTAACGATGCCGGCAGAGTGACGTTCTAAAGAGCCGGGAGAGAGACGTTCTGAAGATACTGAGAGAGAGACGTTCTAAAGATGCCTAGCCAGCCACTGTCTAAAGATGCTGAACGCGTGGAATACTATGAGTGAGAAAAGAATGGCATTCTTATGGCAGAAAGCTCGTTTCTCCACACCCCCCTCCCCGGACGAAGCATCAAAATACCATATAAAAAATAAAATACTTGGCTAGGACCTCAGATTTGCGTTAGTTTTTCTCTGTGCAAAATTTTCATTTTTGACCAAAAAAAAAAACGATTTGTTCCCTTTACAGCTTGACAAATCTGCGTTCTTTTCATTTTCCTCTGATTTTTGATCGCCACATACTCTTGTTGTAGAGTTATCAATGACCTCGTAAATCCGCTTATTTTAATAAAATGTGTGGTCGTCTCCACCCCCCCCCCCCTCCCTTCCCTGACCTGCCTTCCGCATAAAATAAACTCGTTTCTCATCCTATGCTATTGACATTTAATCCTAAATAAATAATGTAAAATGCCGACTGAGCGGGGCTCCATCCTGGAGATATTTAACTTTTCTTAACTTTTTGTCCTCGCGAACAGAAATAAAATTCTTGCAAAAAAAAAAAAAATGCCGAGAGTTGTCTTAGTCTTGAGCACTCCAGAAGCTGTTTTTGCTCATTCTAAAAATGCTTCTCAAATTTTACGATACAAACAATTGTCCAGACATTTAAAGCATTAATAATTTATAAAATAATCATAGTACCTTGCATTAAAGAAGTGAATATTCCATTTTTTTTTGCATTTTTTCTCCACTTCAACTTCGTTCTTTTCCTCCATTTTGTCTTGTTGACAATTCATGGTATTCAGTTGAGAAGTCGTGTCAAAGCACTGGGGGGTACACCTGACGTCATAGCCAATCAGAGACGCACCCGTGATGTTTCAGGTAGAAAATGGCTGACTTGGAGGGGAAGGTTAAAGTTGAGCGAAAATCTACCTGAAGTCTAATCCTTTTACTCCTTTGTGAAAAAATAAAAAGGCCTAGATTTTTGGTTGTGCAGTTTTGTTGTATCGAGTGAGGGTAATTTCGCATATTGCTAACAGATAGGGCTCAGGGGGGGGGGGGGGGTTGTCTGGAGGGAGGGGGTGCGGACAGCGCAAGTCAAAAAGTTTGATACGCTTGGCTATGGTTTCATATACTAAAAGTGAATTGATGCGGATTCGATCTCAGTTTTTGCATGGGGTGGTTGTATGGGGTGGTTGTATGGCGTGGTTGTATCGGGTGGTATCTTTCTGGACAACTTTTGCTTGATTGATGGTTGATTATAGAAGCCGTGACAAATTCTCCATCCTGTGCCCCACTCACTCCCATCCCCATCCCAAACCCGACTCCAGACTTACATAATTATGTACATTATACGTTGTCCATTTTAAGCATTTTATTGGTATTTTTTTACAACAATTTTTTATGATATTGTCTTCTCTCAAAGCCCATTCTCATTTACTTTTTTCTACATTCTAGGTACGTCTTTTCAAGTCGATTCTTCTTTTATTATTCGACTTTGTGGTTTTCTTGTTCTTGTTCTTGTTCTTGTTCTTGTTCTTGTTCTTGTTCTTCTTCTTCTTCTTCTTCTTCTTCTTCTTCTTCTTCTTCTTTTCTCCGATGAATGGATGATTTGGTGTTGCCCCCCCCCCCATTTCTTGCAGAAGAATCGAAAAAGGTGTTGCTTTCATGTAGGCACCAGGCAATTCAGAGGGTTTTTTCATGAGGAAGAAGTAAAGATGGCTTTATAGAATCTGTGTATAGTTACATTTCAAACAGTTGTATAATAAAGGAGTATTTTATTTCAAAGCATCCGATATTGCCCGTCATAACCGATGCCATGACTCTTGGGTGGGGGTTTTGATCTCATATTTGGGTTGGTTGGATATTACAAACGTTGATTTGAGGTTATAAGGTCTACCATACCAAACCACAACCTTAAACTGGAATTCAGTTGTGATTGGTCGCAAGCATCGATCCAGATCTTACCAAAGTCTTCAACACAACGTTGAATAAGTGTTGGGTAAGCAACTTTGTTTAGACGTCGCTATTGGTCGCGAACAAAACGCAACGTTATCGACGTGTAATCAACGTCTTTGAAACAACGTTGAAAAGACGTCGGAAAATCGACTTTGGATAGACGCCGTTGTATAGATGTCAGAATCAACCAAAGAGCAACCTCCTCGTCTTTTTTCTCCTCCGAAATGGCAGGGATGAGATTTCGCGGTCGCCCGCGGCGACCAGCTTTTGGCTCGGGCGACCAACTTTTTCGAGTTGAGATTTCGCGGTCGCACGGTCGCCCGTGGCGACCAAGTTTTGGTTCGGGCAACCAACTTTTTCGAGTTGGTCGCCCGAGTGGCGACTCACTTTTTTTCTGAGTATTTTCAGGTATATACTGTTGATTATTTTAAACACCATTTTGTTATTGTTTTTTCATGTGAGGCAGGCTAGACAAATTTTGCAAAAAAGCTCCGGGCGACCAAAACATTTTACGAAGTCTCAACCCTGTACTTATGATCCAATGCGGAATACTGAATAGAAATCAACCCCTGTTTTAACGAAATGGGCACACCGAATTATTTGCAGTGCCATTTTTTGTCCCACAAACTCCACAAGTGCCAAAGCAAAAGTACAGACAATCATTTTACTCTGTATTGTCGAACTTTCAAATTTTTCTATTTTCCAAGTTACTTTGTAATGCGCTTTGCAAGTGATAAAGTACCATAGAAACAGTAAGAGAAAGCCAAGGGTAAATTTCGTACATAGAATAGGGACCAGATATAGAGTCAACGTTTTCAAGTGAACCAAATATTACGGTTTTCAGTCCTGGCCCAAATGTCCCTGAATACGACTTTGGTGCCACTGGCGACAGTAGCAGCATTAAGCCAGTTATGTTTTACAGGGGGCTGATGGTTAGTTTAACTGGTTAGAGCAATGGTCTGGTAATCGGGAGATCCTTGGTCCGAACACGATCATGGTGGTAAGCGGGCGAAGGCTGGGACTGACATTCGTTCGACTGCCAAGACTAAGCGAATGCAGCAGGTTAGTTCACCTATCACGAAATTCAAAATTAACTCCCACTCAGTCTTTCGGTCATCCCTTTATTTTTTAGATTGTTGTGCTTTATATGCCCCCTGCTTACGAACCATTTCTTAAATATTGATGGAGAACTAAAGGTTAAAACAATGTCAAAACAAACCAGTTTTGGTGTGGCTATTATCTATCCATTATGATACACATCGTTTCACAGGCTATATGCCAGTACTCTGAAATCCTTCTAAAGTGAAATAGCAAACCAAGAAATCCAATATATTGCTTATTTGTGTTATTTAGTGTTAACATTTAAAAATCACAGCCAAACCTGTAGTAAACACCAGTTTTTGTAAGAACAAAGAAAGTAGACAAAAACTGCAAAGGTGATGACAAGGAACATTTAATAAAACACTGCATGCACAGTTTCTAAATTTAAACTCTGGCCATTTCATGATAACTGTTTTAGTTTTAACTGTTGGTAGTATCTTTGTGCAGGTCAAAGCATCATACCCAAGTCAGTTGTGTTTGCTATGGATGTGCATTAGTTTTAACATAATTTGGTCTGCATACATTTTCACAGTGTTTATTGAATTTTGATCAGGGAACATTGTATTATTTTCATTGCCTGTCACCCCAACTGGGGAAGGCCACTGACAAGGTCCCTTCAGCTTTATCTCTACTGAGCAAGACTCTCCAGCTGCCCCCATATGGCTCATCCTCTTGGCATGGGAGACCAAGTCAATCATGTGCCGCACATTTAACTTCCAAACCAGCATTGACAAAACATCCATAATTGGATTATTTTTCACTATCTCATACCACAACAGGTTTTTCTGCGACTGAGGCAAAATTAAAATACATCACTAAAATCTAAAAAGGGCCTCTATCATAAATATTAGCATGGTTTTTATCATCGAAAAAGGAGAATTACGTTTTGGTCAAGAAGTTTATCAGTCAAATGTATTTTAATAATATTTTTCCAACCGTAATTCTCATTCCACTGCTGCCTAGCTCTAGGTGCTAGGCCATAAGAAGTGAAATGCAAATGTTGCGGGTTTAAAACAGTCAAAACAAATTTTTTTCTGCTTATCTAACATCACAGTGAAGTGAAGTCTTTGTTATATAATGGATATTTCCAAATATTAACAACTCCGCTCCGTCTGTTTGGATGCCGCTTTATAAGACTTGTAAAAGCACCCCTGAAAAGGTGGAATAAGGTGCTCCATGTATGCGTTTATTTGGTCCTCCTGCATGCACCCACACTGTCTGCCCAGAAGAACATTCAGCTACAATGGCAGCTCCTCCTTGGTGGTAATGCCCAGCGTTACCAAACGACATGGCAAGGGTCTGACCCTCTCGTACTAAGTATGCGATCATTGCATGACCGCCATCTGTTAGCGTCGAAAGGGAGAACATATACATGCCATGGACCGGACAGACAAAGGTACTACTCGAAGCTTGATAGTGATCTCCGAAGTTTGTAAGAACTCGATTGAAGTGTATCCGTTGTCCATCATTGTATGTCCTGCTTGAGCTAGCCGTAGCCGTAAATCCCACTGTTGGTTTCGTCTGCTGTAGGTCTAGAGAGAAAAGCAAATATCTGGATTGCATCAGAACTTATGATCAAGTACAAGAGGGAATTTGAAAGCAATAAAACAAACCTAACAACACCCATCAATTAGTGTTAAAATTGGCATTTGTGGACTAGAACTGTGGGAACTACAAGAGCGCATATTTTTTTTACACGACTGCATTTTTTAAGGAGCGCATAAGTTAATAGTTGTTAATATTGAATGAAATTTGAATCTATCGAAAACAAATTCAGCGAACATTTTTTTAAATGGGATCAAAATTATTTTTACTTGAATTACTTTTACTGAGATGATTAGGTTAACTCTTATTTTAATGATACCATGAAAAGATATAATTTTTAAAAGTATATTTTAGAGAGAGAACATTAATAAAACTGAAAATTCCAATTATATTTTGCTATCGCGTGCAGCGAATTTCCCATTGGTGTCACGTATTTATTTCGTGGTGGTCAGCAGTGTTAAAGAGGATTTTCAGTTTTAAATGACATTTGTCTGAAAAAATCACTGATTTCCCGTAGAAATAAAAATAAATTTATAATTCTTTTAGAATTCATTGATGTGCTCTTTTTGATTCATAGCATATTAATGAAAGTGTGATTAATAGATAAAATTGAAGCATGTGTATGCTAGTAATAGCACCAAAGAAAACTGAACGTGTAATAACGCAACTTCGAACTGGAGATGGAAGGCCTCAGATATGGTCAAAACGCCAACACTAAAACCTGTTTGATAAAGTTTAATTTGGAAATTACATTTACTTGCTAATAATAATTATTGCGCATTGTGAACCTATCAAACCCCGTGTTCATAAATGAACTACATCATAACTGACTACTTTTGTTTTTTAACTATTCCCAAATTCTTATCTGCTCATGAAACAAACAAACCATAAATAGTTGTTGCTTTTTTTAATAACAAACATTACCTACTTTCAAGACCAAGCGTCGTGTTATCGATTTTGCCCTTTAGTACGTCATATTTCCCTTCCAACTGATCGACTTTGGATAGGAAGCCATTCATCAAAGTCTGTTGAGTGGCGACCAGCTGCTGAATTTGAAGAACAAGTTGCTGAAGCCCAAAAATGCCGTTTGCATCAGAATCTTGTGGTGCCGATCCTTCACTGCTCAATAATACGTCCAAGCGACAGGCGACTAAACACAAGGTTAAAATTTTATGTAATATCGTCCCCATATTGACTTTGAATATACTCCAAATAACAAAGAATTGTATTTCTTGGTGGCTCTACGTGCACTTCAGATCTGTTTCGTAACTGGTGCCTTATCTTGAGCAACCATGCCACCAGTTTTAATTTATCTGTAATTTACCATCTATCACTATGGCAACAAATGGCAAATAGTGATAACCTTTCTATTAGTTTATGCCGCGGTCGTATAAAAAGCTAGACATTTAATTAAGAATAGAGATAGGAAAGCGCTGAGAAACGTATTGAATATATCGAAGTAAAAAAGTCTAAACGCGCAAATATTGCCGTGGGATTGCCGAAGTACCTTCGTTTTCGAGATCGGTGTCCTATTTACGAGGTTAAATCCAAAGAGTGCCTTGATATGTTATCACGTTCTAAGACGCTATCGGAAAATAAAATTTGCAAGAGCGTTAAGAACCGTTTTGCACTGTAGATAAGGTTCAGAGTTAATGTTATTGCTTGCATTAAATCTTGCATTGCAAACAACACAGCATGCTACTAACAAGTTGCTGTCTCACTGAAGGTACACACCCTCTTCCTGTTCTGTTTAAACAGCATCTTATTGTTATCTATCCTTCTGCCTTTCTTTACTGCCATGCTATGCATGACATATGACAATCGCTATGGTACTACACACAGCAGAAACGTCGAGACACTGCCCGTTGTGATCACTCCTATATGTTAGGTAAAGACTGCATTTTACACTTAGATAACTTACCCTATTCTTTGCTCTTGAGGTGGTCCTTTTTCCGAAGAGATTCTATTGAAATGTGAATTGATCCTGATATGCCACTGTATTTTGTTTGGCGTCTTTATCTTCTGTTTCTGCTCCTAACTCATTTTGAGAACTGATATTTTTAACATATTTTTGAAATAATCTGAGTGGAGTTTCTCACAAAAACGTTCTAAACTTACATTTATGAAAACAGGTATTTTACTATATATTATGTTCATATGTCTTTTGCCGTTTTTATCTGATGTGATTAAGAAACATCTTTTGATGTACTCTTAGCATTGACTAAAAATTATGTTAATTTTATTGCTTTAATTTTGTATTGTTTAAAATTCACGTTCCGTATAATCAAAAGTGTTGTCTTTCTCAAAACATAATAACAACCTATTTATTTACAGGTCTGAAAAAATAAAGAAAATTAAATTGAACTTGGAGATGCAAAAAAGAAACATAATAAAACTACAGTTTAAATTTTTTACAAAGCAACAAGCAAAAGCAGAAAAAATACTTGAATAATTATAGACTGGGATTTTAACTATTCAAGGTATTTGGAAGCTGCAGGGTAACATATGAGTTCTTAAGGTTTCTCTAATGGGTAGATTAAAACTTATAAATACAGCTCTATCTTACCTGAAACTGCAGGAAAAAGTATTGCTGTATAAAAAGATTTATATTCAAAGGTGTCTGGTAAGGAAAGTACACCGAAACTCTGCACGTTGACAGTATAAAAAAATGTTGTTATCCAGCGCGATTTAGTACGCGAACAACACAAATGATATATCTACTAACTATGATGCTTTGACGTTTCAAGAAATAATACAGATTTCTGTATGCACAAAATTTCAAACTGTCAAACTAGTCTATGCCTTTACATGGGTTTAATACATATTTGTAATATAAATTACAATAATTAAAACCGCATCATCCATAGCTTTTGACACCGATGAGCGAATCTTCGAAAAAAAAACTGATCTTCAAAAACAGCAAAAAACCGCGTATTCTTGCGTACAGGACTACAGGGGGCTAGTAATTGGTCATAGAGTGATTCAGAAAACAGCTGCCAGTGCAAGGAACACAACGTTGTATAAAATTCATTATAGTAAGTTCTATCTGTCAATGTACTGGCTAATGAGGTATTTTCGTTTATGCATAACACAATAGTGTTACCTATTCTGTTGCCTGTTGTTTGCAGCCTGACTGTAATTGAATATTATTAGCTCTAATAAATCATGCTTGTGCAATATGTTTTAAATAATGTGCAGATTAACCTATTAGGAACATTCTGTATAACACATAGAAAAACGACGTGCTGTATCTGTGCTAACTGACACTGGATATGTAACATACGAATGATAACCTTTTTTAAAAGTTGAACTAAATTAACATGTGTTGAAGAAGCTTAATGCTCCGGATTAAGTCCATAACGATAAGAACCACACCAGCTTTTTCCCTTCAAGTCTTTGCAACGCAAAATAGCTTAATCTGCTGTGAAGTTGCACGACAGAGTCACAAAGAAAAACCTCACTATCAACAGTGGATATCATAACAAAAGCCCAAAGGCCAGTCTTGTAAAGGGTTGAGCAGGGGAGGGGAGAGGATGAGGGGTGGGGTGGGGGGGGGGGAGGCGGGGCTCATAGGAACATTGCACTCTTTGACTTGACAATCTTGACACATTTTCCCACATACAGCCGTAAAATACGTATTTTATATGTGAACGTTAGTACGTAACATCCAGATCCACTTCTCCCACAGTTACGTCATTCTGGCTAGATGCGCTCAAATCGCATGGATAAAGTGAGAGTCGTATGTGACAGGAGCGTTAGGCCTTAAGGGCTTAAGGTATAAGTCAAAAGTCACAAGGAAACGACAAAAAAAAAACGACTTGACTTACGCGTTCTGACTTAAGCAATGCGACTTGTTCTTAAGACTGATTATTGGCAATTATATGCTTATTTTATTTTTTGTTATTCTTTAGGTTACTAACAGCATCCGATTTAATGGTCAAACTAAACTTGATTCAACAGAGAAACTTCTGTATTTTCTGGCTGAAAAAAGTATTTTCTGTATTTTCTGGCTTGAACATTTATTTAAAGAACATTTACTGAAAAAAATTATAACCAGTTAAGACTACCGAGTACAATAGTATAAAAAAACGTTTACATAATAACGTATACAAGGACTGCTTTTCCTGATACTGACAAGACTGATTTTGGTTGTTGATTTGATTAGTGTATTGATTGAATGTTATGATTATCTCGATTGATTCTTGCATGATGTGAAAATACTTTTTTTTTTTTTTTTTTGAGACTTAAATGATAACACAACCGGAATTATACAGTGATGGGTGTTTTTCACTTTTTCTTGAAATGTAACTGCTGCACGATAGCTTTGAACTGTCCTTTTTATTCTCGTTTAAATAAAGAACACTTTTTAAAAGTTATTTGTTCTTAGGTTTTAGTAATTCTGTAACTTCGACAAGTTTCCTTCAATCCGGGTTGTGATATCTTTTCTCAATCAAATTTTTCACTGCTTTATGCTACCAAAAAAAATCGGCTATAAAATCGGCCACCCGACGCCCCCCCCCCCCCCCCCCCCCCCCCGCCCACACACACACGCGCGCGAAATCGAAATGAATGCAGTGTTACATGAATAACCTCCCGAAACAATATTAGCAAAACACATTCACATAACCACAATTTTAAAAAATCCCAGACTAAAAATAAACTGGTATTTCCCATGACTAACAATTATCCGGTTAACTGAGAATTTCCAATCACATTGGGTTCCACAGCAGCGTTGTAACGAAACCGCTAAACAAAAAAATACAAAAATTCAATGTGAAATGTAGTTTTTCCATATCCAAATGGAACTTTTCAAAGTGAAGCTGAACGAAAACTGACGGATCAAAAGAGGTAAGATTCCAATCGACCAGCGGTCATTAATCTAAGTGTTTAATTTTTTTTTTTTTTTGGCAACTGAGGAGTTTCAGAGCATTCATCGTGTTTTTTTTTACAAAGAACTCTAACGTCGAAAAATAAAAACTAGCTGATGCTGATAATAAACATTAATATTAGATTACTTTAAAGAACTCGCACACTGTTAATACCAATATTTACTTTCCACTACAGTTAATGGACGTTTGACATACTTTCTTACCTTAAGGGAGACTTCCGTTCCATATGTTACTGAAAGAAATCAAACCCTGTGACAAAAATTAGGACCAGTGATACCAGCAAAAATAATCTGCTAAATAAAAATTAGCCAGTCTGTATTTTCGAAAGTATGAACTGCTGTTGAAATATCGGTGTCACCATATAAGTTTCTCCCCTTTCAATCCACCCCCTTCACCCCCCCCCCCCCCTGCGCCACAACATACAGGCCAGAGCTTGCACTTAACGAGTGAATTTCTCGAAAAGTCACATAATGCTATCTTGCCATGGCGTGAGTCGGTGCAACCTGCTCACATGACTACCCGTAGAGATACGTTATCTAGCAATTTCTTCGTGCATTCATGGTAATGTGTTACCCGATAAATTAAACGCTCCGTTAAAAAGAACTGTATTTTAGTCCAAAGCCATTTGTCACTTCACTGTTTGTCAAAACAAAGCTTTTAGCCGTTTTCATATTTAAATTTAAATTGTCAGTGTCAGATTTAAATTTAAATCAAACGTATTCTAATTTAACGGCATGTGTTTTTTGTTTTTTGCAGGGTTTGATATCGGAATATAAAATTAAATATTTATTTACCACAATGGGAACCATAGCAACAGGTGTTGATCCGTCGTCAAGGACAACATCAAAGATGCACTTTATATGTGCGATAATGTTTGTGTCTGCAGTTGCCCTTTTAGCTGTCTGGCAAATCACATTGATCTTCAGCATTAATGAATTAGAAAAAGAAATTGATACTTTGACTAAACAATTAAGTCTAGAAATAAACAGAAGGACTGATTCAGCACCAAAGGCTTCCAAAGAATCTCATCAAGCGAATCTCGATGATAAGGACCCACTCGGGGCTAAAAAAAGCCAGGGCAACGCTGATGTTTCAATCCGGGACATAATTGAAGGCAGCGTCAATACAACGGGATTTATTGTGACTGAGTCAAGTGTAGGAAATGTCGCAAATTCTCGCGTGAAGCGTGGTGATACGGACCTGGATGGATCGCGGAATGGTCGGACGAACCCAAGCGCCAACAGAGGTATATCGTTTTTATATCAATTTCATTTAATTTTGTAGCTACTTAAATTTAAAGAAATTGTGAGGACAATTTATGACGCTCTCAGCAGCAATCGCATTTCAAGGTCCTGCAAACACTGAGTGAAACAAAAGTTTGAAAATGACAGCAGAATTCTCTTGTAATATTTAAAATTCTGTGCATGGTAAGCGTTAAACATCTAGGCGCCCTTTATGTTTGTGACAGCTGCTTTAATCAGGTACATTTTTTGTTTTGTTTTAGATACATGTGTCGTCCCGGTGAGTTCATATTCTAACCCCCTTTTCTAAGTAGGAAATCTCGACCATCCCCTGCCCCGGGGGCAGAGCACTCACATGCCAACTGGTTACCCTGCTTGTCTATGACTTTTTAAAACGACCCCTAAACGCGAGTGCTAATTTTCAAACAATGCCCCTTTTTAACCAATCGCAGAGTGAAATTCCAAAATAACCTTCCTTCTTGTGGGAAACGCGAAGTACTTAATGAAAATTACCCCTCTTTAGTAACGAAGTTGGTACTCCGTGCGGACCGCATCTGGCATCAAAATTACCCCTTTATCTTATGGAATGCCGTTTTAACATTTAATGCTTATTTTTTATATCAAAATATATTTAGAGATATCAATAAACAAATGTAGATCTCATTAATTTTGCTCTCATTAATTGAATTTTAGATGGCAAAAAGTTATTTTTGAGATCAAAAAATCAATTTTACAAACTTAAAAAATCTTAAGGGAGACACATATTTACATAAAATATAACGAATCGTCAATTAAATTTTGGAGATGAAAATTTGAGTTATTGAGATCAATACTAACAACACAATTTTTGATCTCAAGAATTGCTTCTTTTTTTACACAGTGAAAGATTAAAATAAAGATTCTGTACACCAAGATAGTCATTATTTATTTACAGATGCGTGTTTTAATTTTTTATTTAAAAAAATAGACTGATATTTTGATATCAGAAATCAATTTTTGAGAACAAAAAGTCGTTTGCAGATTTCAAAATACAAATTAAAAAGGTATCAGTCTGAATTAATTATATCTAAAATAAATTCTTGATATCAATGTAAAGAAAATGAATTACTGAGCTCAAAATTGATATTTTGCTCTCAAATATTTCATTCTTGCTATCAAGAATTGAATTTTTTATCCCCACAATTTTAGATATCATTACATCATTTTTGATATCAATAAATATTTCTTGATATCTCTAAATATTTATTGACATCAAAAATTATTTTTTGAGATCAAGAATACATTTAGAGATATCAAAAATACAATTACAGATAGCAAAAATGAATTCTTGATATCAAAAATCAATTTTTGAGATCAAAAATTAATTCTTGATATCAATAATTCACTAATAAATGTGAAAACGGCATTTCATATTCTCCGTGGTTTTGTTTGTTTTTGTTGTTGTTGTTGCTTTTCGACAAGCATGGTAACACGCTTCAAACCAAGGGCCTCTCTCCCCCTGGATCTGGAAACTGTTTTTAACTACATCAGTATTTTAAATTTTTTTGAAGTTCCACTTTTGCCTTTTTAGAAAATGTTGCTGACCCGGCGTTCCGTCAAACCCCCCTTTCTCTTCTATCTTTCTGCCCTGTCTCTCCCCACTGCTCTCTCTCTCTCTCTCTCTCTCTCTCTCTCTCTCTCTCTCTCTCTCTCTCTCTCTCTCTCTCTCTCTCTCTCTCTCTCTCTCTCTCTCTCTTCTCTCTCTCCCCTTTCTCTTTCACTCTTCCTCTCCCTCCCTTCTCTCTCTCTCTCTCTTCTCTCTCTCTCCCTCTCTCTCCATCTCTTCTCTCTCTCCCCTTTCTCTTTCACTCTTCCTCTCCCTCACTTCTCTCTCTCTCTCTCTCTCTCTCTCTCTCTCTCTCTCTCTCTCTCTCTCTCTCTCTCTCTCCCTCTCTCTCTCTCTCTCTCTCTCTCTCTCTCTCTCTCTCTCACGCACACACACGCTTAATGTATTATTTACTGCGAAAATAGTTTAAAATTCTGGCGGTTCAGCTACTAATAAAATCTTGTTCAATTAGTGCAGTGCTTAGTATTAATACTAATATTTATCAAATATCCCGAATATTTTAAACCCAACGATTAGCGCGCTATACAGTTTTTTTATCGCAAAGCGTTATACCCAATTCATGTTTGTTTTTGCTGTTTTTCTCTTTTAACAGAAGCTGCTCAACTTAGAGCTGTCAGTGTACGCGCGCTCAGTGGAGGTAGCAACGGGTAAGAACAACGCCGTATTCGGAATCCCGATCGCGAGGATTTAAACTGTATTGAATGTACAATTACAGGGCAGTTCTTGAAATAAAGTTTGTGGGATTCTAAATGTGAGATATTGTGGTACCTGGCCAAATGCACAATAAAACTAATGACCTTAAATATATCTTTAAAAAAACATAGTTGCTGAAAAAATAGAATTAAGTTATTGTGTTAAGTGATCTTAAGTAAACACCAATAGTTGCGCGAATAAATTTCCTTGAAGTAAAATAGATTATTTAGTTCCTCGTAGATGCTGAATGTGTGCCAAATCCAGGGTACTAATATATATGGTCTAAAATTATAATTATGGTGTATTTCAGTGCGTCAGATCGACCGGTGGTCTCTAATGCGAGGCCCAGCTATGGATACCAGCGTGCGACTGGATTCACGTAGCCATATACAAGATGACGGCAGCATTGTCATACAACATCAAGGAATGTATCTCGTATACGCCCAGGTGCTCTTTAGCAGCTCATTTTCATCATGGTAAAAAAAAAAAATAAATAAATAAACAAGTGGTCGAGGCAGTTTTCATGTTTCTCTTTAACCAAACGTAAAAGCGTATCAATGAAATGTAAGATTCCTGTGTTGTTCTATTTACTTGCATACCTATGTATTTTGCTGTGTATGTGATATATTTGAACGGGACTCAATAAGGAAACCTTCTGGTGTGCGTCAGAGATGGGGACAGGAGAGCGGGGAATGTCATGCATGATTGAGCTGTCGAATTCATGCGAAAAGAAAGTGATCTCGTTGTATCAAAACGCATTGTAATAAAATCCTTGACTGAAATGCTGCCTCAGCGTTATCCATTCACTTTATTATTATTATTATTATTATTATTATTATTATTATTATTATTATTATTATTATTATAGCTAACATTCGGGGCATCGCGTCGGGCACAGCGCATTGGATTTTACATCCAGAAAAACAGATCAGAAAGCATAGCCAAGTGCATTGACCAGGAGCACGGCCTTGACACGGAAGATGGTAAGTTGTGTTAATTCACCCTTCACTGAGGTCCACAAAATACCGAAATGCCCCTAACACGCTCCTGCGTCACTGTTCAGTAACGTAGCTCAAACTCACACTCAAAATAAGTTTGAAACTTAAGAGTTTCAAGCTCACTTGAGCACGTGCTCAAAATAAAAGTTTGAGCTGTTTATTCTACATCCTGCTCTGTGCAGCATTCAAGACCTTTTGTGTGGGCGCTGGGGAATTTTTGTATGTATAATTTTAGTTAGTGAACTAGAACCTCACTTCGCTAGCGAAATGTTAAACACTTGACAAAAATTAAAACGCAAAAATGCTTCCTTCAATGGGTTATTTCTTGAATAATATATTGCAAACAACACAGCTTGAATATGTCTTATAAGCCGAGTAGTGTTTGGTTTCTGTTGACTTAAGGTTTTATTGACTGATCTAGCATACGCCGTTTTAGCTATTTACGCAGTGAGAGCTCGCACAAAGCTCACTGTGCAACTGTGTGTGATGTGGGTTAAATGCTACGCATTTACTTGCAAAAAATACACTCTTTTCACATGGCGTTTTAACAAAGAAAACGAAATCAAAGACGAAAATAAAAAGTGACATGCACATGTTCAGATCAAGCTCTTCATAAGTCCCAAGTTTCATGGTCGTAGGGCCCATAGTGTCAGAGGAGAAGAAGACACAAAAAATCGGAAAAAGTGTCAAGAAGAAAAAAAAAAGGACGAATTTTGCTCGCACAAATTCATATAACTCTTGCAAGCCAAAGGCTTGTCAAGTGTTAAAATAAAGTACTTCAAACATTGTTGGTGAGATACAAGACGCTGCTAGCGTCTTGGTGAACTGGAGTTAAATTTAAGCCATATCCATACCGAGTCTCAACTAATTTTGAGCATACTGACTAAACAAATCTGATAACTGGTTCAAAATCCTGAGTCTTAGCGTGAGTTTGAGCCGCGTTTTTGAATACGCACGTTGGTCGGTATAGCAAATCAAACGGGTATAAGATTTCATAAGTTGTAAATCTTGGTTTAAAAAAACGGACCTGCAAATAGTGTAACTTTCAGTTTTTGAGATATCAAAATTTCGGAACATAATGTACATATTCTTCAAAGAACGGCATTTCTACGTGATTTACTTCTGGATGGCTGTGCAAATTGTATTTCCTACCCCCGCCCTCTCCCCCTCCAATTCCCGTTAACAAGCAGGCACACTGCCGATAACTACTCTCGGAGCATCCCGCAGATCCGTAACGGTCACCTGAATGACCTGCCAAGGTGAGGGGAAGATCACCAGCCCAGGGTGTAATTCACGTCTATCCTGAAACTCTCCGCTTGGCCACATCATATTAAAAGATTTTTTTTTAAAATCAGAAAATAACCGAAGTTATCGTAATGCTTTTTGTTGTATAAAACAACATGCAGTTTGAAGAAACAGTCAAAATGTGTGGAAACGAAACGAGAAAAAAGACATCCCTAATGTTTACAAGTAAAGCTGTCATTTTGGGACACTTTTGCCGTTATTTGTGGACAAGGAAGGCTTGCTATTTTTGTCACTGAATAGCACAAAAACCGTCAAGAGTAATTTAAGTTTTGTGTTTCGGTGAAAAAATGCTAAAAACTGTTAGTAAAAAAAAAGACTTGGTTTCATGCTTCCATTCCGTCGATTTAATGAAGTAAAGTGTGTGGGAGTGTGTGTGAGTGTAGCGTGTGTACGGGGGGAGGTGTCTAAAATAGAAAGACCAAGATGACCTGGCTTCTTAATAATCTGTTGCACAAAGAAGTTCAAATTAGACAATGAAAATATCGTATAGTTTACTTCAACATTTATTACTTGTTACAGTTCCAAACATGCTTTTAAATGCAAAAACTTAGTCTGTCCTTCCCAGCTGTCCTTTTCAATGGACAATTTAAAGTAAAATTAATAAAATGTAAAATTTAAAACGCCGTTATTTCGCCACTTTTTGGCGAAACACCAACTGCGAATTTACTAGTAAGGACGATTTGGCGGACATACAATTCGAATAAAACTGTAGAAGGAGCGTTTTGAGTAGAAATCTGCATACCGTATTTTGTGCATCCTTGCATATACAGTCCGACCCGCGTAATATGAAGTCGTCGGGACCGAGCAAAATACTTCATATTACGCGAACTTCATATTACACGAACTTTACAATGCAATACCCGAGTGTTTGATTACGGTATTGGTACGCAATAGCTTTGAATCAAACGACTGTTTTATCTGCTTAAAGACTGCCAAAGTGCAATTGCGACCCTTTTGTGATTGTCCCACCATAATGCCTTTTATAAACAACAGCATTCAGTGTTGACACTTACTCAAAGTATGCTGTGTATTTGATTCTTTGTGTTTTTGTCCTTGGCCTTTTATGTAGTTCATATTACGCGAACACATTATGCAGTAAATGTAGCCCATGGGACCTTATGCTGGACTTCATATTACGTGAACTTCATATTAGACGTGTTCATGTTATGTGAACTTCTGTCCATAGAAACCAAGGCATACTACATTGGGACCAAGCAAATCACTTCATATTACGCGAACTTCACATTAACCGTGTTCATATTAAGTGGGTCCGACTGTAGATACCGGATGTCCTTACTGATGTGACTAGACCATTCCGACATAGTCAGCCGTTCTTAAAAAGTTAGTCCCCAAAGGCGTAGCCACGTTTTTGCAACTGGGGGGGGGGGCAAACCTTCGTAACGGGGAGGGCCGAGGGATACTACGCCCCCCTCCCCCACTCTGAAAAGTGAGGGAGATGAGGTCCCCCCGCCCCGCCCCGCATCCCTCCCCCCCCCCCCCCGTTGGCTACGCCTATGCTCCCCGTTTTTTTTTTTGTTTTGTTTATATTTTTTATTGAGATGTGTTGTTTGGTTCCAGGCGTCTCACCTCACGCCGCCCGCCAGTGCTACACGTCAGTCGTGACGTACCTCAGCCATCGCGACCGTCTTGCCATAATGACCACATACGAAGACCAGAGCATCTACCCCAACCGCGACATGTCATTCTGGGGCCTCGTCAAACTCACCTGCTGAACGCAGGGCTGTTTACGAGGAATATCACGCCGAATTCAAACTGACTTGAATTCACGCTGAAGTAAAACACCGAATTCAAGCTATCATGTTGAACTCACACTGAACTACCACGTTTGGACATACCATTAGAAACCTCATAAAATATGATATATGTATTTACAAGAAGATCGGTTCAAAACAAGATAATTAGGTCTGTGAACACTCCTCCGGCAACAAATTTTCATCAGTCATCAGTGATAATTTAGATTTCTAGGAATTTCAAACTTTTTTCAACTTCCGGTTATCAGTAAATGTAAACAGATCTTCCGGTTATCAGTAAATGTAAGAAGTTTGATGACAGATATAACAAAACTAGAGCAGTGTGCATAGCCCACATATTCCCCACAGCCCCCCCCCCCCCCAATCAGTTAAACACGGCCATCAATAGTCAATCAAGAGCTGAAATTTTCTAAGTTCAGCTGGCCCATTTTCCTTGGACGAACCTAGCCCATGTACAATACCGATCTTTGTTTGTTCCCATAGAAGCTACATACCAAGTTTCATTAAAATCCTTGCAGGAATTTTTAAGTTATCGTGTTAACAAGCTCTTGATGACAGACCGACCGACAGACCGACACGCAGTAGATGGCATATATTCCCTGTGGGGAATAAATGAACAGGCCAAAAATTCAGGCCCAACTTTCATATTCCTTTACAGCCTCGTCACATATGTAGGACACAAAGGATACTCGATATAGTTTATTTTAAAGCAAGGAAGTGCTTTTACAAATTACCCAGTTATTATCAAAAAGCGAAAGCGAAAGTACTTGTCAGTAACAAGGTTTGTTTAATTCTTTAACTCCGCGGACAAAACACTTTCATTATAATTTCAGCCTCCATACCCGATTACACGAATTCTTTTCCGACACCCCGGTATAGTCGAACATTTACTGGTAAAACAACCTGCCCAGGAAAAACTGCCCAGCAAACGCACTCACGATGGGCACAGCACCTGGGGCTGTATTCACCACGTTAACTCTACAGTTAACAATTTCAGTTAACTGTTCCTCTAACTAACAGAACTTTTGAAAGTTAACTTTTGTGAATACCAAGACTGACCCTTCCATCTGCAAGCTATTAACCGTACATTGTAATCCTTCGGACTATCAATTTTTCTTTCGACCTACTGTGACTGCAAGTGAGATCGATGTTTTCATCAAGATGGGATAATGATGAACCTCAAGACTCTTCCATTGGAAGGATAGAGGGAAACGTCCAACTGGGCAGGGGAGGGAGAGAGCGGGGGTTGAGGAGGTGGGGTGTGGGTGGACAACTTCAACAATCCCTCGTGATGCCAAGCTGTTCTAGTTAAAATATGAAATAATTCACATTAAAATCATTTTCTTCCCCACCAGCAGACACCCACGCTCTCCCTACCCCCCCCCCCCCCCTCCACCCCAACCCGTTTTCCAGTTTACCCAAGTGCCTTCAGAAGACAAATATATAAAAAAAATAGCCCTGGTTCATTTCAACAACAAATCTTAAACAACACCATTCTGACGTCATTGAAAGGCTTCCATTAACATTGTAACAAAGAATTTATTTACGGGTACTGGATGATACTCGTGAAAAAGCAGTATTCATAGCTTTATTTGACGTGATACGTTAACAGACAAGTGCAACATTTATCGCTCAACGAGCTACCAACCTCACCCCCACCCCAACTCCCCATATGCCCGCGGAAAATAGCGGTGTTTAATGCAATAGGTTTCTACATAGTAGATGTGTGAAGTAATCCGCGGGTGTACGTGACCGCCACTCTCGCCGCGGCTGTGCAAAACAGTGACCTTAAAGAAAACGTGACACGGACGACTCCTATCTTCTGTTGGCGAGGTGACGCGTTCCGTCCTTATTTTCAGACAAAACTCTCGTCAAAAAACAATTATAACACGTGTATAAGTCACCAACCTGACACTATCAGTTCCGTTCATATGTTTCAAGGATAAACATTCATCAGAATCAGACAAAAGTTCCACAGAAACGAAAGAAATCAACGACCCCTAAGTCAATAAATACCTGACAAGCAATGACGGCATCGCCACCCACCCCCCCCCCCCCCCAAAAAAAAAAGTGCCGATCTGATTATTGGACTCGAGTTATACACAACGCAGTCGATAACCCGAACTTCTCTGTCTCTGTCTCTCTCTCTCTCTCTCTCTCTTGTTTTTTGTTTGTCTTTTTTGGGAGGTATTCCTCCTCTCATCGAAGTTCGAGTCATCAAACATATATTGTGTAAACACTCAGGAAGAAAAAAACCTTGTTTTAATCCGATCACAGAAATATCCCATCAAAATTCCGTAACAATTTATAGCATACCCCTGTTCTTTATTTCGTAAACAGCTAATAAGAACATTGCACTTTAAACGAACTCCCTAGGAGGAACATGTTTCACTCCCCTCCATAACTCCCCCCCCCCCCTCCCCCCTCGCCCGAACCAGCTATACGCAAACACAAAAAAGGAACCACTAAGCACTTGGCGTGTTTTCATGAACCAACAAGTGGAAACTGTGGGACTTTTTCGTCGTGTGCACGATATGACCACATAATGGTGTGCATAAGTGCCTTTGCACTTACAGAATAACACGACTTATACAACTGGGTAATTTTCAAAAATGATTTAGGGAACACTTTCATTTTGTGTATTAATACAGTTTTATTTATTTAATTATTTTTTTTAATTATCAGTTATGATTCAAAATCTCCGAAATAACTTTGTTCAAGGCCTTATGGGTTCTTACCGACCAGCCACTGTGAAAGAGCCCTTTTTCAGCCTCGTTCTAAACATACTAACCATTGCCAATCCCATTTTATGCACACAGCTCTAATTAAGGCATTCCCTAACAACGACAATAACATCAAAGCAACAACAGTATATTACATATCTCTTTTAAAACGAAACGAACTAACAAAGAGCCAGGTTTCAATTTATGTACAGTGTAAATACAGGCAACGACACTACAACCGATATCGGTTCATGCGACACATTAAGTAAATTTATCGACATTTTGACGATATCTTTTATCGAATTTTCCTTTTTCGTCCAACGACACAACGCTATTACAGTGTTTTACATGTCCTATCAAGTTTATTAACTAATACATATCATATGGAAATTACAATATATGGTTATTCAATAGAATTAGCTCAAATAGGATAGCTCGCTGTCCTAATGACCGGCTTGGAGATTTAAGCAGAAGAAAAAAAAACACGACTATTGGATAAGTACCGCGTGGGAAGCCATATACAATCGTCTCATGTATGGGATTCCTGTAGAACAAAAACAAATAAAATACAGGTCATAAAGCAGAATTGTCGCGATGGTTTGTTTGTTAAATTCCTTTCCACCTACATGTAGCGTCTTCTAGGCTCAAATTGTTGAATTTGAGCTCAAATCGCTCTGTCTATACTCACATTTCGATACAATGGTCAACTTTCGGTTTTCGGCCTGAAAAAGGTGACCCAGGTATCTCATGTAACGTCTTAGACCTAAAGGTTCGAAATTGGGTTCAAAATCGCTCTATCTCTAACCGTTTAGGAGATAATGGACAGCTTCCGCTTTCGATCTTGACCTAAATCGAGGTCATGTTGACCAAGGGACCTCTTATGTAACGTCTTTAAGGTTCAAAGGGTCGAATATGAGCTCAAAATCGCTCTATTTCTGGCCGTTTTCGAGATAATGATCAACAAAGTTTGCGAGTGGGAAATGCATGACCTACGTATTTCTTGACATATTTCAGTTGGGCTTACTTAAAAAAATGAAATGAAAAACCCAATATTTCGACACCTCACCGGGTGCACTCGAGATACTTTGTAACTTTCTTTTAATCCTGTCTGAGTGTCAATTTACTCTGAAATATTTCGAACATGTGAAATAAAATCACGCAACGAATTGTGTAGAACAGTAAGGTTACCCATGAGCTGCGCACAGCTATGGTCCATGCAGTTCTGCCAAATGACTCACAAATAAATATAGAACAAAATTGCCCATGTTTTCTTAAAAGAATGCCTCGAGCTTATATTTACTGAAAGCGTGGGCATACTTGTTTTCTTCTTTTCCAAAGCTGTAAATATGCACAAGTGACTTCTGAAGTAATACGGGGGCGGGAGAGGGGGTTGCTGAATTAATCCCATGAATAAGCCACAAAAGTTTCAGTGCTTTTTAGTCACTATCGCAAGATATTTTTATTTTGGGAATACGGGGGGAGGGGGGAGGGAGAGATCATTTCGTCTTACTAAAAACTTTCCCAGTCAAACAAATCAGTTTATGTTTTATAAAATTAGTCGTAAAAATTCCTAAAAAAAATACTCATTCCTATTCATTTTAGTACGAATCCCGTATAGAAAAAAAAAAAAATAAAAAAAAAAATAAAAAAAATTCTTATTTGGTCTAGACTTATAAATTCTATTTCCTTTCAACAAAACTTGAAGGTTTTGTCGCCCAATTCACACAAATTGTAAGCACCTGGCATTTTATTTTACTTATTTATTTATATTTTTATTATCAAGCGATTCAAATGATTATCTCAATAAGCTAGCAGAAATTTTGGGCTTATTGTCACCTAGCTTTTTAAATCTCACGTTAAATAATATGCTTTTAGGTCTAAAACCTTAAAAAATGCGGTTTATATTACATATGTTTACAACAAACTGTCAAATCAGTGATTTCAAAAGTCACTGATATTTTCTGGGAAACTATCAAATCCGTATAGGAAAATATCACGGTGTTGCAGAGTTATAATCTTATGATTTTGAAGTTGTTTAACATATCCTTTACTAATTGTTTGATGAGTTTGTTTTTGGCACTGAAACATCCACACTAGCATGAAGAACTTTTTTTGTGCAAGATTAGCAGAGCATATCTCTGTAAGACTGTTGCTTACTAAGCTTTTTGGCTAAATGACGCATTTCTACTGGAACGTGGAGAATTGTCATTATTGCTTATTATTAAAAATACTATTTTTTGAAACCTGCACCTTCAATTGTTTTGTTTTCCACAGGCTCTTCTGATTTGACAGATTCAATAAAAATTTCAGCGACTTCCTGAAGTCATTAATGGGACACATTTACTGTAGCATATAAACATTGAAACAAAAAAAAAAACGCTATCATGGAGTTACCTAATGCGTATCGTTGCTGTATGTGCCGAGGTCTTTTTCTTCTCTTTGTTCTCTAATCCGTCTTTACCATGACAATAGCAGTGCGGCTCGGCAAATAAATCTGTAACCAAGCAACGTAAAGCCAAGAAGATTCTATAAGCAATACAATAACATGGCTCACACTCACGCTCAAACTTAAATTTTACGTAAAAAATTTCGAAATTATTCTAGACTCGGGCTCACTTCCAGATATATGGAGGTATCTTAAAACTAAAAACTGGTAGTGTTTTAAGTATTATATTTCACTAATTTACATTAACCTGACAAATATTTCCCACCGCTGCACACACAAATAGTCTTGAACCCAGAGTTTTACACCTGATGTAGTTTAAACTTGTAATATGAGTCTATCCCAACGTGACTATGACACCCACGTGGTTATGACACACACGTGAGTGTGACACCCGCGTGATTATGACACCCACGTCAGAAGGACACACACGTGAGTACGACACCCACGTCAAAAGGACACACACGTGAGTGTGACACCCGTGTGAGTATAACACCCACGTTTTAAACTTATTTTGAGTACAAGTGCGAACTAAGTTAATGAATACGGGCGCTGTGCTTTAAAATCCACATGGGTATGACACCCACGTGAGTATGACACCAACCTTTGAAACTTATCTTGAGTACACGTTCGGACTAGAGCAGTGTGCACAGCCCACATATTCTCCACAGCCCCCCCGCCCATCAGTTAAACAAGGCCATAAATAGTCAATCAAGAGCTGAAATTTTCTAAGTCCAGCTGGCCCATTTTCCTTGGCCCATTTACAATACCGATCTGTTTTTGTTCCTGTAGAAGCTACACACAAAGTTTCATTGAAATCCTTGCAGCAGTTTTTAAGTTATCGTGTTAACAAGCTCTTGATGACAGACGGACAGACCGACCGACCAACAGACCGACACGCGGTCGATCGCATATATTCCACCTGTGGGGAATAAACTAAGTTACTGAATACGGGCGCTGGTGTTTTAAAATCGCAGGATTCTCTAACGTGTCCCAGTGACAGATGCATTCCTGTATACAGAAATGACAAGTAAGCGTTCCGTTCTCTAATGGAAAACATTAGTCAGATACACGTGAACGTCACAGGTAAACGACAGTGTGATGCCGAGGAACGCTTCAACAAAACCACCTTTACTTCGCGTAATTAAAATTTCACAGGTTACGACACAGAACCGTGAAATATCTAACAGGAAAAACACTGTCACTTTCGCTCCATTTTGGCTCTCTGCTTAATTGTTTTGAGTATTTGTGTTATAATAGGGATAGAGCATGCGTATTTTGGCTAATGAACTTCCCGATGCGCGGTTCCTTCTCAAACCGTCATAGTATGCCTGTATCTAATAGAAAGTACCCAGCACTATGATCTATACAAGGATTGCCTTGGATAAAACGCATTTAGTTTAACACCCTTCAACTCCGTCGGTTTGGGCCTTTTAAAAGCCAACTGTTCCCAGCAGCTGGGAACAGTTGGCTGGCAGCTGTATCAGATTCTTCCTGTGCATGCCCCATGAATAACAGCTTTGGCAGCTGCAAAGAACCAATCTGACTGAGTGCACTGTAGAAAGAATAATGTTGCAAAGCTGTATACAAAGATTGGTCCGTGCAGTTTTGAAAACGTACTTGGTCTTTCTTTGGATTTTGTCCACCGACCCCTATAAATCCTGGGTCCTTTTCTGGGGCATTCTCTTGACCACGCCGGAGACTGAACGCTGCACATTATGTAAGTTTGGTTTTAACTGGTATTCCTTTATTTAAGTTCATGTATTGTGAAATATCGTGAAATATCTCTAATTGTCTTCTGCGTTCCTGATTGCGAAACGACAGTAAAAACACTCACCCAAACCACACTATAATGCACTGCTGTGCTCTGGCTGAAAACCCACTACCGGAACCATTCCTGTCATATGCATCCCTCCTTTCATTTTCAACAAATCTAAAGCTGCAATTGCCCATTTATTCGAACCTTAAAATATCCCAGTGGTTTTCAAGGCAGGCGAATGCTCTCAAACTGAGCTGTTTTGGTTTTGAAGAAGTATGTAGTCAGAGCAAAATATGCCCCCCCCCCAAAAAAAAAAATAATAATAATGATACTGATCACTTACAAACATGTGGTTCTGCCTGTTATCCCACGGCTCCGGAAACGTGAAGAACTCGACGCCGTGGTCCAGCCTGTTGTGTCCGCCAAATTTTAGACTGTCCGTATCCAGAACGATCTTATATCTGTGTACTCGTCAAGAAGCCGAAATGTGATCTTTATCCATCATATAAAGTTTTTTTTCTTAATTTTTTAACGCTTAAAATTCACATAGTTTTTTTTTTTTTTTGGATCAGTTTCATTGATATTTTATGCAACACCAAAGACATTTTTACACTATCCACGATCATGCAACACACCTCGAACAATGTGCTAAAAAGACATCCGAAACAACTTAACATCCGAAACTGGTGCCAGAAACACATGGGCGATTCAACAAAGCATTTCACTGCAATGTACTTGCAATTGGTGCTTCTATAATTGCAAGAATAAACAACCCTACACTCCATGATTTGCTGTTAAAATCTAAAAGTAAACTAAATGGCAGGAAAACGGCAATTTTAAAGGATACTTTCCACCGACATCCACGCCGATTTTGTAGTCGGTGAAGCTCTGACTAGTATGGAAGTTGAACATCCAGAGCACATTGGCCGGCCTCTCGAACACGATCACTTTGTCTCCCTCGTGCTTTCTGCTCACGTAGCCCTGAAATGATACCGGCCATCGGACTTACGACGTCACTTGGACTGCACAATATTCGACTGCTTCATACCCTTGCTCACCCCCTCCCCCACCCCTACCTGTCTCTTCTCGTGCTTTCTGCTCCTGAGCAATATATATTAACGGAGTAATAAAGTGATAATTCCCCTCCAGCACCCTCCTGTGTTCTGCTCGCGTGGTCCCACCGCCCGTCACCCTCCTGCGTTCTGCTGGCGTAGACCCCCCCCCCTTCCCCTCCGCGTCTCCTTCCTGCGTTCTGCTCGTGTAGCCCTGCAACAACACGGCCATTGGGGTTATCACGCCACCTCGACAACATAAGATTCCAGCGTAAGTTGCTCGAGCAGCCTTAAAACAATACTGTGGAGGTAACAAAATATTCAGTATCTCCGCGTGCTCGATATAGTGTAATAAGTTACATTATTCCATGAAGTACGTAATACAATATTTATTGAACATCACCATCTAGTTTGGGGTATGACAAAAAGCTGCCAGCTATAACTGTGCTACACACCTGCGGTGCAGATAGCCACTGGTATTTCTCCTCCGCTTGGTTCATAGCCTCGTCGAAGTCACTAAGGTAGTGGTATTTCAGCAGATCGTCATCGGCCAAATTGAACTGTCGTCTGCAATAATGGTACGATTCATTGTTGCCAGCGCGCGGAAAATCTAGCCATTCAGGATGCCCAAACTCATTGCCTGCAACACAGCACAAATTTTCTTGATGTCACGTTTATCTTGGCCAACACTGATTTTTCAGAAGCATAATCGTGCTTGCAGTTATGCTGCAACGGGTGTAGTTTTTTAACAACAGTGGACATATACTGGACAACTGGACATATTCGGTGAAATCTTGATTCAGCCTTTGATTTTAAATGCAGCAACGCCCCAAGATGCAAACTCCTCGAGTACTACTACAATTATTTCTTTCTCTTTCGTTCACTGAAACCTTCTAGCATTTTGGGGGAATTTTAAAACCTTGGATGGCTTATTCACTATCAACATAAAGTACTTCTGCAACGTCTATTCCCTGCTGTACATGAAAACAACAGCAACACCCACATATATACTGGCGAAAGAATGCTCTTCGAAAAGCTTGCGGAAACTAAACCGGACACGTTTAATATCAACTAAACGGAACACCATTGAGCGTCCATTGGTGGATTAGTGTCCTACGGAACATTTCCCAAACATTTCCTTCAATAGTTTTTTTTTTTAAATTTGCGCCGATGTTTATCAGACTAGGCAAGGTCGGGTCAGGTGAATGTTTACACAAATATCAACGATACATCGGCCCCCAACTTCTGTTGGATTAGGACGGTGATCTCAGCACTTGAGCACCGAGACAACACTGAATGATTGACT
Organism: Protula sp. h YS-2021; assembly: GCA_949752745.1. Classification (NCBI taxonomy): domain Eukaryota; kingdom Metazoa; phylum Annelida; class Polychaeta; order Sabellida; family Serpulidae; genus Protula; species Protula sp. h YS-2021. Next base: position 18,989,463 of record OX457032.1, read on the forward strand.
GGTGCCGCGCACCACCGTATGCAACCGACAAGTGACGTTCGTCCATACTGGTTCTACCCAGTTTCTTTGGCTGGACAGGCCGAAACTGACACTGCCGGCAATCGAACATGGGCCACGGCGCTTGGAGCGTCAGTAGTTTAGCTACACATAGATGATTTGATGACCTATACGAGCGCACTCCTATAAGAGTGCATCATTTTCAACGATCTGCAAGACATTTTATCGAAAAGAACGACAACACCCGCCGGTAGGTTTGAAATTGTTTTGTGTTTTTTTTTTACACAGAAAGCAAATAATAATGAAATTATTAACAAGGCTTTGATGAATACTGCTTGAAAATTCATATTTCATAAATACAAAAAATAGTTTTCATGGGTTCGTGCATATTTTCACGTGCACTATATTATCGCCCACATTTAGTCTCCTGATAGCTCCAAGAAGCGGTGCGCTAAAAAGTTTCCAGGCACCGCTTCAAAGCCTCGCTATATAACGATAAGCAAGTCAACTGAGGGCCTTGAGCAAATGCCAATAAAAACTTACGGGTCGTTGAATCTCGCACAAAGTAGCCACATGGGTGCCTCAAAGCGAACGCAGTTGACTTGCTTATCGTTATACAGCGAGGCTTTGAAGCGGTGCCTGGAAACTTTTTAGCGCACCGCTTCTTTGAGCTAGCGCCCAATTTCCATATCGTTTCCAAATTTTGTTACAAAAATTGTTCTTGATACAAGAATTCTAAGGTTTAGTTACCCGAGAAAACAGCACAGCACAATGAGAAAGGGTTGAGAGCGAGCTATGTCTTTTTGGTCTGCGTTTGCGATTTTGATACTTCCCAGGATATCTGACAGTCCCAGTGTTATTTCACTCCCAGTCCCCGAGACGAAAATGATCATGTGTTGTAACCTTCCTTTTCTTTAAAGATATATTGGACTGATGGCAGTGAGCACCTTTTGCGGGTGGAAATGAAGTGGTGTAAATTACATTAAATCAATCGACTAGTCTCAATTTTATGCTCTGACAAATCCATTAAGTATTAATCATTAGGAATTAGCATTACAATAATATTGTATATAATACAAGTGAATAACAGCTTTGTTTTTGTTAGGAAGTGGCTGAAGACCATGGATAGACCGGACAGTTCGAGTAACCAGCACGAATCAACAGTGATGCGTGGCGACATCAATGTCAGGGATAAAGACGGACGAACAGCTCTGCACAGAGCAGCTTGGTGTAATGATATTGAAGCAGTCAGGCGGCTGTTGAGTCATGTAAACTGTGAGGTCAACACACAAGATGTCGAAGGAATGACCGCCCTGATGAAAGCGGCACAAATTCACAATGATGTGATCGTGAAGCTGCTAGTGCATGATAGAAGGTGTGACATCAATCTACGAAGCAAGAACGGCATGACGGCGCTTATCTGGTCAGCCACCCAAGGCTGCAAAAACCTGGTATATACCATTCACACAGTCACTGCCACGGATGCAACCGCGCAGCGATTTACAGAGGAAACAGTCTTCTTTTCTCGCTGCCCTGCAACTGCTGTGCTGCTATCCCAAGGCACGTGTGACGTAAACGCGAGCGATAATGAAGGATCCACCGCACTTCACAGAACATTGTCAATGGGTGGCACAGGAAATTCTACACATTTTGAAGATGGGTCGTTTACATATAATATCTATAGGTATAACACCACGGCCCTTCAGTTCATGAAACACAGCAGGGTTGATCTCAATGCTCAAGACAATATGGGGAAAACGCCTCTTCATACAGCCCTGCAAAGTGGGAATATTCATATCCTTCAGATACTGCTTAACGATTCAAGATGTGACACCAACATCCAAGATGCTAAAGGATGGACACCGCTACATGTCGCAGCTGACAGCTTTCACACAAGCAATTTCAGAAAACCTTCAGTTTCATATCTTGAATTGCTGTTGAATCATCCTAACATACATACAACAACACTGGATTACAATAAAGAAAGCTTCCTGTCTTTATATCTCAGAAGAAACGGAGATACCAGCGTATACAAACATCACTGTTGCTTTCCAAATTTTTTACTTAACATATTAACGCCCGACATAATTAACGCTGCTCATCACACATTAGCATTTGCGACGCAAAGGGCATCGTACATCATTTGCAAGGACCTTGTTGAAAGAGGTGGTGACGTCAATAGCAAATCGCTTTCAGGCGAGAGTGCTCTACACTGCGCAATTCGTATCCGTTCGTTCAAAAAATGTTGCTTGCTAAAACTGGGCGCGGATTTAGGCGTGACATGGCAAGGCATGGCACCTCTCCAATATGCCATCGCTTTTAACAGTTCACCGGAAATACTGCAGCTTCTTAGTTCCGGCATTGAGATGTCCACCATTCAGGCTTATCTTTCTCAACACGCAGCAGTTGGCGAGACCCCGCTTGTCGCTTCGGTACGGCTGCGCGTTATCCCGTGGATTGAGCACTTCGCCAAAGCGGGAAATGTTTCTGCTTCTGACGCCACTTGGCTGAGTGCACTCCAGTTATCTTGTGTAGATTACAGCCTCTACATGCAGATTCGTAAGTACGGGAATAAAGTAGTCCCGCGTACTGGTATTAAGAAAATGATGGACTGGTACAACCATTGCCGTATATTCAATTCCACACTTAGTAAAGCAGAAAACTATTCGTGGAAAACTCTCAAGATGTTCTTGAAAGACCCACAGCAGTATTATTTAACAGGCGCGGATACCGAAAGCAAAGAGGTTGTGAAAACAGTAATGCGTGTCGTGAACCGATTATCAGATATCATTGCTTATGATCCAAACACAGCCCATTTGGCGTTTAGACCTATACTGACAGGAAGTATTGCTGAGGGTACTAAAGTTTTCATGCCTGACGAAGTGGACATTACTTGCGAATTTCTAAACGTGGAATCTGTGCAGGTTGTACAATATATGGATTCTTGCTGCATGTACAAGTCAGAAAACCATCCATGGTTAGACCTCTGTGATCGTAATTTCATTCTTGACCCAAAGAAAGTAACAGCAGCATTTCATGAAGCAATTACCAAGGCGCTGGGTGTCGCTGTTGCAGATGTATTCGGTAATATGAGGCTGTTCCACCACTCTTTGCTGGTCAAGGATAAAATTTCATGCATTCAGCTCTTGTGGCGTGGCGATGTGTTTAAAGATATGACAGTGCATGTGGACCTTGTTCCCGCTTTCAACTTTCCCGAGTACGAAACGTTTTATTCTACGTCACTCCCCTTTCAAATCCCGATAAAACACTGCCACGCAATAGCCAAAGTATCACGCAACCAGGCTGAACCTCAGTTTTCGTTTCATACTTCTTATTCACGATCGGAGAAAGTTTTCTTCAACAAACTGCCAAGAAACATCAAACAGGGATTTCTTCTGGCTAAAATGCTACGCATCGCGGCCATATCTTGTCCGAAAAATATAGAAAACTTGAATCTCGATGAAGACGTAAAGGCGGAAGATGTCATCACAAGCTTCATCCTCAAATCGTGTTTATTCTACGCACTGGAAAAAAGACGTGTCCATATAAAACTAATAGCAAATGAGCGGGAATTCCGGTTACCCACGCCACAAATAGACACGCGTGGCAGTGCTTATCAGTGGGTAGAGTTTATTTACAAAGAACTGGAAGAACAGCTGGAACATGGTCATATCCAATCACGGTACCACGAAACCTTACTTAGATGTCAGCATGAACACAGCACTGTGAATCCAGCATGCTGCATGAAAAAGAAACTTATGCTTGCTCTCTGTAGACAAATCTTAGCGTGGTTACGCAGTAAGCATGTTGTTTATGAAAGACCAAAGATACAGGAAAATCTGAATAACACCGCATATTGCAACCTGAAAAGAAAACATGGCAGTTCAGTCTCCCTGGAAACGAGACAAGCGTAAGAAAATACAAAAAAAAAAAAAAAAACAAAGTACCACAGAGTCTGAGCATGTCGCAGCAAGCGCATCTGTGGCACTATCGACAAACGAAGGCAGAAACGAAAGTAACATTTAATTTGCCTCGCGGAGGAAGGGAGGGGGAGGGGGTGGAGGGGATGTTGTGTGATATACACGACCCTGTGTTACAGCAGGACTCATTTATTGACGTATTTCCTATAATTAAAAGGAGAACGTCTGTGTTGGACATGTATTGGTCATTTTTATTTAAAGTAAAATGAAGTTATACTCAAAAAAATTATTCCCAAAATGAATTTTTAACAAAATAAATTCCATAAAAGTAGATGTCTGCTGTTTTTTGCATTTTTTTTTCAAGTTCGAGCTACATTTTTACCGAGAAACCCCTGGCTTAAAATATGATATAATCATGAAATATGGGTGTGTGTATTTGTATATATATATATAATATACAACTGAAGGTGAAACTGGGATTTTTATATTAAAACAATAAAAAACAAGATTATTACAAGTATGTTATTTTTATGTAGACAGTATAGAATGTCATTTTAACATTAAATGCTAATTTTTTATATAGAAATATAATTAAAGGTATCAATAAATCAATGTAGAGCTCATTAATTTATGTCGTGCTATCAATAATTGAATTTCAGATGGCAATTATTTATATTTGAAATCAAAAAATTTCTTTTACTAACTTCAAAATTTTAAGGGAGGCACACATTTATATAAAATTTCACGAATCGTCAGTTATATTTTGAAGAGGAGAAATTGAGTTATAGATAGCAAGAATAACAACACAGATTCTGTGTACCGGGAAGAATCATTATTTCATTCACAGATGTTTGCTTTTGAATTTTAAATACAAGAAATAGATTGATATTTTGACATCAAAAATTAATTTTTGAGATAAAAAAAATCATTTGCAGATCTCAAAATATAAATTTAAAAAGTCTCATTCTGAAATAATGTTATCTAAAATAAATTCTTGATGTCAATAAAAGGAAAATAAATTATTGAACTCAAAATTGAGATTTTGTTATCAAATATTTCATTTGCTATGAAGAATTGAACTTTGACATCTAAACATAAATTTTAGAGATCATTCAATCATTCTTGATATCAATAAATATTTATTGATATCTCAAAACATTTATTGATATCAAAAATTATGTTTTGAGATCAAGAATACTTTAGAGACATCAAAAATATAATTACAGACAGCAAAAAGTAATTCTCAATGTCAAAAAATGAATTTCTGAGATCAAAAATTAATTCTTGACATAAAAAAATCACTTTTCGAGATCAAAACTTGACTCGTGATATCAATAATTGCCTTATAAATGTGAAAACGGCATTCCATAAGGCGAAGTTTTCTGTTTTATGCGAGTATCATGTTGCTTTTGTCACCACAGGTCACCACATAAGACCTTCGCATTTCGCCATGGCGAAGGTGAATTTTTTCATAGTCAAGCTTGATGAAACGTTAAACGCTTAACATGAAAGCTAAAATTCGGTCAGGACTGAGTATCTACCGACGTAGCTTTATAAAGGCATAAACTGGACAATATAGGTAAGAAGATGTATAGTTTATATGCAATAAACAAATTAAGTTACAGTTTTAGTAAGAGGGTTAATTTGGTGATGGTGAATTCGATTTCGTGAAGGTGAGCTGAACGTCCTTCGCCAAACTGGCGAAGGTAAAAAAATCCTATGTCACCATAACTGTCATTCTTGTGCAACACATATGTTCAGTGTCCTCAAACTTTGCCAGCGCAAAGTTTAAGGACAAATTTCAACTCTGAAAGTCCATTAAACTAACTCACCTATAAAATTGAGATACGCTTCGCCGCCTAAGGCGTGTGTGAGGAGTCTTATCATCTTATGCAGGGCAAGGCCTCTGTCTACGATCAGTGACGCTTCGCCCAACTTGGACATGTGTGTATACATCTCCTTATCCATGAGCCAGAAAGCTATGGTTTTATCGCCCACCAGCGCCTGGTCATGTGACTCGCAGTAGGCCACGTGATTTTCACCGTGGCGCCGATTGGTCAGTGTGTGGATGATGTTTCCCATATTCCATTCCTCGTCGCTTTTGTGTTTTAGAATCTAACAAATTATGCAAATCAATAGATAGTTCTCATCATTATAGTGTTTGCGATGTTTGAAAATTTGAAGAAAAAAATGTTTACTCTTTCAAACTCAACTTCGTCAAAACTCTGTAGCGAAACCATTTCTCCTAATGGTGCTTCTCAAATAACTGGTGATGGAAAAGAAATGTAAACTACCGACACTCTATTATAAGATTGTATACAGAGAAAAAGAATTACGATTAATTTTGTCCTGCACGAAATAAGGCACTGCAGAGACCGTCTTCCTCGAATAACCTACTTCCTCTCCTAAGGTACTCAGTATTTCAGTGAGACCGAGCCTCGTTGAGTTCCCGGAATCGGCTCGTTTCATTTCATTTCGTTGCGGACTGACAATGTATCCGGATAACTGAGTGTTGGCTATAAAGCGCTCCCTGGACACGGTATCTTACCTTGATCCAGACATCGGGAATGGCCATGGCGAGTCTGTAGTCAAAGCCCTGGCCTCCCTCCTCCACAGGACGACACAGAGCCGGCATACCTGGCAAAATACAACCACCCTTCCCATGCCAGATCTGTTTTTTTTAAATAAAATCGTACGGTTTTTAAAGGAATTATTAAATATACAAGGCAGGCAGTTGTTTAAAAAAAAAGTGACATTAACCATCGCAACATCTTTTACTCAATGTAATATTAAACTTAAAACTAAGATGCTCATCTTCTTGATATAAAACATACAACTCTTTTTTTCTTGGTTCTTTTTTTCTTTTCTTTTCCAAGTTATGGTGACCAGCTGCCTGTTATTTCCTCGAAAAACCACAACACTAATATAAAACACATTATAGTTGACATCAGCTAGATACTTACAAATTCTAAGTTTACTCAGAAAATCAAAGCTGAATATATATTTTTTTTCAAAACGGAAGTGCTTACCTGATACTTCCTCAGCTATGGTTACCATGGAGCCCGGGAAATATTTATGCAGCATGTGATTGGCTAGCATGAGATACACGAGCGATTCCGTGTCCGTGCCGAGACCAAAATACTCCTGATAATCCCCGCTAAATCCAGTACCTGTCAATCAAAGCTAAACTACATAAATAGATGGATACATCTGCGTAGAAGTAATGTGTATGCAGCCAGATTAAAACGAAACTGACGTTGGGGTTCGAGACTTCTCTGCAAAAAAATGGATGCGAAGGTTTAAATAGATTTGGGCTTTTTGCAGCTTGGGTGAAAACTTGCAACAACTCTTCTGTTTAAATTATTTACAATACGCCGTCATTTCTAAGCAGAAAGCTGTTGAATATGAAAAAATAATATTTGTAGCATAAAAAATTCAACAATAAGATTACTCTGTTCTGTACATTTAAAAGCGTTCAGTGTGAAAACGAGTGCGTTGTATTCTACTTTAAAAGAATCCGGCATTTGTCATAACGCACGCGGGCCAAACAAGAGTCATATGAAGGGGATTTCAGCGTATGAATACCTAATCCATGGTGGTGATACAACATAGACGTTGTGCCGTCAAACCTAAATCCGTCAAACTGATATTCTTCCGCCCACCAGCGCAAGTTCGACAGCAGGAACCGCAGCACCTCCCATCTGACATAAAAAAGAAGTCCATCTGTATACCGACAAGTGCCCTTTTTGTGTGGCTGTTTATAATTTATGGAACGAAATGCAGTGCGTCACGAAGGTTTTGTTCCGTTCCGCAACTTATAAATAGCCCTTTCTTTTTGTACATTTTAAAACATTTTAAAGCTAATGGCTAAACCTGTGTTATGGAATACAATTTGTAAACTACCACAGCACATTTTCTGTTAGAAAAATGAAATCTTTCGAAAAATATCCTTACCGAATCCGTACTGAAGATACACGATTATTTACTTTACCCTGCAATCTGCATAAGCCCTAAAAATCCATTATGTGTGCATTTGTTTTTGTTTTATTATTTTTAATATTTTACGCACTCTGTATAGTTGAACAGCCTCTTGTCATACCGATGTGGGAAAACAATTAAACCCTAATATACACTAAAAATTCACCTTTATACGAATTCTAAGTACGGACCGCGCAAAGCCCTGTAAACTCTATTCTTTTGGGTTTTTTTTTAATCATTTTACGTACTCCGTGTAGTTGAAGAGCCTGCTGTCCCACAGATCGTGGAAGCCGCGCGCGTTGTTATACCGATGTGGGAAAACAATTAAACCCTAATATACACTAAAAATTCACCTTTATACGAATTCCAAGTACGGACCGCGCAAAGCCCTGAAAACTCTATTCTTTTGGGGTTTTTTTTAATCATTTTACGTACTCCGTGTAGTTGAAGAGCCTGCTGTCCCACAGATCGTGGAAGCCGCGTGCGTTGTTATGGAAGTAGCCCCCGTTGGTGCCGTCGAACTGGTTGAGGCCATCGACTGTGTTCTTACACGCGTGGCTGTGCACGACGTCGAGGAAGACGGAGAGGCCCAGGCCGTGTGCCGTGTCCACTAGCTCCTTGAGCTCCTCCGGCGTGCCGTAACGACTGTAGGCAGCCACCAAAGGGCATTGTTTACGTCATTCAGTCCTTCTGATAGTACAGTCTAACAGAGCTTTGTGAGTGTTTATTATGTCGTGGAAGGGTTTGGATTTATCTGTGTCACAATGTGCGGCAAAAGTTTTTTTGTGTCTTGTTTACTTTGTGTTTTTCGTTTATGTGCTTGCACTCTTTCGCTTCAAAAAACCCACTCTCATTCTAAATGATATCGTTACCTCCCCCCTCCAAAAAAAAAATAATAATAATGCACTGCAACTGAGATTTTTTTTTTTTGACAAATGTTTAGATCTGAATGAAGCACAGACGAAATATCTTAAGACGTGTAAACAAAGCTGGTGATATATTATTACATTTGGAATTTCCGCACACAGTCGAATCTCCACAGAATGAAACAATTTCAATGTTCACTCACCTGGAGGCAGCGAAGAAACTGGTCACTTGATAGCCGAAACTTGCATAGTACGCATGCTCCATGACCGCCATTAACTGTATGGCATTGTAACCTGTGCCACGCATAAAAAAATGGCACATATCACAATATTCTTTCAGATTCCTACTTTCAGTGAATTTTGCCCCATTCCAGACTCCTATTTCCTCTATTTTGATCTATTTCTTTACAATTTTCATCCTTTTCCACCCTGTCTCAATTCTCTCTCATCCCTTCATTTGTAACTCTTCCTCACAAATTCATTTTTACGATTCCATTTATCAATGTAGCTATACCATTATATTTTTCGTGATCTTGTTCTTCCGTAAATTATCTTACTATATTCATGAATTTGTTTGATTTCCTACAAGCTTATCTGTAGTGTATTCTGTTTTACCTGTTCCCCGTTGTTGGATTTTCGATTCAGCGATGCGCTTACCTAATTTCACTATCCTGGGCAGGACGTGACGTGTGAAGTGCGTATACGTCGACACCTTGCCCTCCCATGACGCAATACCCACGTGAGCTTCGTATATGCGCAGCGCGCGACGTGTCGGCATCCGTGCATGTTTGAACTGATACTTCTGAAACAACATAAAGACACCATCTCACCAAAGGATTCAACCGACTGTCCTTAGACGCCACTTAATGCTTGTCCTAAATCGCATTCATTTCAGTACATTGCTTACGATGAGCATGATGACTAATAACCTACCTGTTCTGATGGTGGGTTCCAGAATCGCTGATCCATGAAATTCTTTTTCTCCGGTTTGACAACATAGTTAGCCCAGGGTGACAATCGGTCCAAATGATCCCCATTTTCGTCAACTACGACCAGCTAAAACAAGACATGTGCGAGCAGTCGTGTTAAAATGAATCGTGGAGGAAAATTATCTTGCTTCTTTATCAATTTTATAAAGTAATACGGATCAATCATACATACAAACGAGAGCTTAATTCGGTGTAATGTCTAACCTAGCTAAACTGCTCAAACGTCATATATGTCTTTAAACTTACAAGAGCAACTTTTCTACGTACGTTTAGATCATAATTCTTTTTTAAGTTATTCATGGGAACACAAGCCCACATGAAGGTTGAGAAATTCACAGAAAATGCTCAGTGAAGTGTGGTTAAGTCTGAAGTTTTCTATGTACCTTTACAACAGAGTTGTGTGGAATCCGGCACTGGCCATTTAGTGGTGGCACAACGAGTTCCCATTTACCGTGGTCTATCTTTGTGTAACTGTATTCTTCCCTTTTCCAATCATCTTTGAATATAATACACATAAATCTTACATATACATATCTGGTTTTCACAACAAACCTTTTTAGCGTATATACCCATCTACTACTTTTTACCTGCGTTTTAAGATTTAAGGATAGAGTATAAATGGCAAAATTTTTGCAAGCCGCGATTTTTTTACTATTATGATTTTTTGAACTCCTATTGCCCACCAATGATGTTTCATGTTCGAAATGCCCTAACTTCAACCATTAGCAGTCATATTATAAGATCTTAAGAAAACTTAAGATCAATATAAACCACAGGCTTTTAATTTTTAACTAATGTTGTTTTTAACTTCATGGTCCATTTATCTGCAAAATCAATAACTGTCGTATACATTTAGACAAAGTATCAGAGCTTGTTATAATTTCATTGTTATTCTCAGCGCTGTAGCTTTTATTCTTAGACCCACCAGTTAGGTTGCATTTTTTGTCGAATACAGTCGACGGCCGTACTACTTACTGAAATCACCCCAAAGGTAAAGAGCCCTGGCACCAGGGCACCACTCTTTACAATATACGCCTCCGTCTTGCCTTATGTTAAGTCCAAAATTCTTATAAGATGACGTAAAGGCGTCTAAGCCTCCCGGCTCGTTTTTCTCAATATTACTCAGTTGTTTCTCAAAGCACGCATATCTACAACAATTCAAATGTGATTTAAGTGATTACAGGTATCTGATTTATAGACGATATGAAATACTTCTCGTGAACTGTCATTTTAGCAAATTATATCGAATCATGTGCAATTCTGGACACCAACAGACAACTGATAACAAGCCTGCATTGTTTCTAAATATTGCAACGGCTTGATACACTAAGCGATGCAATAATGATACTACATGAACACAAGCAATCAATTTTGAAAAATTAATTTCATGAATTTTTAGTTCTTCCCAAAGCCCCAGCGTTACAAGAGCAGCTCAACCAAAAAGCTGCAAGGGAATTATCCTGGCAACGGAATGGTTTGGCGCAGAAACGTATTTTATGACTCTTTTCTTTGAAAATCTACGAGCTAATTTCTCGCTTATATGCCTAACACACTTCGGGTGTTTCGAACGAAATGTGCAAGAATTTTGTCTTTGGACTATGAGCGAACCGGGTAAAAATCGAAAGAAAAGAACAAAAAAAAAAACAGTAATATTCTCATAGTTCGAATAAATCAAATCAAACTGCAGCAGGAAACGGAATTTGGAAAGCAAAACGATTTAAAATGAGGCCAATTGGCCACTTTTTTAAGAATCGCCATAAAAAGTAATTTTTCCAAAGTGACACATCCACGAAATATTCGTACAAAATTTTAAAACAATAAGGTGAAAACTGTGGAAGAAAAAGCATTTTGAAAAATGACTACTAAATTTTTTAAAATGCCCCCCCCCCCCCCCCAATTTGGCTAATTTTTTGGTAGGTCACCAAAAAAAGTAACATTTCCATAGAAGAACGCCTAGTAAATATTTATGCAAAATTTGAAGGCAATCCGATCAAAATTGTGGAAAAAACTGTGGAAAATTGGCTACCAAAAAATTGTAGAACACCCCCTATTTGGTGAAATTTCGGCAGATCGCCAAAAAATTTCAAGAAGGGCCTAGTACAAATTGGCATAAAATTTAAAGGTAATCTGATTAACATTGTAGGAGAAGTAGCAAGTTGAAAATTGCTTGTTATGTTTTTTTTTTTTAAATACCTCCCACTTAGCCAATTTTTGGTGGATCGCCAATAAAACAACTTTTCAAGAAAGAACCGCCTAGTGAACATTTATGCGAAATCTGAAGGCAATCCGATCATAATTGTGGGAGAAGAGGCATTTTGAAAACTGGCAAACCAACACATTACAAATGTCCTCCATTTAACCAATTTTTGATGGATCGCCCCAAAAAAATGTGATGTTCAGGAGTGAACAACCTGGTGAAGATTTATCAAAATATGAAGGCAAGAAAAAATCTTTGGAAAACTGACTATAAAAAAAATTAAATTGCCCCCACCCCCCCCCCTCCCCCGCCATTTGGCCAATTTTTGGTGGATGGTCAAACAATTTCAAGAGAGGCCATTTCTTTATAAGCCAAATCACGCTTTGGGTGTTTCGATTAAAATGCCTTAGAATTTTCAATTTCGACTGCGAGGGCACCGGGTAAAAAAATTAAAGAAATGATAGAAAAATATAGAAGAAATATCGCAAAAACAGCTCATACATTGAACATAAAAGAAATTAAAACTTGAAACTACTTGTTAAAACTTTCAGTTAACTTTTGAAATAGCAAACGGGTTGTTAAAAACTCGATTGCCCTTTGGTGCAAGAGAAATTTGATATTTAGGCGAAATCTATCTATCACTTCTTTTATTTATTACCCGGTTATTTTTATTCGAAACTCAGAATTTTTGCGCATTTTTATTGGGAACGCCCAAAGTGTGATTTGGCTTATTGGGATGCATTTGCCTAACAGTGGATGGGCGATAATATGGTACTTTTTCATATTTGGTCAACACAATTGACTTCTGCCAGTTTTTACCTCCGCATCAGTTCCTGTTCGAAGTTTTTCAAATAAGGATCTACAGAAAATAGCTTGTCAAGACACAGAACTCTTTTATTTGTACAATTTTCCATAGCTCTGCAACGGCAAAGTCAAGGCCTAAACAGTCATGCATACCCAATTAAAACTTGAAACTACTTGTTAAAACTTTCAGTTAACTTTTGAAATAGCAAACGGGTTGTTAAAAACTCGATTGCCCTTTGATGCAAGAGAAATTTGATATTTAGGCGAAATCTATCTATCATTTCTTTTATTTATTACCCGGTTATTTTTATTCAAAACTCAGAATTTTTGCGCATTTTTATTGGGAACGCCCAAAGTGTGATTTGGCTTATTGGCCTTGGGCCACAATTAATTTTACATAGACTTTCTGTATAACATTTTGAAATCTGGCACTCTCCACAACATTGCACAATCTAAAACAACCACAAAATCAGATGTACTGGACCTTTAGAAGAACAGAAATAGCCAGAAAAATGGGGGTCTTTGGATTCGATTTTTTGCTATGCTGATTGGAAAATAGTAACCGTGCGAGTCCCAAGTTTTGGCCAATTTTCACCAATATTTTGCTGATTTTTAAGAAAATGTTACGCATAAACCAATAAATATTTCACAGCAATATTTTTTCCTAGAACAATCCAGCCTATTGTGAATATTTTACAACAATAACTTTTATTTATTGACTGCACATGTGTTAAATAATAATACATTTACCGCGGCACTGCTTTTGTTTTTACTCCTTGCGTGTTTATGTTCTACCAGGAAATGTAATTGTGGTCCATGGCCTATTGGGATGCATTTGCCTACAAGGACGAGACAGTAATTGGGACACAATTATGGGTTTTTAATGATTTTAGGGAAATATCCCTCAACTTACACGTGGACAAATATGTACCATCGACAGAAGAGGTCTAAACGAACATTGCTAATACAAAACACAGCAACTTCACAGCATACGAACATTAAAATACATAAAAGTATAAATTGTGTTTCTAAGGTAAACAATAGACAAGTTTGGGACATAAAATGTCGGCCTGAACATGAACCAATCACAAACAGCGTTACAACCGATGTCCCAGAACATAAACCAATCACAAACAGCGTTACAACCGATGTCCCACGACCAAGATGGCGACGTCAACAAATAAACAGCTGATCAATCTGGCTGGTTTTATTAACTTTTCTCTTGAACAACAAATGATACTTTCAATTTTATGTTATAATATTTTGAGATACACTTTCCCAAGTATGTGGATCTAAGGATAACCAATAGTAAAATGGGTAAAGCAGGTTTCAGCCTATCTGCGTCAAATGTCTCATTCTACCCTCCGTCCCATTCTACGGTTTGGGCCTTGTAACAGTGGATGGGCGATAATATGGTACTTTTTCATATTTGGTCAACACAATTGACTTCTGCCAGTTTTTACCTCCGCATCAGTTCCTGTTCGAAGTTTTTCAAATAAGGATCTATAGAAAATAGCTTGTCAAGACACAGAACTCTTTTATTTGTACCATTTTCCATAGCTCTGCAACGGCTAAGTCAAGGCCTAAACAGTCATGTATACCCATCAGTGTTGCACGTCGGCTCCAGCCGGGGCAGCACAAATATCCGATAGATCCGTTAGTCGGTATTCCAATTAGTTAGCAGCGTCATATACTATTTCAACGATGTTCAGGAATCGGTTTAAGAATAATTTATTCTTTTCTTTTTTCAGGTATTGCAGGGTTAAGTCATAAACATGATTATAATTAAAGAGTTTTAGGGGCTTTTATTGGTGGGAGTAGCCGAGGTTTATTAATGAAGTACTGTCTGTTGACCAGTCGTTTGTTAATATTTCTCAAACAAATATTCTTTTTCAGTAGATATTTCGGACAAACCTTTCGACACATAAATTTGTATGTAGATAGATGCGTATGTTGATCGATGGAGATTTAGATCGATGCGAGTGTGCACACATTATATCCCATATGTATGTATACAATGAGACAGTCGTACATGCTTGCATTAATTTCAAAGAGCGGAATTCGAAGAGCAAGAATTTCAATGAAGTCTAATCATCATTATCGATTTGAATAAAAATGAAGAAGATATTTTAGTTCTAAAAGAAAAGCAATAATTTTCGTGGAACAAAAACATTAACTAAATACGTAAAAAGACATTATAATATAATATATTTTATTTGTCTCCTTTAAAATGAAGATTTTTGGCATTCTAATGGTAAAAAAGTAATATTGTCAGTAATCTAAGAGAAAGGATAAAACAGAAATGAACTTATGAAACATCAACTTATAGAATATATTGAGTAACTGCTTTCGTTGGTATCACAAAAAAAAGTTCAGTTCAAAAATTTCCGTTAAACCACGACAAACTTTATGCAAAGGTTTTACATAAAAACGCAAATACGGCAATATCAATCTTTATACTTCAAGAGTTACTTGGGACAGTGTGATTCTTGGTAATCTTTGTGAATAGATCGCATTATGATCATTTACTTACGAAATTTAAAGCGGCATCTTCTGTATCCTTTCTTTAATTAAGAGCAGATGTTTGAAGTATTGATCGGAATATCTAATATAACTTTCTCAGAACTAAACATCTTCACATAAGATAGAGTAAGTCTGTTCAACTGGCTCGCTGTAGGATAAGGGTGAGCACTGGATTCTTTTGTTCTGCTCACCCAGATAACACTTGAAACACTTGAATATAAAATATACTTGTTTGATGTTAGTGAAATCAGTTAAGTTTCTATGTCTTTTCAAAATTTTGTACTTCACATCGAAGTTCTTTACCAATGAACCCATATTTATTGAGATCGATAATAAGATTATTTCACATGTTGTCACATTATAAAAAATTACAAACTAAGGTCTGTAAAAGAGAACGCACCCACAAATTGTATCTGTTAAGTTTATTCGTTCATTTAGCACGATTTTTATCGAAAAAAATCATCTCATGAATTAGACTTGTGTATATAATCAAGTGGTTTATCCACTTCCAGCTAGGACTTCTTTCTTTTATCAGAGTATGAAAATAAAAGAGCTTTATGAGGGTAATATGTAGGAATCATCCACGCTTGTCCAAAAAGTCATTTAGTTTGAAATTTTAACACAGGGAAGCTTACTGTCTGTGAACAATGATTGAATTGGCGAGCACAAACTTTGTGTTCTAGGTTACTGATTGGGGTAAATCATGCTCAATCGCTCGATGAAGAAGTCAAACGGACAATAGCAACGTCTAGTTCAAAACCAATAGAACTTTGGCAAAACTGAACATATCGTTTAATGTTATGGTGGCATGTACATATAGCAAACAGATGGTATTGGCAAGATTTCCGAAATATGCTTTTAGTGGGAAATGTTATGCTATGAGAGCAGTATACCGATATCAAGAAGTATGACTTCATTAAAATTGTGTGTAATTGCGGTGTTCTACTCTTTGAGCACCCAAATGACATAAATGATAATGATAAATAGTATAAAAAATGAAAGTTCGGCATTTCTTACACAAAAGCAGATTTGTTCAAAAATATATTTTGCCCAAGTTATTTTCAGAAAGAATTGTTGAACATCTTCACATTGCTCTTTTTTATCAATGATCAATACCAAGTTTTGTGCCAAATGTAAAGAACTCACATTTTCAAAAATAAGCGAATGTCTTCTTTTGTTTGTTTTCTGGATTTCAACGATCCTTCAAAGATATTAGCAAAACTAGTGCTACAACGAACTCAGAGAGGATGTGGGTGATAGCACAGCTATGATGTAGTGATACTCTGCAAATGAACTAAGTTTTTATATAGTAGCAAATGTTTAAAACATTGAGTTTTAGAAAATGAAGAAAACACATTTTTTGTTTATAAGTATATTGATGATAATATATATATATATATATCTGCGTCAAGGAAAATAATATAACCACAAATAAATACAGCTGACATAAATTAACAGCAAAAACAGAATATATTTATAATTGACGTACTGTTATATGAACTTCATGTCCATATTTTTCTTTTAAATTTATCGCTTAAAGAAATTCTTCAGATTCTGTTCTTCTTATCCATATACAAATATGATTTGAATGCTTGAGCTTCTACAAGCACACTCCGTTTGACGATGATGAGGATGAAGATGCCTATTATTTTTTCCATTAGATTCATATACAAATACATTTTTTAATCTGTAGACTTGAATAGCTGAACAATACATAGACACCCCACAAAAAGTGTTGTCATTGCAGAAAGGTCATGAAAATATTTAAATAAAACGATAACACATCGTTTTAACACAAATAACACATAATATATATATATATATATATATATATATATATATATATATATATATATATATATATATATATATATATATATATATATATATATATATATATATATATAATTAGCTCGAGATACTGTGCTATATCTTAAAGGCTTGGTTCAGAAAATCTTGAGCTTTGTAACTGACGCTTATTTGTTTCAATTAGACAGGCCATGTTAATATTTACTGTGCAAATTTAATTCATATGCTGAAAAAGTAATTAAGATAACAAGACCAAACTGTTCCCCCAAGGAAAACTTTTTCATTTTGCTCGATAGTGTTTCGGACTAGAATAATTAAGCAAACTGTCCCCTTACAACTTAGAGTCGAAGAAGATAATTCAAGAAACTCAACATTTGTATTCAGAATTACTCAGGTTATATTTATAATCTATATGTATGAAAAACAGTTATCGAATTTAAACCATAAACGGCTCAATTAAGAATTTCCTTTAGAAGTCTCCATTTAACATGTTTTACTTTAAAAATTTACTTAAAATACACAATGCTGAATCTATGGACGATATTTTGCAATGTATCTAATCTAAGATTAATTCTATAAAATGCCCTTAAATCTGCTTGCTCTTTGGCCTTTAATTTTATTTAGAGTTATTCCGCGTTGCACAAGGATAAAAATATTGAAATTCATTGAAAAGAAATGGTTATCAAATAAATTTAATATTTGGAATTTCTAAATTTTAGCTTTTTTTGAATTGCTTAAAGTGTCTTTATCATAAAGTTTGTCTTCTCGATGGTGTATTTGATTTTGAAAGGCCACTGCTTCAGAAATTAGACAAGAGTTTCAAGAGGAGAGGCTATAGGGTCTTCCTCGCTGTTCATTGAGCTCAAACCAGTATCCGAGTTGGAATCATCGGCGCCTGTGAATATCGTGCTTCCGCCTGGCCGCATGTAGGTTGTGTACGGAATCATGCTGGCCTCTTGTGGCGTATCTATGGTGGAGGATAGGTTCTTCTTATTTCCAGCTATAATACCGCTGTTTGAGGTCACTGTTTGTTTTGTAATGACAGTAGACACAGATGTATTTCTATTCGGCGAGGTAGTGTTGTATTCAAGGTTCTGTGAATACTGTTTAGTTGGCGACATGTCTGAACCTGCGCTTTCCCACTGAGAATCATCCTCAGACAGAACATCGTACATCCATTTGGTAACGTCAAGCTTGAACCGTACACCTTTTGCTCTTTCACTAAATTCTTTATTTGAGGCGTTTCTTTTACTCAAATGTTCATTTATGAGCGCAGGGTTTGACACAAAGTGACCTTGCTTATGAAGTTTATTGTGTGATGGAAAGTTGAAAACATCTGAAATTGTATTTGAATTTCTATGTAGGTTGTTTATTTCTACGTTTGACAGAGATCTGCTAGTGATCAAATTTGAAGGTTTTTTTGGCATCCAGTCGTGGTTGTTGTTGTCTTTACCATGTGATGTATCTCTATTAGTTGGTATTTGATCCTCTTTTTGAATCTGTGTGATGAGCTCTTGAACAACTGTTTGTTTTTCCAATATTTGTCTCTCATATTCGAAGACAGCTTCCTCTAATAGATCCAGTTCGTTCTGCTGGCTGACAGAAAGAGCCGAACACTTATCTAACTCTTCGTGTATTTTTGCTATTCCCTTTTCTATTTGATCTTGTGGTGTATTGCGCAATTTAGAACTCTTTTCTCGTATAAGAATGCTTTCTAGGTAGCATGATTTAGAATGTGTTTGTTCTATATTTTCATGCAATTCAACCAAACTTTCGCACATGTGCAAATATGCTTCTACATCATTTGCTTTAATGGCAGGAAAAAATGAAGGTGTGGAATCAGAATTTGCATTCGTTGACTCCACATAAAATATACCTGAATAGATTTGAGCTGCCTCGTATTGTGAAATGCTTGCATCTATTGCCGATATTTGACTAGCTATTTTCTCTAGCTCTTGTTCCTGCTTTGTCACCATGGCAACGTATGAATAAAGGTCATCAATATTTTGATGCACCATGTGATCTGTCTCACGACGCCGTTTTTCTTTTCTATAGTAGTAGTCATAGATTTCTGATTTTGATAAAGCAGTCAGTTTGCTTTGGTGCTTAAAGGGAGAATGTGTTTTGGACTGTCTTTTTGCACGTCTCGTACGAGTGCCATATGACATTTCACTGCCAGTGTCGAGTATGTCGGAGGTGTGAGCTAGCCGGATGACTAGGCGCACATGACGTGCGTCACTTCCCAGGGCTCGCCATAATTTCATTATTTTTGTTCGACCACTCAGTGTACGCTCACAGTCTTGCCATTCCTCGTACATGCGATACGTTGACACGTCTATATTTTGATTTGGGCCAAGGTCATGGCGGAGGAGAGCGTAGATGACGTCATCACACGTTGTTCCTCTCGACAATCCGGTTATCCATTTCTGCTGTCCCTGGAATTCAACAGGAATTTCCAGATCCATCTCTGGGAAAGTCAGCACCTAAAAACAACGACATTCATATAGATTAGGTACAAACCCAATTAACTATTCATTAAATATCAATCTTATTGTGTTCTTTCATATGATGTTGTGGTGTTCGCAAGATATATGCATAGATAAAAGCTTTTTGGCATCTAGCATAGCTTTTATCTTTTAAGATAACCTCAGTTTGTGTGCGTTACAAAGAAAATGAATAATTTTTAATCTATTATTAAATTTAAGATCGCAGAATTGTACAAGCACAACAACTGATATATGCACTGAGACAAAAAAAATAATAAATTATGTTCAAACTGACTGTTTAAAGGTAATAAATAAACAATTCAATGTAATTCAAACTCGGTGGTGTTGCACGCAGCATCGCACGTTTCGTATAGTCTTGAACAAAGCGGCTTCTGAATTTATTACTTTTTAAAATTGCAAATTATCGTCCTTGAAATATCGGATGAACACTAATTTTTAATTAGTTCGAATTGGTGACCGTTTTAAGTGGACTTGTTTTTGATGGTCCAAAATAAAGGATGTCTGAGAATGCATAAGAAATAAAGCATTAAGTGGGATAGTATTTCAAAGAGACATGTGCTTGTTATCAATTAAGAATCTTAAAACTTGTGTCTGATGTGTGATGAACAAATGTGAATGAAATAACGACGCCCTCTACATGACATTTGGCCTACTTGTTAAGAAAGATAATCATTTATTGGGACAGCATGACGTAAATCGACCAGATTAAAACTCAAAGAATGACACGTAAGAAAATATATGTTAAAGTTTCCCAGGTAAATTAAACTAATCCTTTCAGGGTTTGAATTGGGGTTAAAATCGTCAATTTAAATCAAAATATAAACTCCTTATTGGTTAACTAGACGAACAGATTCGAAATAATATAATGGGAACGTTTCCTTAATTTCAGAATAGCGTACTTTTTTATTTCTTAAACAGCTGTCTGGGTCATAAATACGCAATTTCTCAAACTCGTAAGACTCAGTTAAATATATTAATGCAATTTAGCACTTTTCATACTGGTATTTATGTCACCAATTGTATACTCCTACATCTAAGACTTCTGATAGTCAGTCATGTAATTTTAATGACTTATTTTTCGTAGTGTGCCAGTAAAACCAAGATATAAAATAGTAGTAGTAATAATAAAAATTAGAATAGTAATGATAATAATAACAATAATAGCAGTAGCAGTAAAAATAGTAAAAGTAGTAGTAGTAGTAGCAGTAATGGTTGTGGAGTTGGTGGTGATGGTTGCGAGTTGTGGTAGTTAAGGTGGCGTAGCGCTGGTGTGGCTTTGGTGGTGATTTTCGTTTTTGAAGATTAGATCGTTTGATGTACTTTATCTAAGAAGACTGTTAGTGTTGAAGTTCATCTTCCCTGGCTATCATTAGCAGAAGAATAGGTTGGACTTATAACTAAGCTTCTGCATATTTCACAATGTAATACGTGCCGTTTTCAAATTTCCCCAGGGAAATTTTCGAACGTAAACTAATGAAAGGAGACGTAGTATTAGGGGATGATAAATGTTATGATATGATACCATAATTAGTCTTTGATACAGACGTAAGTTTGTGATGTAAAGTTTGAACATGAAACAGAATATCTTTGCTGGTTTCGTCAAGGTTTTCACCATTTGATTGTGCAGGGCAGGGGGGTAAGAAAATTCTTTTATTTTCTAAAAATGGGTTTGTAATGGTAGTTTTTTTTAATTCATTTTTTTAAAGATCGTAATATTTTCTGAGATTTCAATTTTACTGTTTTATTTAGTGTTTAATTGTGAAATAACACATCCCAAATTATGAAACTTACTGCCCTCAAAATAGAGACCATATTGTTTAACACAGCGTGAAACAATGACACAAGAAGCGTGTGAATCAAGTAGAGGGTGATGACGCACTTTGTAACAATTGACATACAATCTTTCGATGATAGACATAGCAACAGATAACGATGTGATTCAACAGAGGTCTTTTTCAATGAATATAGCTGAAAGAAGAAAGAAAGGGTATTTTAAAACGCCTTTATAATAAATTTGGAAACAAAGATATCGGTGGTATTCCTGACACAATAGTAGTTCAGTTGCATGCGCCATATGTCTGCAAAATGCATTTCCACCATCGCATTGTCGGGATTACTTTCTAGAATTCTATTCAACAAAATAACATTCAATGTTTTCACCCCGGGTGATCCCCATTTCCGCGCTGAAAAAGTTCCCATGCAGAACATTCCTAAACACTTAAATTAACGTCATTTAGTTAATTAAATTCAATTAACTTAGCAGAAAGTGAAAAATTAAGAGGCTGGGAATTCTGAAGTCTATTGCCGTTGATGGGTTGTATTTTAATAGCCTTTTAATTGTTTCCCAGCAAACATAATTGAACACAACGTTGAAAAAACTTTTCAGTGGCGTCTTTTGAAGCTGTTTTAATCTTACTAATTGCTATTGTGCAGAAAAATACCAGTGCTATAATTTTGAAATATTTTAATACATGATACATAATACAAGAAATACATAATTCCGAAAATCAAGCTATTAAAATAACATTAGAAGTATTTCTGTCTGAAAAATATTAGTGAACTAGTGATTTGTATACTCACAGGCTTTCAAACTCAGTTTTGAAACAACGAAGCATGACATTAATTTAAGACTGTAAGCTTTTAAAATTTAGCGAAGGCTAACTGATTCAGATGCATTCTTTGTTGCATTCAAAAGACAGAATTGCGTTTTACAGTATTCGAAGATCTGAAGTTTAGACAGACAGAAGTTATTTCAACTCAAAACTATTGAGAAAATTTACAATACACTGTTCACTCAGATTATTTCTTATCTTTTTAGGTTTCGATTTTTCTTTTCTGTTTTCTTTCTTTTTCTTCTTCTTCTTCTTCTTTTTAAATAGTTTTGAAACAATCCTGTCAAGAATAAATCTTGAAAAACAATTCAGTTGGTCGAAAGTGATTACGAGATATTTAGATATAATTCATTTGATAGCTAGCTGTTCCGGCAACTGAATATATCGATAGTGTTATGTCCTTTGTTCACATGCCATAGATAATGTTTGAAACATGTTGTTCTGACGATTTGGGTTTTTGATTTATTGAGTTGGGTTAAGTGCCATAACTATAAAAAGTCAAGTAAGAATGGCACTTTTCCAAATATTCATGGCTTTCTAAATGATCCTTACTCTCCAAGCATATCAATTTGCTTCCGTTGAATCAGTGATTTGCCTTTATTTCGTTCTATTTGCACACCATAAAACAAGATAACACGTCCAGATCAAACTTCTGCCATAGCGTGTATTTTTTATTCTACTTTGAAGAAAGGTGAAACTGTGGAATCATCTCGTTTTGGGTTACAAAGTAAATAGTTCATGTTTAAAACTTGATATACCGAAAATATTTAAAACAGGTTTAGAATGTTTAATAAATTGCTTAAATATTTGTGGACCTGGCACACAATTTGGTCGTTAGTTGAAACCAATACTAAGGGTAATTTATGATGACATTCTAAATTACCCGCTGTAATAGTACCATTGCTGGCAGAAGTTACGGCACTCCACGATGTATTCAGTTTTCTATATATGCTTATGCTTTTGTATCTTTACTCGAGATTTACCAAGAACTTTTTTTTTTTGGGGGGGGGGGGCTGGAGAAGTCATTCATCCTATATTCATCCCTTAACAGTATGTCTGTGGCTCTGTTTAGTGGCTCTAATATCGCGCTAAATACTGCGGCTGTTATAATTTTGATCTCAGCTCTTGATCGTATATTTATAATGTTTTATGGAACGCTTTTAAATAAACCTTTTGTGATTAAAAAATGTCATGCTTCAGTTAACCAAGTTTTCAAGAAATAACCCAAATAATACCCGATTCACTCAAATAAAAATATTGGAAAGTTTTTGCCAGCTGTTTTTATCAAATTTGTCCTAGAACGCACACACACGTCATGTCATGTCATGTCGTCATGGTGTCATATCACGGTCGTGGCATGCCATGTCATACAGGCGCATGGCATTTCATTATTGATGGTTAATTAATGGCTAATTTGTGGTAGTCGTAAAAAAAGTTGGTGAAATTATGATCATTCTTCAATACCAGACATAATAAATTCGAGACACCAGGCCAATGTCGGTTTGGAAATTTTCGAGAAATCGTACTGTATTGCAGGAGAAGTGATGGCCTTTCTGTCTTCTTTTTTAAAGCACCTAATCGTAATACTTAAAATCAAGCCTTTTATCAAAGGTATGATAGTTTTATCTGATAATTTTAAGTAAGAATATGAGTCTGCAAAAGCATAAAGTGTCTTTCACACCTATCAGAACAAAACAAGGGTTTTCCTTCTCATGATTTAATATTTGTGACAAATTTACGGCCGTAAAACGGACAAAGAGAGAGAAGGATATATATATATATATATATATATATATATATATATATATATATATATATATATATATATATATATATAGAGAGAGAGAGAGAGAGAGAGAGAGAGAGAGAGAGAGAGAGAGAGAGAGAAAGAGAGACAGAGAGAGAGAGAGAGAGAGAGACAGAGAGAGAGAGACAGAGACAGAGAGACAGAGAGAGAGAGAGAGAGAGAGAGAGAGAGAGAGAGAGAGAAAGAAAGAAAGAGAGAGAGAGAGAGAGATAGAGGGAGGGGAGTGGGGTGGTTGAGGTCCTCTTTGTTCACTTTTTTAATCAATCTCATTACAATTCCTGTGAAGAAAAGCAAAACCAATAGAGAAAAAACGAACAAACAAACAAACAAATAACAAACAAAACAACGAAAAAACAAACTAGACCGCCTTGGTAATGAAAGATGGGCTTTAAGTGGAAATGAAAGCTTAAAATCTGCAGTGTGACATTACAGGCCATTAGTGACTGCGAACAATTGGGGAAATTTGGACTAGTTTTATTTACTTTTTACTTAGACCACAAATAGGATTCTTAAGCATGACACGAAGAGGTTTTGATTCACCTTTATGTATATTTTATCCTCCTCCCTCCAAATTAATGGCAATAGGCCTGGTCTGGATAAGCAAGGACGCAGCCTCTCCGAGGCAAGCTTGTCTGCAGTGCTGTGCTTATTTACATGCATTGGCCTTCGAAATACACAAACATTCCTACCCCATCTATCTTTAATCCTTCTTATTTTTTCTTTGTTTTTTTTTATGCCAAGTTGTATGTGTGTAGAGTAATAATTTGTTTATGTATTGAATTGAAGAAAAAATGGATGAAAAACTGACATGGAAAGAGAAATCACTCGAGAAACAACGAAAATATCGATGTGGATGGGGAACATGTAATGGTGACAGCCGGTATTATACAAAGTGACAAGAGATGCAAAATGTTTTTTCCTGCCATTCCCTAAACCTAAAGGGCAGGAAGAAAAATGCATCATTTTCTGTAATTTATTTTAAAGAACATATAACGAAACAAAACAAATTTATAATTCGTGTAACTTTTGTTCAGTCCCCTAAGTAGTCTTCATATGGGCCCAAGCGTGTACGAGACTACAAAAACTCTTTTAGGCAAAACGTTGAATTCACGTCAAATTTTATCGCGACGTCCATTCTTTGATAATACCGCTTTGGAACCATATCAAAAATTTTGATCACATATCAATCCTCATACCCCCTCACTTCCCCCTCCCTCCCGCCACCCCAAACCCGAGCGCGCCCAGCTCAATGCCGAGAGATCTATGCAACTGATCATAATTCTGGATTTGGTACGTATAACATACCTTTTATATTGAATAAATTGGTTTTATCCCACATTTTGAACATCACACTGCTTTCTCTATTAACAAAAATCTTACGCACCACTGGCACAGAGGACAAGTTTGATGACCCTATATTTAGTGATGGATTTGAAAGTTTAACACCATCGTGCGTTTTTAATTTTACCTCGATAATTTCTGACCGGTCTTCAAATAAACCGTCAGGATCAAACTCCAAACCACTGAAAGCATCATTACATAATTCTATAAGTTCGACTTTCTTCCGATTAGCTACAGAAACGCCTCTGTCTTTAAGATAGTTTTTTAGTTCTCAAAGATTTTCTCCAGCGCAAATGTTAGCCATATTTACTTCTCTGTTTTATACACCAGGAAGAACATCTAAAAGTTTTGACAGTTTCTGCGAATGACGCGTAATGTGGATAGTTTACAAGATAATGTACTGTAAAAAGCGAGGCAGAGATAGCGTTACGCATGACTCTCCATTAATAAATTATAGCTAGACAAGGGATACACGATAAGATAGTGTACATATGCACGGCAGTTAGAATACTTGTGAGCATGTTCACGGAAAAGTGCAAAAGTTTTTTATTTATTGGATCCTGGTTAAATGATTGTAGTTTCATTCTGAAAATGTACACATTCACAAGGCAAATACATGGCAGACTGAGGCTCCATGCCGCTGTGTTTGCCTCGCAATGTTTTCATTGGCTGCTTATCCGGAGCACAGCTATTACTTGTTTTGCAATGTGATTTGTAGTGACAGGTCACATGTGCCATATCCAAGCTCTAAAAGACTGTCATATCTTACGTTAAACTTGAGAATAAGAGTTTTGTTTGTGACCTGTCTTGGTTTGGTGTCTTAACATTTTAAAAATTCCCGGTATTGGAGAAATTGTAGGGGTTAACGTTTTTGAAGCCGGTGAAAAGTCAGAGGTTCGAGGGCCGTCATGCTTTAGCGCCATACTTTTTAATGAGTATCGCGACTGCAAGGCTTGCCTGTGTCTTTAACTGATTGACGTGTGCACGCCCTTGCGCAAATTCTTATAGTTCACATATTCTAATATTTGACCCTGGGCGTTGTTGCGAAGTCCAGGCACTGTACGTCACATCCCACGGTAACAGGCAGTCCAAGAAACATGCACATATCTGTGCTCAGAAAAGGTCACCGTATAGTTTGTGTGATTGTCGCCGTGGAGAATTCATGATCCAAGCTTGTTCTCGCCTGCACGGTTATGGAAGGAGTGGCGGCAGTGCTCGCCCCAGTTGGCGGGGGGGGGGGGGGGGAGGCTCACTTAATGGAGCCCTCAGCTTTACCCAAAATGAATGTCCTGCCCCCCCCCCCACACACACACAAGATAAAAACAACCGAACTGATTTTTATGCATATAGAACCCGTACATGGTTATAGCCGTATTGTCTGGTTGCAGTGCCGGTACCAGAATACTTATTGGTCGGTTAAAAAAAAAAGATAGGCATGTTTCTGTTTTGTGGTGCTGACGTGTCGCTTGCGTTATTAATAGAACACGAAAATACGTCGCTTCAGACATATTTATGATTATATGTGGGTATTTTTTTTCCCCGGAATTCACGAAGGCTTGTAGTGACCTGATTTTGAGGTTTGGATATTACCCAATATATACGCCATGTTCTTGTTAAGGCGCAGTGCCAAATATTTGCTGAAAATAGTGTGTTCTCTTCACTCATTCATTGTTTGCAGCTTTTTTTTATTCCTTTAAGAAGAAAAAAACCTCATCTGTCTGTCGTGCATGGGGTTGTGCGGTGGGAAATGGGTTAGGATAGACGTCAGAGCGAAGTTCTGGTGCAGGTAGAATGGTTTTTATCGCACAGCTACTAAATCCATTTTTTAGGCCATTGTCAACTGATTCGACATTTAATACACAGCGAATAATCACAGATACGTAATTTTTATCTCGTTCTTACCCCCCCCCCCTCCTCCTCCCCCACTTTTCAAGCCTGCTGATATTGGATAAAGCGTTTTAAAACGGCGCAAAAAGGACAGAAAACACGGAAAATTCACTACCTAATTGCCTTGTATCTGCAGATATGCGAAGTGTTTACCACGCCTTGATTTTTAGGATAGGAGGGGGGCTATAGTTTGGATACTGCCCATCCATCTCCGGCTATTACTTCCACCCTGACAATATGTTTCCTGTGATATGTGGCATGTCACAGTTTGTAGGTAGACGTCATGTTTGTTTTGGACGTGACCCAATTTCAAGGTCACAGTGGCCGCCATCTTGGATTTTCTGTGTTTAGGGTTGCTCAGAACGGGTGCTTATTTGACACAGGGATTCGTTTTTATCCAGATGGGAGTCGAACAGGATCAAGAATTTCTACTTTTATTTTTCGTTTGGTTTTTGGTTTGGTATAATTTCAGTTCAGTTAATGACGTCACACGCCAGGCTTATTTGTGGTGTTGATTAGGCTATGTATCATACCAAAACCTTTCTGCCAGAAATTTAACTTATAACACTTGTAAATATTGCGGCTAGTCGCAATGTCCCTGTACATGCTTATTTATTTATTTATTTATTTTTTTATGTAGGATGGTTCCGAACGGGTGATCGAGTCGCTGTCCCTCATTGACGCGGTCATGCCCGACGTGGTAGAGGCGCGTAAAACAGCCGCGGCCAAAAACCAGCAGGTGAACAAGACCGACAGTGCCGCCACCAACGGCGAGGAAAACGCGCCTCCTGCTTTGAGTAAGATATTTTGGACCCGTGTTCATTTTTAAGGTTTCGTTTGAAAATGGGTTGAAAAAAATGATTCGGTTATAATTTGATCCCTCAGCCGGGAAATGAACATAAATTATGTCAACTTCCATGAAGCTTGTGATTTGTGTGTGAATTTGCGCCTACTGAGAAAGATTACGTGTACAGTTTCGAGTGCCAGAGAGAGAGGGAGAGAGAGAGAGAGAGAGAGAGAGAGAGCGCTGTGTGACGCAGCCTCTCGAGTTCGCGTACTGCCTGGAGATGGCGTGTCATACGCCCTCTGGCGATATTTCAGTTCAGTTGAGCTCTTCTTCCGTTTTTTTTCGGTTGCACTCGAGTGTTTCATTGCGTGCTCATTTCTCTGTTTATGTACTGGGGGAAAAAGGTCAGAGGGTTCATCTGATATTGGTTAAAGGAGCAATGAGGAGGCTTCTTTTCACCACGGTTAAGATTATGAGGATTTCTTTTGGAGTGACCGGCTTGGTTGGATCCACTTTTGAAGCGTTAAATATTGGATTTGTTCAGGAAAAAAAATTCAACGCTCGTTACGATTTCCGTAGGGAACGACGTGAAGTAGCTTTCACCTATTCCCCCTTCCCTCTCTCTCTCTCTCTCTCTCTCCCCCTCTCTCTCTCTCTCTCTCTCTCTCTTCTTTTTTTTTCCTTTTTTTTTATTGAATGTTCCAAAACGCATTTTTAGTTGCCTCATGTTTTATCTTAAAAAGGAATTCTTTTGTGAATGCTCAGCTGGGGTGTAAAAACAAAAAAAAAGTGTGGTGGCTGGAAATGCGTATTAAAACATTCGTTGCTGATTGTGGGGTGTTGATTCTCCCTGACAAAGCTGTCAATTGCACCCTGCCGTGTTCGATGTGTTAATTGTTGGGGAAAATACCATGTGTTATTTCGTATAGGTTATTTCGAGGCTTTACAAAAAATATAAATTATCACGAAGAGTGTCGTTGGTGTGGTTAAGTCATTTCGAGTCTCCCTTCAAATATAGGAGCCGCCTGATAATTTGATACCCTGCAAGCCTGTATAATCAATCTTCGTGCCAAGAAAGAAGCCCATTAATAGTGTTAACCCCGTGCGTGCCTTGCTGTGCGCAGGTGAGATAATGGTGTGTACTTGAATATAGGTTCAAAAATAGCTTGCACAAAAACCTTGTTTTCAAGGCATAGGAGCGTCGACCAGGCATTCGCAACAAACAACCGTGGCATGGTGGGTGTATCACAAGATATGTAATGGGGCCATTACACGAGGATTGTGTTGCCAATGTGGGTTTATTCTGTACAGTAATTACTCGTTGAAAGCTGGTCTCCCGCTTCTAAAGTCATACATGGGAATCTTCCGGGGTTTTTTTGCCAAATGGACCACTTTTTTCGACCCCGTTCCCATGCATGGTAAAATTTTCAATGTGTGACTTCTTTCTATTTGCCCAAGAATTATTTTGACGTCATTTTTTCGGAACTTAAAAATTTTTTTTTTAGTTTAAACATATTTGCAGCCTGGCACCAGATTTGCACCTAAGTACTTGTTTATATTCTCAAAATACTGTTTTTCTTACTTCAATATGAAAAAATGGTGACTTTTGAACTGTATTCGTGACTTGCATGTTCTTGTATTCGATCTGTATTTTCGGGTGGCCTATCATTTTTCGTGGATTTTTCCAGTTAATCAAATTGTATTGTTTACCATCTTTTGTTTTGTTCAATTTATACTTTTACTTATTCGCACGTCATTCACTAGATCTCGGCTGGTCACAGTGTCCCTGGACAATCTTGTAATTGTATTTCTGCAGATAATCACACAAATGAACCAATGGAAATCGACGGAAACATCGAGATCCCGAGCAATAAGGCGACGGTACTGCGTGGCCACGAATCCGAGGTCTTTATCTGTGCCTGGAACCCAACCAACGACCTCTTGGCATCAGGGTAAGGCTTTATCGAGGAGGCAATGGGGGGGAGGGGGGTGATTCCATAGATGTTTTCCTTTAAATTCCGAAACAATCAATGCTAAAGGCGGGTAGAGGGGCTATATGTTTATGAGATCTTTCTTTCCAGCTCTTCTACTATTTCCTCACTCTTCTCTCGCCCCCCCCCCGTCCCATCCTTCCTTGTTCCTTTAGCAAGTGCGTCCAAATATAGCCTTTATTTTCGCTGAACGGGACGTTAAACACCAAATAAACAAACAAATCTTTCCCCTTCCGTATCGTGGAAGTATCGGTATTTGTATGAACGATGATTTGATTTTGACCTTGAGCAGTCACTGAAGGTCACTACTTGAATTTGAACTTTAATTTATCAGTGTCGTTTTCCGTTAATGCTGTTATAACGACATACGGCATGATTCATGCAACCACTGAATGAGAACCTTCTCGTAGGCGAAATATTGAAACACCTGGCCAAAAAAAAAAAAAAAAAAAAAAGGAAATACCATTGCAAAGTCAATTTCTCAAATTTTAAAATTCTTAAACCCAATTTCGATTTGCTTCACCGTTACAGACAAGCAATTTTTTTATCTCAGATTTCGAAACCTTTCTTAGTAACCCGTTTTGCCAGTTCAAAACCTTTCTAGAAAAAAAAAGAACATAGCTTTGCTCTTTGCATTACACCCCTCCCCGCCCCCCTGCCCCAACCACCACCAAGATATTCACTGTATATAAGTAAGATTTGGCATCCACGTGGCGTTCTTAGACCAATCAACACGAGCATTTCTCCTTACTCCGCGTAGGCACATAAAGCACAGATCATTCACGTAATGCGCAGTGTGGCTGTTTGCGCATGCTGCCGTAACGCATTGTATTTACCCAACGTCTGCTTAGGTTAAAAAACTGTATTGCAGGAAAGAAGACACATTAAAAATTGGTGTGATTTTCTTGGAATTCCCCTCACTCCTACCCCCCCCCCCCCCCAAAAAAAAAGCGACATTTTAAAGCTCGAGATAGAACAAGAATATATATATATATATAGATAGATATATATATATATATATATATATATATATATATATAAATGGTCCGAAATTCTAGTGAGAATCAAAACCCGAGGCCATAGCTACATGGAATATTGTTAGTTTTAAAACGAGGTCCCTCTTGTCACCCCAGAGCGCCATATCCCCCCCCCCCCCACCCCAAGTCACATGTTCCTGCGGTAATTAAGCGCTGAACTGCTTTAAGTATTCTAATTATTTTAATTAATTATGTAATGAAATGCTAGGCATCACCCGAGAAGTCATTCTATCCCTCACGTGTCGATTCTTGTCAAGGGTGTGATTGAGTCGCATATCGTGCCTCCCGTATGAAATGCCTTTTTCGACGTCGAGAGACTGGTTCTGTAATGAAGTCACGACTCGTGAGCGTGTTTATTAACCGATGAAGTTGTTACCTCACCCTTTTTTTTGCGGATGTAAGCGGGAGGGGGGGGGGGGGTGATGATGGGCTTTTTACGCAACTTTGATGTGGGGGGGGGGGATGGCTGGGGGGATAGGAGCTGCGGCATTGTAGCCTAGGGCAGTGGCCTGATAACCTAACCACCCCCCACCCGCCGCCATCCTCCACCACCCTTCTCCCACTCCTGTCATGGGATATAACAGGGGCAGTGTTACGCGTACACTCCACACAGCAGGGGGCGTGTTACGCGTACACTTCACAGAGTAGGGGACGTGTTATGTGTACATTCCACACAACAGGGGGACGTATTATACGTACATTTCACACAGCAGGGGGACGTGCTACACGTACACTCCACACAGCAGGGGACTTATTGTGCGTACACTCCACACAGCAGGGGGCGTGTTACGCGTACACTCCACACAGCAGGGGGCGTGTTACGCGTACACTCCACACAGCAGGGGGCGTGTTACGCGTACACTCCACACAGCAGGGGACTTATTGTGCGTACACTCCACAGAGTAGGGGACGTGTTATGTGTACACTCCACACAGCAGGGTACATGTTGGACTTGCAGGTCGGGCGACTCGACGGCGCGCATTTGGAACATGAACGACAACATCGAGAGCGCCAAGCAGCTCGTTCTCCGCCACTGCATACAGAAGGGAGGCACCGAGGTACCCAGCAACAAGGACGTCACTTCTCTCGACTGGAACGTAAGGCTGTTTTTTTTTGTTTTTGTTTTTGTTTTTTTTTTTTTTGGTGGGCTGTTCGGCCTCTGTTGTTTATTCCCCACAGGGGGAATATATGCGATCGACCGCGTGTCGGTCGGTCTGTCATCAAGAGCTTGTTAACACGATAACTTAAAAACTGCTGCAAGGATTTTGATGAAACATGGTATGTGGCTTCTATGGGAACAAACACAGATCGGTATTTTAAATGGGCCAGGTTCGTTCAAGGAAAATGGACCAGCTGGACTTGGACAATTTCAGCTCTTGATTGACTATTGATGGCCGTGTTTAACTGATGGGGGGCCTGTGGGGAATATGTGAACTATGCACACTGCTCTAGTTTTCTTCATATTCCGGGGGAGGAGTGAGGGAGGGTCTGGTTGGAGCTCTCCTATTCTTGCAAATGCCTCTAGTTTGAAAAAAGAGAGAGAAAACTGTACAGTGTTGATATCTGACATTGTTAGAGAAATGGGTTCATTGATTTTTTTTTTTTTTGGATATGCGTTTTACTTGCACCCGTAAACTGGCTGCTCGCGCCAACTCATTTCTGCACCATTTTGTCGTGCCATGACAACAAGGAAATGCTTAACAAAGTCACTCTACTGGTTCGGGGGGGGGGGGGGGGTGGGGGGTGGAGAAAGGCTGGTTAGAAGTGAGTCAATTTGCAAGCTATTGAGAGGAGACAATGTCGATCTGTCTTTGGCCATGCTTAGCATGTCTGGGGGAAAAACCGGAAATTGGTTTCGCTGGGAACAGGAAAGCTTCTGATAAGGTCGAGCGTGGTCCATAGACATATGCGTGCTATTCGAAACGGAGGTGTTCGGGAAAAAAAGTGCGCCCTTGCATGATGCATCTAGATATTGCGCCAGCTGTTTCGTTGCTTATCGTCACTCGGCTGTATGTTTTAATGTCCTTGCGCTTAAAATAACAAAGAAATATATATAAAAGAGAAACGCAATTATTTTCGAATTTAGTTGTAGTTGACGCCAGTACTCGAACTCTGGGAGTATGTTACACATAGTTTCCAAAGTGCAGGTGTACTTAGACCGTTGTTATTGCGAAATATTTGTCCAGTTGAAAATCAGTCACTTCAATCTCACAAGGAAAAAAAATAATAAAATGTTCCAAGGTATTGAATATTCAAGCTGACGAATGACAACAGGTCCATGCAGACTACTTCCGGTTACCAAATTGTATGTTGCTTATTTTTTTAAATAAAAGTACACACAGTGCGAATGAATAAGTCCAGAGTGGCATATGTGTGAATCACACCATTTGGAATGGTTTTAGTGAGATGATTACAGCTGTAGTTACGGTATTGATCTGAAGAGTTTCCATGGAGAACACTTGTTTTACACGTATCGTGTCTTAATTTCCATGAAAAGCGCTGTTCAACATGTACCCCAAATGCCAAAAAAAAAAAAAAAAACGTTATTTTTATCGGATGCAAACAGAAGCCAATATCCTTCCGTTGATATTTAGCCGAAGGATGTTTTGTCTTAAAACTGACATGAAAAGCAATTTACAAGTTATTTGCGTCTCATGTAATTAAGAGCCCTGTTTAATTTAAAGCAAGGGATTTCATTAAGAGTTGGTAATACGAGATAAAAACATGTCACAATTTTTATGGTATCAGAGATAATTCTGGCCTGCGCCATGTGCGCCTTGTCGCTTCGATTTTCTACACGGCGCACATAAATTGCGCAATGGCGCACGATTTTGGCAGGAGGCGCATAAGATTTTTCAGCATGCGCCATAAAAGTGAAAAAAAATGTTCAAAATGGTTTACCGCTTCGATTTTTATCACCGCGTGAAACGGAGTGATATAGTTTTCACAATATCCGTCTGTCTGTCTGTCCGTTTGTCGACACTTTTTGGCTCCGTTTGTACACGCCATATCTCAGTTACTATTGAAGCAATTCAATTGTACGCTTGCATATAGAAAGACCACATACTGGAGCTGTGCATAGGGTGGGGGGTTATTTTTGAATTTTAGGTATTTTTGAATTTCAGGTAAAATTGTCAAAATGGTGGAACTTTGAATATGCCCAAAATTTGTGAGTTTTCAGGGTGTTTGTGCGCGCCATATCTCAGTTACTATGGTAGCGATTCAATTGTTTGCGTGCACATAGAAAGACCACAGGGTTATTTTTGAAATTCAGCTAAAATTGTCAAAATGGCGAAACTTTGAATTTGCCTAAATTTGTCAGTTTCGAGGGAGTTTGTATGCCCCATATCTCGGAAACAATTGAAGCGATTCAATTGTTCGCGTGCAGATAGAAAGACCACATACTGCAGCAGTGCATAGGGGGTTATTTTTTTTAATTTTAGCTAAACCGTACACCATTGAAGTTGTTCAGTTGTTCGCGTGCACGGAGAAAGGCCACATAATGCAGGTGTGCGTTGGGGAGGGGTTATTTTTGAGATTCAGCTAAAATTGTTAAAAATTGCCAAACTTTGACTATGCCCAAGTTTGTCAGTTTCGAGGAAGTTTGTACGCGCCATATCTCAGTTACCATTTATGCGATTCCCTTGTGCGTTTGCATATAGAAAGATCACATACTGCAGCTGTGCATAGCGTGGGGGGGGGGGGGTTATTTTGAATTTCAGGTAAAATTTTTGAAAATATATGTCGGCAGGGAACTATAATCAATTTCAGTGATGCACTTGTTGATGAGACAGCTATCAGCACAGGTGATACCCCCCAGTCTGATGAGACAGCTATCAGCACATGTGATACCCCCCAGTCTCTGACCGCCTCTTCTACATGGCGCACATAAGTTTTGGGCATGCGGCGCAATGGCGCACGAGTTTGCCAGACGGCGCACAAGATTGTCAACGTGCAGCATAACAGTTTAAAAAAAATATTCAAAATGCGCTGGCTGCCTGTGCATTCATTCTTTTAAAATGTCTGTGTGATCTCAACACCCAAGGCATTGGTAGACAGTTCCGAAAAAATATGCACTTCCGCAAAAATGTGCACTTTTCTGAAAGAAATTTTGTTACGAAAAAATGTGCCTCATCAAAGCTTTAAAATGACGCTGATAATTCTGCTGTTTTTGACCATGAAGGTCGGGGAATACAATTGTGCGTATCTTACTGGTCATATTACTGTATCAAGTACATACGACTATGTCGTTTGACGTTTTCGACACTGGTTGAAAGAGGGGAGGGAGGTGGGGGGGGGGGGGTGTGGTGGGGGGGAAGCGTGAAATACGGCGTGGGCATCCACTCGTACTATTAGAGTCAACACCTCGTGTGACGTTTTCGACACTGGTTGAAGGGGGGAGGGAGGGGATGACGGGGAAGCGTGAAATACGACGTGGACATCTAGTCGTAATATCACTGTCAATATCAAATACACAGTAACACCTCGTGTGACGTTTCCGACACTGGCTGGGGGCGGGGGGGGGGAGGGTGGAGGGGTGGGGATGGGAGCATGAATGACGACTGCGCGTATCTTGCTCGTTGTTTTACAGTCATTCAGTCAATATCAAGTACACAACCAGTATATCGTGTGACGTTTTCGACACTGGCTGGGGGCGAAGGGGGGGGGGGGAGGGGGGCGTGAAATACGACTGTGTATCTACTCGTTACATGCACTGCAGAAAAAATACTACTTTTTCGTTTGCGTTCGCACTGCCAGTCATGAAATAAAATGTTTCTATTTGTAATGTTTTTATATTCTAGAAAAAACACCCTTTTAACTGTGTGATCGATTGTGTTATGTGCCTTGCAGTGTGATGGAACGCTGTTGGCGACGGGGTCGTATGATGGATATGCCCGAATCTGGAACACAGATGGTGAGTGTAATACCTCCAGGAAAGTCCTCTTATGACATCGTATTGATTAATTAATTAATTGATTAATTAATTAATTAATTTCAGGTAATTTTTCTTTGTTTATTTATTTTTTTAAATATTGATGAGATATATCATAAAAATTACATAAATGAAAAATA
The DNA here is from genome assembly GCA_949752745.1 of Protula sp. h YS-2021. NCBI lineage: Eukaryota > Metazoa > Annelida > Polychaeta > Sabellida > Serpulidae > Protula > Protula sp. h YS-2021. Next base: position 19,025,588 of record OX457032.1, read on the forward strand.
AATAAATAGAAATAAGAAATATTGTTATACAGTGACGGCGTTACTCTTTATGTTTTATGTCCCCCCTCCCCCCTCCCTCCCACCCCCTTCCCATTTCATTTTACACTTTGGTCAATTTCCGCGTTTTTATCTACTGAACTACCAGCATTGTGGCTGGAAAGTTAAAGCGTTCATCCACAACATGAAGTCAATAAATGTATCAACAGGAAAGGGACATAAATTTGTGTAAATATACTGCACGTACCCGGATGCATTTCTAAGAAAAAACCTTTCAACTATTTTCAACGCCATTGGTTGTAAAACCGAAGTCAATCGAAATAAAAATTAATCATAATTGATTTAATTTAATTTTAATTAATTTAATTGATTATTCCTGAAAATTAATCATTAAAATTAATCATAATTGATTTAATTGATTTAACTTAATTTAATTTAATTGAAAATTAATCATTAAAATTAATCATAATTGATTTAATTGATTTAATTTAATTTAATTTAATTGATTTAATTGATTATTCCTGAAAAAATGTTTTGCCTTTTTTTCGGTGGGTTCTGTAAGAAGACTCGTGCTCGTGTAGAATTTGCTGAATATTTTGTTTTTTTTCTGCCGACTTCTAATATTAGAAGAAGAAAGGGGGAAAAAAAAGAAAAAGATGAAAAAAAAAACATGTGGTCTTGTTTGAGTGATTTTGCGGTCGTGGCTTTCGTCGTGAACTGGAGGTTTGGTGTAAAAAAGAGTAGGAGGTGGGTGGAGGGGGGGATGGGGGGATGGGGGGGGGGAGAGTGAGAGAAACATACAAGAAAATATGAAAGGGAAGAGTTGTCAAAATAGCTTACCCATTGCGGTTAAAATGGCTATGTTTTGAAGCCAAGAATAACAGAAAAAAGTACACATCCGGCTTTGGTGGCTTAAAATAAGACCACATTCCTCCTTACAACAACATCTCAGGGGGAGGGCGGGGGGGTGGGGGAGGGGAGAGGGGGGAGGATTTTAGGCGAGGTTTGTGATACAGCAGTGTGCAGGTTTTCTTTTAACTTCTCATTGCCATGTGTGTAAAACGCGGACCGTCTGTAAAAGTCCTCTTCTTAAAAGACATCATCGGGATTTTTTTTTTGTTTATTTATTTTTAATTTTTTTGTTTATTTATTTTTAATTTTTTGTGGTGATGAGATTTTTGTTATAAACCTGTGTCTCGTAAAATACACTACTCTTTGAACGAGTTAGGGATTTTTGTATTCGAAAAAGAAGTGGTTATTCTTAGAAATATTAGGTGCTGGCCTATTGCACTAAACCTACGAGGAACATTCTAAAATATAACACGGTCTGAAAGCAAACGTACTGAGAAAAAGGGGAAGGGTGTTTCTCCCTCGATCCACGTAACCGGGATGGCGCCTTTTTTTTGAGTGTCACGACTTTGCTAAAGGTCGAATGGTATCTGCAGTGTTTGTTGTTTTACTTTCATGTTGAACGAGTGGAATACGTGCCCGAATGTTAACCCGTTAATAGCGGCAGTGATTTCAGGCGGAATTCAATACCTTTGAATTTTCCACTCGTTGCGAACATTAGTAAACAAAAGAAACTTTGTGAATTTTATGAACTTTATAGAAGGCATTTAATTGCGCAATTTTACACGACGCTATTAAATTCGAGATGAAGAGTACCTTCGCGTGTCAGATTCAATGCTGACCTCGTATCAGTTGATCGGATTTTAAATAACTGCTTTGTGGGTTTTGAAACTGAATGAATGTGTATCTATATTTAGAACGCGAGTGATGTCGCTCGGCCTTGACATTCAGAGGCTCATTTTAAATATTGACAGAAAAGAAAAGATGCGATACTTGATAGTTAAAAATTACTTTCTATTTATAGATAAAAATTTCTTATCTTAAAACGATTTTTTTTTACCAAAGGTCGAATCCGTACTGATAGGCAAAACTGTTGTATGTTAAAAAAAATCAATGTTAAATTATTATAATTGATATTTCTTATTCGACGTCGGTGATTTTATGTCACTGAGGTTTTAAAATAAACGGAAAAGCTCGGAACTGTGTTTGTCGTTGAAAAGCTTGTCGGGTAGGGGGGGGGGGGCTTTGTCGCGGGCTGTGTCGTAATTCTGTAAGTTTGTGTGACATGTCTCTTTCATTTCCTGCTGGGAGAGAGTGTCGGATGGAGATAAGGCCATGACTTTTATTCTGAAATTGCGTCATCGTTCTTTGTGTGTCTTCCATTTAATCTGTAAAACGCGTTCTCGGTTTAAAAGTGAAAGTGAAAGCACCGGTGCCTTGCTTTATCAGAAAAAAATCCACCCATTCCAAACACGTCTGTTTTTTACAGATATATTGCAGAATGACGCTCACCGTTTACTGGAAGTACACTGTTGTGTGTCTCGCCTGCATTTTCTACACGTCAGCAATTCCTTTGTTTATCGCCAAATTTCACGGTGTTCCTATTGGTTTGATAGTATCGGAATGGTGGAATGTTGATTTGTCGGATTTTAGCGTGCAGGATGATGTTGGAGGGTGGGGGAGGGGGGGAGGGGAGGGGGGAGGAGAGTGGAGGCGGGTTGGTGCATCGAGTGTATGCGCGCGTGTGATGGCTCACGCGGATTGGGAGGTGGCGGTTTAGAAAGTGCGTTCAGGTGGCATCCGTCACGTGTGACTTATATAAGTGCCACAGAAGTTCTGCGGAGGTGGGGATGGGGGTGGGGGGGGGGGGGGGCTCTTGTCTGAAAACCTTTACGTGTCAGCTTTATGATTTTCCTTAAATGGGCTGCCACAGAAGACGTTTAGACATTCTGCATAAAAGCGATGCCTCCCTCTCGTATTACCTGATGTTTTGTGCTGTTTTTTGGGATGGTTTGGTGATGTTTTGTGATGTTTTGTGATGTTCCAGGGCGGCTAGTCAGCACATTAGGACAACATAAGGGTCCAATATTTGCATTAAAATGGAATAAGAAAGGGAATTATATTCTGAGTGCAGGTGTCGACAAGGTAAGAATAAAATAATGACTGCAAAAAAAAAAAAAAAAAAAAAAAAAAAAAAAAGGGGGAAAAAATCGATTCTTTTGCTTCTTTCCTCTCATCTTCCCCCGCTCTCTTTCTTCTTTCCTCTTATTTCCCCCTCTCCTTTTCTTCTTTCCTTCAATCTCCCCCCTCTTCCTTTCTTGTTTCCTTTCCTCTCAAGTCTCCTGGTTTCTCTGTTCTCTTTCTCTTCGCGCTTCCTTTCTCTTTCTTTCGCAGTGATGATAGTTCACAGATATTCAGAAGCTTAATTTTTAAAAGAACTGCTGGAAAGAAAAAAAAAAACAAAACAAACAAACAAACAAATACTTGGAAAGACGAGCTGTGCATTGATTATACCAGTGTACTTTATGCACTCAGGCGTTAATAAGAACCACAACAGCTTGGGGATAAAAAAAAAGAGAGAGAGAGAGGGGAAAAAATCCGAAGAGTTAAGTGCATACGCACATCGTTCGAGAGCGTTTTCTGACGCTGTTACTACCTCTCGTCACATTTATGGTTAATTGGTTGTTGTGTCAGATTCGATGGGGGGAAAAATAGAGAGGCATGAAAAAAAAAGTGTCCTAGATTTATGCGAAAGTAAGGAAAACCACATTTGCGTGTATTTGATAATGGGGAAATAACACCTGGGTTAGTTTTCAAGTCGTGGCCTGCTTAGTTCAGTGTAAAAAAAGGGAAATGCTGTCTGTACGGTTTGGTGATGTGGTATAGAAAAACAGGGTGGGTGGAGGAGTGGGAGGGGGGGGAGGGGGGCGGGAGGGGGGGGGGAGGGGGGCGGGAGGGTGGGAGATACAACAAAAATAGAGTGGAAATTGGAAAATTTGCATGGCAGGAAGACTCTCATCTGCATATTTGGCAGCGTTTGAGAATATTCCGCGAGGTATTGTATTGCTGCACCATAGAAAAAAATACAGACGATAGAGGAACGAAAAAAAAATTGCACTAAAGAAAAAGGGATGTGTTATTTCTGAAAAAAAAAGAAGACAAACACCAGCCAGTGTTGTTTTTATTTTATTTTTTTTTTTTACTCGGTGAGTGGCAAAAATAAAAGTTGATGTTTATTCAATGTTATGTTCATGGTTAGGAGGAGGTATTTTCTTCGCGTATCGTTGCTCAGCTGTTTACCTTTGTTTTTGTTTTTGTTTTTTTTGTTTTTTTACAGACGACGATAATCTGGGACGCCAGCTCTGGTCACTGTACGCAACAGTTTGCTTTCCATTCAGGTAAGTGTACTGAAAAAAAAAAATCATGTGTACTGACGAAAACTATGTGTACCGGAAGTGCACGTACTGATAGTGTCGCGTGTACCGGAAGCAGATGCACTGATAGTGTCATGCGTACGAAAGGTGTAGATTTCGGTTCTAATTAGAACGCTTATCATTTAGGTCAATTTAAGCAAGTGAAGGCGTGGCTTCTGTCCAAATTTTGTAAATTTTTGCAACCGTTTTCTCAACAGTTAGGTGATATTGATCCATTTCGAGTCAACATCAAGTATTGACCAGTGAGAACATGTTGACCTGTACGTCAACATTTTCATAGCTTGGTCAATAATAACAATAATAACTGTTGACGCGAAATAAGGCAACGTGACAAGGCTGGTGTCTTGATTGCCAATAATTGTGATATTCGTAGAATTTTGCTTTTTGGAAATCAACCAGTCAGATCGCAGCATTTATCTCCAAGTCAACCTTTTCGTATCAGGTCAATAATATCTTCATGACATCTTCACAGAATAAGGCAAAATATGCTTGACGTAATTACAAATAATTGTTATAGTAATAGAATTTTGCTTTTATGGAAATCAACCAATCAGATTGTAGCATTTACAAAAGAATATGCCGCTTTCGATTCGGAGTACTTACGAGAAGAAAGGCCAATGTTTACTGTATAAAGATGGGCTGTATTAGAGGTAGATGTGATCTCGAGTAAAAGTTAGACATACAGATCATGCTCATGTCATGTATTTTCCGTTGAGAAGTAATGGTATGACGTCACTTAGTACATCATGAGGTTGTTGCCCGGACCGAGTGACAAACCTTCTAAACCTCTTAGAAAAACGTGCTGCGTAAACCGCACAAAAGAATGATAAATGTATGTCACATTTTCGCTCGATCCGAATAATCGATTAGTATCCGATTTCTACAATTCCCAGCCCTTCTTGCATTTGTTACAGCGCCAGCGCTGGATGTGGACTGGCAGAACGACACGAGCTTTGCCTCCTGCTCCACGGACCAGTGCATCCATGTCTGCCGCCTGGGCCAGGACAGACCCATTAAAACATTCCAGGGCCACACGGTAAGTCTGCTGTCCACCCTGCGGTCAGCTAGCCCTCCCCCTCCTCCCTCCCCCCCCCCCCCGCCTGCCCAGTCTGCCGTAACCATTGGAAAAAAGTGTACCAAGAGAATTGATAACTTGCCTCCACTTTCACTCTCCCCCCCCCCCCCCCCCCAAAAAAAAAAAATAAATAAATAAATAAATAAATAAATAAATAAAAGGGGTTGAAGCTTTGGACATATTTTCATCATTTAATCGATGTGAGTGTCGGGACAAGGATGTGAAAAATGTCAATGCTGTTTCGGTTTCGGTTTCCATGTTATAACCAGATTGTTCCATAGGGAAAAGTTAGTGTTATTTTACACACCACAATCTGGCTTTGGTGTGACTGAGTGGTTGACATTCACCGCAGATGTAAAAGCGCCACATAGTGTGTGGGCAGCAAGCCATTCATTTCAACGCCCGAATATAGAATTTAACAGTGACTGCCACAAACTAAAAGTAATCTATGTCAGGAATTTAAATTTAAGATTTAAATTTTAGAATTAAGGAAAAAATGTAGATCAATTTAATGAAAGGGGCCTCTTTGAATGTATAAATAACTCAAAAAAATAAATAAATAAATAAATAAAAAACAAAACAAAACAAAAAAAAAAAAAAAAAAACAAAAAAACTGAACAGACCCCAGTTTTAGTTTGGAACTCGGGTGTAGAGAGATTAAATATAATTTGGGTCTGCTCCCGTTTTTTGCTGCATTGTTTTTCTTCAAAAGAAACAGACACAAAAAAAAAAGCACGGAGGGAAATGAAATAGACGCAGCTATACAGCTTTTTGTCCTTCTTGAATTAAGAGAGACAAAAAAAGGGGGTGGGGGAGGGGAGAGAAAGAACTGTGCCTTTGTATTTGCCTTTTAATGAAATTCTTTGTGTGTTTGTGGGAATACCGAGCCGGCAACAGCATTCAGGGTTAGAGTTTGCGTTATTGTGTTTTCTGTTGAACACAGTAGGGTAAAAAGTGCGCCCCAAAACATTATTTGTTTATGTTAAAATGAGTAATTCTCTTGCTCCCCCCTGCCACACTTCTAGTAAGTGATAACGTTAAAATTAAATTTATTGTGAAAAAATTCAGAACTCCTGTGGATCATGGTTTAAGGAATATGTGTGTGTGTGTGTGTGGGGGGGGGGGGGGGCGGAGCGTGGATGGGGGTGACAATAGTTATACCGAGGCGTTAATGAAAAAAGAAGACATAAACCAACAAAAGTTAGAGTTTCCTCTTTTAAAAGCACGCACGAAATGTGCCCAGAACGGGACAGCGGAAGTACAAGGGACGGCATGGGAAAAACCCATGTGGTTGTGATTGGTTTGGAGTCTGCAGTCATTCATAAATAATAATATTAATAATAATAATAATAATAATTATAATGATTAAAAATAAAAAGAAACTAAATATAAAAGCCTGGGCATTGTTGTCCTCAAAAAATAAACTGAACTAATAAAAAAAAAATAAAATAAAAATAAAATAAGCATATATATGTATATATATAAGAGTTTACAGCGGCGCGAATTTGGATTATGTTTTTTTTTTTTCATGTTTTTTGCAGAATGAAGTGAATGCGATAAAGTGGGACCCGCAAGGCACGCTGCTCGCCTCGTGTTCCGACGACATGACCCTAAAAGTACGCTCCTCTCCAAATCCTGTCTATTCTTTGGTCAAATTAGGACGTGTCGGTTTTTTTTTTTTTGGTGCTGAATAAACATGGCAGTAATTGAACTGAACGAACTCTATTTTTGTACTTCTTGGTGTTGGAAATTCCGTATGAAAAGCTTTTCGTTAATTTTTGAAATTTAAAAAAAGAAAAAACACAACAAACAAGGCAGATAATAATACTAATAATAATAGTAAAAAAAAAATTCTTGGAATGTTGGAACTGTCGTAAGAAAGGCTTTTAGTGAAATTTTGGAGTTTGTGGTGGTGTTTATGAAACTGAAGAGAATTTCGCGATGAAGTTAAAACTCGGGGGGAAAAAAGCGAGGCATTTGATCGATTTTTATGTCTTTTGAATTGCAGATTTGGAGTTTAAAACAAGACTCGTCTGTACATGATTTACAAGCTCATAATAAAGAAATTTATACGATAAAATGGAGTCCGACGGGTCCCGGTACGAACAACCCCAATGCGCCACTGATATTAGCCAGGTGAGTGACTACCACCCCCCAATACGCCACTCATATTAGCCAGGGGAGTGACTACCCCAAATACGCCACTCATATTAGCCATGTGAATGATTACCCCCAATACGCCACTGATATTAGCCAGGTGAGTGACTACCACCCCCCCCCCCCAATACGCCACTCATATTAGCCAGGGGAGTGACTACCCCCCAATACGCCACTCATATTAGCCATGTGAATGATTACCCCCAATACGCTACTGATATTAGCCAGGTGAGTGACTACCCCCCCCCCCCCGAATACGCCACTCATATGAGCCAGGGGAGTGACTACCCCCCAATACGCCACTGATATCAGCAAGGTGATTGACTATCCCCCAACACGCCACTCCTATTAACCAGGGGAGTGACTACCCCCAATACGCCACGCATATTAGCCAGGTGAGAGGCTAGTGCTTGGATTTTAGTACTTTGTGCTGTTCATGGAAAGCTCAACTTGCAACTGCAAAATTTTACTTTCCTAATTCGACCGAGTCATTGATATTTTATTGACGTTGTAAAGTCACTATTTTGACAGATTCAGTGTATATATTGGTTTGTAGCGCATCGCTTCACTTAATTTCCCTTTTGTTTGGCAGTGCGTAGTTAGTTTGGGTGTTGTCCGTACGTCTATCCGCCGGTCCGTCGATGGGTGTTACTACCACCCTGATAATCTGTTTCCTATGATATTTGGTATATATGTTACAGGGAATCTGTGTAATTAGGGATTTCATGAAATCCCTAGAGAATTCGTGTAATGAATAAGCTCATATTGATTATAAACCTTTTTTGAAAACTTATCCATTCAGGAAGGCTGTTTAGTGGTTCTTCAAAACTGTGTATCCCTTTTCACATCGAAAGGAATTGGAATTTATAACATTACCGTCCAAAATAACAGAATTTGGCGTGAAATGTGACTAAGTTACATAGGATAAAAACTATCACTAAATTCAGGTATTGAAGTATTTCATGGATGATAGTTTGGCAGTCGAGTACTTTGAGTATATTGTTTCAAAATCTACTATTAATTTCGGTAAAATGCTACATTGCAAACATGAAAATTCTCAATAAAAACATCAAAATTGATTAAGCAAGTTATTACACGAATCCACTAGGGATTTAATGAAATCCCTAATTTCACAGATTCCCTGTAACATATAGATGACCTAACAGAGTGGGTGGGTGCACGTTATTTTTTATTTTGACCTTGACCCGATTTCATATGTGCTCTCTGCGATGGCTTGTTTATTCCCCACAGGGGCAATAATTGCGATCGACCGCGTGTCGGTCTGTCGGTCGGTCATCAAGAGCTTGTTAACACGATAACTTAAAAACTGCTGCAAGGATTTTAATGGAACTTGGTATGTAGCTTCTATGGAAACAAACACAGATCGGTATTGTAAATACTGCAGGTCCGTCCAAGGAAAATGGACCAGCTGGACTTGGAAAATGTCAGCTGTTGATTGACTATTGATGGCCATGTTTAACTTGTGTGGGGCCCTTGGGGAATATGTGGGCTACGCACACTTGCTCTAGTTTCTAACGTGTTTTCGCGCGATGTTTGGCAGCGCGTCGTTCGACTCGACGGTGCGCCTGTGGGACGTGGAGGCGGGCAAGGTCATCCACCGGCTGACGAAGCACCAGGAGCCCGTCTACAGCGTCGCCTTCAGCCCCGACGGCAAATTCCTCGCCAGCGGCTCCTTCGACAAATGTGTTCATATATGGAATGTACAGGTGCGTTCCGAAGGTGGTTATAAAAAGGGGGGAGAGGAGGGGGAGTGGTGAATGTACAGGGGCGTACCTCAGATCGTTATAAAGGCGTTGGAGAGGGGATGGTGAGGGAGGGAGAGGGAGAAGGTTTAGTGAGGGGGAGTGGTGAATGTACAGGTGCGTACCGAAGGTGGTTATTAAAAGGGGGGAAAGGGGGGCGGGGGAAGTGGTGAATGTACAGGTGCGTTATCAGATCGTTAGAGGGGGAGGGGGGGAGTGGTGAATGTATGGGGGCGTACCTCAGGTGGTTATGAAGGCATTGAAGAGGGGAGGATGAGGTCGGCAATGTGCAGGTGCGTGCCTCAGATCATTACAGGGTTGAGGCTTCGTAAAATTTTAACTTTAAAAAGTTAGTCGCCCTGCACAAAAGTTAGTCGCCCGGCGCAATTTTTGCAAACTTTACCGGAAAATACTCAGAAAAAAAGTTGGTCGCCCGAGCCAAAAGTTTGTCGCCACGGGCGACCGGGCGACCGCGAAATTTCAACCCCGCATTATAAAGCTGGAGGGGGAAGTTAGGGGGGAAGTGGTGAAAGTGCAGGTGCGTACCTCAGGTCGGTGCGAGCATGTAGGTGCGAGCCTGTGCTGTTTGTTGCAGTCTTGCAGATAATACCTCAGATTGTTATAAAGATGTAGATGGGGGGTCGTGTCGTGTGTTGTCGATAATACCTACAATCGTTATAAAGGCGGTGGAGGAGTGGGGGGAGGGGGTTGGTTGCGAGGGCGGGAGTTAGTGAATGAATGACCTTTCTGTTATCGTCTGTGTACTTTTGTTAGTAATACTTCATTTGGTGCACTGGTGACAGATGACGGATATCCCCTCTACAAATGTAGTAAAACCATCCCGATGAAGTAGCACAAGTGATAATAAAACTACCTGCTGTGGTGTAGTGACGTTTGGGCGCACTTTGCCGTTCTGATTTATGACTTGTTTTTTTTTTTTTTTTTTTCAAATTTCCACCTAAATTGTATACATAATTGTTCACAGGAAGAAGGATATCAGTTCTGGTGTCGTTTGTGCAGTCGATTCAATTATCTCACTCAGAAACATAGAACGCGAAAAAAGAACAATTAGAAACGTGTTTGAAAAGTTATGAGGTGCTAAAAAAAGAAAAAGAAAGTAAGCTGTTAAATTTAGTGCTGAAAACACGCCAAGTGTAATATGGGTCGTCTTTTACAAAGAGCTTTCATGGCCTTTGAAATCTGTGGTTAAAATAACTGGGACATGGTTGTAACGTCTTGGTGGTTGTCATTTAGTTTTTTTTGTTTTCTTGCGTGTGTAGAGCGGGTCACTGGTGCACACGTACCGTGGTACCGGCGGCATCTTTGAGGTGTGCTGGAACCACCGCGGCGACAAAGTGGGGGCTAGTGCCTCGGATGGCTCGGTAAGTCACTCCCCCACCCCCACCCCCCAACTCACCCCAACCCACACCCCCAACTCCATCCCCCACCCCCCCCCCCCCACCGCGGCGACAAAGTGGGGGCTAGTGCCTCGGATGGCTCGGTAAGTCACTGCCCACCCCCACCCCCCAACTCCACCCCCCACCCCCAACCCCACCCCCCCCATCCCCCACCCCCTCCCCCCCCCACCGCGGCGACAAAGTGACGGCTAGTGCCTCGGATGGCTCGGTAAGTCACTCCCCCACCCCCACCCCCCAACTCCACCCCCCACCCCCAACTCCACCCCCACCCCCCCCCCCACCGCGGCGACAAAGTGGGGGCTAGTGCCTCGGATGGCTCGGTAAGTCACTCCCCTACCCCCCCCCCCCACACCCAACTTCACCCCCACCCCCCCACCGCGGCGACAAAGTGGGGGCTAGTGCCTCGGATGGCTCGGTAAGTCACTCCCCCACCCCCATCCCCCAACTCCACCCCCACCCCCAACTCCACCCCCCACCCCCAACTCCACCCCCCCCATCCCCCCCCCCCCCACCGCGGCGACAAAGTGGGGGCTAGTGCCTCGGATGGCTCGGTAA